>OZ023266.1:173522454-174219645 GCA_964006375.1 Tillus elongatus | reverse complement strand
GTTATCATAGATTTCTTATTTTTTAAGATAAAAATTTTTTTCAAATTAAAACTCAAAATTTTCCCGGAAAACCTCGTCCGATTTTTTTGATTAACGAACTTGTCAAAGTCATTTACAAAAGGACGGTACATGTCAAATTTTATCAAAATCGGCCTATTATTCTTTGAGATAAAATTTTTTTTCGAATGAAAACTCAAAATTTTCCCGGAAAACCTCGTCCGATTTTCTTGACTAACAAACTTGTCAAAGCCATTTACAAAAGAAAGGTACGTGCCAAATTTTATTAAAATCGGCTTATTCCTTTTTGAGATAAGAATTTTTTTCGAATGAAAACTCAAAATTTTCCCGGAAAACCTCGTGCGATTTTCCTGGCTAACGAACTTATCCAAGCCATTTACAAAAGAAAGGTACGTGCCAAATTTTATCAAAATCGGCATATTATTTTTTGAGTTATCGGTGTGATACATATACATATACATATACATATACATATACATATACATATACATATACATATATATATATATATATATATATATATATATATATATATATATATATATATATATATATATATATATATATATATATATATATATATATATATATATATATAATATATATATATATATATATATATATATATATATATATATAAATATATATATAAACATATAAAAATTGAAACTGACCCCGGATATGGGTTCTAGGGTCCTAGATCGCGCTCATTTGAAGAAATTTTTTCAAAATTCAAAAGTCGAGATCTCCTCATTAGTGAATTTTTCTAAGAAAATTCACTAAAAGGCTAACCTTGATAAATACTATAGGACTCTGCACCATCAATTTCCATGGTAAAAAAGTGGTTTACTGAATTCCGTTGCGGCTGTACAAGCACAAATGATGCTGTACGTTCTGGACACCCAGTAGAGGTCGTACACCCAAAACAACCGAAAAAATTCACGATATGGTGTTAGCCCATCGGAGATTGAAAGTGCGGGAGATTGTGGAAGCCATAGGCATATCACATGGCTCAGTGTTTCGATTTTGCATGATCACTTGGGTATGAGAAAGCTATCCGTAAGATGGGTGCCGCGTTTGCTCACAATCGACCACAAACACAATCGTGTGACAGCTTCGAAGGAGTGTTTGGCGTTGTTCAAACGCAACAGGGACGAGTTTTTGCGCAGTTTCGTAACCGTGCACGAAACATGGATTCACCGCAACACACCAGAGATCAAGCAGCAGTCAAAACAGTGGGTTTCTTCGTGCGAATCGGCACCGAAAAAGGCCAAGGTGGGTTCGTCAGCCAATAGTCATGGCGACCGTTATTTGGCATGCACACGGTATAATCCACATTGATTACCTTCAAAAGGGAGGAACAATCAATGGCGAATATAATACTAACTTATTGGACTGATTCAATGACGATTTGAGAAAAAATGACATTTTGGCCAAGAAAAGATATTTTCCAAGACGATGAAAGCATGCACAATTAATCAAAGGTTGCAGTGCTATCGGGGCGGCAAAGCCACGGACGAGCCCTGAAAGGCAATGAAACAATGAAAGGTTACACATGTGTAGTCTCCATGGCGAAATTGCATAAATTGGGCTACGAATTGCTCCCTCATTCGCCTTATTCTCCAGATTTAGCCCAAAGTGATTATTTCTTGTTCCAAACTTAAAGAAATGGCATGGCGAAAGAGATTTGACTCCAATGATGATCAGCTCACAAACAAATACCTATTTTGAGGACCTCGACAAATCTTATTTTTTGGAAGGGGTAAAAAATTGGAGCAACAGACGAAGTGTATAGAGCTCAAAGGAGGCTATGTTGAGAAATAAAATGATTTTTTGTCAAAAATACATAAGAGTATTTGTGTAGGAGCTAGACATGTGCAAACTCATGTTTTCTTTCGAACCGAACTATGAACGAACCCAAGCAGATAAGTTGCTTGGAACTTTAAGCTCGACTTTTATTGTTGGCTTACATTTTTAAGACACCAAGCATGCATTAACAACTCTTCGCATTACTTTTTAAATTCTACTGGTCTTTGTAGTCAGCACCAGGCAAAATACTGCTTTGTATACACTAATTTTCGTTTTTGTTGATACTTCCCTCCTTCCTATAAATGAATGACTCAATGCTTGGTATAGCCTTTTTTTTTCTCCCTCAGGGCTCGTCCGCGGCTTTGCCGCCCTGATAGCACTGCAGCCCTTGGCCTATTGTGCATTTGGTATAGCCTTACTGCTGACTATTTTTTCGTTAATTTCTGCATCTTGCCTACCACTTGCCTGTAACTGAACTCCCAGGTACTTGAAAGATTTAACCTGTTGTAGCTCTTTACCTTGTAACGTTCAAAACGTTACATTTGTTTATTTATTTATTTCATTTACTGCTTGTCCCCATTTTATATTCAATGATATACCCCAGTTGAGAATGATGAAGTAGCGCTCTCCATCTCTGTCTAATCCACCTTTACAACTGAATTATCCATGAAGAGGGCAAGACACAGATTCCAGCTGAGCAAGTGTGTATATGGTGCACATCGAAACCAGAAGATAGCAGCATATACATCAGAATTCAAGCTAAGTGTCACTAAAGTACGAAAACTAACCATTGCTTCATTTTTTTATATAACATTTTATCTTTGCATAGCTTTACCTTCATAAAATGCCTCGCTTTATCGTAACTCTGCTTTAAAATTAGTCTAAATTCACTTTGCCTTTGGATTGTGTCAATTTTCGACATTCATTTATAGTTAACTTTTTCTGCACATGCAAGACACTGGTTGTTTAGTACTTAAGTTAAAAATCTATGTACAGGTCCGTAATAGGAATTTTCTTGATTAAGGTCGAAAGAAAGACTAAAATGATACCAGACCACGAAGTGTGACACATCACTGAATTTGGAATCAAAGGGGCTTTCAGAATATCATATCAGAAAATGAGGGCTGTATTTAGAAAAAAAAGGTTATGATTGTCCCGCGAAGACAATACATTGGATCCAAAAACTGGCACTGTTACGTTAAAGAAAGGAAAATTTGCTGCAGAGAAGTGTCATCAGTATTGGTGTAGGTCCACCATTAAGGCCAGAAAAAGTAATATGTTGAACTGAGCCCAGAACTGGGGGTTGAAACATACTAAAGTAAGAGAAATAAAGTGAATCTCGCAACGGTGTAGGAAAATCACGCAACCCGTTTGAACGGTCGCAGAGGGGAGAGGGGAGAGAGAGAGAGTAGTGAAAAAAGAGGGTTAAGACGGGGAAGACGCCAAGGCGTGCTGTAATTAGAATGATTTCTGTTAACTAATTAAATGTACTGTGTTAATCTTAGTAAATATTGTGAGTGCATAGTTCCTATAGTTGTGATACTGATTATTAATTTCAATAAATATAAAACGAAAGGTTACTGTAGTTTCATCCATACTGAACCGTTTTCTACCTGGATGTTCGTTCCACGGGGCTGATGATATAGCTCATTTATATGGAATAGTAGCAGGAAAACGACGTCAGGGACGATCATCAGGTGAGCCGAGTGCAGGTGTACCCACTACTTCTAACGGCGAGGAAGACGCCGACGACGGGGATACCCAGGTCTCACCACAAACCTGTAAGGTAAACCTTCTATATTTTATACGAGGTAGTCCACTAGTCCAGGACCTGAAGCGTCCTATTTCCCTGGCATTTCAAGAAGACGCTACAACAGGCGGGTGGCAGATAAGTTCATTATTATTTCCAGGAACCAGTCCAGTGTAAAGATTTTTCATGTTTGCATTTAACCTTGAGTTAAAAGCAACCGAAATAACATTTTTACGAACAGCTGTTACGTTATTTATTTAGGTGATGGACTTAAAAGAGTTGACTATCGTCGTTCGTATAATAATTGTTTTGAGCTGAATTTAGTTAGTAATTTGAAATATATTTATATGTACGTAACTTTATATTTCAGGAATTGTTTAGGGATTCTCTCTCTTTACCATGTAACATATGATAAATGGGCAGCCCCGCACCCTGGGATACAGAGTTTCTATAAACGAATAAAATAAAATCTTGTGCACTGTTGCCATTTAGTATCAAGGCAATAGGGCATAGTTAAATGTAAATTCGAATATCCAAATTTTTCAAAAATTAAAAGTATATAAACACCGAATTACTAAAATTTCTTGAAAAACACAGTGTAATCCACGACAGGCAGTATGGATTCCGTCAGCACAGATCAACTGCCGAGCTCCTTTCCTTTGTCACCCATTCTTGGAACAAGTCTATGGAACTACACAGTGAATCCCAGATTGTCGCTCTAGACATATCCAAACCATTCGATCAGGTCTGGCATGCAGCACTGCTTAAGAAACTTTCCAACCTATGGCCTGCCACCAAAACTCTGTACCTGGACAGCAAATTTCCTCTCCAACCTGAGCATTTCTGTTGTCGTGGATGGTCATTCCTCTAAACTGTATCCAATTTACATTAATTGGATACAGTTTAGAGAATGACCTCCTCTCTAGCACATCCAACCCAGTTCAGTTACACGGACGACAGCACCCTCCACTCTAATATACAATATTCTAAGCCTGTCTCTTTAGTCCAATTAGATGAGGATCACTGACTCATGGAGGGTTCTGTCTCTGTGGATCTCGAAAAAATATTAAGACTGGGGAAGTAGAAATCTTGTACAATTCAACCCCACCAAATATCAGTCTTGCTTTCTATCTCATAAGAGATATTCAAAGTAATGAGCCCTTGTCACTTGTTGGCATTTCTGTGGATCGAAATCTCAATTGGCACCAACATGTCACATCAGTTGCAGAAGCGGCTGCTAAGAAATTAGGTTTCCTCTTCCGGGCTCGCAAATACTTTTCACCAGCTAATCTGTATATCTTATATACTTCACAAATAAGGCCAAACCTCGAATACTGCTCCCACATCTGGGGTGCCGCTGCCGCTTCTACACTCTCTATCCTGGACTCCCATTCAGAAGAGAGCTATATGTCTCATCGGTGACCCTACCCTCACCCAAAGGCTGCCATCCCTTGCGCACCGACGTGCCGTTGGTGACCTCTCCCCCCCCCCTCTCTCTCTCTTTTATAGATATCTGCACGGGCACTGCTCTGAGCAGCTTCCTACCATAGTTCCTCCACCTGCTGCCCCCAACAGATCTACCAGGGGAACAGAGCGAATGCATCCTTTTACTGTCCAGGTCACCAGACATAGAACATCTTGTTAGGCCCGGTATTTTATCCCGAGGACTTTCAAGTTGTGGAATTCCCTTGCCGGCACATGTTTTTCTCCTCCTCCGAACCTCCAAACCTTCAAGTCCAGAATTAACAAGTTGCCCCATTCCTCCTTGTCGACACCCATGGTACGATAGTACTTAGGCTGTAAGCCCTCGTGGTGTGTTGTTGAAATATAAAAAAAATCTCAAAAATAAAATAAATTCAGAGATCTATAACTGCCATTTTGTTGAGCCTTTGGGTGTGCAACTTTTCTTTCATTTAACCAAGTCTGTATCTGCTACCGTTTTGGAGATCCCTATAGTAGCCCTCCTTATCTTGGACACACTGTATAAAAATATAAAAACTGAAAACTGATCCCGAATATAGGCTCTAAGGTCCTAGTCCACGCTCATTTAACAAGTTTTCTCAAATTTTTAAAATTACGATCTCTCCCACAGCGACTTATTTCTATGAAAATTCGCTAATAGTTAACGTTCCAGATATATTTATAATTTTAACAACAGAGACAAATAGAACTTCCGCAATAAAGTGACGCCAATGAAATAGCAATTTTCAACTGGACGCCAGCCAAATGTCATCATCTATATGCACCTACTAAAACTTTAAAACTATGAGGAAGCTACATAAATGTCAACAAACTCACCATCACTAGAGCTGTTCTCCTCTCCAAGTATGGCCAATACTCTCCCCTTGTTGCGTTTCAGTTCTTCACTAAGTCCCTCCTTATCAATTTGTTCACCCCTCAACTTGTCTTCAGTCTCCTTAAGCTTTTCACTCTGCAACTTATAATCATTATTCAATGATTCATACTTGTCGTTCAACACCTTCAACTGTTCCTGCAGCTGTTCAATATCTTTCAGTCTAAAATCAACTTGAACGTCTTTATCACATTTTTCTGTGCTGTTTATGTCGACAGGATCAATTGGTTGACCAAATAAAGCCTTCTCTAAGTCTTCTAGGGTCAACGCCGTCTGAATATTAGCTTCGTGATATATTTTAACCTTCTGCCTCTTTTTCAGATGACTAAATAAGGCTTTAGTCGATGGTATATTTGGTTCCCTCGAAAGTGAAGTTTTAGTTGCTTGTATATTTTGTTCCCTGGAAGGCGGTCTCTTGGGCACTGATAATCGGTTTATACTGCTTTCTCTACTCTTTGATTCTTTGGAACATCTTTTAAAGCAGCGTCTGGTTTGTCTTTTCGCCTCCTTGGCAACGTGGCATATTTTTCTATCGTTTTGGTTTCCATCTGTGTTGGTTTAGTTTTAGGCAATGCAGGTGCATCTAGGATTCCTCTGAGAGAACGTGACATAAGAGGAGCAGGTTTACTATTTATGGAAGGCCACCTTCCGTCGTCCGTCGGTGTAGGTAGAGTAGGTGTTCTAGTTGTAGACGGGGTCCTCGCTGAAGATGGCTTCGTTTTGGTATCACGTTTATTATTTTGAATTTTTAATTCTAGGCGACTTGGTGTTTCTTTTTTAGGCGCGTTATTTTTCGTATTATTTGTGCTACTTACAGTTTTATTTTGTGCGTGATCCACAGATCTTAACCTTGGAGTAACCGGTGGTTTAGATTTTGAACGTTCTTTGGATACCGCAAGTCTACTTTTATTTCTGGAACTGAAATTTTCTTCTTGATTCCAATCTGGCACGTTCTCTTGGAATTTTTAGAACCAGAACTTCCAGTCACTGAAGAACTCTAACTGCCATTTTCTCTGGTTCCTCCGTCATTCCTCAAAAGCGTAATCTTCTAGTAAAGTAGTTTCTGCGGACTAGAATGTTGTAAGCTTCCTTGAAGTTGAAACACAACTTATAATGGAAGAATCACAAGAACGTGCAGAAGTTAAGGAACTGAAATCTTGAGAGTTGCCACTATTGACACTTTAGAGTAGGTTGGTACCCACAAGGGTCGTTAACTTCAATTACCTCTACACCACTATCACTTCCTTCACGGTGGATATGGGTAGAGGTATCGGGGTCAGTTTTAGAGGGGTCCCAGGCGTTCTATGACGGTGATATTAGAAACGTTGAAGGCATGGATAGTAGTATCAGTGTCAGGATCTTCACAGATATTGCTCAGTCTTCTGTTGCTGGATGTATCTGTTGAAGGTTCTATAGAGAGGTGCGATGGTTCAGTCTGTGGCGAGGGTTCACTATGCCAGGATCTACTCTGCTGCAAGGAATTACTATTATGTTCCAAGGAATCACTCTGCGGTGGCGGTGGGTGAATTGGCTTCCATTTTTTATCGGGAACTATCGTCAGATGTTATTCATTCTGAAACAAAAATCTATAAATAACATTCATTCATACAACGATTTAAAACATGATTAAGGTGGTTATTTAAGTCCAGTGCATAATATACAGTATGTCCTAGACTAGCGCGGCATTAACACTCATAATTCGATGATTTTATAGAAATGAAAGATGGTTAAAACAGTAAAAAAAAGTCTGTACGCACCAAGTGCGTTACGGTGGTGAATTTTCATTAAAATGTTTTAATGGCAAGTATGTATCTTTTTGTAAAGATGTGTTATAGACACCTCAGGAGTAAACAAAGAATCGGGTAGAATCGGAACAGAATTGAACACGTGACTATGTGCACTGTTGCCAGATGAGTATTACCAAGATGAATATTACCAAGTGTCATTTTAAATATAGAAGGAAATCAAGGAGTGAACAAATGTGTTTCTAATGTAAATAAATTATAATATGACGTCATCTACATAAATCGATATTTAACATATTTTACAGAAAGCAGTAGCAGAACGGAAATGTAAATGGTAAATTTTGAGCCACGGTGGTCCAGTGAGAAAATCAGTTTAATAAAGTGAATGAAGCAATTTTCGTTGTGATTTGCTGATGATAAATACAACTGTATATGCTAATAGCAGACAGTATCCAATATATTTTGGAAAGTTGAAATGTTTCATAGTAATGAAGCAATTTCTACTGAAAACTGTCGATGATAAACATGACCGAGAAAATGGCTCAAAATAGGTTTCCCTTTAAAGTGTTTGTTTATATTTTAGGTTCCTTAAATGACTTAAAAAAAAGTCAATGAAGCAATTTCCGTTGTGAATTTATGATGATAAAGACAACTGTATATGCTCTTAGCAGACAGTAAATATAAACAAACACTTCGAAGGGAAACCTAATTTGAGCCATTTTCTCAGTTATGTTTATAATCGACAGTTGTTAGTAGAAATTGCTTCATTACCATGAAACATTACAACTTTCCAAAATAATACATTTGGATACTATCTGCTAAGAGCATATACAGTTCTATTTATCATCAGAAATTCGCAACGGAAATTGCTTTATTGACTTTATTTAACTGATTCATTCACGTCACTGTCCGGGAAATTTGGATCTTTAATGTGCCCAACATCGCATGGGCACGGACCGACGGCTTACGCCCACTGGGAAGGGCGGAACGTGCAGATTACCTTGCTCAATCACAATGGCACAACCTCTGTTGATGTTACTGATTTACTGAAAATGGAGGAGAGGGCAAACCTGGGAATCAAACCCAGTACCCTTGGGTCCAGAGGCGCACGTTTTTTCTACTGGACCACCGTGGCTCAAATTTTACTATTTACATTTCCGTTTTCCTACTGCTTTCCGCAAAATATGTCAAATATCGATTTATGTAGATGACATATTACCATTTATTTACATTATAAAAAACATTTGTTCACCCCTTGATTTCCTTCTATATTTAAAATGCCCCTTGCTAATACTTATCTGGCAATAGTGCACATCGTCACGCATTCAATTCTGCGTTCCGATTCTGCCCGATTATTTTACTTCTGAGGTGTCTGCAAACACATCTTTACCATTTTTTTAATAAATAGGCATGAGATCTGTTATAACCTATACAAAGTGAAGCACTGGGAACTGCATCCGATTGATCATGGGAAAAACAACATCAGGAAAAATCCGGAAATTTGGTACTGTGCTAATGCAGCTGGGTGACAACTCGGCTAAAATTGTTTTCAGACTAGTGGTATTTCCGGTTATACCAGGAAAGCCTCTGGCCTTGATGAGATCCCAGCAATTATTCTCAAAAAATGCGCATCAGAACTTGCTCCTGTCCTGACTCGTCTGTTTCAGACATCTTACAATAAAGGCATATTCCCTAGTAACTGAAAAACTGCTCGAGTACAACCCATCCCCAAGAAAGGATCCAAAGCGCTTCTTAGAACTACAGGCCTATTTCTCTCCTTTCAGTCATCTCTAAAGTGATGGAAAAGTATATAAACACCGGATTACTAAATTTATTGAAAAACACAGTCTAATCCACGACAAGCAGTATGGATTCCGTCAGCGCAGATCGACTGCCGACCTCCTTTCCTTTGTCGCCCATTCTTGGAACAAGTCCATGGAACACGGTGAATCCCAGATTGTTGCTCTAGACATATCCAAAGCATTCGACCAGGTCTGCAACGCAGCGCTGCTTAATAAACTTCCGGCCTATGGCCTACCACCAAAACTCTGTATGTAGACAGCAAATTTCCTCTCCAACAGGAGCATATCTGTTGTGGATGGCCATTCCTCTAAACTGTATCCAATTAATGCAGAAGTTCCTCAAGGTTCAGCTTTAGCCCCTACTTTGTTTCTTCTCCACATCAATGACCTCCTCTCTAGCACATCCAACCCAGTTCACAGCTACGCGGACGACAGCACCCTCCACTCAAATATACAATATTCTAAGCCTGTCTCTTTAGCCCAATTAGATGAGGATCGCAGACTCATGGAGGGTTCTGTCTCCGTGGATCTCCAAAAAATATTAGACTGGGGAAGTAGAAATCTTGTACAATTCAACCCCACCAAAACTAAGTCTTGCTTTCTTTCTCACAAGAGATACACCAGCCCTAGACCCATCACAATGAACAACCAAGTTATTCAAAGTAATGAGTCCTTTTCTCTTGTTGGCATTTCTGTGGATCGAAATCTTAATTGGCACCAACATGTCACATCAATTGCAGAAGCGGCTGCTAAGAAATTAGGTTTCCTCTTCCGGGCTCGTAAATACTTTTCACCAGCTAATCTCTATACCTTATATACTTCACAAATAAGGCCAAACCTCGAATACTGCTCCCACATCTGGGGTGCAGCTGTCGCTTCTACACTCGCTATCCTGGACTCCATTCAAAAGAGAGCTATACGTCTCATCAATGACCCTACCCTCACCCAAAGGCTGGAATCCCTTGCCCACCGACGTGCCGTTGGTGACCTCTCTCTCTTTTATAGATATCTGCACGGGCACTGCTCAGAGGAGCTTTCCTCCATAGTTCCCCCACCTGCTGCCCCCAACATATCTACCAGGGGAACAGAGCGAATGCACCCTTTTACTGTCCAGGTCACCAGACATAGAACTTCTTGTTATGCCCGCTCTTTTGTCCTGAGGACTTCCAAGTTGTGGAAATCCTTGCCGGCACATGTTTTTCCTCCTCCCCGAACCTCCAAACCTTCAAGTCCAGAATTAACAAGCTGCCTCTTCCCTCCTTGTCAACACCCACGGTACGATAGTATTTAGGCTGTAAGCCCTCGTGGTGTGTTGTTGAAATTTTAAAAAAAATACCGGAAGTAAATGTAAAGTTCGTAATTTCAAATTTGACACCCAGTATATTATGACATTTTGAGATTTGTTACGCTCAACTTTTTAAATCTGCTTACATTTTAATAATCCAAGCTAATGCTTTACTAACCGCTAGAAAATTTTTAAGGGCTACTATATTTTTCGATTGGAAATAAGTGAACAAAATATCGCCATACAGAGTTATGAAAATTCGCTACTTGATAAACACTGTCTGCCTTCTTGTTAAGAGATTTTTAAGTGGAATATTACTAGCTGACAGTAAAGAGGATTTAATTGCTAACGTATTAAATACAAAGAACCATCGATTATGAATAAAAAATCACATCAAAGTTCGAGGCAGCATATTTGCTTGGGTTCGGTTATAGTTTGGTTTGAAAAAAAATGGGTTCGCACTCCTCTCATTATAATAGTAGCTGTATGACGCCGCCGCGCTTCCTTTTATACCAGATGACAAATGCTCAAATAATTCCTAACCTATCCACAAATCTAATTTGTCATTGGCATAAGCTAAGTTACCGGGAAGTTAGAGGGCCGCCAGCTTTTATACAGTGGAGATGGGGCTGGGTTAAAATAAGAGTTAATTAGGGGCGCCACTTGATTGTTTAACCTCCACTCCCCGGATATTCTAATAAGATGTTCACTAATATGCTTCCTTGCCCAGATCCAACACAACCAAGAATTCTTGGATCACCCTGGCAACTATAGCCAACCACAATCGAGCACAGGAAGCTACAAGGGAGATGTAATTATGATAACACAAACTAAAGTTCAGAACGGTATGGTCTCATAGACCCAAAAGTAAAGATAACGTTAATGATCTAATCTATCAACAGCCCTGAAAAGAAAACACAAACACAAAACCAAACACACCTAAAATATGATAAAATAAGGGCTTTTATTAAGCTTCTTTGGCATACAAGAATTTATTAAAAGCTGTTCTAAAATTCTGATCTAAAATTAAAAAAAAGTCTGTATAATATAACTAAAATGGCTTACTACCAAATAATCAAGATCTTTACTGAGTATGTATGAATGTACTACAAATATTAATTTTCTACGGAAAATTCCACTTTTCGTGCACGCAAAGCTCACAACTTATTTTCCCCAAATATTAATTAATTACACGTTAATTACGGTAAGTGGCCTGATTAAGATAAAGTCCCAAAGAATAATCAATAAGCTTGACTAATGCTAACAATATATGATAACTAATGGTACTATCAAAAGTGAAGCAATTATATTAATAACGGTCTTATAAAAATCTGTACCACATTTAGTGAAGTTTAAATAAAATAAATTCAGTTCGATTTTAGCAAATTTAACACAGATGGAATATTTTAAAAATGTAACTTATCAAGATTGTCTCTTATCACTTTATTCGTTATCACAAAATTCTTACTTGAAATTCCTGGACTTCTAGGCCATCTAATTACCACCAATTTCCATACCAACCAAGGCCTTTAGGGGTACGGGACTGCAACCACGGAATAATGCAACAACGGTACGGCAATGCGACAACGAAAGGAAGACCTTCTCACTGAGATCCTAATTCATAAATTCCAGAATTCACAGCTGACAGGAATTATAATTGCTCTTGACTAGCACATAAACTCCATTTAATTCAATAGCCATATACTTCGTTCGGCACATAAAAATTCCGCTAAACCATGCGAGACTTTTCCACTCAAACTTCGATACGTGAATTTACCAAAGGTATGGCCCAATACAAAAACTGGCCGCTACAATAATTTCTGCCTAACACAAGCAGTATCCTGCACAAGCAGTATCCAGCCGGTACAAGGAGAATCTCTCCGGTACAAGGACCCTAAAAACAACAAGTAACGGAATGCTAAAGGTGTTATAGTTACGAGAGAGGATGATTTCTTACCTCCAGAGAGGGAAACGAACTCCAACACGTGACAACGTCAATGTGGTCCTTAAATCCCCTCAAACGGGTGTATCTACAGCCTTCAACATCAATTACGCAACTTACGATATCACCAACAAGACTGCAGATGTGTTCTGAGCGCAATTTAAATCCACCAAGGGGGATAATTAATATCCAACTTGCCTCTCAGAACGAACCACGTGTTAACTTCAACAATTGCAAACGAAATCTCTCCTCCGAAACTTCCGGCGCATTCACATCTCCTACTTGAAAACAGGTACCACCACACCTTCGCTCTCACTCGCATTCCATACGTCCCCAGCCATCTATCCTTCTCAACATGCGGACCATTCTCGAACTACCGGCAACTGCAATGCAAGCGTGAAAGCCGGCACGATATACCAGGGGTAGTACAAATAAACATGATTTAACGAAAGATCTCAATTCTATTCCTTATACGAGGGATATCCAGAAGAAATAACCACGGTTGTCGCCAATAATTCTTTGTTCAAAGCAGAGGAGGAACCACAAATACGTCCAAACTAGCTTAGTTGTTTAGCTATCCAATTTATACTGTTACAGCTGTTTGATCTTACTTTAGTTGGTCACAATGACGTTTACAATACAACTGTCAGGTAGATGCTAAATTAATGTCACTTGCTTTTTATATGCTTCAAACAATCATGCCAGGATGTTTAAATTATACAAATGAAGACTATTTAAACCTACTTATCATTTTTGGGCAATGTAATAATTATTTCAGGAACATGTGAAACAATTGCAAACCAATATCCACAAAAACCAAAACCACCACCAAACACAGTTAAATGAATTATTGAACACTTCAGAAATTTTGGATGTCAGAACAAACGTGCAGAGAGGTAAACCAGTTGTAAACAATAAAAATAACAAACTTGCAATTTTGGGGTATTTTACAATCATTTGTATAATTTTGTCACATCACATTTTGAAATTTGGGACAGGACAAAGTCTGTTGGGTCAGCTAGTTTTAAATCTAAATAAATCAAGTTTAACCAGAAACTGTAATTTAAAATCATGTCAAAACATTGTAGAAAAGATCCTTTTCAAATGGATCTCTTGCAAACATTATCACATACCCTGTGGATGACTATGATATGTTTTCGAAACTCTTCACCAAGTGAGTGAACTGTTTGGGGATAATGTATTGTTTTTAGATGACTTTAATGCTAGTACAGATAGTAAGAAACTTATTGTTACAAACTTTGCTAGTTTTTTTCGGCTACACTCAATATAATGAAATACTAAATGTTAATGGAAGAATTCTGGACTTAGTTTTTTCGGATATGAAGTGTGAAGTTTCACATGAAGGCGCGCCTCTGGTGAGGGAAGACCTACAGCATCCTTGTTTGTATGTTGATATTTCTTTGAATAGTTCATTTAGGTCATTTGATGTTTGTAGAGCACCGAAGATGTATAATTTTCGAAAATGTGATTATGTCAAGATTGTAAGCGGAGCTTGGCGGCTTGTGCTGGGATGGCATGGATGGGCTTCAGGATGTCGATTCTATGCTTGACTTTTTCTATTCCAGAATTTACGACTTGTTTGATCTGTATGTTCCCATGACTGCTCCAAGAGCATGTAATAGGTACCCCCCATGGTTTTCTAAAGAAATTAAGGCTAGTATCAAATATAAATATTCATTATGGTGTAAGTTTAAGAAGTCTGGAAATGTGGAGTTTCTGGATAGATTTAGGGAGCTGAGACAAAAACTTAAGAGAGACATTTATATTTCTCGAGTAAACTACTTGTAGAGGGTTGAAAGAGGGATTAGGTCTAATCCTAAAAAATTCTGGAACTGCTCTTCTCGGCGCCGTCAAAACTTTTCTATTGGGAAGTCATCTAACCGGCAACAGGCAGTTGACAGTTTTGCTTCTTATTTTGCGGGATGTTCTGGTTCCACCCCCACCTCGTCGCCTACAGCCGACAGCCTGGCTTCGGGTGACATCACAATGTTCTTTGTTGATGACTTTACAGATGACGAAATTATTACAGCCGCTAAGAGAATTAAGGCTAACATGTCCTGTGGACCTGATCTGGTTCCTGGTTTCTTGGTGCGCGACTGCTTATATGCTCTCCTGACTCCACTTAAGAACATTTTTAAACTGATTCTTAGATCTGGAACATTCCCCGCGATTTGGAAGCTGTCACGGGTTCTCCCTGTCTTCAAGGCGGGGGATAGTGGTGATCCATCAAACTATCGACCAATAGCCATACTATGTGTCTTCTGTAAGATTTTCGAGGCCTGCCTTTTTCAGCGAATACTGTTTCACATCAAGAACAGACTCTCTAGTTCACAGCATGGTTTCATTCCAGGTAGATCGACTGTAACGAATTTAGTTGACGTTACACAGTTCATTGCATCCGCTCTTCACAGGTTGATTTTGTGTATACTGATCTATCTAAGGCCTTCGATTGTCTAAATCACTCTGTTCTGATTGACAGGATGAGGGCTATCAGATTCTCCGAGAGCTTGCTTGGCTTGTTCAGATCTTACCTGGATGGAAGGAGGCAATTTATTGAGGTTGGGGGCTTCAAATCTAACACCTATCACGTAACTTCGGGAGTGCAGCAGGGTTCCATACTTGGTCCATTATTGTTTAATATATTTATCGACCCAGTTAAACAGGTTTTACATGTACCTTTTTTAATGTATGCAGACGATATTAAGATTTTCGCAAATATTTCGAGTATTGATGACTGTTTGCGGCTCCAGAACTGTCTTCAGATCCTTGATGAATGGTGCTGTCGGAGTGGTCTTTCTATGAATGTTTTCAAGTGTTGTGTGATGTCCTTTACTCGAAACAAGCACGCAATCACCTTCGGGTACAATATAAGAGGGCTTCCACTTGACCGCCCCGGGACAGTTAAGGACCTTGGAATTGTTTTTGATGGTACTCTATCTTTTAAACCACACTATGAGCAGACTGTCAGTTCTGATTACAAAACTCTAGAGTTTCTGATAAGAAGCAGCAAAAATGTCTCCCAGACTGACACCCTCCTCCTGCTCTTTGGCTGTTTGGTTAGGTCCTGACTTGAATATGGCTCAGTTGTGTGGGCTCCTACTTATGAGATACATGTGGCAAGCCTGGAATCAGTGCAAAGGAAATTTCTAAAATTTCTTAGTTTTCGTGAGGATGGTCGATATCCGTCTATTGGTTTTCCTCAGGAAAGTTTACTTCTTCGCTTTGGTCTGCAGAGTCTGTCGATGCGCAGGCAGTGCAGTTTCATTATATTTTTATATAAACTGGTTAATTCTGTATTCGACTGCCCTAGTCTGCTTCAGCAACTTAATTTCAATGTGCCTCGTATTGCAGCACGTTTTCCAGACACATTTTATCTCCCGACTGCTCGTACGCGATTGCTGCGATCGTCTCCAATTTACCAGATGTGCAATGATTACTCTGTATTGCAAGACCGCCTAGATATCTTCTCATGTAATATATCAGAGATAAAAATGTTTTTCAAAGCGATCTAATTTGTGATTCTTTTTTTTGTATTGTTAGCTTAATTATTGTTAGTTATTATGTTTTGTGTATTGGCCCATCCTTAATTTGGCTTTTAAGCTGTTGGATGGTGTATGAATAAATAAATAAATAAATAAATATTTAGGGTTAACCTTATAATTTTGTACCCTTTCAACCGATTTTGATAAAATTTTAGATTCAAATAATTTGGAAAACCAGAGTTCAAAATCGAAAGTCGACCATTTTGGACTTAGACTCAGCTGATCCGCAAATGTTTCAGAACATCTCAATCTCAAATCTCGTCTAAATCACACAAAGGGGCAAGAAGTTATAGGGGTGGCCCTAAATCCGTGGTCACCCGGTATATCTACTACACATTCACAAAACACAAGAAAATATGTTTCCCTAGACAGGATACACTTTACATTAAATTACCATGCAGTGAGTTTAATAGGGAACATACTTTACCCTTTATAAAATAAATCATGTATTACCATTATTATAGTAATAATGATGTCGGAAAGGGTGCAAAAAAGTCACAGAAAGTCAAAGAACCAAATGAGTCACTTACCAAATCCTCCACCACGGCTATCATAACTGCGACCGCCGCCGCCACCACATCTGTTGCCACTATGACCATAACTACCACCGCCGCCACCAGAACCTCCTCTACAACCTCCAGAGTTATAACCACCACCACTGGAACCGTAGCTATCTCCGCCGCGACCACCTACTGAGGTACTATTTCCACCTCTTGAGACGCCACATCCACCTCCACCACCTACTTGATTATATCCACCCCCAGCTGAAAGAAATGAATCTTTAAAACATCAAATATAAATGGAAGTACGAACCACATCACAGAGGAAGTAAGTTCATAGCTGATAATATTTTGAGACAATGAAGTTATAAAAAGTAAAAAAGAAAATCATTATACAACTTTTTTCTATTATAAATAATTGTCACAAACACAATGGCGTTTATTATTTTAATACGTTAAATATTTAGGGGCATACAAATTTTTTAAATCTAATACTGTGCTGTCGATCTCACACATATACACCAGTGGGGGGAACTGCTGACGTCGCTAACCCAGATAAGAGAAGTTAAGACAGAGTAATATTTTTTCAACAATGTATGAAAACAAAAGCACAAACTAAATAAATCCACCTGGGTGACAGTAAAATATATATCAGCATTCATTCGAACAAGCTATCTCCATTAATGACGTCAACATGCACACAAGGACATATGTTATACATGGCTGGTAATGCTACAGTTTAACTCTCCCGGCTTGTCCCCAAGGCAAACATAGAATCCCAGGTATGGTAAAAATGCATGCAGTGTTGCCCGATTACCAACCGGTCTTTGTCCAACCCCACCCGCTTCGCCCTACAGTTTTTATCATAAAGACCTGGGTTCCAAACAAATCTAGGGTAAGGGAAAACCATTTTCCGCCCCTATAGCACTGCAACCTTTGGCTTATTTTGTGTGCCCTTTGTCTTTCCTACTCCACCCATTCCAAAATCACTGTGCATTGGGCTAGCCTGCACAGCAATTGGTGGGGTGAAGTTTTATATTGCTCTGTCTCCGGTCTAGACTGTCCATAGATCAGTTGTCTTTTGCCGGTCCAGAGCTTTACACTCACTCTCACCACAGAGTTTGCATGCCAGGTCCCCTTCGAACCGCCCCATTTTATGCAGGTGTTCCTTGATAGCCATGTGTCCCGTCAAGAGTCCTGTTAGGTTCCTAAGCTGTTCTCTGCTAAGATTTCCAGCTCCAGAGCTCTCTTTGATCTGGGATCCCCAATTTTCCCATGTCTGAGCCCTGCTCAGTATGCCTTATGCTGGTCCCTGACTCAGGATTTGATGGCACCCCTGGCCGTGCCTTTTGATATGCCCAGGACTGGTTCTGGTCCCACAAACCAGGTCACCTCATTCTGCCGAGTCAGGTTGCATGTGTCGTCTAGGCATTCACTTACCAGCATAGACTTAGGGCTGCCTGACTGTCTATGAGGAACCGCTGGTTGGTGTACCCCCTCCTCTTGTTCTCTCGCACGCAGTGCAAGACGGCGTACATTTCGGCCTGCAAGACTGTTGCATGAGCTCAGAGGGAAATACTGTGACTTACCCTGGGTCCTTCCGAATAAACACCTGCCCCCGTCCCACGCTCCTCACCGGATCCGTGAACCAGACGAGCGCATGCCCGGCGTCTCCCCCCCGCCATGCCTCGCGGTCTGGGATTACTACTGTAAACTTGTTTTGCCTGTAGATTTGCGGGCTCGCAAAGTGTGAGCTCATTTCAAGCAGTGGCCCCTGCAGCCTGGGTTGGTCTACAGTCTACCATTGCAGGCTAGTCTGTATAGTCCCAGCCTGGCATCGCCCATAATAACTAAGTGTGCGCGGGGGGGGGGGGGGGTCCAGCAACACCTCCATGGCGGCTATTGGGGTTGAAGTCATGGCCCCTATGATGCAGAGGCAAGCCATCCTTTGGATCTTGTCTAGGTTTTGTTTGGCACTGGATTGTCACCTTAGGCCACCAGACCAGTGCCGTGTATGTTAATGATGGTCTGACCACCTTCGTGTACAGCCAGTGGGCCATACTAGGTCTTAGTCCCCACGTTTTTCCATATAGCCGCCTAGTAACTGCTAGGGTCATAACTGCCTTGCACAGTATTTTTCAATGTGACCATTCCAGGTTAGTTTAGAGTCCAATACGACCCCAAATATTTTACCTCCCTGGCCATTAGGATGTTTCTACTGTATAGAGTGAGAGTTCTGTGGCTCTCCCACTTCCTCCTCCTCTTAAATGGTATGACAGTTGCTTTCTCGGGGCTCACCCCGAGCCCTTGGCCAACAGTCCACCTTTCCAACACTTTCAGTGCTGTCTGCATGGGCTCCCTGACTGTATAACCTTTCGTCAGACTATGATGACAATGTCGTCTGTGTATCTCGTACCCCCCTCCTGAGAGCCACACTAGTAGGCCATGCCCGACTAGGCACAAGAGCAGGGGATACAGAACTCAGACTCAGGCGTTTAATCAGAAGGATCGAGAGTAAGTCACAATATTTATCTTGGAGCTCATGCAACGGTCTTTCAGGCCGACATGTTCACAATCTTGCACTGCGTGCGAGAGAACAAGAGGAGGGGCTACACCAACAAGCGGATCCTCATAGCCACAGACAGCAGGGCAGCCCTTAAGGCCCCAAGTAGCCCACAGGTATATTCCAGGCTGGTTAGTGAATGCCGAGACAGGACGAACAGTCTGGCTGGGCAGAATGAGGTCACCCTTATCTGGGTGCCGAGTCACATGAGGGTCAAAAGCAATGAAGAAGCTGATAGTCTCACGAAGAGAGGATCAGCAGAACCCTTTATGGGACCAGAACCAGTCCTGGGGGTATTGAAACGCACGACCAGGGCAACCATCAAGTCCTGGGTTAGGGACCAGCATAGGGCAAACTAGGTAGATTGTCCAGGGCTCAGACATGGGAAGGCACTAATTGCGGATCCCAGTTCAAAGAGAGCTGTGGAGCTGCTAAATCTTAACAGAGGACAGCTCAGGAAACATAACAGGACTCTTGACGGGACACATGGCTGTCAAGAAACACCTGCATAAAATGGGGCAGTTCGAGGGGGACCTGGCATGCACTCTGCGGCAAGGGGGAGGAATCAGCCCAGCACATCTTGTGTAAGTGTAAAGCTCTGGACCGCCAAAGACAATTGATCTACAAACAGCCTAGACCAGAGACAGGGCAATATAAAACTTCACCATACGAATTGCTGTGCCGACTGCAGGGCACAGTGATTTTGGAATGGGTGGAGTAGAAAAGACAAAGGGCATGCACAATAAGCCAAAGGCTGCAGTGCTATCATGGAGGCAAAGACGCGGACAAGCCCTAAAGGGAAAAAAACCCGCAGATCCACTGCTAGGTCTGCCCTGTAGGCTGCCCAGACCACTTTGCGAGGGTCCCAGTACCATACTGTTTGATTGATTGTTGTTGCCCTTACTTGGTGAAACTGGTCCATACTACATACAGACATTGAGACTACTTCTCTGGCTTCACTGTTGGATGTATCTGATCATTGCCAGGTCCCTGGAACAGTGAAGCCAGAGAAGTAGTCTCCAAGTCTGTATGTACCATACTGTTTGTCTTTCGACTTTGGCGATTTCAAACCGGATGTATCTGTGGTCTGAACTACTCACTTCCCCAGACGCAGCACAGTTCTTAACAAAATCACCCAGAAACTGTTAGATCTAAAACTTCCTCACGCCTTGTGACGAAAGTTGATTTATTGCATCTATTCAATATGTCTAAATTAAATTTCATAAAGAATTGTAAAAGTGACTCACCTCTAGTTTGTGTCCGAGCTTCCCCAACACTACTGATGATGGTCTGCTATTCACCTGCGCTGCTATCCACCATCAGCTGCTCCAATTCCTTGGGTAGAGGAGGGTCCATGCTGTCCCCTGGTTGATAGGCCGATCCGACAGTAATGTCCCTCGGCCCATCCGCTCCTCCACTTCGAATTCTGATCATTGCCAGGTCGCTGGAACAGAAATTCATTAAAGGCAGAAACTCTATCCCTTCCCTGACAAAATGCAGGCCCTCAGGTTTTCGTTGGATCTGCTGTACATGAGCTTTCCAACAGTTCCGCAGTCTGTCTTAATCTCTCCTATCGGAGTACGGTTCCTGGATGAGGGCCACATCCATGTACCTCAGAGCCATCAGTAGTCCGGCTGTGGCTGCCCTACTGTGTTGGAGGTTGACCTGACGGAACCTAAGTCCCATCAACCCCCGATTAGTTCTCCAGTGGCCGAAAGCTAACCCTTCCCAGGCCCCAGAATGCACTGAAGGAGGTACCTTCAAGGGCTCTGTAGGACGCCTGGTCTATCGAGAAGGCGAGGGTCTGTCCTTTCTTCTCTGCCTTCCTGCTTAGAACCGTCCAGAGATGTGTCCCCAGTTCACGGTTCTGGATCTTCAGTCTACTCACCACCGTCTCTTGCGGGACGGCGTCAGGGATCCACACGAGGACCTTGTACCTCTTTGGGACGTCCTTGGGCTTGACGGCTGTCAAGTCCGCCCCCTCCCAAATCTGACCAAGGCCCCCGATCGTTTTCTGCAGCCAGTCCCGCGACTGCGGGTTGGCACAGGTTATCCAGAGGATTCCCCCCACCAGGCGCGACCGTTGGAATTGAGGCGGGCTCTCCCCTTGCTGAAGAGAGTCCACCGCAGTTAGCACTTCAGCCTGGATCAGGTCCGCCTTCCCCTGGTCTAGCGTCACATCAGGATGGCGTCTGTCAATCACCGCCATCCCTAGGCCCTCCGCAGCCTCCCTATACGAGCCAGTCTGAGGCGATCTTCCAGGCCTGGCTCTTTTGAGGCCCTGCGCAGCCACCCTATACGAGCCAGTCTGCACTGATGTTCTGGCCCTTTTGAATTCCTCCGCAGCCACCCTATACGAGCCAGTCTGCAACGATGTTCCGGCCCTGACCCTTTTGAGGCCCTCTGCAGCCTCCCTATACGCGCCAGTCTGCGTCAGTGTTCTGGCCCTGGCCCAATTGGGACGTATGTCTGTAGTAGGCGTGCTAGAGTCCCAGCGATGTATCTCCTGGCGCGTACTGCCCTTTGCTGGATTCTCGACAGTCCACGTACCGGCCGCTATTTTCTGCGCCTTCCGGACCTTATATCTTTCCGCCCCAGTAAGACGCTTGGGCTGCAGGAACTGTCCGTCTACCCCTACAGTAAGGTCCACAATGGTGGAAGGACCCCCAGAGTCCGCAGACATCGCCGCCCTCCAGTGTGACCCAGCCTCCGGCTTGGGTGTCGGGGACAGGTCCGTGGCCGAAGCTACCCCCTGACCCCTATCTACGGCGGTCGTGAGACCACCGCCGGCCCGGACCCATTTGGGACGTATGTCTGTAGTAGGCATGCTAGGGACCCAGCACTGCCTCTTCTGGCTCGTACTCCCCTCTTGCACCTTTGCAGGTTTCTCGACAGTCCACGTCCCGGTCGCTATGTTCTGCGCCCTCCGGAGCTCATTTCTTTGTTTCCAGGTAAGTCGCTTGGGCTGCAGGGACTGTTCGTCTACCCTCGCAGTAAGGTCCACAATGGTGGAGGGGCCCCCAGAGTCCGCGGACATCGCCCTGCGGTGGGACCCAGCGTCCAGCTTGGGTGTTGGTGACAGGTCCATGGTCGAAGCTACCCTCTGATCTCCTGTATCTACGTAGGTCGTGAGACCTTCAGAGTCCGCAGCCTCCCTATACAAGCCAGTGTGCGCCGGTGTCCCGGCCCTGGCCCATTTGGGACGTATGTCTGTAGTAGGCGTGCTAGAGTCTAAGCGCTGCCTCTTCTGGCTCGTACTCCCCTCTTGCGCCTTTGCAGGTTTCTCGACAGTCCACGTCCCGGCCGCTATTTTCTGCGCCTTGCGGAGCTTATATCTTTGCGCCCCGGTAAGACGCTTGGGCTGCAGGGACTGTCCGTCTACCCCTGCAGTAAGGTCCACACTGGTGGAGGGGCCCCCAGAGTCCGCGGACATCGCCGCCCTCGGGTGGGACCCATCCTCCAGCTTGGGCGTCGGGGACAGGTCCGTGGCCGAAGCTACCCCCTGATCCCCCGTATCTACGTCGGTCGTGAGACTTCCAGAGTCCGCGGTCGCTGCCGCCCCCTGGGTCGTCTTTGTTTCCGGAATATACTCAAGGCACGAGTCTGTAGCCGGAGCCACTACTAGAGCCTCATTGGTTTTGGTTGTGTTTATATTTATGTCATTCATGTTGTTCCCACGAGAATGGGGGAAATACTGTCCACACCATCAGAACCCCCTGTGTGGTGCAAGGCAGGTTACTCTGGAGGGTTGCCTGGTACTCCAGAGGTTCCGTTCACGACACCATCGCCCTGGTGCCATCCATCCCTAGGCACGGGTCACGTGACACCGTGGATTGGGGGAGTTTTTTCGACCTCCTCGTCTAGATCCGTCATGTTTAGTTATAAGCAGGGTCACCTCGTGCAGGATGCGGCTCGTCACCGCGCATGACGGTCTTGGGGAAGGCTTCATCGAAAGCTCATGTTGTTGTTGCCACTTCCTCAGCTTACCCCCTGGAGTCCTTTGGCCCGCGACTCCTCGACCCCAAAGGTAAACGATAAGACAACAATGTAAACATTATCCCACGCAATATGGTAAGTTAATGTATTGGGAGAGCTGGACTGTAGGATTACCAAAATGTTTAAAAGTTAATAGGTTTGTTCCAATCCCGCAAGAAACTGTTCAGGAACGGTCACAATAATGTGCAGTACATAAATCACGTTCCAAGCAGGAGATGATCGTTTATTGGATGATCAACTAAACTTGTGTTCATTAACGAACCGTTTCAGGACAGTGATACCTACTCTAAATCAAAAACTTTGTGCAATGACTTGCACAGTAGGTCACTTTAGTCGCTGTTTGTTTTCGTAAAATTTGTTTGCCTTTAAAGTAACCTCAAATTTTTAAGCGGTTTGGTGATCTTAAATTTGATAAATTTTGTAAATAACCCCTTTTCACAGTTTGCTTTAAAATGTGAGGTTTGAAGGAGAGTGACATGCAATCAAATATTGAATTAAGTTAGGATGATGGTTTGTTGGTGGTCGGTAACCAAGAAGGAAGATGCATTTTATTTAAATCCGTATTTGCAGTCAAAGTCCTTGTGACACTATTTAAAAAAATTCCATTAAGTACAACGACAGGGTTCCCACTAATAACAGCATATCAATTTCCCTGACTTTTTACTGACTTTGATCTTTTATAATCCACCCCCAAATTCTTATAACACACTACTACCAAATACAATAGGTATTCGCCTCAAAGCGGAAAACACTTCCCCACAATTACATTTATGAAACACACATTTTTCCTTACGAATAAATGAAAAGCTACTTTATACAAATATGCACCTATTATTGTGTCAATTATTTATCAGAAATCGGAGACAAATCATTTCTCCCTGACATGGACCAAAATTCCCCGACTCTTAGTCAATTTTCACAAATTTTCCCTGATTTGCCTGACAAAATTTTTCCGTCCTCAATTCCCTCACTTTTCCCGGTTTTCCAGATGAGTGGGAACCCTGATGAACTCTTGCATAGGTATCTAAAATTATTAAATTTAAATTAATTTTATCTATGATAGTAAGGACAAGAAATAAATGTAATTATTCCTTTGATTTACAAGATAGAGAGAGTTATCGCTGGATCTGCTGTAGATAAGCTTTCCAGCAGCTCCACCGAGTCCCTTGATCTCTTCTTTATAAGAGTACGGTTCCTGGATGAGGGTCACATCTGTGTTCCTCAGAGCCATCAGTAGTCCGGCCGTGGCTGCCCTACTGTGTTGGAGGTTGAAATGAAGGAACGTAAGTCCCATCAACCCCCGGTTAGTTCCCCAGTGGGCGGAAGCTAACCCTTCCCAGGCCCCAGAATGCACTGAAGGAGGTACCTTCAAGGGCTCTGTAGGACGCGTGGTCTATCGAGAAGGCGAGGGTCTGTCCTTTCTTCTCTGCCTTCCTGCTTACAACTGACCAGAGATCTGTCCCCAGTTCACGGTTCTGGATTTTCAGTCTACTAACCACCGTCTCTTGCGGGACGGCGTCAGGTATCCATACGAGAACCTTGTGCCTCTTTGGGACGTCCTTGGGCTCGACGGCTATAAAGTCCGCCCCCTCCCAAATCTGACCGAGGCCCTCGATCGTTTTCCGCAGCCACTCCCGCGACTGCTGGTTGGCACAGGTTATCCAGAAGATGCCCCCCACCAGGCGCGACCGTTGGAATTGAGGTGGGCTCTCCCATTCCTTAAGAGAGTCCAGTGCAGTTACCACCGCAGCCTGGATCAGATCCGCCTTCCCCTGGTCTAGCGTGACGTCAGGATGGCGTCTGTCAATCACCGCCATCCCGAGGCCCTCCGCAACCTCCCTATACGAACCAGTCTGCGCCGATGTTCCAGCCCTGGCCCGTTTCAGCCTCTCTGCAGCCTCCCTATACGAGCCAGTCTGATCCGATGTTCCGGCCCTGGCCCATTTGGGACGTATGTCTGTAGTAGGCATGCTATAGTCCCAGCGCTGCCTCTTCTGGCTCGTGCTCCACTCTTGCGCCTTTGCAGGTTTCACCACTATCCACGTCCCGGCCGCTATTTTCTGCGCCTTCCGGAGCTTATATCTTTGCGCCCCGGTAAGACGCTTGGGCCTCGGGGATTGTCCGTGTCCCCCTGCAGTAAGGTCGTCACTGGTGGAGGGGCCCCCAATGTCCGTGGACATCGTCGCCCTCCGGTGGGACCCAGCCTCGAGCCTGGGTGTCGGTGACAGGTCCGTGGCCGAAGCTACCCCCCGATTCCCCGTATCTACGTCGGTCGTGAGACCTCCAGAGTCCGCGGACGTTGCCGCCCCCTGGCTCGTCTCCGTTTCCAAAATAGACTCAATACACGAGTCTGTAGCCAGAGCCACTCCTCGAGTCTCATTGGTTTTGGTTTCGTTTATATTTATGTTATTCATGTTGTTCCCACGAGAATGGGGGAAATACTGTCCACACCATCAGAACCCCCTGTGTGGTGCAAGGCGTGTTACTCTGGAGGGTTGCCTGGTACTCCAGAGGTTCCGTTCACGACACCATCACCCTGGTGCCATCCATCCCTAGGCACGGGTCACATGACACCGTGGATTGGGGGAGTTTTTTCGACCTCCTCGTCTAGATCCGTCATGTTTAGTTATAAGTAGGGTCACCTCGTGCAGGATGCGGCTCGTCACCGCGCATGACGGTCTTGGGGATAGCTTCATCGAAAGCTCATGTTGTTGTTTCCACTTCCTCAGCTTACCCCCTGGAGTCCTTTGGCCCGCGACTCCTCGACCCCAAGGGAAAACGATAAGACAACAATGTAAACATTCTCCCATGGAATATGGTAAAGTTGATGTATTGGGAGAGCTGAACTGTAGGATTCCCAAAATGTTTCATTTGCGAACCGTTTCAGTAGTCATTTCGAAACCTACTCCAAATCAAAAACTTTGTGCAATGACTTGCACAGTAGGTCACTTTCATCAGCTGTTTGTTTCCTTAGAATTTTTTTGTCTTTAAACTAACCTCAAATTTTTAAGCAGTTTAGGGATCTTAAATATACTAATAAATTTTGTAGACAACCCCTTTTCAGTTTGCTTTAAAATGTGAGGTTTGAAGGAGAGTGACATGCAATCAAATATTGAATTCAGTTTGTATGATGGTTTGTTGATTGTACGGTATCCAAGAAGGAAGATGCATTTTATTTAAATCCATATTTGCAGTCCTTATGACACCATTTAAAATTTTTTCATTAAGTACAATGACGAGGTTCCCACTAAAAACAGCATATCAATTTCCCTGACATGCGAAAACCGATTTCCCTGACTTTGATCTATAATCCACCCCCAAATTCTATAACACACTACTACCAAATACAATAGGTCTTCGCCTCAAAGCGGAAAACACTTCCCCACAATTACATTTATGAAACACACATTTTTCCTTACGAATAAATGAAAAGCTACTTTATACAAATATGCACCTATTATTGGGTTTCAATTATTTGTCAGAAATCGGAGACAAATCATTGCTCCCAGACATGGGCAAAAATTTCCCAACTCTTAGCCAATTTTCACAAATGTTCCCTGATTTACCTGACAAAATTTTTCCTTCTACAAATTCTCTCACTTTTCCCAGTTTTCCAGATGAGTGGGAACCATCAATGAACTCTTGCATAGGTATCTACAATTATTAAAATTAAATTCATTTTATCTATGATAGTAAGGACAAGAAATAAATGTAACTATTCCTTTGATTTACAAGATAGAGCTGCTTTCCAGCAGCTCCACCGAGTCCATTGATCTCTTCTTTATAGGAGTACGGTTCCTGGATGAGGGTCTCATCCGTGTTCCTCAGAGCCATCAGTAGTCCAGCCGTGGCCTAAGTCCCATCAACCCCCGATTAGTTCCCCAGTGGACGAAAGCTAACCCTTCCCAGGCCCCAGAATGCACTGAAGGAGGTACCTTCAAGGGCTCTGTAGGACGCCTGGTCTATCGAGAAGGCGAGGGTCTGTCCTTTCTTCTCTGCCTTCCTACTTAGAACCGTCCAGAGATTTGTCCCCAGTTCACGGTTCTGGATCTTCAGTCTACTCACCACCGTCTCTTGCGGGACGGCGTCAGGGATCCATACGAGGACCTTGTACCTCTTTGGGACGTCCTTGGGCTCGACGGCTGTCAAGTCCGCCCCCTCCCAAATCTGACCGAGGCCCCCGATCGTTTTCTGCAGCCAGTCCCGCGACTGCCGGTTGGCACAGGTTATCCAGAGGATTCCCCCCACCAGGCGCGACCGTTGGAATTGAGGCGGGCTCTCCCCTTGCTGAAGAGAGTCCACCGCTGTCATAACCGCAGCCTGGATCAGGTCCGCCTTCCCCTGGTCTAGCGTCACATCAGGATGGCGTCTGTCAATCACCGCCATCCCGAGGCCCTCCGCAGCCTCCCTATACGAACCAGTCTGAGCAGATGTTCCAGCCCTGTCAGTTTTGAGGCCCTGCGCAGCCACCCTATACGAGCCAGTCTGCTCCGATGTTGCGGCCCTGGTCCTTTTGAGGCCCTCTGCAGCCTCCCTATATGAGCCAGTCTGCGCCGGTTTTCCGGCCCTGTCCCATTTCGGACGTATGTCTGTAGTAGGTGTTCTAGAGTCCCAGCGCTGCCTTTTCTGCGTCATACTCCCCTCTTCAGCCTTTGCAGGTGTCTCGGCCTTCCACGTCCCGGTCGCTATTTTCAGGTCCGCCTTCCGCTGGTCTAGCATCACATCAGGATGGCGTCTGTTAATCACCGCCATCCCGAGGCCTTCCGCAGCCTCCCTATACGAGTAAGTCTGAGCTGATGTTCCAGCCCTGTCCCTTTTGAGGCCCTGCGCAGCCACCCTATACGAGCCAGTCTGCGCCGATGTTGCGGCCCTGGCCCTTTTGAGGCCCTCCGCAGCCTCCCAATACGAGCCAGTTCGCTTGGGTGTCGGGGACAGGTCCGTGGCCGAAGCTACCCCCTGATCCCCCGTATCTACATCGGTGGTGAGATCTATATAGTCCGCAGCCTCCCTATACGAACCAGTCTGCGCCGGTTTTCCGGCCCTGACCCATTTGGGACGTATGTCTGTAGTAGGCATGCTAGGGACCCAGCACTGCCTCTTCTGGCTCGTACTCCCCTCTTGCACCTTTGCAGGTTTCTCGACCGTCCACGTCCCGGTCGCTATGTTCTGCGCCCTCCGGAGCTCATTTCTTTGCTTCCAGGTAAGTCGCTTGGGCTGCAAGGACTGTTCGTCTACCCCTGCAGTAAGGTTCACAATGGTGGAGGGGCCCCCAGAGTCCGCGGACATCGCCCTCCGGTAGGACTCTGCGTCCAGCTTGGGTGTTGGGAACAGGTCCATGGTCGAAGCTACCCCCTGATATCCTGTATCTACGTCGGTCGTGAGACCTTCAGAGCCCGCAGCCTCCCTATACGAGCCAGTCTGCGCCGGTGTCCCGGCCCTGGCCCATTTGGGACGTATATCTGTAATAGGCGTGCTAGAGTCTAAGCACTGCCTCTTCTGGCTCGTACTCCCCTCTTGCACCTTTGCAGGTTTCTCGACCGTCCACGTCCCGTTCGCTATTTTCTGCGCCTTCCGGAGCTTATATCTTTGCGCCCCGGTAAGACGCTTGGGCTGCAGGGACTGTGCGTCTACCCCTGCAATAAGGTCCACACTGGAGAAGGGGCCCCCAGAGTCCGCGGACATGGCCGCCCTCCGGTGGCACCCAGCCTCCAGCTTGGGTGTCGGGGACAGGTCCGCGGCCGAAGCTACCCCCTGATTTCCCGTATCTAAGTCGGTCGTGAGACCTCCGGAGTCCGCGGACGCTGCCGCCTCCTGGCTCGTCTTCGTTTCCGAAACATACTCAAGGCACGAGTCTGTAGCCGGAGCCACTTCTCCAGATTCATTGGTTTTGGTTTCATTTATATTTATGTCATTCATGTTGTTCCCACGAGAATGGGGGAAATACTGTCCACACCATCAGAACCCCCTGTGTGGTGCAAGGCATGTTACTCTGGAGGGTTGCCTGGTACTCCAGAGGTTCCGTTCACGACACCATCACCCTGGTGCCATCCATCCCTAGGCACGGGTCACGTGACACCGTGGATTGGGGGAGTTTTTCGACCTCCTCGTCTAGATCCGTCATGTTTAGTTATAAGCAGGGTCACCTCGTGGAGGATGCGGCTCTTCACCGCGCATAACGGTCTTGGGGAAAGCTTCATAGAAAGCTTATGTTGTTTCCACTTCCTCAGCTTACCCCCTGGAGTCCTTTGGCCCGCGACTCCTCGACCCCATGGGAAAACGATAAGACAACAATGTAAACATTCTCCCATGCAATATGGTAAAGTTGATGTATTGGGAGAGCTGAACTGTAGGATTACCAAAATGTGTCATTTGCGAACCGTTTCAGAACAGTCATTTCGATACCTACTCCAAAGCAAAAATTTTGTGGAATGACTTGTGCAGTAGGTCACTTTCGTCAGGTGTTTGTTTTCTTAACATTTGTCTGCCTTTAAACTAACCTCAATTTTTAAGCGGTTTAGTGATCTTAAATTTAATAGTAAATTTTGTAAATAACCCTTTTTCACAGATTCCTAAAAAATGTGGGATTTGAAGGAGAATGACATGCAATCAAATATTGAATTAAGTTAGGATGATGGTTTGTTGGTGGTAGGGTAACCAAGAAGGAAGATGCATTTTATTTAAATCAGTACTTACAGTCTAAGACCTTGGGACACTATTCATAAAATTTTCATGAAGTATGATGACAGGGTTCCCACTAAAAACAGCATATCAATTTCCCTGACTTTTCACTGGCTTTGATCTTCTATAATCTACCCCCAAAATCTATAACACTATTACCAAATACAATAGTTCTTCGCCTCAAAGCAGAAAACACACTACCCCACAATTACATTTATGAAGCATACACATTTTTCCATCGAGTTCCGCTCTCGGGCATCGCCCAAGCGATGCCGTCCGTCCTTTTCAAAGCACACAGTGGGGGCCTCAAACTCCGGGTGTATGCCACTCGTTAGAGATCTCAACCCCCTCCGGGTCGTCTGGACACACAATATCCGCGAGCACTCAACCCAAGGTGGTATCATCTGAAATCTTGCTCCCGAGTAACAACCATGCGAGGTCAATTGTCCATTTCTAAGCCCAGAGTGGAGACCTCAAAACCCGGGTGTACATCACTCCCCAGAGATATCCGCCTCCCTCACCTGGACAAGACCCCCGCCGACGTTTGACTCCGATTAGTCGCCTCTTACGACAGGCAGTAGTTACCTTGAGCCTATTCTTTTAGTTAGTCCCCGGACCCACAGGGGACTGTTATTATACAAGATACCAGAAAAAAATGTGTATAAGTTAATTATAGGGCATCTTGAGCTGCATCTTAACAAATTATTTTGACAATCATAGGTGGCCCAAAAGTGGTTGGTGATACCTACAACTTTTTTTTCGAACACCTTATATTATTGCACAATTTTTTTTCGAAATGTGATGCATGTTTGTAAGAAAAAAGCAAGATGCAGTGTTCAGAGAACATAGGATGCCTCATAACGGCCGTAATAGCCTTAAAAACATAATTGGTAAAAACACCAAAATAATTAGTAAAATTGGTTCAGTTTAAATTCTGTAAGGAAGTTATGTAAACATTTCAATTAATTAGAGGTCAGCATTGTATGGATTGACATTGAAATTATCACATTCAGTATATAAACAATAACAAGCCAATTCGTAGGAATGTTATAGTCAGCAGATCAGAAGGTTAAGAATCGAAATGTGTCCTTGTTTGGTAAATATAAATGAGATTACTTTTAGGGAGAAAATATAGTTCATTAAACAAGCTTCTGAAATGTAGTCGGTTAAATAACGCCGCGATAATTATAATTTAATTATGTAAACACTGTTAACATTAATAGTCAATATGTCCGTAACTACGTAAGTTCTTTCATTCAATTTGTTATATCATTATTATTATTATTAAGTTTTGTGCGCTAATATAGTTATCAATATACCGTTATCTATGTCAAACATATCGCTCCTTTGATAGAAAAGTGACACAAGTCAAAAATTGCAATTTTTTAGTTAATTGGAATAATAAAACTAGAAAGATCTATATTTATATGTGGAAAAGCGACACATCTAATAGTTTCATCAAATACCGTGAGGGGGCAGAAGTGTCGTTTGTCGATTTACAAATACTAAAACAACGTTCTACTGAAAAGTGACATTAGTGAGTTGAGTCCCGCGAAGAAGTGTGGTGTGCTCTTAAACATTTACGGAAAAACGTCATTTTTGTTTTGAGTCGTTTTTCTTTAAAAACGGTAAGTGCAATTTGACTGGTTGTATTTATTATAAAACGTCACTTTTGGAGATGTGTCAATTTTGTTCATATTTTAGAACTAATTTCTTACTTAGTTTGCATTCCTAACCTAAAATTTAGAGATGTGACACTTTTCCTTAAATTGTAACGTAACTTCTCTGGAATATGACCTACCTATAATTTTCAGGTAACGCACTGTTTTTTAAGTAACAATGTCGGAACGGGCAAAATTGATGGTAAAACTAGCTCAGAAAGTTACTGACAACAAGGATGTTACACATTGGGAAGTTGTTGAGAGTAGGAACGGTAAGTTATGTCAGTTATAGTTTTATCCAGATCTTTCAATAATGGTTTTTCTGTTTAGGATGTGGATCCTGTGGGGATAATATTTTAATTAGTCCCATTGTACAGAATGCTGGCCCTGTTATAAATGTGACAGATTTATCTTCTAAAGCGGGTAAGTACTTCTTTACTTTCTATTGGCAAATTAGTCAATCGATGGTAGTGTTGCGTAAATATCGTGCAAAAAACAGTACTTTTCCCTGACTAAACTCATATATTTTTATGGAGTACCACACATTTTTACTATAAAAAACTGTCTTTCTAAGAACAGAACTATTCGTATAACAAGACTACAACGATAATATAATGTTATTCTGTGAAAAAGTGCTACATGCAGCAGTTCTAGAAATCACCAACAGAGGTCATGTCAGGATGGTTGACTTTACAGTTGACTTGACAATTACTTTACTATCATATTTTTCTATTAGAACCGAATAATAATTATTATTATATTAATTTTGTTTTATTTTTATCTTACATTTTAGGTTGTGGCTTTCCTATCTATGACTGTTAATTCGCCATCCATAGAGAATAATGTAGATGCTTCTACTCAAGAAAATAGTACTGCAACTGAATCTGTTAAGAACGTTGACAAACATACGCCCATTGGTAAATACAACCTACGAAATTCATAATTTACTCTAATGCAAATTTTAGTTTTAGATTGTGCTGTACCTAAAGATTTTTCTACAGAAAATTTAAACGATGCTGTATCTAGCGATAATAATGAGAATGAGATTGAAGATCCCTTTCACAATTCTGATAATACAGACGATGATGCTGATTACTCAACTGATTCAGGCAGCGAAACTTCATCAGAGTCAGACGATGAAGCTTTATTACACCGGGTAGAAGTAGAAACACAGCATGGCGTAGAAGAGATCCCAAAAGGTAGAAAACGAAAGCGAAATGAGCAAGTGGAAAAAAAAATGCTGCAAAATTGGCCAGAAATTCTGGAAAACAGTATGTCTCATCGTCAACGACCAACAAAATAATGAACGCAAGAGAAATGAAACCTCCATGTCGAGACAACTGCAAGATTAAATGCACTTCCAAAATTACTGCAGAGTCTCGTAAGCTGATATTTGCAAACTATTGGGCTCTTGGAGATTCTCAGAGACAACGAGATTATCTATCATCGTGCATGACTCCCATTAAACCGAAGTACCAATATCCTAAAAACGAATCCAAACGACGAGGTAACAGTGCTTTTCATTTCGAAATTGATGGAAATCGCATCCGTGTCTGTAAATCATTTTTTAAAGCCACTCTCGATATTACTGATAGGCCAATCCGAACGGTGATTACAAAACGAGATGTACAAGGAGGAATGCTTTCAAGCGACCTCCGAGGCAAGCATGGTAAACATTCTAAGCTGGATGCGAGTATTAAAGAAGGAATTCGAAAACACATAAACTCCATACCCAGAATTGAGAGTCATTACACGAGAGCTCGTTCTTCTCGTGAGTTTATTCAAGGTGGAAAGTCCATACGCGATTTACATAGGGATTATGTCAACGAATGTGAGGATAATAACTTACCAAGTGCTAAGTATTTGATTTATTATCAAATATTTACTCGTGAATTCAACTTGTCATTTTTCACGCCCAAGAAGGATCAGTGTGCAGTTTGCGCGACTTATACAAATTCTTCTGAGGATGAAAAAGAACATTTAAAAGATAACTATGAGATTCACCTATCAGAAAAAGAACTCTCACGTGCCGAAAAGCACAATGATAAGGAAAAATTATCTGAAAATTACATCGTAGCTTGTTTTGATCTCCAGGCGGTAATGCCGTGCCCTAACGGAGACACGTCATCATTTTACTATAAGTCAAAACTCCATGTTCTCAACTTCACGGTATATGAAATGAAAAAAAAAGGTTTCGATGATCTATGTTACTGTTATTTATGGGACGAAACGCAAGGCCAGAGAGGGGCCAATGAAATCGGATCTTGTCTCCTTGATTATATAGAAAAAATATCAAGAGCAAATCCTAATGGTGAAATTGAAATTGTGCTGTATTCCGACAATTGCGTCGGTCAACAAAAAAATCGCTTCATAGTAACGATGTATGTGTATGGTTTAAAGAAATTTGCAAACATAAAATCCATTACCCACAAATTTTTGATAATGGGACATACACAGAACGAAGGAGATTCTGCTCATTCCATAATCGAGCGTCAAATAAAACGTTCATTAAAAGGAGGCCCAATTTTTATTCCAGCACAATATGTGGAAGTAATCAAATGCGCCAAAAAAACTGGCTCACCGTATTCTGTAAAGCAAATGTCATTTACGGATTTTGTTGATCTAAAATCATTAAATGAGAATATTGGAATTTTAGACATGAGAAGTAATACTAAAGATAAGTTAATGGATTTTAAAATAATAAAAATTGAAAAAGAAGATCTATTTAAAATTTTTTATAAGACATCCTACGCACAAAATGATTTTTGTGTACTGACCATTAAAAAACCTAGAGCAACAGTAAATAAAAGGGCTAATTCAACATTACAGCCTTTGTACAAAAGTAAAATACAGATTCCGGTGAATAAGAAGAAGGGCCTTTTGGAACTGTTAAAGAAAAAGCATATTCCTGATTGCCATGCTGCATTTTATGAGAACTTATAACTGTTTTGTGTTGTACTATAGCTCGTATTTTTGTATTAAAATTTGTTCTTTTCTAATAAATATGTAAGACTAACGACATTTTGTATACTTTCTAGTACCGACATAAAGGAGTAAGTGTTTGTTTATTTATATGGAAAAGTGTCATAACTGGAAATAAGGGTTGAAATTGTCCATTTATTAGGGTCATAGTCTTCCAACCTTAAAAATATTGAAATGGTCTAGAAATATACATTGTAATGCATATACATTAACCTAGTAGTTTAATTTGCACAGTTTACTGTGCCAACCTTATCTTCCTTTAATTCAGAAATATTAAAATAGCTCTCCTGAAAAATATTCATTTTTGACATGTGTCACTTTTCTGTCAAAGGAGCGATATGTGCTTAGTTCGAAGATTTTATCCCTATAAATTAAACCTCCGCTTCCCTTAAACATGCAGTAAGTGCGTTTTGGTAGGGAATTTTTATTAGATGCTTCAAATCTAAATAACTCAATTTGCTATTAACTTAAGGTTTGTTGGCTAAGAAACCAGTTTTCTCAGAAACATTTTAAGTTTATTTTCGATTTTTTTTTTTACATTTTCAAACATTAAGTTATTTTGACAAAATATGGTACATTCTTTCTACTACATATGTTTAGGTTTAATTGTGAGTGTGCGACGAAGCTTCCTTCACCACCGCCTTAAGGTCTATTGTGGCACTTATGTTATACCAGTAACCAAATTGATGCCTGCTTGCATTAAAGAAACATATCTGCTATTAAAAACATTTTTATGAAAATTCACTTCCATAACGCACTTGCTGCGTCCAGACATTTTTCATTCTTGTTTATTTTATTGATTTTTTTATTTATTCATACACCATCCAACAGCTTAAAAGCCAAATTAGGGATGGGCCGATACACAAAACATAATAACAAACAATAATCAAACAAACTACACAAAAGAGAGTCACAAATTAGATCGCTTTAAAAAACATTTTTATCTCTGATATATTTACATGAGAAGATATCTAGGCGGTCTTGCAATACAGAGTAATCATTGCACATTTGATAAATTGGAGACGATCCCAGCAATCGCATACAAGCAGTCGGGAGATAGAATGTGCCTGGAAAACGTGCTGCAATACGAGGCACATTGAAATTAAGTTGTTGAAGCAGATTATGGCAATCAAACACAGAATTAACCAGGTTGTATAAAAATGCAACTAAACTGCACTGCATGCGCATCGACAGACTCTGTAGACCAAAGCAAAGAAGTAAACTTTCCTGAGAAAAACCAATAGAAGGATATCGACCATCCTCACGAAAGCCAGGAAATTTTAGAAATTTCCTTTGCGCTGATTCTAGACTTGCCACATGTATCTCATAAGTAGGAGCCCACACAACTGAGCCATATTCAAGTCGGGACCTAACCAAACAACGAAAGAGCAGGAGGAGGGTGTCAGTCTGTGAGAAATTTTTGCTGTTTCTTATCAGAAACCCAAGAGTTTTGTAAGCAGAACCGACAGTCTGCTCATAGCGTGGTTTAAAAGATAGAGTACCATCAAAAACAATTCCAAGGTCCCTAACTGTCCTGGGGAGATCAAGTGGAAGCCCTCTTATATTGTACCCGAAAGTAATTGTGTCCTTATTTCAAGTAAAGGACATCACACAACACTTGGAAACATTCATAGAAAGACCACTCCGACAAGACCATTCATCAAGGATCTGAAGACTGTTCTGGAGCTGCAAACAGTCACCAACACTCGAAATATTTGTGAAAATCTTAATTTCATTTGCATACATTAAAAAAGGAACATGTTTAATTGGGTCAATAAATATATTAAGCAGTAATGGACCGAGTATGGAACCCTGCGGCACTCCCGAAGCTATGTGATAGGTGTCAGACTTGAAGCCCCCAACCTCAACAAATTGCCTCCTTCCATCCAGGTAAGATCTGAACAAGCCATGTAAGCCCTCTGAGAATGAGATAGCCCTCATCCTGTCAATTAGAACAGAATGATTTAGACAATCGAAAGCCTTAGATAGATCAGTATACACAACATCAACCTGTGAAGTGCGGTTGAGAGCGGACGCAATGTGTAACATCAACTAAAATCGTTACAGTCGATCTCCCCGGAATAAAGCCATGCTGAGAAATAGAGAGTCTGTTTTTGATGTGAAACAGTATTCGCCGAAAAAGACAGGCCTCGAAAATCTTACAGAAGACACATAGTATGACTATTGGTCGATAGTTTGATGGATGACCACTATCCCCCGCCTTGAAGACAAGGAGAACTCGTGACAGCTTCCAAATCGCGGGGAATGTTCCAGATCTACGAATCAATTTAAAAATTTTCTTAAGTGGAGTCAAGAAAGCATATAAGCAGTCGCGCACCAAGAAGCCAGGAACTAGATCAGGTCCACAGGACATGTTAGCCCTAATTCTCTTAGCAGCTTTAATAATTTCATCATCTGTAAAGTCATCAACAAAGAACATTGTGATGTCACCCGAAGCCAGGCTGGCGGCTGTAGGTGATGAGATGGAGGTGGAACCAGAACATGCTGTAAAATAAGAAGCAAAACTGTCAACTGCCTGTTGCTGGTTAGATGAATTCCCAATAGAAAAGTTTTGACGGCAGCGAGAAGAGCAGTTCCAGAATTTTTTTAGGGTTAGACCTAACCTCTTTTTCAACCTTCTGAAAGTAGTTTACTCGAGAAAGTTAAATGTCTCTCTTAAGTTTTGGTCTCAGCTCCCTAAATCTATCCAGAAACTCCAGATTTCCATGTCAACCAAACAACAGCCATAACCTCAGGTGCAAAAATATACATTTTTGTTGCAAATCTAAAAGGCTTTAATTGCTTTTGTCATTGAAAGGTTATAAATAAAAATGCACTAAAAAGTAAAAAATAATTGCGTATTCTTCTGTCTAACAATCAACTTATTTTTTCCACTCAATGTACGATCAATGCATTTACCACGCAAGACTGTAGGTACTCACTTAAACTTAACCTCTAACTCCACACATACCTATGACTAACAGACAATTATCAAAATATTTATTTAGAGTTCACCTAAGCAGAAAGTTTTAAATATATGTGTAGACTGCCTTAAAAGACAATCAAATTATTAGGATCATATAATGTTAAATTATTGTTATTTTTGGAGTCGTTGTCAGCCAAGGAAATACGACAATATACCTTACATTAATAATACGAGAATACCTTATGAAATCTATTTTACAAATGAAATTTTATACAATATACTGTGACAATATCCTGGGACCTTGAAATGACAATATACCAATACCTAATTAAACCTTTTTACAAATGAATTTGCACACGCGTTTGCCTCGCTCACTCGGCTATACCCCTCCAACCATTCTTCCGGGCGCGCGTGCGCAATCGACCCGCCCGCGCTGCGTGTTGCGTATATGTGTGTAAAGTGTCTATGCCAATTGTTATATAGTAAGACATTTCAGGTGAAGTAGTTACAAATCTTGGCTATTCATGGAGGAGAAAAATTCATTTTAAAAAGCAAGGGATTACGTGAATTCAAGTTAGTATAAATGTCTCATATCCATTACATTTTTATAGAGGCGCATGAAATAAGCCTATAAATTTCGCCAGTGTTTTTCTGTCTGGTGTATGTGCGTATGGGGACGATGCACTTAACCGCAACAGGAATGTAGCAAAAAAGCACACACCACAAGAAAGAGTATGTAACGTAGATTAATATCGTGAACAAATTTACGGAAAAACCATAAATAACAGTATAATTAAGAAATGAAGTTCTCAAAAATGCACCATTTCCACATTTCGAACTGTCAATTTTCAGCGAATATTTAATCCCAAGAGTGTTTTGCCGCTTGAACGAAATAAAAGATCTAAAATGCTTTTTACACACACTCCTGCCGACCTGACTTTCTGGACCTGACAACACATCACCTTGTCAAAATAAAAGCTAAAACAGTGAATTAATAGTTTTAAAATATTTACTCATCACCTAACGCATGAGCTGTCAATTGTCAATACATTTCAGCAATATGGTTAGTAATTCTGCGAAAATTAAATACGCAACCAAATCACTATCCTCTTTTTGTCTTTGTCATTTATATGATGAAAAGAAGGGTAATTTTCAGAGATACATAAGCAGGTAAAGGGGTGCACTAACCTTGTGAAAATGAATTAGAATAGTGGAATGCACCCTTCTTTAGCTCGATATTAAACACGACCCCCGAAAATGTGTAAAACATGTCGCAAAAGTGAGTACAACTTATGTTTTTCCTACAAAAATGTCCAAATAACTACAAAAGTTGGCTTCTGTCCTAATTTTTATCGTAATTTTCGTCATCTACACCCTAAAAGATGTCTATACAAAATTTCATAAAAATCGAACGCGCACCCCGAAAGTAAACCTTTACCGAAGGAAGCTGTTGCCTCTGCATATTACGAAAACTGTCCACTAAGGTCAAAGAGAGACAGTCAGGGGTCTACTTGGTGGAATAATAACCTCGATAAACTACGAAGAGAAGTTAGACGTCTCTTCAATCGTGCTGACTACAGGCAACTGGGAGCAATATAAAACCGCTCTAACACATTATAATAAAGAGATAAGGAACGGTAAGAGGGAGTCCTGGAGGAGGTTCTGCGGGGACATTAATAATTTGCCCAGCAGCGCCAGAATCCACAGGATTCTCTCACGCGACCGTGTTCAGGAACTGGCATCGATAAAACGACCAGATGGTTCCTTTACTGAATCTCTGAAAGAAACGTTAGAGCTCTTAGCACACACACTTCCCAGATTGTCTGATCCTGAGCAACGGAGAGGTCCTACCAGCTGAGGGACGATTTAAACGCCCCCATGGGAAGGACTGGCGGGTTGCTCAGCGAATAGTTACAGCCTCGGCAGTGGAGTGTGCTGTGAATCATTTCCAGCCATTCAAGTCGCCAGGGGAGGATGGGGTGGTACCGGTCCTACTACAAAAAGGACTGGAGATTCTCCTACCTTTCCTAAGGCACTTCGTGGTATCGCAAGGGCCAAATTGGCTCATCTACAGAGACAAGCTTGTCTGATGATAACGGGAGCGATAAGCATTGCACCATCAGCCGCTCTGGAGGTCCTCCTTAATATTCCCCCTCTTCACATATGGTTGGAGAGGGTGGCGAAGTGGACAACGTACAGACTAAAGCAAACTGCAGACAGCATGCCGAAGGAAGTCAGTCTGGGAGGATCCGGACTCCTTGATGACACTGATGGTCACAGGATTCTGGGAATGATCTCAGACTTGATGCCTACAAAGATCAGCAGATATCTGTCTTTCAAGATCGTCCTCCCGCAAAAGGAGGACTGGGACCGAAATCAAACGACCCTGTTGAGAGCGGACCTCTGCTGGTACTCTGACGGCTCCAAAACCAATTTGGGAGTAGGAGCTGGCGCATACGGGGGCAGCACCGATGCTAGACTATTAGCTAGCCTCGGCAAATACGCAACCATACACCAGGCAGAAGTGTATGCCATTGAGATGTGTGCAAGGGAAAGTATAAAAAAACCTGTGCACCAATAAATCGATAAAGATATGTGCAGATATCCAAGCTCCAATAAAGGCTCTTGGTTCCTACCGGTATAATTCAAAGACGGTATGAAGTTGTAAATCTGCTCCTAATGAATTGGGCAGCTGTAATGAGGTGTCGCTGGTCTGGATACCGGGTCACTCGGACCATGATGGCAACGTTGCGGCCGACGCGCTTGCCAGGAGTGGTGCCCAGAGAGACTTTGTCGGACCAGAACCGGTGCTGGGGATAACATCTTGCACAGCAAAACGCACCTTAAAGACCTGGACAGAAACAATGACAAGCCAGCAATGGGAAAATCTACCAGGATTAGCTCACTCTAAGGCCTTCATAAATGGCCTGTCTGAGTCAAGGGCTAAAAAACTTCTAGAGATGAACAGACAACAACTGAGTACTCTAGTCGGCCTGTATACAGGACACTGCCGCTTGCGGCACCACATGCACCGTATTGGAGTCGGTCAGGAGACCGAGTGCCAGCTGTGTATGGAGTGACGAGACAGCAGAGCACGTACTGTGTTCCTGTCCGGCAGCGGACAGGACTAGATACCTGCTCTTTGGCAAGGTAAAGCTTGCTCCAGAGGATCTGGATCAACTTTCGCCCACAAAGATTATTGACCTCTGTAGGAGGCTGGATCTGTTGGGCAAAATATAGACTATTAGGCGTGAGCCACAATAGGCCTTATGGTCGCGGTGGAGGGACCGGTATGGCCCACTCACATACAAACCTAACCCCTACCGAAGAAAAAAAGGGAAGGAAAATTTCCCTAAAGAAAAAAGAAGACACATGCTACCCAGTAAGAAGGAAATAGCTTCGAAACTGACAACGCCTATCTCCATCTAATATGTCAACGAAACAACAGTCATAACCTCGGGTACAAAAATATGCGTTTTTTGTAAATCTAAAGGTTTTAATTGAGTTTATCATTGAAAGGTTATTAAAAATGAAATATAACACATTGTTTTACTTTATTAAGGTATGTACAATTGTTTTTACGCCATATTTTATTATATCCATGTGGTTAAGTGGACCGCTCCCGTGTGTATGAATTTCAAATTTTAATTACAAATATTTTTCATAACATACAGATTTGGAGAGCCTTGTCAGGCAGTAATTAAAAGCAGAGCCTGCTCAGATGGACAAACACTAGAAATTAAAAAAAAAATCTGGACGCAGCAAGTGCGTTATGGTAGTGAATTTTCATAAAAATCTTTTTAATAACAAATATGTGTGTTTTTTTAAGAAAGCAGGCATCAAATTTGGTTACCAGTATAATCTATATAGTAAAAACAATGTGCCATGTTCCATTAAAATAACTTAATTGTGTGAAAATGTACAAAAATTTCCAAAAGTAAACTTAAAATGTTCCCGAAAAAACACGTTTCTTGGTCAACCTTATAGGTTAATAGCAAATTGAGCTGTTCAAATATGAAACATTTGATCAAAATTCGCTACCATAACGCACTTGCTGCGTCCAGAATTTATTTTCTTACAAATATGCATTATATTTCGATGGAAAATGCAATAACATAAGGCATGTTTGATTAAAAAAAGGAAATTTGTATCACCAACGCCTTATGGGCCACCCTGTGATTGCAGAAATATTATTTTAAGATGTAGCTCAAGACACCCTATAATTAATATATACAAATTTTCTTCATATCTTATATAATAACGGATATATTGAGCTTTATTAATTTTTTATGAAAATTCGACAAAAATTATATACCATCAAATGATAAACTCTATAGCTAAGGCTACTGCCAAGCATCAGAGAAAGGGTCTATTTGAAATGAATTTTCTGCAAATATTTTGGTAAAATGAAGGACTATGACGGTTGAAACTAAGACATCCTTCTTGAGACATTTTATTTCTATAGCAGGTATTAGATTTAAGTTATTTGCCTAAATGTTGCCAATTTTGACATTTTAAATCGCCACTTTGACGTTTTGAGGAAAACCCCAATTTATTTATTTTTAAATGCCTATAACTTTTTTGTCTTTTGACCTACATAGCTAAATTTTGGTAGGTAACTTACCTATAATGACGTAAACCTGTGTACCAAATTTGGTTGCCCTTACTTTGTTAATTCCAGAGATATAAATTTTTTTCGAAAGAAAACACAAAATTTTCCGGGAAAACCTGGGCAGATTTTCCTGACTAACGAACTCATCCAAGCCATTTGCAAAAGGAATTTTTTCACCAAATTCTATCAAAATCGGCTCATTATTTTTTGAGTTATCGGTGTGATACATATATATATAAATATATATATATATATATATAAATATATATATATATAAACATATAAAAATTGAAACTGACCCCGGATATGTTTTCTGGGGGGCCTAATTAGCGCTCATTTGAAGAAATTTTTTCAAAATTCAAAAGTCGGGATCTCCTCATTAGTGAATTTTTTTTAAGAAAATTCACTAAAAATCTGCGAGAAACACTCATGCTGAAGCTTCTGACGTAAAAAAGTTTGAATTTGTCTTGATTGTTGGTGACTTGGATGACCTAGTCTGTGTATATACGTTTTTTACACTACAGGTAGTTTTGAAGCCACCCAAAGAGCAGGTCACATCTGGTAGTGGCTGTTTGTCCTGATGAAAACTGCTTATCGAGTCAGATTATTATAAGTATTGTATATTTTGACTTGTACATACGTATTATAATTGTGATGAAAAAATTAATTTATTTTTTTCCTATTTCCAACTGTTTTGAATGGAATCATGAGGTAATTACAATTTCCTTTAACCCTTGACGTTTGACATGAGAATAAGAAATGGAGTTTCAGTCACGTTAACGTGAGAATAGACAGCGAAATATTATACGGTAAATTTCCAGATTAACTCCCGAACGCTTTTCAAAAATTGGTTTCAGAAACATGACTACGACCCCCCTGAATGAACAAACCACGAGAAAAATTTCTTGTTCACACCTCCCAAGGAAGTTAGAGGACCAGGAGTGAATAGGGGTGCTGGGCAGGGTAGGTAGTAAAAAGGAAATATGAGCAAAAACTGTGAAAAAAAAACTGCTTGAAAGCTGTCTATTTGAAGCCATATCCCTATTAAACCCTGCCTACCCCGCACAACACCCCTATTCGCCCCAGGTCTCATAACTTCCTTGGGGGGGCATCAACAAGAAATGTTTCTTGTGGTTTATGCAAGGAGGGTGGTTGTATGCACACGAGAGGGGAAGGAAAATACATATGACAAAAACCCACCCCCTGAAACTTGTGATTAGGGAGTTGGGGGGCGGTGGGTGCTTCATCGTGGGGAATTTCCTTCCCCTCTCACGTGCATACAACCACACTCGTTGCATAAACCACAAGAAAAATGTCTTGTTTATACCCCCCAAGGAAGTTACGGGACCGGGGGGAATAGGAGTGCTGTGTGGTGTAGGCAGGACTTAAGGGGGATATGGTTTCAAGACGTGAAAGACAGCTTTTAAGCCCGTTTTCTTCGCATTTTCTGCTCATATTTCCTTTTTACTACCTACCCCGCCCAGCACACCTACCCTCCTGGTCGCGTAACTTCCTTGGGGGGTGTGAGCAAGAAATTTTTGTTATTTGTGCATCCAGCAGGGGCCCTAGACAGATTTCTGAAAGGTTTTTTGAAAAGCGTTCAGGAGCTAATCTGTAAATTTACCAATTATACACTTTCAAGGTGTAATGTATTGGTATTAAAGCAAACATCGTGAAAACTAGGAGTATATGCATAAACCAGGGGCGTGCGGTGACATTTTAAATAAGGGAAGCAATTCTCAGCAACTTACCTATTTGTAGTGTAACTCAATTCTTGTGTCGTTTTTGGCAAATTCGTCAATAATGTCGTCATAAAACTGTGGATTTTGGGACATTTCCTGGACGAGGTTATTTTCAACTGACAAAATTGAAATTTGAGAAAGTATTTCCTGTCCTGTTGAATTTCTAACAAAACTCTTGATACGTTTGAATGTAGAAAAATTTCGTTCTACAGATGCACTAGTAGCAGGAATTGTTAATACTAATTCACACAATTTGAACACTTCAGAATATGCATTTTCCAATTTTGATTGTTTTAAGAAAGTTAAAAGTTCACTCGCGTTAGTTTTTGTGTCAATGATATCGGTTTCATAAATGACTGTAAGTTCTGATCGTAATAAGGCTTTGTCAAAATAATCTCCATAGTGGTAGAATAATGATTGGAATGAATCTTCTGGGAAAGGTATTCCTTTAAATCCTCCAAAATTACACAATTCAAGAAATTTCAGGTCACTGAGATGATCAAATCTGCAGTTAATTTGCTGCTGAATTTGATCTATGATTTCGTAGAAAAGACGACGGTAAGAAGTTTGAAGGTCTGCCACATTATCAGTGCGGAGACGCTTTCTTTGTGGCTCCACTTCTCCTAATTCAATTGTTTTTTCCCAGAACTTATCAAATTCATTCCTTTTTTGAATTATAATGGATTTAAATTCACTAATTTTTTTCAGGCTAAAACCAATGTCATTTGTTTTACATTGCAATATGTTAAATACATTATCTGAAAACGGAAATATTTCCGAAAATATACCAAGTAAAAAATTAAAATTAAAGTCTCTTTTCAAACCATCCAAAAATCCTCTCGAACTATTTATTGTTTCTGCGTCCCAATTTTTGCTATTTTCCATAATGTTTTCAAAAAGTTCAATTAACGATGCACGGTGTTCAAATATAGTTAACACAAGCCTGCCGTTATAGTTCCATCGGGTTGCAGCTACTTTGGGTAAACGTTTTTGAACAATTGAGTCTAAGGCTTGTGTGCGCCTCGTAGATTCGGAAAAAAAAGCAGCCATTCCACTTAGGGTAGCAAAAAAAACTTTACATTCTTTAATATGATTTATAGATTGGGATAAAATTAAACTTAATTTATGAGCACAACAGTGTACAAATAGAGCACTGGAGAACGTTTCCCGCACTTTAGCTTGAAGACCTCCTAAATGTCCGGCCATAACAGCAGCCCCATCATAGCTCTGGGCAATTAATTTATTATCAGCCTCCTCAATATCTTTCATAATATTAAGCACAATTTTATATAGAGCGTTTGCAGTACGATCTTTTGTCACATTTTTAAAGCCTAAAAATCTTTCTTGTACACTCCCATCCATTTTTACGTAACGTATTACTACAGATAGTTGACCTAAATTAGGTTCATGGGTTGCTTCATCTAGAATAATAGCAATGAAACGAGTCTGTTTAATTTCCCATTTAATTCTGTTCAAAATAATAGTGGCAGCGGCTGAAATTAAGTAATTCTGAATGTGATTTGATGTCCCGCGAAAAATGTTAGACTCTTCCAAGTGATTTTTTAAACAAATGTCGTACTTGGCTATTAAAGAAACTAGGTCTTGAAAGTTTCCTCTATTTGCAGATGTAGTTGTTTCGTCATGACCCCTGCACCCCAATTCATGCTGACCAAGAAAACACACAACATCAATAAGTCTTTTTAATATATTTCTGTTTTTATCAACCAGTTCATTGTGTTGGCGATGACTAATTTCTATCTGCTTGTCAACAGCGTGTTCAATTTGCGTTTTTCCAAAGACACTTAATTTTAAAATGCTCTCTAAATGCGCTTTAGACATAACATGTCTTTTTCCTACTTTATGTAGATTATTCAAGTCTGAAACCCCACTTTTATTCCACACCCCCTTTTCACCCACAAATAGACTACAAGGCCAACAAAACAGTTTATTCCTGTTTTCACAACCCGTTAACCATTCATATTGTTTATAAGTTTTTTCCGCGTTGAAATGTCGAATACATGTTTTAATTCTTGTATTTAAGTTTTTTAGGGTAGGTTTCGGCCTACCTTTATTAATAATAGCAAGTTGTTCAGCAAACGGTAAAGCTAAAAATCCTTTGGTTATCACAAAACACACAACACAATCACAGTTATTATTACCACTTGTTTGTAAATCCCCACCCCCACTGTCGTCGCTGTTAAAAGCTGATGTACTTGTAGCCATATTAATACTCATAAAATGTCAATGTATTTAACATAGTCAACTGCTTATATCTACGAAATAATCAGACATTCACTTTGTATGTGCACCGGGTCTTCCTAGCACAACACGTTCTAAAAATACATGTACATCGTGTCGAGAGCAAGGGTTTCTAATCAAGTGCACATGCTGACTACATGTATTTAACTGAAGTCATTGCATCCACTCGTAGTATCAGGTTCATGCTGTTGGTTGGCGATCGCATTTACTGGGACGACGTCCTTGCTAAGAGCGCCTATACAAGTACAGTATGATGCATAATAAATAATTGTGTGTGAGCTTGCGAATTAAAAATTGTAATAATTAAATTAGTTTCAGAATTTGAAATTTAATATTTAAAATACAAAAGGGATTTTAAATATTGCGGTTTAATATAAATTATTTTTAATTAGGTATGTAGTCGTTATTTTAAGGTAAGCAATGCTTCCCTTGCTTCCATGGACCGCACGCTACTAGCATAAACTCACCTTGGGAGTCAGCATATGCACCGCGAGAGCCACCCTTGCCTTAATGCCACGATTGGCCGGCACCACCGGAACTGCCTCCATAGCCGCCGCCGCCACCAGCACTGTTCTGATTACTACCATAACCTTGGCCGCCACCGCTTGACTGACTGTAGGTTTTGTCATATCCACCGGTTGGGGGCGGTTGAGAGAAATCCCCATACGATACACCTCCTCCTAAACCAACATAACTACAATTATATTGCACTAAAATAAGTAAACAAGCTTAACAAGTTGCAAACTGTAACATGGATGCCCCGCGGTAGCTAAACGGTTCGAATACAAATTTACCCAAAAACATGAAACATGTATTCATAATAGATAAAAGCTAAATAAAAATTGTAGATGGAGAAGATTTTACTTACTATCTCCCATTATTTGATTCTTTGGTATAAAACTTAACAATTCCAGGCCCCAGAAAGACGCTAAAATACAAGCTACAACGTACAATGACGATACGTTAGCGTTACAAACCGGAACCGGCAAACGCGTCCAATGGAAGAGGGAAGTGACGCTATGTGCGGTAGGAGTTTTTTAAATGTTCTGCGCAAGCGTAAATCCCAGCATAATGCTACGTTCATACACTCGCGAGTTAGGAAATGCAAAGCTAGTTCCTAATTTCCTATTGGTTCATTTTAAATAATAATGTCATATTATTTGAAATTAACCAACACGGTTGCGTTTCGCGAGGGTACGAATCTAGCTTTAGAAACAGAATTCGGTTAACTAGTCGCCAACAGCCAAGATCTATAATGTTTATAGATCTTGCCCAACAGCTGAGTTTAAGCGACTTAAACTACGAGCGTCTCTCAACAGTAAAAATCCGGTTGCACCAATCATGCGAACTTAACAATATTTTAGGCACAATTTAAACTACAGTAAGAAGTAAAATATTTATTTCCTGAATATATATGTAGTAATTAAAATTATGCTTTTCTACACTGCACAGTATAAAGTACTGGTTGCTACTAATGATTGTATGATATTATATTATTATAATATGTAATTGGCAGTTAAAAAACTAAAACATAAAGCAGAATCACCACAAAAATAATAACAGAGATTTATGCGCTAGATACGTATTTCGACAACGAAGCTATCTTCATCAGTAGCTGTTACTAAACTGTTTAACCAGGTTAGCGATAGGTACTGATGAAGACAACTTCATTGTCGAAATACGTATCTAGCTAAACTGGAACAAAAGGCAGAATTACCCCAAAAACCACACAAATAATAACAGAGTTATGCGCTGGATACGTATTTCGACAACGAAGTTGTCTTCATCAGTAGCTGTCGGTAAACTGTTGGCACTATTGGGTCATGACGTCATGTAGAGAATTGGCAAACCGAAATTGAAATATATTTGTGTTGTTATTATTGATTGTCATGAATTGTTGCAAAAATAATAACATTTTCTATTTATTACGCCTTTCCTGAAACACTTTCACTATAATCATTAAAAGAAATTTCTATTTAAATAAAAATACTTAAAATAAAGAATGAATATTCACAGTCTGTTTAGGAATTTCTCAGTTAATTCTGGTTTAAACTTAAAGGTACAATTTTATATTTACAGCGCGATTTATACAGGTAGAATTATTTGACTAAATTATATATTTTAAAAAGCCTGGGCGCAGCAAGTGCGTTATGGTAGTGAATTTTAATAGAAACGATCTGGCCCAAATGTTTTATTGTAACTTTTTTTCTTGTAACATAAAAATCTAAATTTTGGTGTATAGTTTACTTTTTATATCGTAAACCTACCTACCAAATTTGATTATCATAGCTTTTTTACTTTTTGAGTTATCGGTGTGATACATATATATGTATGTACATATATATATATATATATATATATATATATATATATATATATATATATATATATATATATATATATATATATATATATATAAATTGAAACTGACCCCGGATATGGGTTCTAGAGCTCCTAGTTCGCGCTCATTTGCAAAAAAAATTTTCAAAATTTAAAAGTCGGGATTTCCCCATTAGTGAATTTTTTCTACAAAAATTCACTAATAAATGACGGTAAATTTTGTTTGGTGATGACTTTCAAAAACTGAAACTGCTTAATATGATCATTAATAAAATAAAAGTAACGCTTGTGGTCGTAGTTCATTAATCCGCGTTTAGCTCTACTACATAAATAACTAACTAATAACTAATAGAAGATAATTCTCAGTTATTTACTAAAAAAACACTAGTTATAGTCCGTCTTTTACGTAATATTTCAGCTATAAGAAACATTTTAGTTTCTCAATTAAGTAAATATGTTAAATATATATATAAAAATTTAGATGGAATGTTTTAAGTTGAAAGTTTATGTAATTTAAAGAATGAAATCTAATAGAAATTGAAAAAAACAACAATAATTCAATTTAATATATTAACTTTAATAACTCTCTCCATGACCTCACTCTCTAACAAATGTCAAATGTTTATCATAATAATATATTTTATTAATTTATATTATATATAATAAATTTTACCAAAGGTGAATATGTAAGTGTGACTTTCTGAGGCACTAAAGTGAGATCGATAAATGCATGCGGGTATCTCTGTTGGTTGAGTAACACATAGTTAGATTTTCACTAAAAAACTTTATTTATAGCGTTTTCGATTCGGCGCTCGAGAATCTGTCAGCGAGCGAACTGAGATCAGGCAGTGACGTCATTGCTCCATTAAAAATTGATCTTCCTCAATGCTCGAGTTAAGCTGGTGCATGCCAACCGAACACAATAAAATTGTATTTATTATTTTTTGTCATCTGTCATTTTCGATTTTCTTGCATGCCGTAAAAATTGGTTTTGTGATTGCTTCTCCTTATTGCCTTTTTGCTTAAATAAAGTAACAGTATAACCGTGATTGTTTTGTTAATAATAATTGTTATAGTCAAATATTTACGAATAAAAAGAAACCGAAATGGCAAGTGAAGAGTTAACAATTTTAGATGTGATTAACCACAAAGGTTTATGCAATGTTATCTCAGAAGGTAAATAATAGCATTGATTTATGGGTTTCCCACCTATATTGATGGTGGTCAATAATATTGTTATCGCATTAATATTATATTGTACTTTTTTTGATTTAGGACAGCGTACGGTGATGAGAGTAGATCCCGTATTACTAGAAGAATTTGGGTTTACATTACCTCCTGATAGGGAGAACCATGATGAAAATGTACAATTCACAGAGAGCGTATCTACAGATGTCTCCTCCACATTAGAGTGGGGTGACCACGATACGAAAATGTTGCTGGACTTATACTGCAGCTATCTCAAAGATGTTGGGCCCATGAAAAGGTTCAGAAACAAAAAAGCAATGTGGGCCAAAATTTCAGAGGAAATTTTAAAAACGTTAGATTTAGAAAGAACTCCAAGCCAATGTGAAACCCGCTACAAAACTGTTCTTAAAAGAAAAAAAAAAGTTTTACAGAAAAACAAACAGACTGGTGAATCACCGGAGCGTGTTTGTTTTGAAAGCGAGTTGGATAAAATTAAAAGCTTAGACGACAGTGTGGAACCAGAAGTTTTAATGGGGGTTTCACAAGTGAAACGTAAAGTTTCACGAGATGCTGAAGAGGACATTGATGACAACTCATCAAATGAGCCGTGTAAAAGCGGCGCTCAGAAGAAAAAAAGATTCACTAGCATCAGTCTTGTATAAAATTCATACTGAAAAAGAGGAAAGCAGAAATAGGCGACATCAAGAAAAAATGGATCTAATTAGACAGTTTTTTAGGAATAAGAGTGATTCATAAAACTGAAATTTATTTATGTATGTAACAAAGGATTTTATGTTCTGTTAATTAAAAAGTTATTTTGCTAATTAAAGAAAGATTTATATTTAGTTAATGATTAAAAAAAATTAAGTTTGCATTATTTGTTTGTAAATTAAATAAAACAAAAATTTCAATGAAGTTATTTATTGAACAGAAATTGACATATCTCGTCCCTCTTAATTTCACCCTGTGTTTTTGAATTTTCACAATCTACTCCGTTGGGCTGGGTTGGATTATTTGGCAATTCATCAGCATAATCATCAATCAAGTCATCATTACGAATGCAAATGTTATGTAACACACAACAAGCAATTACAAACTGGCAGGTTCGCTCAACTGTGAGAAAGTCTGTGCGAATAAGCTGACGAAATCTTCCCTTCAAAAGTCCAAAGGCATTTTTTATTCTTACCCTTGTTCAACAAAACTTTTTATTGTATAATTTTTGAGCTGGTGTTAGTTCTCCATAATCTCTATAAGGTGTCAACAAATGTTCTGATAATGGATATGCCGAATCCCCTAAGAGATGATAAGTATTATTCATTCTATTAATTGTGTCATAGATAAACGATAACTTGAATATTCGAGAATCATGAATTTTTCCAGGTGTTCCTGTAAATACATCTAAGAACAATTTATTGCAATCACATATTCCCTGTAAGGTTAATGATGTAATGTCATGTCGATTTGTATATGTTGATTTAATCTTATTTCTAGGTGTGCGAATATTTATATAGGTGCCATCAATACAACCTACAACATGTGGAAAACCAGCTACCTAAAAGATAAATAAGATATTTATTTATCGACCTCTAACCTTTATAAGTAAAACAAACCTGTTCAAATTCTTCTACCACACCTTGTAGTTCATGATCCGCTTTAGGAAAACGAATTACCTGTGGTGCCAGATCTACTAGAAAGTTTAAAACTCTTGTTAATACAGCTTGAAAAGTAGATATACTCATGTTGAATAACAGCGCAACCTCTCGCATAACAGATTTATTCCCAGCAAACCTGTAAAAAGAATAAGAGTCTAATAAAATATTTACGCAACTTCCAATCCAAGCAGTTTCCATAACTTTCACTTTCACCAACAGACAACTTACCACAAAAACGCCAGCAAATGAGTCTTTCCAGGTTTAGGTTCTTTGCCCCCTAGATTCTCATTGGGGCAAAACCGACTACTCTGAAATATTCCCAGGAGTTGCTGAAAAGTAGATCTTTTCAGACGAAAATGTTCTCTAAACTAAGAAAACAAAGTTAAACTTCTCAATAATAATAGAATATCACTTGCTTTCGTATACATTTACTTACCTGTTCATCAACAAAAGAATCAATTGTGTCTTCAAAGGAATTCAGTTTTACAACTTCTTTATCAGATGTAAAATGTTTCACTACTTCCATAATTTCGTCTTCTGATGAGTCCGACGAGGACAGAAATTCTGAAACTACAAAATACCCTTCACTTTCCATGTTCTTTTTTTTTTGGAAAGTCGCAAAAAGTTAAGAGATAATTATCAATCAATTTATTACTGACGAGTACTGTTTACAATAACAATAACAATCCTTGCAGGTAACCAAAGAGGTTGTAAGCAACCTCTTTGCAGGTAACCTATAACTTTGAGGTTATATCACAACTGATCTCTCTTACGATTCAGATCATGAGAGAGCGATTTCAAAGCACTTTCACACGGAGCGGTTGATGCAATCGAACATCAAATCTGAGTCAGAGCAGAATCGATATGAACAACCGAACACAGAATCTCATAGAGATTGCTCGTAGAGCGCTCTTAGGGCACCCGAGAGCGTCGAATCGAAAACGCTATTAGTCTAACTATAGTTTCGCTATTACAATAGCTTCATCAGAGGCTACTGGATAAAATTGAGATGTACGCTCATTGAGATAAAGCTCATTTGTAATATCTGTATGATTTTCTAATTTAAGCAAACACGTATTAGAAATAAGAAAGAAAATCTGAGCACTTATAGCTTACTCAGGCCAATATAAAGTCCGACACTCGACAACCGTCACTAGATTACGTGTTAATGGCTCAATAGACTTACGTCTTAAGCCGGCATCCAACGGCGCGTGGCTTGGCGAGCTTGGCGCGCGATTTAGCGAGCCACGCGTCGTGGGAATGAGAACGCTCGTGCGTGCGACAAGCTTTACGGCGCGGCTCGGCGTTCCCGTCAGTTGTCGGTAAATTTGGCACGAGTCAAAGGATGGACGAGCATCGTAGGCTCGACTTGTCCGAGCTTGCTCAAATCCGATCCCACCATTCCCACGTAGGCTTGGATAAACGAAACTTTTTCGCAGTTTCAGTAGCGTTCTTTATATTATCGTGGAGAAAGGTGGTTTTAAATAGTCGGGTCTAAATTTTTTAATTTCTCGAATAATGGAGTGGTCAAATGAACTTGTGATAGAATTTTTGGAACTTTACGAAGGAGAACCAGCAATTTGGAATCCAAAGGACCCAAACCACAAAAACCGAAATTTAGTTCATGATAGTTGGAAAAGAATTGAAGCTAATTTAAGTGTAAAATGCACTGTGGCGGAACTTAAAAAGAAAAAAGATGCATTGATGGCAACTTTTAGGAAACTCTTCCAAAAAGTAAAAGCAACCACTGGAACCGGCACAGGGACTAACGAAGTTTTTAAGCCAGACTGGTTTGCATATGAATATATGCATAGATTTTTACATGGAATATACAAACCCAATGAAACAACAAATTCAGAGGTATGTTAATATATTTTATTAGTATATTAGTTACCTACAAATAATAAAGTTCAACAATTCTGGAAATAATTATTCTTTGAGATATTTTATTAACACGAATAGTGTATACAGGGTGTCCCATAAATAATGGTACACAATGAAACTGCAGATTCCTCAGTTGAAAATGTCATTTATATTTAGTCTTAAAATTATTCAAAGAATATTCCCCTGAATTGTTTTAGATTTATTATATGTAGATAAGTGTTGCTTGTATTGACTGAACTTTTATTTATTTTCACCCAAGAAATGAAGGTTTTGAATACTTAAAGTAGGATCCAATCTCTCTCAAACCAATATCCGGATAATAATGAAAGTTTTAAAATATTTATGTGGCTTTAGTTTTCCGAACTTTAAACGTTATTTTGCCATGGTACAGCGCCTTGTCCTGAAAAATAATTCGCATAGCTGTCCCTTACTTCTTTGGCATCCTGTCCAGGTCTTCTAGCAACTTGTCGCAGAGGTAAGAATGAAGTCATCTTGTCATTTTCTGCCCTCCATGACCCAGGAATTATTTGACCATCAATATCATTGTCTAACAAATCCGGGGATAAATACCTTGTGTTTGATGTTCTGCTGTTACGCAAGAAATTGTGAAGTAGCACACATGTCATAGTAATTTCTGTCACTCTATCTGGCTCGAGAAGCATAGGTTTTCTAAATATTCTAAAAACAGATGCCAATATTCCAAATGCGTTCTCTACGAGTCTGCGGGCGCGTGAAAGGCGATAGTTGAAAATTCGTTTTTGGCTGCCTTTGTCGTACATTCCCGGATATGGTTTTAACAGGTGAGTAGACAAAGCAAACGCATCATCCCCCACAAACACATATGGCAATGGCTCTTTAGATGAAGGTAAAGGTTCATCTGGAGGCAACATTAATTCATTTTTATCCAGCTTCTGAAATAGCGTTGTATTTCGAAATACCCCGCCATCACTAATCCTCCCTTGGCACCCAATATCGACGTAAATAAATTCATAATTAGCGTTTACCAATGCCATGAGTACTACGCTAAACGTTCCCTTGTAATTGAAAAACTCGGTCCCGCTGTTCATTGGAGCTTCGATGACTATATGTTTCCCGTCTATGGCGCCCAAACAATGCGGGAAATTCCAATTCATCTCAAATTCTTGGGCTATTTTGCGCCATTCATCTGGTGTTTTGGGTAACTAAAAAAAATACATAATAAGGTAAAAAAAGTGCGAATAGCGCAAAACTTTTTTTTTCGGAAAGGCAGAATAGGTAGATAGTTATCGGAGCTACAAGGCAATCTTATACGTCTGAATAGCTGAAAATCGATAAGTGTATAAAATTAATAGACAAAAGATAAAAACGCAAATTTTTCCAGATCGCCTTATAGCTCAGAAATAATTTTATTACAGTTTTTTCCCAAATCTTTCATAATCCTGTTCATTATTTCTCTTTTATGCTTCAGGTAGTAGAGGACGTAGCGAATATAACAACTGAAAATACCGACCAGAACAAGCCTAATAGACCATCAGACGGGGAAAATAAAATAGAAAATAATTCTTCAAACTTAACAACAGCTCCATGTGCCACAAAGCCTACAAATGAAGCCAGTAAAGCTAAATCTGCTGTTGTAGTTGGACAAAAAGGAAAAAAGAGAATGGCGCAAACTATGGCTACTAATAATGAAACTCGCATGGAGGAAGCCTTCCAACTCTTAAAAAAAGTAGCTGAACCCGAACCAACCACTTCGGATGAATGTTCATTATATGGCGAGTTGCTTGCAACGAAATTAAGATCGTTAGATCCATTGACTAGAGGAATTGCAATGCTGGAAATCGACCAGTTAATGTTTGGCCATATCCATAAACAAAAATACTCATTCCATCAGGATCCCCAGTCTAATACCTCATATACTCCTTGGCCTGGTCAGCCCATGGGATACCCATCCACATCTAATCAACCCGTGGGATACCCATCCACACCTAATCTGCTATCACCTCAGTGTTCGGACTCTCGTCCGGTATCTGCAACAAGTTATTTTTCTCATTCATCAGCGAGTACTTCTGCCTTAGCAGATTATGTCGCCTCACCTTCAAATAAGGATACTGAAGAGTCCCACGACAATCCACGTGACACGAGCCAAGACCACGACTTATTAGATTTAGATTCACACATGCCTTTTGTATAGTTATATTTAAGAGTGACCATGAGTGTTTATTTCAGTTACCATTAGTGTTTATTTCAGTTAACATTCCTTAATAAAAAGATAAACATACTTACGATTATTTTATCTTTGAGTTCCTTATTCAGCGCTCTGCATACATCCTGAACACATCTTGACACCGTTTGAGCCGAAAATTTAAACAAGTACGACAAACTTGCAAAGCTGTCTCCAGTAGCCAAGAATCTTAAAGTTACAGCCAGTCTCTCTTGAATAGGTATACTTTCCCTCATATTTGTGTTCTTTTTGGCTATAACTGGGCCAATTTTATTTAGCAAAAATTCAAAATCTGTTGATGACATTCGACAAAAATTTTGAAAATAATTTGATGGTTCACGACGTAAGTCGCCTAACATGTCTGTGACATTATATCTGCAAAAAAACTGACATTATATCTCCATTCATTAAATGGACGTTATTAGGTAGGTACTACTACTTAAATGCAAATTGTTTTATTTTTAACCATACAGGATGGGGACTTTAACTGAAATAAATTCATTTAAAATTCAGGTATTTGTTTTTTTGAAAAACGCTCGGAACCGTTGACTTTTCATTTTAGTTGCCGTTTTTTTGATGATTATTTGATGTATATGATATGGGGACTCTAAAAAAAGGTATAATAGCTCATTTAATTCATATAATATTATTATAACAATTAATATCGATAATAGTAATGGTTGAAAATACAATAGTATACATATTTCGGTTGAAAGTTTTCATAATTGTCTCGAGAATTGGTTGACCTCGACGATTCGCACCTTGGTCCCCTCGACAGTAATGAAACACTTCCCACCTCGATATGTAATATACTATTACTTACCTATTTCGACTTTTATATAAAGAGGCCACCCACCATCGTCTTTTTCTTTTTTCTTTGTTTTTTTTTAAATTATGTTCAATGCCCATAATAATAAAACTTGCTGCACAGGCAGCAATACGCCGTTTTTGTTGCAAACTCATTTCTTGTTCTTTCCTTCACGATGGCTACCTACTCCTGCCACAGAATACACTGCACTGCTTTCACTGCTAAGCAACTTGGCAAGTCCAGATCAACGGTTAAAAAAATAACGGTCGTGCGCAATTCAGCACTCGGCGAGTCCTTCCAGGCGCCGTGGGAAAGCAACCACGCTCGTTGATTTGCCACTTGGCAAACTGACTTGTCAACTTGCGAACTGACTTGCCAAGCCGATAACTCGCCAAGCCACGCGCCGTGGGATGCCGGCTTTAGGCCAAACACAATAGACAATAGAATAGAATAGAAATCCATTTGGCCAATGACACGTATCTAGTGACGGTAATATAGATTGTCGGACTTTATATTGGCGTTTGCTAGCTGTAAGTATTATGTATTTCTTTTAGACCTTAAAAAGAAGAGGTAGATTGACACATGTCATTTATGTCAGCACAGAAATGTGTCAGCTGTCATTATTTGTCAAATGTCAATTTATTGTAAACATTTTTATTTTTGGCGGGAAGTAAAGTTAAGTAGTTAAAGATAAAAGTGCATGTATCTTGTATGAATAATGATAGTTGATAGTTGTGTATAACATTAAATTGCCAATATCGGTATTTTTATAATTTGATAATTTAAACTATTTTCTTTGTCAAAAGCTAGGTGTTTGTATTTTTGAGTTAAAGTTCTAGTTGTTTTAGTAAAATAGAAACATGAAAAGTGAAGAGTTTAATGAAGACTGTTTGCCGGATTTACTACCATTGTATTATAAAAGATTATTTCCATATTCACCTTTTTGTAGATGGTTAAGTAAAGGTAAGAAAAGCAATTTAATTATATTGAGAAAAACTTGCAATGCTTTAGTTCCTTTCTTTGCCCAGATATGTAAAAATCTAAATTTCATTTCATTTTGAAGTATAAATTTACGAGTACTCGTATTTCTTTACTTACTCAAGATGAATTGTCATTATTTTAGTATAATACGACTTAACTTTTAGGAAGTCTAGTACGTTTTTCCAAACGAGAAATATCTTTCACCCTGATAGGAGATATTTATATAAGGTTTCAATCGTTTGATTCCTGTGAAGACTTCATGCAAGAACTACACAAGAAATATCCAATAAAAATAGACATAGGAGCAGTTTATACAGTCAAACCTAAAACCCGTAGCCCATTGGAAATAATGACACCAATTGAAAAAGAGGTAGTGTTTGATATTGATTTGACAGACTACGATGATGTAAGAACATGTTGTTCAGGAGCTGGTGTTTGTGGGAAGTGCTGGAAGTTTATGGCTATTGCCTGTAAAATTCTCGATGCGTCTCTGAGAGAAGACTTTGGATTTGAAAATATTCTGTGGGTGTTCTCGGGAAGGAGAGGTATACATTGCTGGGTGTCGGATACTGCAGCCCAAACTCTTGATGATATGAGTAGAGCTTGTGTTGCTGAATATTTACAACTGCTTAGGGGTGGTTCCAACCAAGCCAAGAAAGTTTCATTAACTGGTGATAAAATACATTCCTCTCTGATGTAAGTGCGATTAAAGTTTTATATTAATTCAACAGTTGAATGTCTTTTTGGTAATCCTACAGCTTATATGTATTTAAAAATATAATGAAGTTTTTGCAAAGTTTAAAAAGTATTGTAACGTTATCAACCAACTATACTCTGGTTTCAATATATATGGAGTGACTCATCCCTACTAAATCAACTATTATAGGAATTCCATAGGCAGAGAAATTTATTTTTAAGCAAACCATATTTGGTGAATTTGCAGGTGACCTAAGTTTCTTTTTTACACATTACATACTTTTTAAACAGTTTCCCACAGTATGGTTCTGTTCCGATTGACACCCCTTCCCCTCCTAAACATTACGTTTAACATGTGACATAAACTTTATGGGAATCACTGGAATTATCTAAACACTTGGACTGTTGGCTTCTACTGCCAATTCACCAGTTCGCTTTTAGTACGCCACTAGTACACGTACCACTGTAGATGTGTTCTTATATATTCATGTGTTCAACACGTCATTTCTGATATTGTGTGTTGTTTAGGTTGTTCTTTTAATCAACATTAGTGTTGCAGTGCTTTGAGCAAGCATGTGTCGACATTGCGTGATTCGTGACATACTATTTGTTTCCTCCATTGTTTTTCTAATGAGGAAAATGTGAGGTCGGGGGTTGTTTGCACTCAAGTGCCGGACTTACCTCATTTTCTTGAGATGGAAAAAGGTAAGTGCTATGTAATTTTACTATTCTCTTTTAAATTGTGGTCGTTGACAGTCTTTGCTATATGTTCTCTTTTAGTATAAACTAGGGTACTTATATTGTTACATATGCAAAAGGCAGCTTTTTGAGATCGGATTAAGCTGTTTTCTTCGCAGTTTCTGCACATATTTCCTTTTGTTCATCGTGGTCATCCCAACACAAATATGAGTCAAAGCATGTACCAAAAAATTTGAACCTGCACTCAGGGACACGTTATCATCCACTATACCCGCAACTGCCGGTCTTCTTATGGAGAAACTAATGCATTCCGTCTTAGTGTGGTTGAGGATTAACCTTTTATTTTGGCACCAGACCTTTACTTGCTTTCTGACAGCCTGAATACTGTCTACAAGTTCTTCGTGACTATCAGGAGATACAGTAACAGTGATGTCATCCTCATACATGGTCACAAGACCAGATGCAACATTAATTGGCAGATCGTTAAAACACACATTGAACAGCAGAGGTCCCAACACACACCCTTGAAGTACACCCACTTAAGGACTATGAGGGGCTGACTGAGAGTCCCCAACCACAATAATAACTTCTCTGTCCTCTAAGTAAGATTTAAGCCATTGTAATGACATACCTCTAACACCTAATCTGACAGTATATCTAACAGGTGCATGTGGTCAATGTGTAACGATTGTGTTTTTATTCACCATCGTTACTCTGTTACTGACTTAGAGAAAACCCCTAAGGAAGCTTAAATAATAGCAGGTGACTTTGTCTCCGAAGAGCAATTCAAATTTTAGTTTCAAAATTATTTATTGAAAATTCGCTAAAAACTTTTTCTATCTTGATGCCCCTACTGCATTCCTTTTATGTACGTTGAAATTAAAATATCGAGAGACGGAATGTTTCCTAAAGTAAAAAAGATCGAGATTGTTCTAGAAGTTTTCGTTAAGTCCCAAAATGATGTCATAATCATGCAATAAAAGACGGTTACAAAATGCGCTAGGCTGGCAAAAATCGGGCCGCGTCCATGATGTATCAAGGGGGAGTTCGACGCTCTCTGTCTTCCTCACACATGGGTTTAAATGGATGATCAAGTTACAACGGTCACAGAGAGAACGCGCCAAAGTCGGAGAACATCATCACGTACATGCTTGCGTCAGGAGAGTCGGGGTTTGGCGAGCACAGAGTCAACATCGCTGCGAACTTACGGACCTCCTTATCGGCCAAAAAGGGGTTGAAATCATATCTTTTTCAACTAATATCGCTAATATAGTTATCGGTGGGTAGTACAAGTAACTTGATCTCGGTTTAAGTAGAAATTAATAGCCCCTTTTAGGAGAAAAGTGACTCGAACACTCAAGCCTTTGTTTCCCGATACAGTGAAAGTTTTTCACGCAATTTAGAGTGCACAACTTTAGTTTTCAATCTCTGAAGCATATCAGCTTTCATGTCCGTCAATTCGACATACCCTCAGGCATATTCTGGTCGCAGAAGTTTCAGTTAAAATACCTGCCTGCTATTTCATTTCAAGAGAAGTAGGTTTCAACTACATGTTTATCCATCCCTTCTTATAATACATGGTACGAACAATTTGCCTGGTCATCACCCACGAAAATGCCTTTCACCACTTCCTGAATATTCTCTTGGGAGAAATTAAGAGCTTATGGTGGGCACTAATAGCTGACGTCCACATGGCAACATCTGTAACCAATCAACAGGTGAATTGGGACCCTTTAAGTCCCAGGTATGGTCCAGCCCCGGTGAGTCATTTTGAGTTTTAGTGTATGTGATTTTTGAAAGTAAACATAGGTCACCCAAATTTTCTACCAACTGGCAGCATAAACTTTAAACCAGTAGAATTAAATCAAGTTTTAACAGTGAGATTGTCATTTGTAATAACTGTATTCTGTATTTTTCTCTTAATATCTTGTCATTCATGTAAAATCAGAAATATCACTGTCTAATCACTTAATTAAAATATTATTCATATTAAGCCATTCAGTATCGGATATTTTATTCTGGAACCAGAGTATAGTTAAATAATGTTAACCTTTTTACAATTCGCTAAGCCAACCAAAACATTGATGTTAATGTATGACATGGTCTACAGTATTGCCAATCACATATAATAGACGAATTCCACAACATAACTAAAAATGCAAGCTTTACTAATTTTCCCTAGTTTTGTATGTAAATATGATTTTTTTTAAATTAAAACTACAGGGTGCTTTATATCAACTATTGTATTTACAGGAGAGCTTTAAGTATAATAGACAAATATTTCCCCACTATCTTGGAAGAACAAGACATTTTAGGAAACGATGAACAACTTGGCAAGTTTTTAAGGCTAATTGATGAAGACATTAGGCCGATATTTAAAGATGCCATGAAACCCAAAACCAGCTCATTAGAACGATGGAAAACTTTTGAAAATACTTTCCAAGAGTTGATGCAAAAGGTATAACTTAAAAATATTCAGAAGTATACTATTCCATAAAATGGACGCAGCATGTGCAGTATGGAAGTGAATTTTCAGTAAAATGTTTTAATAGCAAATATATCTCTAATACAAGTAGGCATCAGTCTGTTTACTGGTATGGCCGATATAGTAGAAACAATGTACCATATTTTATCAAAATTACTTATTGTTTAAAAATTTACAAACATTTTTTGAAAACAAACTTAAAATGTTACCGAGAACACTGGTTTCCTAGCCAACAAACCTTAAGTTAGCAAATTGAGTTACTAAAATTTGAAGGATTTACTGAAAATTCGCTACCAAAACGCACTTACTGTCTTGATTTTTTTCTTACAAACATGCAACATATTTCGATAAAAAATGCAAAAATGCAATAATATCAGGGTGTTTGGAAAAACAATTGTAGTGATAAGACGCAATTAATGCCAAAACAAATCCAAGTACAAACATTTAAACAAAACTTAATAAAAGCCAGACAAATTATCAAACCACAGTGATCAAGACAGGAGACCGATACACACGACACAGTCCGAAAACACAACCAATCAGAGAATAGTAAACCGACCAATAGAAGCTCAACACGCAGGCCTCACGTATAATCTCAGACATAGACACAGGAACGATCATAGTCAGTAGGGTGCTGATGATGAACCAAAACGGTTTGAAACTGCAGTCCACGTAAACCAATAAAAAGTCACAAAAAGTACAGCAAACAAATAAAGTGTATATATATATATATATATATATATATATATATATATATATATATATATATATATATATATATATATATATATATATATATATATTCAAACTGACCCCGGATATGTGTTCTAGGGGGTCTAATTAGCGCTCATTTGAAGAAATTTTTTCAAAATTTAAAAGTCAGGATCTCATCAGTAAATTGTTTCTAAAGAAAATTCACCAAAAAAACATCTCTCGAATGAGGTGAGCCTAAGATTCTTAGGAAATATATATATATATATATATATATATATATATATATATATATATATATATATATATATATATATATATATGACACCAATTAGATTCTGCTTACTGGATTAATTCGTGTATTATATTCCTGTTTATGTTGTCAGCGAAATTTTGTGTTTTGTTTTTTAGTCAAAATTGTGTTTTTACACCCAGAATTCGAAAAATTTCCCAATGCACGGAGGACCAGCCGCCGCAGTGTTCACGCCATTACGCCTTTTCGCCCCCATGTGCAGAACACATCTTATCTAAGGCCTGTTATAGAGAGTACAATAATTAGTACACTTCTCACAAACAGCAATGATGCCCCTCGCGGTAATACAATAGTGTCATTCAGAAAACTAATTTTACTATATTTTAAAATAAAATAAAATCAAACTAAAGTGTTTTGCTTTAAGGTTATTTTAGTGGCACGATAATATTGTACCAGAGAGCTTCTGCACATTAAATTTTAAACTGTACAAGCATGGAAACCAAGTCAAACAAATTAAATTAACACAAAATATATTTACCCATGAGCAAGATGTTGAGGCACTTAATGCTGCATTGTTATTGTTTGCAGTCAGGAACAAATTTAAAAGGGTTATGTGAAAAGATGTCCGCTATTTATTAACGTCCTAAATGAAATAAGTGAGGCGCATGACCACAGTTCAGTCAACAGAGTCTAAATGAATAAACTGACTGGCATTAAAAAGAGATAGCTTACCTCTGCCGTGAATAGAATATATATTGGTTTAATGAGTTAAATAACAATTAATGTGACGTTACAACTTGTTCAAACATACTGCAGTAACATCATAGTTCTACATTCCAGTTCGGACTGCTGAAAGAAAGTTGGGAATCTTTAAAGTGTCAAACATATCATGGTACGCAGGACAGATAACTTAACATTACTTCCACAGGGCAGAACATGAAGATGATTAACTTGTTCAAAGACAATGCAGTTACCTCGTTATTTTACATTCGAGTGCGGACTGCTGAAAGAAAGAGTCTTAATAAATTTTAGGGGCGATTCAAGATTTGAATGCAGGAACTGTGACTCTGTAGACCCAACACGCTGTAGCTGTTAATTAATTTTCTTGTCCTAATATTTCTCTGTCGTCTCCCATATGTTCTTAAAATTTTTGAGGCATAATCCCTTTAGTCAACTGTATAAACTGTTTATAATACTATATGTTAAATTTTTTAGGGGCAGATACCAAGAAATTCTAAAAATTTAAGAGAAGAAATAAAACTACAATTTTCTTATCCTCGCTTGGATATAAACGTTACCAAAGCTTTGAACCATTTATTGAAGGCACCGTTTTGTGTTCACCCGAAAAGCGGTAAAGTTTCAATACCATTTAATCCAAAACTAGTTGATAATTTCGATCCAGCTACAGTACCCACTATTACGTAAGTATTTATAATTATAACAGGTTGGGTAGTCCAGTTCGGCAGGCGAGTACCCCATACAATTCTTCTTGACAGTTTTTTTTTTTAATATTTCAACAACATACCACGAGGGCTTACAGCCTAAATAGTATCGTACCGTGGGTGTTGACAAGGAGGAAAAAGGCAACTTGTTAATTCTGGACTTGGAGGTTCGAAGGAGAAGGAAAAACATGTGCCGGCAAGGAATTTCACAACTTGGACGTCCTCGGGACAAAAGAGCGGGCATAACAAGATATTCTAGATATTCTGGTGACCTGGACAGTAAAAGAGTGCATTTGCTCTGTTCCCCTGGTAGATCTGTTGGGGACAGCAGGTGGAGGAACTATGGACGAAAGCTCCTCTGAGCAGTGCCCGTGCAGATATCTAAAAAAGAGAGAGAGGTCACCAACAGCACGTCGGTAAGCAAGGGATGGCAACCTTTGGGTAAGGGTAGGGTCATCGATGAGATGTATAGCTCTTTTGAATGGAGTCCAGAATAGCGAGCGTAGAAGCGGCAACGGCACCCCAGATGTGAGAGCAGTATTCGAGGTTTGGCCTTATTTGTGAAGTATATGAGGTATAGATATTAGCTGGTAAAAAGTATTTGCGAGCCCGGAAGACGAAACCTAATTTCTTAGTAGCCGCTTCTGCAGTTGATGTGACATGTTGGTGCCAGTTGAGATTTCGATGCACAGAAATGCCAACAAGTGAAAAGGACTCATTACTTTGAATAACTTTGTTGTTCATTGTGATGGGTCTAGGGTCTTATAAGATAGAAAGCAAGACTGAGATTTGGTGGGGTTGAATTGTACAAGATTTCTACTTCCCCAGTCTAATATTTTTTGGAGATCCACGGAGACAGAACCCTCCATTAGTCTGCGATCCTCATCTAATTGGTGTAAAGAGACAGGCTTAGAATATTGTATATTTGAGTGGAGGGTGCTGTCGTCCGCGTAGCTGTGAACTGGGTTGAATGTGCTAGAGAGGAGGTCATTGATGTGGAGAAGAAACAAAGTAGGGGCTAAAGCTGAACCTTGAGGAACTCCTGCATTAATTAGATACAGTTTAGAGGAATGGCCATCCACGACAACAGAAATGCTCCGGTTGGAGAGGAAATTTGCTTTCCAGGTACAGAGTTTTGGTGATAGGCCATAGGCCGGAACTTTATTAAGCAGCGCCGCGTGCCAGACCTGGTCGAATGCTTTGGATATGTCTAGAGCGACAATCTGAGATTCACTGTGTAGTTTCATAGACTTGTTCCAAGAATGGGTGACAAAGGAAAGGAGGTCGTCAGTTGATCTGCGCTGACGGAATTCATACTGCCAGTTGTAGATTATGCTGTGTTTTTCAAGAAATTTTAGTAATTCGGTGTTTATATACTTTTCCATCACCTTAGAGATGACTGGAAGGAGAAAAGTAGGCCTGTAGTTGCTAGGAAGCGCTTTGGACCCTTTCTTGGGGACGGGTTGTACTCGAGCAGTTTTCCAGTTACTAGGGAATATGCCTCTATTGTAAGATGTCTGAAACAGACGATTCAGGACAGGAGCAAGTTCTGGTGCACATTTTTTGAGAACAGTTGCTGGGATTTCATCAAGGCCAGAGGCTTGAGATATTGTGTTTTCAAGCAGTTTTTTGCATTTTTTCTAAAAGTAATTGAGTGTCAAAACTGTCTTAACGAACTCATCCAAACTATTAACAACGCGAAGGAGATTTCCAAATTTGGATTTGATTGGACAAGTATTTTTTGAGTTATTGGTTGGATATATATATATATATATATATATATATATATATATATATATATATATATATATATATATATATATATATATATATATATATATACTTTTTAACTGTTCTTGGATTTGAGTTCTAGTGGCCCTACTTCACGCTGATTTGAAGAAATTTTCCAAAAGTCTTACCATCAGCACCTCTCTATTAGTGAATTTTCTTAATGAAAATTCACTAATAATGGACAACATTTTGAACATTTAATTACTTAATAATTATTATTGCTGTTTCTTTTATTTTTGTTTTGTCAGTTTGTTTTATCATTTAATTTTTTCTCAATTTTTCTCTTATGCAACCGGATTAAAATTTTTATAGTGCTGTATCAAGAAAAAAAAATATTTTGATGAAAACAATCAAACGTTATTGTTAATTTTCAGTCTTCTAATAAACGAAATTAATGCCTATGATGAAAAAACCAAGGAACAAGAAAAAACTTTAATGGAAACAGACAATGAAAAAGTCACCACAACAAACACAAGGAGAATTAAGGATTATAAAAAGACAAGTTTGTTAAAGCCAGTGAGTATTTTTGAGGAATTCCTTAGAGGCCTGGACAAATCTCTGAAAGCACAAACAGCCAAACAAGGTACCTTTTATATGTTTTTTTTTAATGATTATTTGCTTAAAACATTTATTTTTTTCAGAGAAGTCAATGGATTTTTAAGAATGACAGTCTATGTTACTTGTATTGTATTAGTTTTTATAAAATGTTAATTAATAAAATACCTACTTTGGACACTGGATGAAAATGTATATAGAAAGTAGAATCACCCCAATAACCACCATAATAATAACAGAAGTTCTCAGCTTTGTTACGGATTCTGTATTTGACAAAGCTGAGAACCTCAGCGAAACTGCAGCAGTTATACATATACATTTAATAAAATATTGTATATCAATTTGTTCATTTACCTAAGTTGACAATGGATTTACATCAATCATAGTTGGCTGGTGTGGTATACTTGCAATATGGTAGGTGGTAGTGGACTTTTCCTTTACGTGATAGTAAAGGATTTTTTTTCACGGCCGAGGAGGTACCACCCCTTGCATCAAGGGGCCGGTAAAGTGCCAACGGACATTTCCAGTTCTGGTGTATGAGTCGGTTTCCCTTATAAACAAAAATGATGATGGCTCCTCCTTGTACAAAAGATTCCGAAGGTAAAATACCCCTCCATTCGGATCTTCGGGAGAGGGGTGTACAGGGGGCGCCAGCATCGAGATTTACAATATCCTTCTCGAATATATGTGGCCTAAATTCTAACCTCAAGTCCGTCCACCATTTCCTCCAGGCTAATAGGCCCCAACTCCTCTTCCTCACCGAAACCCAAAACAGTGCCAAAACAGCCACTAATCGCCTTATTTCCCGAGGTATGAGCTCCTTACTTCCTTTAGATTTCATGGAGGCGTGTGCACGTACGTCCGTATCAATCTACCCAGCACCAGACTCCCCAATTTAGAAGCTGGAAGAAAAGACATACTATGGATAAAACTCTCTCAGGGCTGCAACTAAATTCATCTGTTGCATTTACCGGTCACCTTCTGACAACAACTTTGTCCAGCTCTTTAACTACCTTTCTGAAAAAACTGACCATCTGATTTCTGAATATCCTTCCTCCGAGGTTACTATTCTTGGTGATTTCAATGTCCATAATAAGGAATGGCTAGGATCTTCAAAAACCGATCCACAAGGAAGAGCAGCGGAGGCCTTTGCAGTCAGCAATTCTTTAGCCAATATGGTTCAGCATTCTACTTACTTTCCTCGCATCCCAACACACAGCTCAAATCCCTTGGATCTCCTTCTTACTACAAATCCTGACTGCTATAAGATATGAGTCACCGTCCCCCTGGGTCGCTCAGACCACGGCATTGTCACTGCTTCCTGCGCAATGCAACCCGAGGTCACACAGTCATCACACCCACGTATCGTTTGGCACTACAATTCCGCGAACTGGGACGAAATGCGAGATTACTTTGCCTCATTTCCATGGGCGTCTGTCTGCTTCTCTCATCCTGACCCCTCTGATATCTCACAAAACGTCACCGAAATTATCCAAGCTGGCATGGAATTATTTATTCCACGTACACAGAAAACCTCTTCAGCCACTCAAAAGCCCTGGTTCTCTAAATCCTGCGACAAGGCCAGACTTGAAAAGGTCAAAGCTCACAAAACGCTTCTACACAATCCCAGTCACGAAAACCGTCAAGCATTTAATGATGCAAGAAACCGATATGTCCGCATTCTTTCTTAGGCAAAAAAACTCGTTTAATAACCACATCAAAAATAAAGTCCTCTTAAGCTCCAACGGCAGCAAACCCTTCTGGACGCTTGCTAAATCTATTGGGAATAACTTTTGCAAGAGCACGTTCCCACCTCTTGTCTCAGTGGACGAAATTGTTTCTACCGCCCTGGGCAAGGCTGAACTTTTTGCCTCGTTATTCGCCGGCAATTTTACTCTCAACCCACCTCCAAATGTTCAACCACCAACAGTCCCCAATGTCACGCATAAAATGAGGGATATCATTTTCAAAACTAGAAAGGTACGAAAGATGCTCTGTTCTCTTAATACCAGGAAAGCCTCTGGCCTTGACGAGATCCCAGCAATTGTTCTCAAAAAATGCGCACCAGAACTTGCTCCTGTCCTGACTTGTCTGTTTCAGACATCTCACAATACAGGCATATTCCCTAGTAACTGAAAAACTGCTCGAGTACAACCCGTCCCCAAGAAATGATCGAAAGCGCTTCCTAGCAACTACAGGCCTATTTCTCTCCTTTCAGTCATCTCTAAAGTGATGGAAAAGTATATAAACACCGAATTACTAAAATTTTTTTGAAAAACACAGTTTAATTCACGATAGGCAGTATGGCTTCCGTCAGCGCAGATCAACTGCCGACCTCCTTTCCTCTGTCACCCATTCTTGGTAGAAGCCTATGGAACTACACGGTGAATCCCAGATTGTCGCTCTAGATATATCCAAAGCATTCGACCATGTCTGGCACGCAGCGCTGCTTAATAAACTCCCGGCCTATGGCCTACCACCAAAACTCTGTACCTGGACAGCAAATTTTCTCTACAACCGGAACATTTCTGTTGTTGTGGATGGTCATTCCTCTAAACTGTATCCAATTAATGCAGGAGTTCCTCAAGGTTCAGCTTTAGTCCCTACTTTGTTTCTTCTCCACATCAATGACCTCTCTAGCACATTCAACCCAGTTCACAGTTACGCGGACGACAGCACCCTCCACTCAAATATACAATATCCTAAGCTTGTTTCTTTAGCCCAACTAGATGAGGATCGCCAGACTCATGGAGGATTCTGTGTCCGTGGATCTCCAAAGAATATTGTAATGGGGAAGTAGAAATCTTGTACAATTCAACCCCACCAAAACTCAGTCTTGCTGTCTTACTCATAAGAGATACACCAGCCCTAGACCCATCACAATCAACAACCAAGTTATCCAAAGTAATGAGTCCTTTTCACTTGTTGGCATTTCTGTGGATCGAGGTCTCAATTGGCACCAACATGTCACTTCAATTGCAGAATCGGCTGCTAAGAAATTAGGCTTCCTTTTCCGGGCTCGCAAATACTTTTCACCAGCTAATCTCTATACCTTATATACTTCACAAATAAGGCTAAACCTCGAATACTGCCCCCACATCTGGGGTGCCGCTGCCGCTTCTACACTCGCTATCCTGCACTCCAGAAGAGAGCTATACGCCTTATCGGTGACCCTACCCTCACCCAAAGGGGGCCATCCCTTGCTTACCGACGTGCCATTGGTCACTTCTCTCTCTTTTATAGATATCTGCACGAGCACTGCTCAGAGGAGCTTTCTTCCATAGTTCCTCCACCTGCTGCCCCCAGCAGATCTACCAGGGGAACAGAGCGAATGCACCCTTTTACTGTCCAGGTGACCAGCCATAGAACATCTTGTTATGCCCTCTCTTTTGTCCCGAGGACTTCCAAGTTGTGGAATTCCTTGCTGGCACATGTTTTTCCTTCTCCCCCGAACCTCCAAGTCCAGAAGTAATAAGTTGCCTCTTTCCTCCTTGTCGACACCCACGGTACGCTAGTATTTAGGCTGTGAGCCCTCGTCGTGTGTTGTTGAAATAAAAAAATAAAAGTTGGTAGATATAATTTAAGTTAACCTCAAAATTATATCTAATTTTGTTATTAATTGCGAGCTTGTTACCAGTACAAAGTATTGTTTTGAGTTCGTAAATAAAAAATATATTCAAATAACAATTCAGGAAAATATTCTGTGGTTTCTGAACTATGTACCGTGTAAGTTCCTAGCTGGACATCCTGTATTAAACATTAAATCAGAACAAGGACCATCTTGAGGAACTTGAGCCAGGAATGTAATCGGAATATTGAGAAGACAATCAGGGTTTTTAAACAAAAAGATACATGTTGTGTAAAGATATATTTATAATTAAGGACATCGAGTTATAAAACATACTTTTTATTTGTGGCACATACATACTTTGGTCTATAAGAATAAAAAAATAATGCAAAAACTTAACACTATTTACTATTATAATAATATCGCAGATATATAATAAAAGCAATTATCCGATAAGATAAACATAAAAGACATATATTTAGAAGACGGAAATTAAGTATAAAACTATTCAATACAGCACAGTCATGATAATTCGTACATATGCTAATCTGAAAATGTCAGTTTCCAAAACGGAGCTTTTCTTGATTTCGAATATCTTAACTTTGGCCTTCCCTGTGGAGTCCAGCAGTTTTGAGCGACACTGCCTATACGTTTGCAACCCTCCATACACCTACTTACTTAATAAAAATCTTCAATAGTAGATTGGTCGACTGTAATGTGTAATGTATTCCCTTGATAGGCGTGGTTTAGCTCGAGTAGCTCTAGTCAGAACTGAAATAGGCAAACAGTTTTGCGGCATTGTGTTTTGATATAGTATATACCAATGCATGAATATATTATATTTTTTAGTCTCGTGGGGTCATTTAGATTCACTAATTACGTATATAAATGAGAAAACTCAAATTACCGCTACCTATTCCAAGTAAAAAGAGAAGTAAATTAAACTTTAAAAAAATACAATATATTTTTTAGGATTTCAAAGTCCATTTTTAGGGAGACCTAAAAGCCAAACAAAGTTTTTTACGATATGTGAAGAAAAAACAAGGCTCCTATGAGAGTTGTCCGAACGCGCTGAATTTCAATTATTATCTTTAGCAAATGCGCAATAGTAGCGAATTTTCATAAAAAACTTGTTTTCATAAATCTGCAAGTTAAAATAGTAAGTAAGTATTGAAAAAAAGTAAGCAGGCAACGCGTTTTTGCAGCGAATGTTCATAAATATATTTGAAATGTTATAATAAGTCAATTTCCCATTATTAAGCTAAAATCTTAACTTTTAATATTTAACAGTACAATTAAGTGTCTATAATTAAGCAGCATTGGGTACCTACAATATTTTATAAAAATAAAACGTAAATATTTAAGTCTGACTGCCTTTTGAATAAGTAGCAGGTTTAGCAAAAGTAAGTACAAAAAATTATAATGTTTGTAGAGTTTTTAAGAGCATTCCAATTCATACCTTTATCTGTCCCATTATTAAGCAGATTTTTTTTGTTAATAATTATTAAAAGTCAAAAAAGGCATATCTTAGTGTATACTGCACCACGAACATCTTACAATAAATGTTGTAATAAAAAAAGTACTGAGCATGGCTTAACCGAAATATAACGCGAGGATTGAAACAGCCGGGATGTCTGTTGTGGAGAATATATCAGCCAATAAAACCGTCCGGATCGCTTCGCGCCAATTTCAAAATGAAGTATAAGTCCCGCTATCTCATACGTTTTGTAATTGACGAGGCAAATTCATTAAACAACTGTTTTATGTCTGTGCCTTTAATTTGTAGATTTTTTTAGAGTTTATTTGTTTGTTAGTTAGTGTAATAGAAACACATATCAGCGTATAATGCGTTATTATTTACTATATTTGCCAAGTAAAGCAGCATAAGAATATGATGACTGTGGAGAAAAGAGTAGGTAGGTAGGTACTTATATCATGGAAACAACTATTAACCAATGTCAAAGTTTGTTGTGAAAGTGTAGGTAAATTATGTTTAATGTCAGACATCTGTAATGAAAAACTAGGTATCAAATTATTATCTTTACCAAATTTCAAACTACATTTAGATCGTTAGAGTAGGCCTATAAAAAGTTCGCAATTTGTTTCCAGACTATGATGGCTTACTAGAATTATTTGTGAACACTATCTATTTTCACGGGTTAGCGCTCAAAATCGAAAATAACCTTTTAATGAGAATGAAATGTAACATTAAGTAACTACTTAATGATTCAGTTAGGTATAAGAAAAAACTTCAGTGTGATGTCAGGATAACTCCAGGCGAAACCTTGTTCTTCCTTTAGACTTGCTCCTACATTTATTTGATTTATTTTCTATTTTCAAAACAAAAAGAAATCATTGCCCTTGAATAATATAATTTTAAATTTCGTGCGTCTTTGTACTTATTCTACTTGACTTTCTAATATTGGCCAAATCGCCTTCCAAAACACTAGTCTGACCAATGACACAATAGATAGGTCTATGAGCCTGACTTTGTGCCATGTTGCCAAATGTAAAAGTTATCAACGATTTTTGTAACTAGTCTTTCAGTTTTTGCTGTTTTTAAAATACTAAATTTGGTATTCTTCTGGCAGCTAATTTATAGTAAAAAAATTAAGTTTGAATAAGCTAATTGTTCTTTAACTCAAAAACATCAAATTTGCGGTGATAGTATTATAATCTTTATACTAGAAACCTATGTACAAAATTTCATTCAAATAGCTTTATATTTTTTCGAAAAAACGAGGTCCCATTTACCTGGCGAATGAACTTATTCAAGCAATTTGTACAAATAATATACCTGCAGAGACATAAATATCATACATACATACACACACACACACGCGCAAATATATATATATATATATATATATATATATATATATATATATATATATATATATATATATATATATAATTCGGTAAGTCAACGAAATGATAAAGTACGGCGTTGCGCCCTATACTAATGGTATAGATATAATTAGATTATGCTTCCGCCTGCCTAAAGCACATATTTAGAAAACATTTATCAATATACAACCTGCCCCAGCGGTCCGTCGCGAGCTTAACATAAGTTTTTAAATAGGACACGGCATTTTTTAATCCATTGCTACCATTCTCTGTAAAGTTTCCGATATGTATTGACCAATAATATCGTTTATGTTATATATGGACCGTTTCCGAAATATGTAACTTTCTCAATTATTTTCTCTCAAAATCGTTATACGTTTTAAAACTAATATCAGGTCAGGTCATTGTTTTGAAGATTTTAGAAATAAATAGTAAACGTTATTATTACCACACCACTCGGATAACTACTGGGATAATAAAGCTTCTATATAGTGTTCAATATCGTCCGACAGATTTGGATAACTTTATATATATATATATATATATATATATATATATATATATATATATATATATATATATATATATATATATATATATTATGAAAGGCAATCCGCCTACTCCTTAAAGCGGTGGCTAAGGGTAGGTTTAGTTGTAGCTCGATTACGAGGCCTCAATCTGCCTACCCCCAAATCCCGCCAGTGATCGTCTCTTAGGTATCAGCACAGTATAAGGGAGACCTTAGATTTCATATTTTCTTAACTTCTTGAAAATGGCTCCAAAACAGGAGCCAGAACGTCGAGTTTTCGTAAATTCTAGACGTACTTCAACCCAAGAACCAAGTATATCTCACACTAATGACCGCGGAAACCTTTCCGTATAAAGTTTGAAAGTGAACCCGCATACAGGTTTTATGGAAAGGGGATAGTTCTCATTCATTTTAGGAATTTTTTTCAAAATTGTAATGCAGGGGCTTTGAAATAATGAGCCAAACCACCTTCTAAAGACTTACCGACTATATTAAAAGCCTTTGTTTATTTTTCGAGTTATCGTCGTGACACTAATACACACACATTATATATATATATATATATATATATATATATATATATATATATATATATATATATATATATATATATATATATATATATATATATATCTGTGTGTGTGTGTGTGTGTGTAAAATAAATCAAAAATCAGCTAAAATTGCAAATAAACAAGGTAGGTACAGACGTGGAGACTATTTCTCTGCTGCCTTGCAAATGTTAGTTTTATTTTCTGTAACCGGTTTCGCTGGTTGATAGCTTTCTCAGACAAAAGATGTCAAGCAGCAAAACCGGTTACAGAAAATAAAACCAACATTTGTGAAGCCAAAGAAATAGTTTCCACGTATTTATTTAGTATGGAACGGTTTCACCAAGTAAGGGCATTAACAGTTGATGAAAACAATTAGTTTTTTTTTTCTAATGGCTTTTCCATAATTTTTAGTATTTTACGACGAATTATTTACAGTACCTATCTCTATTCATTAACCTATAAAGAAAAGTCATGAAGTGCGTGTTCAAAGTTAACTGTAAGAAAAATCTTCGGTTTTCTGTTTGTTTAACCGCATCCCAGTTTCCAACAATAATATGCTTTTTAAAACAATATTTTATAATTTTACATTTCCATGATAAAAAGTTGGCATTCAAGTTATAACCTATATTCTTTATTTTATTTTTTTTAAGTTTTAAAATAAACTGTTATTAATTTAAATTCACTAATAGAGAGGTATCGATGGTGAGACTTGACAAACATTTTTTCAAATGAGTGCGAACTAGGACCCCTAGAACCCATATCCGGGGTCTGTTTTGATTTTTATATGTTTATATATATATATATATATATATATATATATATATATATATATATATATATATATATATATATATATGTATGTATCCATTTGATAACTCAAAAAATAATTAACCAATTTCGATGAAACACAGCAAGTGCCTTTTTTATTAATGGCTTGGATGAGATCGTTATCCAGGAAAATCGGGCAGGGTTTTCCGGGAAAATGTTGAGTTTTGTTTAGAAAAAAAAATCTCCGAAAATTACAAAACTGTTTTAATGAAATTTAATGGATATTTTGCCTTGGGGGGGACCGTAGTACGTACTAAAATTCAACTTTCTACGTTTATAGAAAATTGAGTTATTCAAATTTTGAATTTTCATTCGAAAAAAATTTTTCCTCCGAAAATTACAAAGTTATTTTAATTATGTTGTGACTACACTGTTATACAGAACAGTTATTTAGGGTCGAAGACAGCAGGTAGCAGGTAGCCATTTGCGATCGTTTGATGGCCTTCTATACATGTGTTGGCTTTTATTTCGAACATTCTTCTAAATCAGCCCTTGCCCTTAGAAATAAATAAGCAGGTAGGTTAACTTAAAAACGCAGGCTTTATTATAATATAAACTCGTATTTGCTCAGGGCTTCAACTTTGTTTTTTCAAAAGATAAAATAACTATATATAAATAACAAAATAAATAGACAAGGGTTCCATTGAATGTTACGCAGATGACATGATAGCGATTATTAGAAACGGAAAAAGAATTACAAAGGATGTTGAGTGTGCTAGATGTTGTTTTAAAAATATCAAACTAAACATCAATACGACGAAAATAAGGGTACACAAGATAAGTAGAGGACAGCGAAAATGAATACAAGTCTTAAATATGCAACAACTTGAACAAGTAAAATGTTCATGTACTTTCAAAGTATTATTACGGATGATGATAAATTTAGCAAATCTGAGGAGAATCCCAACATTCAATAGGTAGACAACATACCTACTTTTCTGGCAGATAAACATTCAAATTTGGGTCTAAGGAAATGGTTCAAGTCACACGTAGAGCATAGCATACCGTACTAGTTTTAGTGACTCATACACTGTTCCATGCACAAAAAATGGGAACGCAGTAAGTGCGTTTTGGTAGCGAATTTTCATTAAATGCTTCAAATTTCAATAACTCAATTTGCTATTAACCTAAGGTTCGTTGGCTAGGAAACAAGTTTTCTTGAACACATTTAAGTTTATTTTCAAAAAATTTTTGTGCATTTTCAGGCAGTAAGTTATTTTGATAAAATATGGTACATTGTTTCTACTATATAGGTTACACCGGTAACCAAATTGATGCCTGCTTGCATTCAAGAGGCATAAGGCACTGGCTGCGTCCAGGCTTTTTTCTTACAAACATGCATCATATTTCGATAAAAAAGACAAAAATGCAATAATATAAGGGATGTGTTCGGAAGAAAAATTATAGGTATCATGAACGACTTATGTGTCATCCCGTGATTGTCAAAATAATTGTATAAGATGCAGCTCAAGCCACTCTTATAATTAACGTATACAATTTTTTCTCGTATCTTGTAGGTATAATAGCAATTATATAATTGAGCTTTACCGTAGAAATGCGCCACCCTGCATATATGTAAACAGATAAAAACTGAAACTAAACCCGGATATGGATTCTAGGATGCCTAGCTGGCACTCATTTGAAAAATTTTTTTTAAAATTCAAAAGTCGCGGTCTCCTCATTAACGAATTTTTTCCACGAAAATTAGCTAAAAATATAGATCGATAAACCATAAGCTTAACTAAAGCCACTGCCAAAGCATCAGAGAAAGTCTCTATTTGAAATGAATATTCTGTAAACATTTATGTAAAATGAAGGACAATGACGGTTGAAGCAAAAAATTCAGGGTTTGCAGAACCCTCTCTTTGCGACATTTTCTTTACATAAACCGTATTTGTTTTAGCTTGTTTGCTTAAACGTTGCCAATTTTGTCGTTTCAAATTGCGACTTTGACGTTTTGAAGAAAACCCCATTTTTTTCCTTTAAATGCCTATAACTTTTTTTGCCTTTAAACTTACAGACCTAAGTCGTGATACATGATTCATTCTTTATAATACAAATAAGCCTACAAAATTTGGTTCCATTGCTTTGTTATTTCTGGAGATATGATTTTTTTCGAAAGGAAACAAAATTTTTCGGGAAAACCTTGGCCGATTTTCTTGGCTAACGAACTTAAGCAAGCCACTCGCAAAAGGAAGGTACATATGGAATTTGATCAAAATTGGCCCATTATTTTTTGAGTTATCGGTGTGATACAATCTAAAAGTCGGGATTCCTCATTAGTGAATTTTTTTAAAAGAAAATTCACTAATAAACTAAAGCTTCTGCTCATATACACAATCCTCAAAAATATAGGATAAACTAAGTGAAGATTGGAACATGTGATGAGCACTGATAAGTACACTCGGAGAACCAAAACCACCGCAACACATTCTTAAAGCCGAAACGATCGTTTCACTCACAAAGACATAATGATAATCTGCTACTGGAATGTTGTAATGCATGGGAAGTAAAGTTGTACTTTGACCAGCAGGTTACAAAGAGAATGGAACTTTTCCCCTTTCACAAGTATGTGTCTTTCAAATAATGTTATCCGAAAGTTATTATGTTGCAGTGTTAAGTTCAATAAAGCTTTTCCTCTTTCATTAAGCATTTTATTCTCCATCCTCTTTCACATAGCATACTTATTAACATTTCTGACATATTCCATGTCTACATTTCAAATACATATGAATTGATGAACATTTACATCAGGTCCAAATTAAAATGTTTATCAGTGTGAAGACAAGGCTTTTTGTTTATTAAATGGTTACTTTGCCATCGAGATCCTTCTTGCCAGTTCTCATTGTATCATCAACAGTAATAATACTTTCAAGGTACATAAATATTTTTATTTCGTCAAGTTGTTGGCCATCCAGCTTTATATCCATGTCCGCAGTTCTGTCCTTACATATCTTTATTAGTTTTCTTTTCGCAATATTAATTTTTATTGACTGTATGACAATTTTTAACGTCGGTCTATTCCCGCAACTATAGCGAATCTCCGACGCCAGGGAGCAGTTTCACCTTACTACCCTGGAAATGTTGGCAAACCTCGGCCCTTCTATAAGAAGGGTATGGATCTTTAACGTGCCCAACATCGCACGGACACGTTAAAGATCCGTACCCCTACTTAACCATTGTCGCGGACTAGACCGATATTAAAAAAGTAAGTAATACAATCATCTGTGTGTGTAAACAGTAAACTGAATATTTATTTGATTTAATTATTTTCACTCATCTAATTATTCATTCTGGAATAGGAAGTGGCAACGCTGTGTGAAATTCAAACAACCAAAACGGCTTCGCAGCATGCCCAGTGCAAATATGTGCGGTGCGCGGTTAATGTATTAAAGTTTCAGAATGTCCTACACGTACACGTTTTTTAATTTCTAACCTAAATTTTGTTTATCGTCAATAAACAAAATTGATTTAGGTTATTTTAGAAATTAGAGAAACGTGTAGGACTTTATTGTGTCTGAAATATATTTTGTGTTTGTATTTTCAACAGAAATAGAAAATTCCTAATTGCTTCAGATGTCTAGAACGACTGAAAGTCAAATTGCGAAGATACCTACTATAATACGAGAAAACAATGCTGCTATACCAAGTAGGTACACTTCGTTTTTCAAAAAACAAGGGAACAACGAAGCAACAGAAAGACAAGTTGTATTATTTGAACTGTGAACTGGCTCTTTACTTCAGATTTTGAAATGGGTAAGTCAGTTGTAAAATTTGTTAATTAGAATCAAAATATAAGTAGTTTTTAATATATGTGGGAAACTATAACCCCATTATTTTCATTTGTAATAAAAATGTCTTGATTTTCAAGTCTTTATATATATATATATATATATATATATATATATATATATATATATATATATATATATATATTTCTTAACATGGATGTTCTTCAAAATGTTAGGTTTATCTATTCAATTTCACTTCTGCTTGTATAAAAAAAAAACTCTGAACGGAGCAAGTGCGCTATAGTAGCGAATTTTCATCAGTTTTGTTATGTACTATAAGTGAAGAGAAGTATGCAAAAATTGAAGTTGTAGGAACAAGAGCCAGTAGGTAGATATATTTGTAAAGTAGGAGCATCCTGAAGAGGCTGACATTTTAGCAAAATTGATAGTGACAATTCTAGAAACTTTGATACAGCATTTTTGAGAAGGAAATTTGTAATTTTCGATGGAAAAACTTGACTCGCAGAACTGACCAGTGTGGTGAAAAAATACCGGAAGTCTCTAGTTGGCCTAGAAGCTTCACAAACCATGATCTACATATAAAAGAAATATTATACATTGTTACCTCTTGAATAGCGAAATTTTCTTTATGAAAATTCACTGATATTGCACAATTTATTACAAAATTTAGAAATATGTGGTAAATTCAATATTCTCATGCAAAATTTTTTTCAATTTCAGAGCAAGCACAAACAGAAACCGAGCAAAGTGACAAGGTTGTTCAGATCTTATCCAAGGTGAGCCAAGCAGTTGATGGCTTGAGGGAACACCTGGTTCCTCTGTATGGTTAGTGTTAAATTTCAAAGATTTATATTATTATGTTGAATATAATTTTGATTTTGTTGTAATTTTGTAATGTTTTGTTTGCAATATACACGCACTTGCCTAGCCTGATGCTGAAGAAGAAGAGTTTGAAGTTATATCATAAATGTTTTATATAGATGTATATAATTTACTGTTTATAATAAAAGGCAATAAAAAAGTTTACTTTTTGTATGCTCTTACAGAAGGGTCCTGTAGATATTTATGTTGTCTTGCAACCAGAAGTAAAGTGTTACCAGAAACAGGTGCAGCATCAGTGGTATCAAATGAAAGCAGTGGTATTTGCGACTGTTGAAAATAATTGTTAGTAATACATATACTGATAATCATGATCATCTATAAACTTTTTAGTTATATAAATTTTGTGTGCATTTTTTGCGTAAGTTACAAACACATTTGTTTTTATACTATGTTGTGTGTGGTGTCTGTGTTGGCATATTTTGACATAATTTTATATCACTAAAACAGTCAGATTTATATAATTTTATATTAGCCTAATAATGTATCTTTAGCAATATTCATTATTAATAAATCAGGATATTTATCAAACTCTCTGACATATCGGATAATTTAGAGTATATTGCAGCACATGATTACGCTCTCGATTTGTGCCAATAAATGAGCTTGTTCACATGTAATGCATGTTTATTGCTTTTAATGTAGGTAAACCTTAAAAATAGTATTACAAACATTCAATGATAGTTGTATTTTATATTTATATTATATCTACCTTAATTCTGAGTCTTGTGTGCACCTTGTGTTCATGTTTCACGGGTGCTATGCAGATGCAGGAAAACTTCACTTTATAGTGAGCCAGATTCATGAGAGGATAAATTTGACTAGCAATTACAACTTGTGGTTTACCGTTGACTTCCGAACAAAATTTGCCATGTTTTCAGAGGTTCTAGGGTTCATTTCAGTGCTGGAGTCAAACCTGCTACCTTTAGAGTATCAGAGATTTTCACCACTACACCACAGGCAATGACCTTATACCCACATTAAATTATAAATATCGTTTGTTCTAAAATATAACATATAGAAATAAGAAAATAGTTTGTTTCATTTTTATATAATTTTCTGTTTTTACGTTGTGTCTTAGTTTATTTAATTCAAATATGATTATGTTTTTAGTGTACATAATATATTATGTTAAAAATTTAATAAATCTTAGGCAACCATGTATTTTTTATAACTAACCAAGTTTACGCACTTTGTTAATTGTAATGGACTTTTAATTTGGATTTATTATATTTATCAAATATGATTTGACTTGGAAATAATTAATAATTAACAATATGTTGCCAGTCAGTAATCTTCACCACTATGCTATATGTTGTTACCTTTATATTTACATAAAGATATAAATATGTTCTATTATAAATCATAACAATTAGAGGTGTGCAAACCGAACTATAAACGAACCCAAGCAAAAATGTTGCATCGAACTTCGAACCTCTCAGATAGTATGTCTAAGGTTCACAGTCGAACATCGAACTTTTTAAACATTTAACATTGAACACCGAACTAACTACAGTTCTTCAATGTTCACATATATTTTCCTTAAATACAAAAATTAGGTACATTGTAGCATACAATATTTGGTACATAGAAAAAAAATAAAGGTTTGACAAAATTTGCAGGTCGATTGGATGAAAGTGCCCTCTGATGCTGATGTTTGTTTTTAAGATGAGTCGGTGTTGAATCAAAAATACAAAAAGGCACATTGAACACTTTTTTTATACTTTACATCTATAATAGCTAAGCTCAATTATAAATATTTTGTTGTTTGGTATTAGCTGGGCAGTTTTAGCAAATTTGAATGAGTGGGTTAAAAGTGAGCATATATATATATATACATATATATATATATATATATATATATATATATATATATATATATATATATATATATATATATATATATATATATATACTAACAATTGTAACTGTTTCTTGATTGTTTTAACTGTTTTGGATCATTGTAAAATAAAGTATGTTTAATCTAATGTTTTCGGAAGGCAATCTGCAATTATAGTCATAAATTGTGAAAATTTACTTTACCAACAAGTTGCGAACACTGCCATTATAATGTTGTAACCAAAAAAAGGCATTGGGATGCTAGGAAATATAAAAGTATAATAATTATAATAATTCAGTGCTGTTAATTAGCTGTCTCAGTGTCTCACAAACTGTCAAAGATATGAATGATATTTCCTGAAATTACACTATCGACTCAATGGGACTGATACGGACTTTACAACTTCGCTACCTTTGCCAGCATTGGATGCCTGTAAAGTTCAACTTCAAAGTATTCTTTAGCAACGAACTCCAAGCTATTTTGAAGGATTACGTATTTCGAACTAGTTTAACATCGCCTAGCGCAAACAATTTTTCGAACCAAAGGTTTGGTTCAAGTTAGGGTTCGGTTCGAAATTTCGAAACTTTGCACACCTCTAAAAACAATACATATGATAATAAATAAGAAAAAATTGTATATTAAATATATGTGTTTGAAACTTTATTCGTTTAAATGTTGAGTTTTATTTTCTTTTATAAAAACTGAAATATATCTTACGTGATAATGTATTTTTTTTACCGAAAACCCATTTCTCTGTACTTCATATATATATATATATATATATATATATATATATATATATATATATATATATATATATATATATATATATATATATATATATATATATATATATCTGTTGTTAATTTCCAAGGATTTTTTTTATTTCCTTCATTATGTAATTAAGTATGTATATTATTTCAAAATAAACTATTTTTAACAATATTTCTCCCCAATCATACATTAAAAAAAAACACAATTTTGCAACAAATTAGCGTTAAAAATAATGTTAAAAGGTAGGTGTCATCAAGGAGAGGTTGTTTGAAAATATTTATGTTTTCCCCTCAACCATAAACTTGGAAAAACAAGTTTGCAGCAAATGAGCATTAAAAATATAGAAAAGTAGGTGCCAAAGAGGAAAGATTTAAAAATATATATATATAAACAATTTCTTAACTATAAACATTGAAAGACAATGTTGCAGGAAATGAGCATTAAAAACCAATGTTAAAAAGACTATCATGGCAGCCAGCTTTTTTAAATTTATTAAACATTTTCTCATTAACCATAAATTTTGAAATACAATTTTGCAGCAAATAAGCATTAAAAATAAATGCCATCAAAGACAGTTTTTTTTTAATATTTAGCAATAATAAAAAAAACATTTAAGTTAATTATAATGTGGCTTTGCTGTTAATTAAAAAATGAAACTAATCTTGTCAATGAATTTTTTCATTACAAATATTTTTATAGGAAAATGTCATTGCAATTTAAACTATTAATACCTTCTACAAAAACAATTATTTACCCTTATATATATTTATTTGTATCTAAATAACTCAAACAAATCAAAATGCAATTAAATAAGTCTCCTATAAAACATAAATTTGAATGTCTACATTAATTACATAATATTTAAGTTCTCTATATAGTTTCTGTTATGGGAGGAGCATAAGAAATAAGAACACTCCCATTGGTCTGTCTAGGATACTTCACACAGCCAGCCAGACAAATACTGAAAAAATGATCTTTCTGCCTGTCTGGAGTCGATCTATTGTTGTGTCGCGGTAAAGAGTGTCGCCCAGAACCACTGTCGCGCTAATCGACGACCTCGTCCCTGTGGACAGGTAGAATCTAATTGTCTTATTATTTTGATTAAAAGTGTTTATTCTGCTGAACATCACCTTTGGCATTTTATTGCATCCTCATAGGTATATCAAAAATAAGAATCTATGAAAGGATGCTGATCAAAATACATACATGAACAAAAGAAGCGAATTACAAATAAGGAAAAAGAAGTAGTAGCAATTTCGCGATTTATTTAAGGTATTAGGCAATAAATATGGATGAGTTACGCTTCTAAACTGAATTCAATGTGAAAAGTGGCCACAGAACTATTGATGCTGGATAAAATTATAATTACGACAAGGTAAGACACTTAAAATGCTTAGAAAGTATTTACTTATATCACTAAATATAGTAATAAAAGCTGTACGAATTCAGCAGCTCCGCCTATGTATAGTTTATTGATTGACCACTTTACAAAAGATGCAGCCAAAAGCACTAAACTTCAACCAAAAATAACTGGGAGATGCATAAAATGTTGTTGCTACAACAAATGAGAATGAAGCCTTTTCTTTGACAGCTGGAAACAAAAACAAACAACAAATGTTCAGGGAACAATAGCTTACCAAAAAGGCATTCCTAAGGTTACATATATATTATAATATTTCGAGATAAAATTAGGAAAACGGATAAAGTAGATTAATTTTAAGTTGTTAAGTAGGTCAAATCGGTATTGTAATCATTTGACATAGATTTGGCATCATCACATGTTACGTGTTTATATAAACAATACACAGGTTTGTTAATAATTGCAGATTGCAATAATAGAGCGTTGGTTAGCATTTAATTTGTCGTATAGAGGAATGCTGATTAAGTAGGTTTTAGGAATTTAGTTCAAGTAAGTTTATATATAGAAGTATTTGTAAATATTAGGTTTTTTTCATATTTTCATTAAAGCTGTTACATCGTTACTATGTCTGTCTAGTCACTAAATTATAACAGTGTCCCCATACCCCCCTCAATTATCCTCCGCTCCCTAAACAACAATTGTGAACTTTTTTGGGGAAGAAGTCAGTATAAATATGATAATCTATTTTTACTTTCTTTCGTGTGTACAAGTTTTTGTTGAAACACATTTCTCGATATTTATATGGATTCTAATTTATTTTACATTATACACTTCCATTATTCATTAATGCATAGTCAAATATACAGGTGTTAAGGAAATAAACCGACAAACGAAAACAGCAGATTTCAGACATCAAATATACAGGTGTCCAAATAGTCAACCGACAAACAAATACAGCAGATTTTAGAGATGATTTGACATAAATCTTCTTATCTAAAAATTCTTTCTAATGGAAATATCTTTCGAACGCCACCTAATAACATGAAACTTGACACGCAAATTTATTTTAATATATTCAAATACTTCCATAAGCATCTCCTTTGGAGGACCAACAGGTATTTTTAACGATAATTTTGGAATTTCGCGTTTTTGATATCAAATTTTAGAACTTTGGCTTTTTTATTTTTAATAAAATACTCTCATTTATTGTCGCGAGTACATACAGTTTTTAAGAAAAATCGATGTGAACGTTTGAAATCCTTGTCTAAATTTCTCAATAGTAACCAAATTAATTGCTCGAAATGAAAGTTGGCTTTAGAAAAGTAACAAAGTAAAAGCTGTAATGAATGTCCAGTACTTTGTTACTTTAATTATAAGAAGATCCAACGTCAAATCGTTTTCACATCATCTCTGGAATCTGCTGTTTTTGTTTGTCGGTTTACTTATATTCTTTCTTTGTTTCAGTTGATGTAAATATCTTTCAATATTCCTTTGTTCAAATTATCACGACCAAAGTGTAGATCATCTAACCTAACACATTGTACAGAACTGGCTGCCATTGAACTGGAGATCCGACTCCAAAGGAGTATGAAAATCAAATTAATAACATAAATATGACATCTTGAGACATCAATGCCACATTAAAACTGATTTAAACGTATCATTGCAGTATTCCTGATATGTAGCTGACGACATGACAGAAGCATTGTTAAGCTTCCGGGATTTGACTTTTTGACTGTACGTTCAAAGACTTTCAGCATGATAAAAATCTATTTTCCCATTAAAACAAATTTTTACAGCTGTTGATTCATGAAGTACCAGCTCTCTATGAATCAGCTTAAAATTGAAGTCAAGTCACTATTCACAGAGTGCTTATTGTTGTGGTAAGCCAAAAATTGCTTCTCTATTAAATCAAGAACTTCTCTGTGTGCTACGCCTACTGACTGAAATCCTAACCTAAAAGTATGTTGGCCAGTTCTGTATACCAATGCAGTACAAAATCTATTACCACAGAACTATTGAATTCTATAATATGATTATTATTATGATTTTTATTTACTTAAGTCATTGCACTAGCCATATTTCGTAAATATATTTATTACATTCGCCAATATATACGAATTAAAGATTATACGTCCAAAAATTAACAAAAAAAATTGTATGTACGACATGTTTAGGTTTGTAAATGCTTCATTAAAAAAAACAGTGTTTGTTTCTTTTTTTAAGTTAATTTTTGTAAATATATTTAAAGGGAATTCTTGATACCTCCAAAATTTAGACATAATTTGAGCTAATTGATCTCTGTTATTAACCAGTGGCATAGATATAAAGTGGTATTAACATCATAATAAGGTTGTAATAATATGATATAATTTTGTGGGGAGGATCACTTCACTGCCAGAGAGTATTTCTGGCCCAGAAGGGGGTTCTGAGATAAATAATGAATCTGGCAATCAGATAATCGTGTAAACTTGTATTCAAGAGCCTAAGAATTCTGACAATGCCCTCAGTGTACATCTTAAACATTGTAATTTATGCTAGGAAAGAGGGAATAGTTTTTTGAGAAATGGACCACATTAGTGTAACGATTTTTTCGAAGCTAAAAGCACATACATGTAAGCAGGATACCTGCTTAAGTTTTGGTTAGTGTCCGAGAAGACAGCTATGATGATGGGCCAGCCTACATAGTGCCTAGATACCACTAAATAATGTTGTTATTTGATGGGGGTTTGTAATTATGGGAGTCTATATACAGTACATTAAAAAAAAATGTGAAAGATGCCCCATTTTTGGGAATTCAAGTAGACGAATCCACAGATAGTTCCAATAAAACACAAATGGTTTTAATAATTCGTTATGCTCTGGAAGGAACAAATTTTGAAAGGTTCTAGAAATTCATAAAACTGGAGGGAAAAATGGCTGACGATTTGGCAAAAGTAATTTTTCTAGAATTGGAAAATTTGGGGGTTGGACCAGAAACATGAATTGCTCAGTGTTACGATGGCGCTTCAGTAATGAGTGGAAAATTTGGAGGGGTTCAAAACAAGATTAAAGAAAAATATTCAACTGCTCATTGTGTTCATTGTTATGCTCATCAGCTGAACTTAATATTACAAAAAGCCGCAAGTAAAGAAAAATGCATTAAGATATTTTTTGCTAATTTACACGCATTTTCAAGTTTTTTTTGGAAGGTCTCCTAAAAGAACTGAAGTTTTGGATGTAGTACATAAATGCTTTCCCAAAGCCGCGCCAACACCATGGTACTTCAATACCAGGTGTGTAGAAACAGTTTTTGAACACAAAGAAAATATTAAACTATGCTTAGAGAAAATCATTAATTAAGAAGACGATAACAGTACTTTGCAACAAGCTACAGGATTATTAAACTATATAAATAACAGCGACTTCTTATATTGGCTTGATATTTTTCATTTAATTTTATCACACGCTGAAATATTATTTAATGGACTGCAGAAAAGAAAATGTATATAGACTGATACTTAATTTTAAACAGGCCATTCAAAAAATTCGAGAGAAACTTTCAAACGATGAAAAAATGCATGAAACGGAAAATCGCAAAACACGACAAAAAACAGGACAAGAATCGAAGAAAAGAATATCTTTAGAAATATGTGATATTATTGTAGTAGAAATTGAAAATCGATTTCAATTCTGTGATCTTGTCCTAGAACAACTATTTCGTAAAGAAAATTATATTGATTTTAACCAACGAATTCCAGACGATACTTTAAAGTTAATTAAAAACGCATACGTTAATATAGATTATTTTAAAATAAAAACCGAATTGAGCGTAATTTATGACAGACGACTTTCGTGAAAACGATGGCGCAGCAGCTCTTCTAATGCTTTTTTACAATCTGAATTTAACGACTACTTTTTCGGAAACAGTTAAAATTTTTAATATTTTATGCACTCTACCAATGACGACAGTGGAAAGTGAGCGAAGTTTTTCCACTTTAAAAAGGGTTAAAAGTTTGTTGAGGAACACCATGGCACAGGACAGATTATGCGCTCTGTAAATGAAAAATCTTTTATAAAAAACATTCCTAATTTTAACGAGCTAGTTATAGATCATTTCGCAAAATCAAAAGACAGAAAAATTGACCTTATATTTAAAAAACTGTAGATAGGTATGAAATTCGGTATGAAAGTGAAAGTACTAAAAAGAGACGACTTTCGTGAAAACGATGGCGCAGCTGCTCTTCTAATGCTTTTTTACAACCTGAATTTAACGACTACTTTTTCAGAAACAGTTAAAATTTTTAATATTTTATGCACTCTACCAATGACGACAGTGGAAAGTGAGCGAAGTTTTTCCACTTTAAAAAGGGTTAAAAGTTTGTTGAGGAACACCATGGCACAGGACAGATTATGCGCTCTGTAAATGAAAAATCTTTTATAAAAAACATTCCTAATTTCAACGAGCTAGTTATAGATCATTTCGCAAAATCAAAAGACAGAAAAATTGACCTTATATTTAAAAAACTGTAGATAGGTATGAAATTCAGTATGAAAGTGAAAGTACTAAAAAGTTTTTAAAACGATAGAAATGTTGTTAGTCTTAGTGTTCCTTATGTTTAATGTTTGTTTGAACCCCACATAAAAAGCCTTAGGGTAAGTTTTTTCGTTCTTTCTTAACTATTAACGTATTAACAAGTTCCTTGCAATTTCTGCTTATTTTTCCAATTTAAAAAGTAGGAAATTTGCGTCGCAAATTTCACAGGCATATCCAGGAGGGGGGTCGTCAAAAATTTTTTTGGCCTACGGCGCTTGTTTTTCAGAAAACCACTTTTTGTAAATACAGTTGACCTCCCTATCAAATTAACCTCGAGCCGCCACTGCAATATAATCAAATGGGCAAATTATAATCCAAAATAACACAAAAACTTTAGGCACACTATAAGAAATAGTATTTTTTCAAGGGAAAACAAATCTCTTCAACTGATGACAAATAAAAAATGGAAAAACCAATTCTTTGTCAAATTAAAATAATTTGTAAACAATTTTAAAAACATACATTAACTCGTTTATCATTATCTACTTTCAAATTTAATTTCCGTGGATCAGCCAATTATTTTTTTGTAATTCCAGTGAAAGAGACAGTTTCTTCTTTGTAGTATATAACAACAATAAGAAAATTAATATTAGTCACATCATAAATAATAAATTTAAGTCAGTATACACACAGAAAAGACCATTACTTTTTAATTGTAATAAAAACTGAAAAAGTGACTCGGCAATATTGCGTTTGTTCTTATGCTTTAAAAATAAAAAGAATTTCCCTGATAACAGTGCAAAAAATTTAGGAATTTGTTAAAATAAAATTGAAATAACTAAAATGTTATAACAACTGGCAATTGACAATATAGTAATAATAATAGTAGTTAACATCTTAAGAAATAAAGTGTAGATTACAAATAATGCTTTGATTGCCGTTCTCCATAGTCAAAAGATTAAAATGGTATTTACATGTCTGGAATAGAATGATCCATCAATTCTCTAAGCAGTGAACCATGCATCCTGAAAAGAAAATATATTAGATCAATACAACTGCAAATTTATCAAATACATATTTGCCTTCGAAAACCTTTTTTTATGAAAATTTGCTACCGTGGTGCACTTGCTTCGTCCAGACTTTTATTTTATTACAAATTTCAATTGGTAGTAATTGTTATATGTATGAATCATACGCTCTATATTACAGTATTTATAGAACAAATAATTAATTATTATATCAGCAAATTTTGATTAAAAATTTAAAAAAAAGTCCTCAAATCAAAAAGTCTGGACGCAGCAAGTGCATTATGGAATTGAATTTTCATTAAAATGTTTTAATAGCAATATGTCTAATTTTTTTATTAATTTTTTTATTTTTTATTTTTTTATTAATTTTTTTATTTTTTATTTTTTTTATTTCAACAACACACCAAGAGCGCTCACAGCTTAAATACTATCTTACCGTGGGTCTCGACAAGGAGGAAAAAGGCAACTTGTTAATTCTGGACTTGAAGGTTTGGAGGAGAAGGACAAACATGTGCCGGCAAGGAATTCCACAACTTGGAAGCCCTAGGAACAAAAGAGATGTCTGGTGACCTGGACAGTAAAAGGGTGCATTCGCTCTGTTCCCCTGGTAGATATGTTGGGTGCAGCAGGTGGAGGAACTATGAAAGAAAGCTCCTCTGAGCAGTGCCCGTTCAGATATCTATAAAAGAGAGAGGTCACCAATGGCACGTCGGTGGGCAAGGGATGGCATTGGGTGAGGGTAGGGTCACCGATGAGACGTACAGCTCTCTTCTGAATGGAGTCCAGCATAGCGAGCGTAGAAGCGGCAGCGACACCCCAGATGTGGCAGCAATATTCAAGGTTTGGCCTTATTTGTGAAGTATATAAAGTATAGAGATTAGCTGGTGAAAAGTATTTGCAAGCCCGGAAGAGGAAACCTAATTTCTTAGCAGCCGCTTCTGCAATTGATGTAACATGTTGGTGCCAATTGAGATTTCGATCCACAGAAATGCCAACAAGTGAAAAGGACTCATTACTTTGAATAACTTGGTTGTTCATTGTGATGGGTCTAGGGCTGGTGTATCTCTTATGAGATAGAAGGCAAGACTGAGATTTGTTGGAGTTGAATTGTAAAAGATTTCTACTTCCCCAGTCCAATATTCTTTGTAGATCCACAGAGACAGAACCACCCTCATCTAATTGGGCTAAAGTAACAGGCTTAGAATATTGTATATTTGAGTGGAGGGTGCTGTCGTCCGCGTAACTGTGAACTGGGTTGGATGTGCTAGAGAGGAGGTCATTGATGTGGAGAAGAAACAAAGTAGGGGCTAAAGCTGAACCTTGAGGGACTCCTGCATTAACTGGATACAGTTTAGAGGAATGGCCATCCACGACAACAGAAATGCTCCGGTTGGAAAGGAACTTTGCTGTCTAGGTACAGAGTTTTGGTGGTAGGCCATAGGCCGGAAGTTTATTAAGCAGCGCTGCATGCCAGACCTGGCTGAATGCTTTGGATATGTCTAGAGCGACAATCTGGGATTTACCATGTAGTTCCATAGACTTGTTTCAAGAATGGGTGAAAAAGGAAAGGAGGTCGGCAGTTGATCTGCGCTGACGGAATCCATATTACCTGTCGTGGATTAGACTCGGTTTTTCAAGAAGTTTTAGTAATTCAGTGTTTATATACTTTTCCATCACTTTAGAGACGACTGAAAGGAGAGAAATAGGCCTGTAGTTGCTAGGAAGCGCTTGGGATCCTTTCTTGGGGACGGGTTGTACTCCAATTTTCCAGTTACTAGGAAATATGCCTCTATTGTAAGAATTGTGAAACAGACGAGTCAGGACAGGAGCAATATGTCTCATGCAAGCAGGCATCAATCTGGTTACCGGTATAACCTATATAGTAGAAGCAATGTACCATATTTTATCAAAACAACTTAGTTTGAAAATGCACAAAAAAATTTAGAAAATAAACTTAAAATGTTTCCAAGAAAACTGGTTTCCTAGCCAACAAACTTAGGTTAATAGCAAATTGAGTTATTAAAATTTGAAGCATATAATAAAAATTCACTACCAAAACGCACTTCCTGCGTCTCGATTTATTTTCTTACAAACATGCACCATATTTCGATAAAAAATGCAATAATATAAGTTGATATAAAAGTATATATGTTCGAAAACAAAAATGTTAGTTATCACCAACGACTTATGGGCCAGCCTGTGATTGTCAAATTAATTTTATAAGATGCAGTTCGAGACACCATATAATTAACGTATACAACGTTTTCTTGTATCTTGTATAATAACAGTTATATTGATCTTTACCGTATAAATGCGTATATATGTAAACAGATATGTAAACAGATAAAAACTGAAACTAAACCCGGATATGGATTCTTGGGGGCCTAGTTTGTGCACATTTAAAGAAATCTTTTTAAAATTCAAAAGTCACAGTCTCATTAGAGAATTTTTCCAGGAAAATTAGCTCAAAATTATAGACCTGGCTTGGCAGAATGAGGTCACCCTGATCTGGGTGCCGGGTCACTCGGGGGTCAAAGGTAATGAAGAAGCTGACAGTCTCGCGAAGAGAGGGTGAGCAGAACCATTTATGGGACCAGAACCGGCTCTGGGCGTGACAAAGAGCACTGCCAGGGGAGCCATTAAGTCCTGGATCAGAAAACAACACAAGGTGTACTCGGCAGACTGTCCAAGACTCAGACATGGGAAGTGAATAATTGACGAACCCAGTTCAAAGAGAGCTGTGGAGCTGCTAAATCATAGTAGATGACAGCTCAGAAACATAAGAGGTCTCTTGACGGGACACATGGCTGTCAAGAAACACCTGCATAAAATGGGGCGATTCGATAGTGACCTGGCATGCAGACTCTGTGGCGAAGGGGAGGAATCAGTCCAGCACATCTTGTGCGAGTGTAAAGCTCTGGACCGCAAAAGACAACTGATCTACGGTCAGTCTAGACCAGAGACAGAGCAATATAAAACTTCACCCTACCAATCGCTGTGCAGACTAGTTCAAGGCACAGTGATTTTGGAATGGGTGGAGTAAAAAGACGCAAAAGAAGCAAAGCCGCGGACGAGCCCTGAGGGAGAAAAAAAAAGATTTATTCAAAAGGGTCTGTCAAGTGCTGTACCAGTTGATAAAGTTTTATTACTGCTTACCGATGCTGCTTCATATATGGTCAAACGTGGAATTCATTTTAAAATATTTTATCCCAACTTAATTCATTGTACGTGCGTGGCTCACGGGTTAAACAGGGTAGCAGAAGAAAGTAGACAGCAATTTCCTTTAGGCAATGAATTTATTAATAATATGAAAAAAGTGTTCATCAAAGCTCCTTTAAGAGTTCAAAGATATAGAGAAGTTCTGCCTGGGGTACCATTACCTTCTAGACCTGTAATCACGCGATGGGGAACCTGGATCAAGGCTGCCTTGTTTTATTTTGATAATTTTAGAGAAATCATGGAGGTAATGCTTGAATTTGCAGATGAAGCAGGTGCGTCAGTGAAACAAGCAAAAATTATTTCAAAGGACTCCAAATTGAGCCAGCAATTATGTTTTATAAACAGTAATTATAAAATAGTTGCAGAAACTATAAAAAAAATTCAGCAGCAAAATGTTTTGCTAACTGAATCAGTTAAATTAATAGAACATTTCAAAGAAACTATTGATAAAGCAATTGGGCCTGTTGCAAAACAAATTACAAAAAAATTATCAGAAACACTCACAACAAAACCAACTACAGTCATAACTTTTATTTAATTAGATGCTCAGTGTTGGCCAACAAATTGTCTGATGAACTTGACTTTTTCACAAGAAAATCAGTTTTATTAAAACAGCTGTCACTTTGTAAGTTAAGTGTCTAACTCTGAACCATTTTGTATGCTTTTATTAACTGATTTTATTGTATATATATTTTTTTCTTTTTGTACTTATCTAAAATGGGCTCCTGGCCCGTAAATAAAAAAATACTGCTGTCAGGCTCATATTCAAAAGAAGTTTCGAAATACACAATAAAAAAAGTGTTACGACACCATTATCACAGGATGCAATTCAAACATCTTTTAGTTGTTAAAAAATAAATAGACCAAAGCAAAAGAAAAAGAAATTTGAGTAATATAAATAAAACTAATGATTTTAAATATCATAACTTAGCTAAATATGATGTACCTACTTTTTCTTTAAAATGTTTACAAATAATATATATATATATATATATATATATATATATATATATATATATATATATATATATATATATATATATATATATATATATATATATATATATATATATATATACTTACTTTTTAATCATGTGTTCAAACATAAACGTGGGAATAACAGTAACTGTAACGACATTTCCAGCATCTTCAATTATTTTAACGACCTGCTTATCCTTCATTCCTACAACATTCTGACCTTCCACTTCCAATAAATTGTGCTCAGTCAACACACCATTTCTAGCGGCAGAAGAATCCTTTACTATAGCTGTGATTTTACCATTTTTAAACTGAAACCCAATACTGCCAGTGCTATCTTTATGCAATGTAATTGTTCTTTCGAATGGTCTATCTCTAACCACTACCTTAATGCCATTTACTGGACTTTTTTTTAACAAATCATGTACTTTTTCCATGGTGTATCCAGCCACGTTTATTCCATTGATCTGAAGGATCTGATCGCCAAAACGGAGACCACCTAAGGCAGCGGGACTCTTGTCAATAACAAGACAGACAAAGATGCCTTTGTTGATAGCCTTAACACGTACGCCTACTTTATTATCTTTGTCCTTACAAAGTGTCAGTTCGCGTATACCATGAGTGACTTGGGCCCTGTATAAACCCAGAGACTGGCCGGAAATCGGGGCTACCATGGCAGCGTTTGTTGGAGTAGGCACAATAGAACTCTAAAAAATAAATAAAATACAATTAATTATGTGAAATGATATGAAGAAATATGAGCATGACAACAAGGACAAAACCCATCAAATCACAAAAATAACAAAAGTTTCCAAAAAATAAATACAAACTGCATCTCCTAAAATAATAACTTATTGAAATTTAGCGTACAGGTGGGTCAAATTGCTCACTTTCAAATGGAAACTCCTATTTCTAAACGAGACACGTGAAAGTGATATTGGTGCCTGAGGCTAAATTTTCATTTTTTATTTATTTATTTATTCAACGGATCAACCATTTACAATAATAATAAGAACATCTAAAACTACATTAGTCATAAATGACCTATCTCAATATGAGAACATAACAAAAAAGTAAAACATAACCAGTATGACAATTCAATCAATAACACCTCTCAAAATACCTCTAATTGAACGGTCAGAATCATTAAACATATCCAAGAGCTCCGAATACTCATTTGCAGCTCTCGCTACTCTCGACATTGGACTGAAAAAGCCATAATTGGTTCGATGGAAGGGAACCACGAAAACCTCCCTTGCTCTCGTGCGGTCCGAAATCCTTAGAGAGACTAACTCAAGCAAAGAAGGACTATCAATATTATTCACTAATAATTTATGCAGAAAACAAACACCACTGACAATCCTCCTACCACTGAGTGACTGCAAGTGCAACCGAGTCCGCAAATAAGAAAAGTTGAGATCATTTCTCTGCAAGCCCATTCTGTAAGCACAAATTCTCAAGAATCTATTTTGTATAGCCTCAATCTGATTGATATAAATATTGTAATTCGGACTCCAGACTACAGAAGAGCATTCCAACAAAGAGCGAACCAGACGACAATACAGTCTTCTCAAGCTATTGCATGAAAAATCCAGAGTTGATCTATGAATAAATCCTAACATTTTATATGCTTTAGATACTATGTATTCTATGTGATCCTTAAAAGATAACTCCCTATCCAATACAATGTCCAAGTCTTTAATCATTTCCTTCCTCTGTAAAGCGTTATGAAGTACACAAAGTCAATGCTGAGCTCTAGTGAATGTAATCCAGAAACACTTATCAACATTCAGAGTCAGAAGATTGTCACCACACCACCGAGCAAAACGATTTAAGTCTCCCAGTAAAAGTAAAGTGTCCTGTCTGCAACGAACAATCTTGAAAATTTTGATATCATCAGCAAACATCAAAATCTGACTATGCTTAAGTGAATGTGACATCATTGATAAAAAGATTAAAGAGGACTGGTCCACAATGTGAACCCTAAGGAACTCCTGAAGAAACAGTAATACTATCAGAAATGAAGTTTCTGATCTTTACACTCTGGAACCTACCTGTAAGGAAGCTGCACACCCAAGACAACAAATTGGCATTAAAACCCAACAATGCAAGTTTTGACAATAATAAGGCGTGATTAACCTTATCAAACGCTTTGGAGAAATCTGTATACACCGAATCAACTGTAAACTATCCTCCAAAGCTGAGACCATTACATTCTGGTAAAGAAGAAGGTTGGTTGTTGTAGATCTTCCTTTAAGAAAACCATGCTGCTGTTCGACGAAAACATGTCTGTATTCCCAAGTTATATGTCTAGAGACAAAAAAGTCAAGTAGTTTAGGTATCTCTGACTGAATACAAACAGCTCTATAAATAGTAACCAAATGCTATGGCCCCTGCTTATGAACGGGCATCAAATAAGAATGTTTCCAAAGATGTGGAAACTCGCCAGACAACAAAGACCTGTTAAAGAGAATCCTCAGTGGAATTGCCAAGGTGAAGGCACAAGATTTTAACAGATGGGAGGGGATTCCATCTGGACCGTAAGTAAATTTATCTTTCAAACCACAGATACGATCAATGATATCAGCAGAAGTAACACTAGGCACAGTCATATTTACCGACTCATGCAAAAGAGGATCGGAACGACACTCCCAGCTTGACCCTCATACACAAATGAGAAAACACTAGCAAAAAGACCCACCGAATCATGCAAAGAATCACTCCTAACATCATCATAATACATAGCCTCAGGAAGATCATGAACCATCCTCAACTTGTTAATATAAGACCAGAAAGAACCCGGATTGTTTTCAAAACTATTCTCAGTATAAGCAATAAAATTTCTGTAACAGGTATCACGAAGATCCCTACATTCCTCCCGGAGACCAGAAAACCTAATATAATCATCTATTCTACCATATTTCTTATATTGACTGTGTACCCTCTTCTTCTCAGTTATCATGCCTCTAAGCTCGACACTAAACCAAGGAGAAAAACATGATTTTTTACATCTCTTAACTGGAACAAACCGATCCACAGCATTACACAGAATGTCATAAAAGCATTTCACAGCATCATTTATCTCCAATGACTCAAGATATTCCCAGTCAAACTCGGAAAGAAAATAATTCATGGCATAATAATCGGCATTACGAAAGTCATAAAAATACTCTTCATAGGGTTCAGTTGGGGGAGTCTCAAGTGAAAAAGAAAAGTCCAGGGGCACATGATGTGCAGTAGCAGGAAAAATCGGATCCAAGGGCACCAACACATATGTTATCTATATTACTAAAAACTAAATCTAAAGATCTATTCAATCTATTAAGTACATTTTTTTTTTTTGAACAAGCCCCAAAAGCCAAAACAGTTTAAAACAAATGAGGCTGATGGATTGTAACCACTAATAACTGGAGCACTCTCAGCACCGCTTGTCCAGGTAATGTTTGGGAGGTTGTAGTTCCCACAGACAACGACCTCAGAATTGGGATGATCAGACAAAACACGATCGACTGAATCACAATGATGTTCATATATAGCAACTTCTGAACTTCATGACAAACTTAATGGTGAACACTGCATCTCATCAGCTTAGAAAGAAAACTGCGTAATTTCAATAAGGCACAAAGTAGGATATAAAACTGGAGTCGCCATCTCGTTGCGGATGCAGATTTTTTCACATCCTTCGGACGCAGATTTTTGGAGGCTCACATCCGCAGATGCGGATCTGAAGAACTTTTATATATATAAAAAAAAAGAAACTACGGGTGCAGAAATAAAATAATAAGAGTAATGTTTAATTTTTTTTTTAAATGTTTAGTATGAAAAGTTAAAAATTGGAGCATTGTATGTAATAAAAAGTAATAATGCCGCTTTTTCAGGGTCAAGTCTGTTACGAGAGGGTTCGTAAATTAAACCCGCGCTACTGAACAATTGTTTGCTGGGAACACTGGCTGGTGGTGTCGATAAAAATCTGCGTGCTATTGGTGATAATAGTTTCAATTTTTCTCGATGAACGCTCCACCATTTAAGTGGATTTTCATCTACATTGACCCTCTTTTTATTGCGGTAAGAAAGCAATTGCTTTTTGCGTACAGCTTCAGCGCTACCATTTTCTGGCGTTTCTTGGCTCTCATCTTTATTTGACGAATCCAACATTATAGCAAGATCGGTTTTTAAGCATGGCTCTCTGACCAAACCGGACGTCCCTGGTCCTAGATGTTCTGTACCTTTTTCCGACGAATCTGTCATTCTTTTAGCCCGGTTTGGAATTAAGAGAACCGGGAACGTCATTCTCAGCATTTCTCATCATCAAAGTCAAAATGTCTTCTTCAATATTTTCCTCAGTCACTGGTGTAAAAAACTTGTGCTTATAGCGAGGGTCTAAGTAGGTGGTGATGACATATAAATTGTTCTGTATTAAAATTGAAAACTTTGTTGAAAGTTCACTTTTCAGGGTGGGACAGCCTGTCGAATTGAATCAAAATCGGGTGATCTTGTTAAATAGTCATCAACTTTTTTTTCAAGCATTAAAATAATCCAGAGCAGTGACAGGGACAAAAGATGAGAAAGGACTATATACAGAAAAGATAAAAAGAGAAGAGTTACTGACAGTAATTTTACAACAACAAACATCAAGCATAGGCGAAGTGCTACGAAGCGACTCCAGCAGTACGACATTAACCGGATTTAAGTAATTTTGCACAGCCAACAAAGAACCACCACCATAGGAAGGCGATGGGACGGTTCGAGGGGGATCTCGCATGCAATCAGCCCAGCACATGGTATGCGAGTGTAAAGCTCTGGACCGCAAAAGACACTGATCTACAGTCAGTCTAGAGTGGAGACAGAACATTATAAAACTTCACCCTACCAATCGCTGTGCAGACTAGTTCAAGGCACAGTCATTTTGGAATGGGTGGAGTAAAAAGACTAAGGGCATGCACAATAAGCCAAAGGCTGCAGTGCTTTCTGGGCAGCGAAGTCCCGAACGAGCCCTGAGGGGAAAAACAGGAAGGCGATCACATCTAAAGACAGAGAATATACTAACAAATAACTCTAAGTCAGGCACACTGTCTGAGAGCCATGTTTCAGTAAATGCTAGTATGTCATAGTTAACAAAAGGCGTTGCGGTAAAAAGCTCAGTAATTTTGTAGTTAAGTCCTCTAACATTCTGATAACATGTCAGACATCCCAGGCCTGGCTGCATCTGATCCACTGACAGATCTTCCTTTGCCTGGTCCTTCTCGAAAAAAGTGAAACTTCTTGGCCATAACTCCCTCAGGCCAGGAGGAAGGTGACAGTAGTTGGGAAGCCAGTGAGGCTTTCCCCTCGATCCTATATGCACTATAACTTCCAGATTTAACAGACTGCTGAAATATCGAAAACTGCTCATCTGGGCCAAAGACAGTGGAAAGATACTCCATAAGATCACCCTGTGTAACACTGGTATCCAACCTCGATACAAAGACCGATGTTCTTGGAGACAGCGTAGCAGGACGCACTTTAGGGGTGCTCAACTTCTTCACTCCCACAATATATCAGTGTTTTCTCACCCCTGTATCTCCACTTCCCCTAGCACCAGTTCTGACCACCGCAACCTGCCCAATAGCGGAAGACCCAGGCAAAGAGTCCTTAACTGACACATCCAAATTGAGAAGAGGCCTCGACCACCAGCTTTTTATGTCTTGCTTGCGTGATATTTCATGTTGGTATGTTTAAATGTTCAGAGTTTTGTGATACTTCGTTCACAAAAACAAAACATTAACTGTTGTTATAGAATACTTCAAACAAATACTTGGCTGCATTCAACAGGTGCCAACAGTTGAATAGTTGAGTCAATGTATGTGTTCACCATACCGATAAGTTTCAGCTCAAACTCAACTGTTACTGATTTCTCAAAGCAGAATAAATCTTCGCTGACTAATAGACAATCACAATCAACCAAAGGTTGCAGTGCTATCGGGGCGGCAAGGCCGCGGACGAGCCCTGAGGGAACAAAAAATAATAATAAATAGACATAATGCTGGAGCATGTGTAGTTAGGTAAGCACCCCCTATTCTGAGTGTCTATTTTCACGGGTATTCTGTATGATTCTTAGTTCATGAAAGTTGTTCAAGACATTCTAAAATTGTTATGAAAATCATCTGGGGTCTAATTTGATATTACATCCTTGTAATAATCTTCCTCGTTGGTTTGGTTTTTCCTGGCAGCACTATATTCACTGACTGAACTGAATTTTCTATCACCGGTCCTATCAGATTGATATCAAGGGTATCATCGGCTAATTCCACTAGAATGAGGTTGATAGAAAATTTACTTTTAGATTTTATTTGGTGAATTTGCAGATTAACTCCCGAACGATTTTAAAAACATTGACTGCTGATAGATAAAGTTTGCTATCATACATGCAGGGTAACACTATTCTTACCTTTTGTTCTCTCTTATTTCCCGAGTTATTGGCATTTAAAGTTCCTTACACATTAGACAGTTTTTAAACAATTTCCCAGTACGGTCCTGTCCCTTTTCCTCATAAACATTACATTTGACATAAAGTTCACAATGACTTTGGAAATCCCTAGAATATTCCAGACACATGGACCATCAACCACAATTGCCTGTTTATTACTTCGCTTTCAGTATGCCGCTAGCATGTGTATGCCTTTAGACGGTTTCTTATATATTCATGTGTTTGCGAACGTTATTCCTTAAATTGTGCATTGTTTACCTTATTCTGTTAATGACCATTAGTGTTGTTGTGGTTTAAGGTACATGTGTGGCCTGTTCTTAGTCTGTGGCATGTTATTTGTTTTCTACAATGTTTTTGCAATGAGGAAATTGCGATGTCGCAGCCTGTTAAAATACAAGGTCGAAGGTTGTGTATACAAAGGGCCAGACCTAACTCATTTGCTTGAGATGTAAAAGTGTTATGTAAATCACTGAAAAGCCCTGGTTTCTAAATCCTGTGACAAGGCCAGACTTGAAAAGGTCAAAGCTCGCAAAACGCTTCTACATAATCCCAGTCAAGAAAACCGTCAAGCATTTAACGATGCAAGAAACCGCTATGTCCGCATTCTTTATGAGGCAAAAAAACTCGTTTAATAACAACATAAAAACAAAGTCCGCTCAAGCTCCAACCGTAGCAAACCCTTCTGGACTCTTGCTAAATCTATTGGGAATAATTTCTGCAAGAGCACGTTCCCACCTCTTGTTTCAGGGGATGAAATTGTTTCTACCGCCCTGAGCAAGGCTGAACTTTTTGCCTCGTTATTCGCCGGCAATTCTACTCTCAACCCACCTCCAAATGTTCAGCCACCAACAGTCCCCAATGTCACGCATAAAATGACAGATATCATTTTCAAAACTAAAAAGGTACGAAAGATGCTCTCTTCTCTTAATACCAGGAACGCCTCTGGCCTTGACGAGATCCCAGCAATTGTTCTCAAAAAATGCGCACCAGAACTTGCTCCTGTCCTGACTCGTCTGTTTCAGACATCTTACAATAGAGGCATATTCCCTATTAACTGGAAAACTGCTCGAGTACAACCCGTCCCCAAGAAAGGATCCAAAGTGCTTCCTAGCAACTACATGCCTATTTCTCTCCTTTCAGTCGTCTCTAAAGTGATGGAAAAGTATATAAACACCGGATTACTAAAATTTCTTGAAAAACACAGTCTAATCCACGACAGGCAGTATGAATTCCGTCAGCGCAAATCAACTGCCGGCCTCCTTTCCTACCACCAAAACTCTGTACCTGGACAGCAAATGTCCTCTCCAACCGGAGCATTTCTGTTGTCATGGATGGCTATTCCTCTAAACTCTATCCAATTAATGCAGGAGTCTCTCAAGGTTCAGCTTTAGCCCCTACTTTGTTTCTTCTCCACATCAATGACCTCCTCTCTAGCACATGCAACCCAGTTCACAGTTACGGGGACGGCAGCACCCTCCACTCAAATATACATTATTTTAAGCCTGTCTCTTTAGCTCAATCAGATGAGAATCGAAGACTCATGGAGGGTTCTGTCTCCATGGATCTCCCAAAAAATATTAGACTGGGGAAGTAGAAAGCTTGTACAATTCAACCCCACCAAATCTCAATCTTGCTTTATATCTCATAAGAGATACCCATCACAATGAACAACCAAGTTATTCAAAGTAATGAGTCCTTTTCACTTGCTGTCATTTCTGTGGATAGAAATCTCAATTGGCACCAACATGTCACATCAATTGCAGAAGTGGCTGCTAAGAAGTTAGGTTTCCTCTTCCGAGCTCACAAATACTTTTCACCAGCTAATCTCTATACCTTATATACTTTACAAATAAGGCCAAACCTCGAATACTGCTCCCACATCTGGGGTGCCGCTAGCGCTTTTACGCTCGCTATCCTGGACTCCAGGATATACGTCTCATTGGTGACCCTACTCTCACCCAAAGGCTGCCATCCCTTGCCCACTGACGTGCCATTGGTGACCTGTCTCTCTTTTATAGATATCTGTACCGGCACTGCTCAGAGGAGCTTTCTTCCATAGTTCCTCCACCTGCTGTCCCCAACACATCTACCAGGGGAACAGAGCATATGCACCCATTTACTGTCCAGGTCACCAGACATAAAACATCTTGTTATCCCCGCTCTTTTGTCCCGAGGACTTCCAATTTGTAGAATTCCTTGTGGCACATGTTTTTCCTTCTCCCCCGAACCACCAAACCTTCAAATCCAGAATTAACAAGTTGCCTCTTTCCTCTTTGTCGACACCCATGGTACGATAGTATTTAGGCTGTAAGCCCTCGTCCTGTATTTTTGAAATATTTATGTTCTCTTGTTTAAATTTCGGTCATTTGGCAGTATTTGCTTTGGTATGTTCTCTTTTCGCTTTACATACTTGGGTACTCATATTGTTACATGGGTTTTCCTTCCTATAGCGTTCCAAGGGGAGGGTCCTGCTTCGTCGTGGAGATTTTCCTTCCCCCTCCCACTTGTGTACAGTCACCCTCATTGCATAAACCATAATAAAATTTCTGGTTCATACCACCCAAGGAAGTTACGGTACCTGCCGCGAATAGGGGTGCTGTGCGGGGTAGGCAGGGTTTAGGGTGATATGGCTTCAGGATGTGAAAAAGACAACTTTCAAGCCGTTTTCTGCTCATATTTCCTTTTCACTACCTACCCCGCCCAGTACCCCTGTTCGCTCCTAGTCCTTTGACCTCCTGGGGGGGGGGGGCTTTTAAAAGACACGTTTCTTGTGGTTTGTACATCCAGGGGGGGGGGTCCTAGGCATGTTTCTGAAAAAAAAAATTTGAAAAGAGTTCGGGAGTTAATCTGTTTTCTTGTGGTTTGTGCATCCAGGGGGGTCCTACGCATGTTTCTGAAACAACAATTGAAAAGCGTTCTAGAGGTAATCTGCAAATTTACCTTTTATTTATTATCTTCTGCTGAATATAATGGGAACACCCAATATGACCTTATAGCAATTTATTAGGTCGACACAACATATACAAAGCACCTTGTAACAAAACAAAAACAACATGGTATAAGCATCAAACAAAACACACTCACCTGTTGTGGTAAGGCAATCTGTGACTGTAAGTATTCTGGCATATTCTGTGCTATTACATCTTCACTTAATTCCATTCCCATATAATCCTTTAATGAAGGATATGCAATTGCTGGTGGGGCCGAAGCATTATGTGATGGTGAAGGCATCGGCACAGTATTTAGAGTCGGATAAGGTGTGTTCTGTTGCTGCTGATGATGAACTTCATGTTGAGCTTTAGCCAACTGATGCAGTTTCATATCCTCTAAGCTTGGATAGAGAGACATTTTTGCTTCTAAAAAAGTATTGATACAATTACAAATACAACAATAAGTAGTAACAATAAACGGTAATCCTGTGTTTAAAGTGCCTCTTTAGTAAACATACAATTCGGGCGAAATCGGAACGTGAACTGGACGCGGGACGATGTGCACTGTTGCCAGATGAGTATAAGCAAGGGTCATTTTAAATATAGAAGGCAATCAAGGAGTGAACAAATGTTTTCATAATGTAAATAAATGATAGTATTGCGTCATGTACGTAGATCGATATTTGACATTTTGCGGAAAGCAGTAGGAAAACGGAAATGTAAACAGTTAATTTTCAGCCTCAGGGGGAAAAACGTGTGCATCTCCTCCCTTTTTTGGTACATCAGTAACATCAATAGTGGTTGTGCCATTGTGATTGAGCAAGGAATCTGCACGTTCCACCATTCCCAGGGGGCGTAAAGCCATCGGTCACGTGCCCATGCGATGTTGCACACGTTAAAGACCCAAATTCCCCGGACAGTGAGGTGAATGAATGACACTTTAGTAAAGTCAATGAAGCAATTTCCGTTGCGAATTGCCGATGATAAATACAACTGTATAAGCTAATAGCAAACGGTAACCAGTATATTATTTCGAAAAATCGCAATGTAATCGCATGGTAATGAAGCAATTTCTACTGACAACTGTCAATGATAAACAAAACTGAGAAAATGGCTCAAAATGGGCTTCCCATCGAAGTGTTTGTTTATATTTTACTTTCCAACCTTAAATGAGTAATAAAAGTCAATGAAGCAATTTTCGTTGCGAATTGCCAATGATACGGAAATTTCTTCATTGACTTTTCTTACTCATTTAAGGTTGGAAAGTAAAATATAAACAGACACTTCGAAGGTAAGCCCATTTTGAGCCATTTTCTCGGTTTTGTTTATCATCGACAGTTGTCGGTAGAAATTGCTTCATTACCATGCGATTACATTGCGATTTTTCAAAATAATATACTGGTAACCGTTTGATATTAGCATATACAGTTGTATTTATCATCGGCAATTCGCAACGGAAATCGCTTCATTGACTTTTCTTACTCATTTAAGGTTGGAAAGTAAAAAATAAGCGGACACTTCGAAGGTAAGCCCATTTTGAGCCATTTTCTCCGTTATGTTTATCATCGACAGTTGTTGGTAGAAATTGCTTCATTATCATGCGATTACATTGCGATTTTTCGAAATAATATACTGGTTACCGTTTGCTATTAGCATATACAGTTGTATTTATCATCGGCAATTCGCAACGGAAATTGCTTCATTGATTTTACTAAAGTGTCATTCATTCACCTCACTGTCCGGGGAATTTGGGTCTTTAACATACCCAACATCGCATGGGCACGGAACCGACGGCTTTACGCCCCCTGGGAATGGTGGAACGTGCAGATTACCTTACTCAATCACAATGGCACAACCTCTATTGATGTTACTGATGTACCAAATAAGGGAGGAGAGGCACACGTTTTCCCCCCTGAGGCTGAAAATTAACTGTTTAAATTTCCGTTTTCCTACTGCTTTCAGCAAAATATGTCAAATATCGATCTATGTACATGACGCAATACTATCATTTATTTACATTATGAAAACATTTGTTCACCCCTTGATTGCCTTCTATATTTAAAATGACCCTTGCTTATACTCATCTGGCAACAGTGCACATCGTCCCGCGTCCAGTTCACGTTCCGATTTCGCCCGAATTGTATGTTTACTAAAGAGGCACTTTAAACACAGGATTACCCAATAAACTAACTGGTCATATAAACTGATGTCCCCATTAAACTAAGAAAAAAGAATATTTACCTGCGATTGATTAACAATTACTCAACTGTTTAATAAAAATCAGGAAACAAAGAATATGTTGCAATAATTAAATAAATTCCGTATTGAACACTTGGAATTTATTATGAGTCACCACTTGTAAAACTTGTATAATGGAGATGGGATATATTGTTATATTTTTGTTATCTATCTTATCATTTATTAATATAATAAATTATGACAATATTTAATCGGAAAACGAAAATAACAGACAACTGTCAAGTTTGACACGTAAACGTCAAAAATTTAATAAAATGTTCTGTGGTTTTATTTTTTATTGTACATTTTGTAATTTGTTGTGTCTTTGGTTTTTAGTTCAGATTTGAAACATCTTGAAAGTGAAAGTGGGCGAACGTTAAGTAGACGCATCCCGTGACACCAGAGAGAATTCACGTCGCTCGCTTGGCGTGCGGCGTTGCCGGCTTGTGCTTTCTACCCTCAAACAAGGAAAATAAGATATAAATAAAAAGGTCATGTAGAGTAATAATAAATTGAGCAGAGCCAATTTATATAATCTATTGTTATGAAAATGAATGAAGTTAACAGACGGTGACTATTTAATTAATCCTACTGGCATGAAAATGACTTAAATGTGTCAACTTAACAGACATGCTATATTATGGATGCATTGTGCACTTATAAATTGATCGCTGCCAAACCAGTAAACAGAAAATTATAAAACTTTGTCAGGTTAATAAAAAGGCCGCGCTCTATGTATGTAAATTAAGAAAAAAAATGTAGCGCAACCGGTTATACCGAAAGTTGACGGTAACTTAATTTTTTTTAATGGCAGTGATACGTTTTTTTGCTATTTTCGAATAGATGAGGCGATTCTACACCAGAATCCAGTATTATATGCTCCCTATTCTGCGAAACCTTGCCAAAAATGATGGGAGGTGTATTCTTAACAAGCTGCCTACATGGCGCATTTAAACATTTATTGTGTCGAAACGAGTGAATAGAAAATTATAAAACTTTGTCGGGTTAATAAAAAAGGCCGCGCTCTATGTACGTAAATTAAGGAAAAAAAATGTAGCGCAACCGGTTATACCGAAAGTTGACGGTAACTTATTTTTTTCAAATATAAGTGATACGTTTTTTTGCTATTTTCGAATAGATGAGGCGATTGTACACCAGACTCTAGTATCATATGCCCCCTATTCTGCGAAACCTTGCCAAAAATGATGGGAGGTGTATTCTTAACAAGCTGCCTATATGGTGCATTTAAACATTTATTGTGTCGAAACTAGTGAATAAAAAATTATAAAACTTTGTCAGGTTGATAAAAAAGGCCGCGCTCTATGTACGCAAATTAAGAAAAAAATGTAGCGCAACCGGTTATACCGAAAGTTGACGGTAACTTATTTTTTTAAATAGCAGTGATACGTTTTTTGCTATTTTCGAATAGATGAGGCGATTCTACACCAGAATCCAGTATTATATGCTCCCTATTCTGCGAAACCTTGCCAAAAATGATGGGAGGTGTCTACTTAACAAGCTGCCTACATGGCGCATTTAAACATTTATTGTGTCGAAACGAGTGAATAGAAAATTATAAAACTTTGTCAGGTTGATAAAAAAGGCCGCGCTCTATGTACGCAAATTAAGAAAAAAAATGTAGCGCAACCGGTTATACCGAAAGTTGACGGTAACTTATTTTTTTAAATGGCAGTGATACGTTTTTTTGCTATTTTCGAATAGATGAAGCGATTCTACACCAGAATCCAGTATTATATGCTCCCTATTCTGCGAAACCTTGCCAAAAATGATGGGAGGTGTCTTCTTAACAAGCTGCCTACATGGCGCATTTAAACATTTATTGTGTCGAAACGAGTGAATAGAAAATTATAAAACTTTGTCAGGTTAATAAAAAAGGCCGCGCTCTATGTATGTAAATTAAGAAAAAAAAATGTAGCGCAAACGGTTATACCGAAAGTTGACGGTAACTTAATTTTTTTAAATGGCAGTGATACATTTTTTTGCTATTTCCGAATAGATGAGGCGATTCTACACCAGACGCATCTATTATACACCCACTATTCTCAAACACATTAACAAAAAGCGAAGGGACGCAATAATAAACGGAAACATACACAGAACTACTTTTATTAAGTATATTTGTGCTAACCGACATCCATTAGCAGTAAAGGAAAATACTTATATTGTTCTGCCTAAAGAAACGGGGTATTGCTAGTCCAAATAAAATAAAACCGCCAGTCGGCGGCTTTATAGGTTCCTTAATTAAAAAGCCGCCGAAAATGTTACTTATTTTATTATTTCGGCTGCATATGAGTAAATATACCAACAGCGACCGACGGCGGTTTTTTATCCGTTGAGGAAGATTACCGCCGGCGGCTGCGTAAACTAAAACGTAAATTGAGACTACAGTTTTTTAAACGTTAAAGTATTATGTGTTGTGTTAAAACATCACTTTAAAATTACCCTAATAATATTATTATTTTTAGGATTGTTACCTACTCGCTATAAATAATTATCATGCATTTTTTGTCAGTTCAAATCGTTAGTTGCCATCAATATGTTTAGTACATAAATACACATATTCGAATGTGTCTTTTGTACATTGTTTAATAACCAAAGCAGTTGATGTGTATGATAAAAAAATACCTATAAAGTTTTTATATTCCTGGACACAGGTTTCGCCTTTTGGCATCGTCCAAGAAAAAGACTAAGTATAATATAAAGTCAGCTCTTCGGTGGAAATGAAGCGTAAGACAATAAAATAGATTTTTAACGTATCTTTTATTTTCCTATAGAAACTCCAACTGTTTCATTGTTACCTTCACACTAGCTGTACAATAAGTATTGTTTTATCAAATTGAAAAAGTCTGGACACAGAAAAAAAAATGTGCGAAAATAAACTTATAATGTTCCCGAAGAAACTGGTTTCCCTGCCAACGAACCTTATACAAAATTAAACTATTCGAATTTGAAGCATTTAATGAAATTTCGCTACCATAACGCAGTTACCACGTCCAGAATTTCGTTTCTTACAAACATGCATTATATTTCAAAGGGAAATGCGGAAATGCCATAATAGAAGGCGTGTTCAGTTAAAAAAAATAAGTACACTTGGAGAACCCAAATCCAGAATTAAGGCTTTTCAGTGAATATTCTTTAAAAAAAATTACTAATGGGGAGATCCCAACTTTTGAATTTGGAAAAAATTTCTTCAAATGAGTGCTAATTAGGCCCCCTAGAACACATATCCGGGATGAGTTTCAATTTTTTCAATGTATATATATATATATATATATATATATATATATATATATATATATATATATATATATATATATATATATATATATATATATATATAATATTTATATATGTAGTTATCACAACGATAAGTCAAAAAATAATTTAATGTGGTGAATACCTTTCTTTTGCAAGTGGCTTAGACAAGTTCGTTAGCCAGGAAAATGGGCGCAGGTCTTCCTGGAAAATTTTGTGTTTTCTTTCGAAAAAAATGTATATCTCCGGAAATAATAAAACAGGTTAATTGCCTAAATATTACCAATTTTGACGTTTTAAATCGCGACTTTGGCGTTTTGAGGAAAACTAAAATTATTTTTCTTTAAATGCCTATCACTTTTTTGTCATTTGACCTACAAAGCTACATTTTGGCAGGTAACTTACCTATGATGATATAAACCCGTGTAACAAAGTTATTGGCCCTTCCTTTGTTATTTCTGGAAATTTTTTTTTTTTTTTTCGAAAGAAAACACAAAATGTCCCGGGAAAATCAGGGCCGATTTTCCTGGTTAACGAAGTTATCGAAGCCACTTGCAAAAGGAAAGTAGTCACCAAATTTGATCTACTTCGGCCCATTATTTTTTTAGTTTTCGGTGTGATATATATATATATATATATATATATATATATATATATATATATATATATATATATATATATATATATATATATATATATATATATATATATATATATATATATATATATATATATATATATATATATATATATATATATATATATATATATATATATATATCGAAACTGACCCCGGATATAATTTGTTAACAATTCAAAAGTCGAGATCTCCTCATTAGTAAATTCTGTTTAAGAAAATTTACTAAAAATGACTGGAAATTTACTAAAAAATCTACTAGTTGCCACATGATTCATGAATGAAACCTTTAACCAGGGTTGCGTCCCAGGCGGGCAACCTTCTTATGTTAGAATTTACAAACAGTTTTAAAAGACATTTTTTGTTCGAAAACCCTGGTCCGATTGGCGTGGCTAATGAACTTTCTTAAGCTATTAACAAACAAAAGACACGTGCAAAGTTTCAATGAAATCGGTTCATTTTTTAGTGAATTTTCTTTTCCAAATTTCTTCAAATGAGCGCGAAGTAGGCCCCCTAGACACCGAAAACAATAAAAAATAATAGGCCGATCTTAGTAAAATATGAGAAGTACCTCCAGTTTCAGTGGCTTTGATAAGTGCGTTATGCAGCAAAATGGCTCAAGTTATCCCGAAAAATTATATGATTTCTTCAGCTTTTTTTGATCTCCCGAAATAACAAAATAAGGGGGACCAAATTTGGTAAGCGTCTTTGCATTACAAAGAGTGAGCCATGTAGCAAAATTTATGTGTGCAAGTTAAAACACAAAACAGTTGTAGGAATTAAAAAAGTTGCGGTTTTCTCTCAAAACGTCAAATCGCAATGTGGAACGTCAAAATTGACAACATTTAGGCAAAACCTTAAAGAAACACGGGTTATGTACAGAAAATGTAGCAAGAAGAGTGTTCCACAAACCATTAAGTTTCAGCTGTAAGCGTCATTTACTAAAATATTTACAGAAATTTAATTTCAAATAGACCCTATCTCTGATGCCTTAACAGTAGTTTTATGTAAGTTTATGGTGTATGGTATTTTAAAAAATTTAACATTTCTTAATGTAATATATGTGTGCGTGCTATGTGTGCGCGCGCGCGAATATGACTTTGTGTGTTTGTGCGTGCGTGCACGCGCTTCTCTGTTAGAACAATTCGATAAATACGATAACCTTCAGGTAATGAATTAATATTTACAATTCTTCAAGACTAAAGCACCATACGTTTTTTTCCTATTTTCAAGTAATTAAATAAAATATAATAATTACTATTATTACTATTTGAAGTTGGTGGAGAGAAAAAAGGAGCTGGTTGTGAAAAAACACGATTAAAACATCTTATTAGGTCGTTTTTCCTATTTTTATATGTTAACAGTAACATAAATCAAGTCGATACGTTTCTCAGAAGTAAGGCATCAGAGTTAGAAAATAAATTACGTAATAAAGTCATACTGAGAATTAAAGACACAGCAACAACCAATATTATCTTGTCCACGATATACAACTAGCGACCGTGCGCGTATGTGTTGGTACCCAGTCGACAGTGTTACGTCACAGCGAGCGTTTCCGGTGGATACAAATATATTATTCTATAGTATTAATTCAGAAAAGAGTTAGTCACTGAAAAGAACAGCGGAATTACTCCCAGATATCTCTTAATGATTATTTTCCTGGTCACGTTAATTCAATGTAATAAATTTGTCATAAAAAAGTTTCTATCTGATGCACTCTTTAACTCCATCAAGAAAAAAGATATGTCAATATAAGTTAACCTTATATAAGGCTACAAGCTCTACAGTTTCCTATGTAGTAGTCTTTATAAAGACAAATTGTGTACATAAATGTACTTACATATCTTTTCAAACAAACGACAGTTTTAGTGAAGGAATTTTACATTTTCCCACATAAACTTGTTAAATTAGGCTATCAAACACAATTAGCTAAGGTAAGTATTCACATATTGGAGAGTAGCTGCCCAAAATATAATTTCCTCTTTATCATTCGGTTGGATGAGTGCCTTGAGTTGCTATTTATTCCAAAAAGTAACACAAAGTGTGGTAGGTTCACATATAATTTATTAAATGTAATGGACAAAAGACATTTCGATATAGCTAGTTCATTGAGATGACCAAGATGTGTATTATTTTTAATTGTTTTAAAACATATAGAGTTCAATTATTGTGAATTGCTATTTATTCCAAAAAGTAACACAAAATATGGCAGTTTAACCTATAATTCTTTAAATGTAATGTACAAAGGCATTTTTGTATAACTAGTTCATTGAGATGACCAACATGTGTATTGTTTTTAATTTTTTTTTAAACCAATAGAGTTCAATTATTATGAATTGCTATTTATTCCAAAAAGTAACACAAAATATGGTAGTTTCACCTATAATTCTTTAAATGTAATGTACAAAAGAAATTTCTGTATAACTACTTCAATGAGATTACCAACATGTGTATTATTTTTAATTTTTGTAAAACATATAGAGTTCAATTATTGTGAAATTATATTTATTCCAAAAAGTAACAAAAATATGGTAGTTTCACCTATAATTCTTTAAATGTAATGTACAAAAGACATTTCTGTATAACTAGTTCATTGAGATTACCAAGATGTGTATTATTTTTAATTGTTTTAAAACACATCGTCGTGGTGACCGCAATAGGCTGTATGTGATTGAACTGGTACTTTTCAGGAGAGACAAAAAACATTTTTTTTTAAATTACGGTCATCATAAATTTTTAATAAGAAGTTAATGGAAATTTAATAAGGAGTGTATATCTACAGTAAAGCTACAAAATTGTAATTCAACATATTTATTAATTAAATTTGACATACAACTTATTGCTACTTTATTTGGTGTCATTTAGTGACATTTGTCTAATTGCATTTTATGGTAAACATGGAGAACTGAAGTTATTTGTAAGTTAAGGAATTATAAAAGTTACGATAATCTAGAGGAAGTAATTTTGCTAGTTCCTGTAAATGTTTAAATTTTGTTTCTTCTATTGGGCAAGGTTCTTCATACAGATTGGAATGATCAGCCAAATTATTATCAACTCGTTTTGGGCGGGTTGGTAACAATGTCCATTCATTAACAAAATCAGTTTTGTAATTTATCACCCCTTCTGGAGTGTACTGGTAAGCGACGACATCATTGACACAGGGATCTCCAACTTTATTTCCCGGTCGAATACTACCATAAAAAACAGGTTCAAATTTCAGAAAATCACTGTACTGAAGGTAGACTGTCCCGTAAGGCTTAGGATTTTGCCTTGCAGAGTGAATAATATTTAGATAATCTGCTGGAACATAAACTTCCCTTCATTTACGCAATTTTTTCTCTATGGAAGAATGAATGGAGTCTACCTCCATTTGTGTGTGTCCAACCTCCAAGTATTTATGTTCAATTATGACATTATGTTTGACACTTAGCTCAACCAGTGCATTTGAAAGTTTTACGTTGCGATTTTGATAGCCACAACCATCGCTCCAAATTATAATTTTTTGCGGTTTTTTGTTCTCAATTTCTTTTAGAAAAAAAATTGTTGCAATTGATGCAAATACGTCACTTTCAAGTCCTCCGTTTGCCTCGTGCCATACATAACACATGACATCTTTTGTAGACAAATTATAGTATGTTAAATTATGCACTTTTAATTTGGTTTTGTAATAATTAGCTGTCGCGTTTAGACGAGGGGCTAATAAAACAGCTTGCAAATCAACTGTATAACTTTGTATTTCAGGACAGTTTATGGTGGAAATTTTGTCTCTCTCCTTTTCGGACCGTGCGTCATTTTTCTTTTTAGTATGCGCCTGGAAAACTTCGTCACCAATGGTACCTTGCTTGTACATAATACAGGTATTACACTGGTCTTTTTTGGGAGCATAAATATCAAGATTCATGTTTCTAATTACTTTCAGAAAAGTTTTCCAAGATATTGAAGGTTTATTTTCATTACGACACTTCTCAGAGTAATATCTATGCATATCTCTAAAACTGTACCAGGTTGCTTCAAGGTACAGTTTATTTGATGATGATCGGCAGTAGTGCGATTCCATCTTTGGCAATGAATTTAAAAATTCTTCAACATTTTTTAAAGCAGCAGATTTTTTATCACTGGTTAATCCAATTTCTACAGGACCTGCTGTATCTTCCACTGGAAATTTATCGCCTTTATCGCCATCCAAAGTCCATAAGCGCATTGCCTTTTCTCCAATACAAAGTGTGTTCAGGAACATTTTTTTGCAAACACATTTTTTTACTTTGTTATTAAGGCCTTCATTGATAACTAGGTAATATTTAAATGATACATTTTTCCGTGAATCATCAGCATCTACGTTGCTTCTTCGATACTTTGGATGCGTTTGTACAACGCATCCGGCAACAAAAACTTTTTTGGCTTCCCATGATGACAACTTCCAAAATGATGAAAAAATTAAATGGCGCATTGCTTCAGTGATAGTAGCACAATCAAAACTTTGCCTAGGACCACCTTTGAGAGTACGTTTCGTTTGATGGCCATTACATCTTGGAAGGATAGATCGTTCCTTTTTTTGTTTAGTTTGTTGGTATCGGCCCTCCTCATTTTTTGTAAATCCAACATAATCCTTTCCTTGAAGTCGAAGCTCAGCATTTTTTGTCTTTTCCATTCTTTTCTGTTTATTTGCCTCTTGCGCCTTTTTTTAAGACCGGCAGTCTCTTCAGCATTGCTTGAGTAAACCGGCTCCTCTTCCTCTTGGCTGATCTCCTTTTCCCCTTCTGATGGTTCGTACAGCTCCCCTGAACCGGAACTGAAAGCTTCGTCTGGACTACTCTCTTCGCCATCAGAAATTAATACATCTTTTTGCTCATTTACATTGGCAGGTGCAAAACTACATTGTGGTTCGTTGACGTCATTATGGACTTTTTCAGTTTCATTCTCCACTGTTGAAATGTTTGTACAACTTTTATTACCTTCTATTGTGGAAGTTTTATTTACGTCCCTAACTAGCTGCACTATGTAGCTGCTTCTGCTAGCCCCAAACATTTTTCTGAAAATGAAAAAAAGTAAATTTAAAATAAAAAAATAGACGATTTTAATAACATGTAAAAATTACTTTAACTGCAAAAATGCATGGTTATAAAGTAATCAAGGCAGCTCCTAAACTCAGAAGAAAAACCTCTATAATTATGTTACTTAACATTTTTCATTCTAACGGAGTATGTCAAGATATGGTATACAGAAATATTATGTAGGTACTTATATAAAAACAGTTCACGAAAACAATAAAACAAGTGCGACATTACTAAAATTGAACTAATTGCAAAACCTCGCATGTCAATTACAAACATAAGATGAATCCGGCAAAAAGACGTATGTCAAAAAAAAATTTGAAAAACATTTTGAACTGCTACAGCTAAAAAGCAAGTAAGCCCGGTTTGACTAAAACATAATAATATTATTTCCAAATACTCTAAAAATCTTGGTTAAAACAGTTAAATGTCAAATTTGTTAAAGGAAAGTGAGGTTAAGAGATATAAACTCTTTTGTTCTATAGATAATATTGTACAAAATGTATAATACACAAAGAATAATATACCCAATAGTACTGGAAATAGTACTTACCGTTTTAAAATCTAAGAACACCACACCAGAGTTATAATAGCACCAGCAAATACTAACTAAACAAATTCCAATAGACATACAACCTATTGCCGTATCCAGCCTAGAAGTATATGACATTCGCCATCTTGCACATGCGCGCTCAATGCTCTATTTCGTTGCTGAATGACTTAGGACTAATTGCAGCCTACAGATCTCGTTGATTTGGTTACCAATATGCAATAAAATGAAAAATGATTTATTTTGACATACGACTTATTGCAGTCACCACGATGACATAGAGTTCAATTGTTGTGAATTGCTATTTATTCCAAGAAGTAACACAAAATATGGTAGGTTCACATATAATTGAAATGCAATGGACAAAAGCATTTCTGTATAACTAGTTCATTGTAATGACCAACATGTGTATTATTTTTAATTTTTTTAAAGCAACATATAGAGTGCAAATATTCTGAATTCCTATTTATTCCAAGAAGTGGTAGTATCACATAATTTCTTATTAAACGTTATGTACAAACGACATTTTTAAAATATAAAATTCAAATAACTTTGTGCATAGCTAGTACATTGCGATGGCAAACATAAGTGTAATGTTTTTCTAAATTTTATAAGATAACAATTACGATTATTTTAATTCATATTTTTTACTTACTAGTATGGAAATATGATGTACAACGGTAATTTCCGTGTAGATAGGTTATTCAGATGACAATTGTTGGTGGTTTAATTTAGAAGTATTATAAAGCAATCTTTCGATTTCGATTAAATTTGGTGAATACCTCCTTTTTGTAGGTGGCTTGGATAAGTTCGTAAGCCAGGAAAATCGGCCCAGGTTTTCCCGGAACATTTTCTTCGAAAAAAATTTATATATCCAGAAATAACAAAGCAAGGGCAACCAACTGTGGTACACGGGTTTATACCATTATAGGAAAAATGACCCTTAATCTGATGCTTTAGCATTAGTCTTACCTATAGAGTTTATCGTTAAGTGGTGTATGAATTGTTGTCGCATTTTTTAAAAAAATCAATAAAGTACAATGTATCCGTTACTATACAAGATACAAAGAAAAATGTATACATTAATTGTAGGGTGTCTTGATCTACATCTTACAAAAATATTTCTACAATCGCAGGGTGGCCCATAAGTCGTTGATGATACAAATTTTCTTTTTTTTTTTATTGAACACGCCTTATGTTATTGCATTTTTGCATTTTCCATAGAAATATAATGCATGTTTGGAAGGAAAGAAATTCTGGACGCAGCAAGTGCGTTATGGTAACAAATTTTCATGAAATGCTTCAAATTTGAATAGCTAAATTTGCTATTAACCTATAAAGTTGATCAAGAAACCAGTTTTTTCGGGAACACTTTAAGTTTGCTTTTGGAAAATTTTGCACATTTTCCAAAAAGAAAGTAATGTTGATGACACATGACATATTGTTTATACTATATAGGTTATACTAATAGCCAAATTTTATGCCTGCTTTCTTTACAACATATTTGCTATTTAAAAACATTTTTATGAAAAATCACAACCATAACGCACTTACTGCGTCCAAACTTTTTTAATTTGATAAAACAATACTCATTGTACAGCCAGTGTGAAGGTAACAATGAAACAGATGGAGTTTCTATAGGAAAATAAAAGATACGTTAAAAATCTATTTTATTGTCTTACGCTTCATTTCCACCGAAGAGCTGACTTTATATTATACTTAGTCTTTTTCTTGGACGATGCCAAAAGGCGAAACCTGTGTCCAGGAATATAAAAACTTTATAGGTATTTTTTATCATACACATCAACTGCTTTGGTTATTAAACAATGTACAAAAGACACATTCGAATATGTGTATTTTTGTATTTACACTTATTAAATTACATTACACATTCCTCAAACTTTAAATTTCTTGGGGTAAATGTTTTAAACCTATAAAATTGATGCGAAATGGTAATACATTGTTAGTTTATTATAAATCGAGACGAGTTAGCAGCTGGGTGCTGTACTTTTCCATGATGACACAGCAACTTTTGCCACACCCAAAGATGAATCATCCCACCAGCCTAAATGAAAATCCTACAAACACGATTATAAAAGAATTTGCAAACCTACAACCTTTTCTGTAGATTACTCTGGTTTCACGGGATGCGTCTGCTTAACGTTCGCCGGCGGACACAATTTGAGCTTAATCTCAGAACAAAAAAATTTTGGCTCAAAAAAGAACACGACTTATAGTATCGAAAAATTGCGAAAAAATGAAAGTCCGCCAAATTCGATAAAACTCATATATAATATGAAGGGACGTTAATGGATAAAAATCAAATAATCTGTAACTCGATATCTGCAATAGTTTTTAGAATTGTGATAGTTTTTATAGAAAATTATTTTTGTTTTTTTCGAAGTCTTCAAACCTCTCTAAATTGAAAAATTCTTGAGTAACATAAGAACTGATTTTACTTCGACATTTAACTAAGTTTAAAGTATGGGCGGACACAATTTGAGCTTAATCTCAGACAAAAAAAATTTTGGCTCAAAAAAGAACACGACTTATAGTATGGAAAAATTGTGAAAAAATGAAAGTCCGCCATATTCGCTAAAACTCATATATAATATGAAGTAACGTTAATGGATAAAAATCAAATAATCTGTAACTCGATATCGGCAATAGTTTTAGAATTGTGATAGTTTTTATAGAAAAGTATTTTTGTTTTTTGAAGTCTTCAAACCTCTCTAAATTGAAAAATTCTCGAGTTACATAAGAACTGATTTTACTTCGACATTTAACTAAGTTTAAAGTATGGGCGGACACAATTTGAGCTTAATCTCAGACCAAAAAAATTTTGGCTCAAAAAAGAACACGACTTATAGTATGGAAAAATTGCGAAAAAATGAAAGTCCGCCAAATTCGATAAAACTCATATATAATATGAAGGGACGTTAATGGATAAAAATCAAATAATCTGTAACTCGATATCTGCAATAGTTTTTAGAATTGTGATAGTTTTTATAGAAAATTATTTTTGTTTTTTTCGAAGTCTTCAAACCTCTCTAAATTGAAAAATTCTTGAATTACATAAGAACTGATTTTACTCCGACATTTAACTAAGTTTAAAGTATGGGCGGACACAATTTGAGCTTAATCTCAGACCAAAAAAATTTTGGCTCAAAAAAGAACACGACTTATGGAAGTATGAAAAAATTGCGAAAAATGAAAGTCCGCCAAATTCGATAAAACTCATATATAATATGAAGGGACGTTAATGGATAAAAATCAAATAATCTGTAACTCGATATCTGCAATAGTTTTTAGAATTGTGATAGTTTTTATAGAAAATTATTTTTGTTTTTTTCGAAGTCCTCAAACCTCTCTAAATTGAAAAATTCTTGAGTAACATAAGAACTGATTTTACTTCGACATTTAACTAAGTTTAAAGTATGGGCGGACACAATTTGAGCTTAATCTCAGACCAAAAAAATTTTGGCTCAAAAAAGAATAGTATGGAAAAATTGCGAAAAAATGAAAGTCCGCCAAATTCGATAAAACTCATATATAATATGAAGGGACGTTAATGGATAAAAATCAAATAATCTGTAACTCGATATCTGCAATAGTTTTTAGAATTGTGATAGTTTTTATAGAAAATTATTTTTGTTTTTTTCGAAGTCTTCAAACCTCTCTAAATTGAAAAATTCTTGAGTTACATAAGAACTGATTTTACTTCGACATTTAACTAAGTTTAAAGTATGGGCGGACACGGACCCCCTTAAGGCGGACTGGGAAGCCTACAGGGCAGACCTAGCTGTGGAACTGCGGGGGGTTGAGAGTGCCATAAGGGATTCAATAGACCTCGAGATTGCAGCAGTCCAATTGCGAGACGCAATTACCTCGGCCTATAACGCCAACTGCCCCCTGAAAATGAGGGTTTCCACCAGGAACGTCCCATGGTGGAACGAGGACCTCAGGCAAAGGAGGACGCAGGTTCGTAAGCTGTTTAACGCGGCCAAAAGGTCGGGAGCATGGGATGAATATAGACAGGCCCTATCGACCTATAACAAAAGACTGAGGGACGCCAAGAAGGAGTCGTGGAGGAGGCACTGCGAAGAAGTGGAAAACACGTCCGAGGGTGCTCGACTACACAAGATCCTGTCTAAGGGCCCTCAGACTAACATAGGCTCCCTTAGAACACCCACGGGAGGCTTTACAAGCTCGGGGGAGGAAACTCTGGAAATTTTACTCCAGACGCACTTCCCCGGCTGTAACATAATAAACCAATCACCTCCGGACTGGGAACACTCAGAAATAGAGGCGCCTTATAGGCGGGCATCTAGAGTAGACTGGACAGTCGCTAAAGAGGTGGTTACCTGGAGCAAAATCAGATGGGCCATTAACAGCTTTAAGCCATACAAATCGCCGGGATTTGATGGAATAATGCCCATCATGCTCCAACAGGGGATAGATATACTGGCGCCGGTGCTTACCCTCATTATGAGGGCCAGCCTGGCTCTGGGGTACATTCCGAGGGCATGGAGACTGGCCAGGGTTGTATTTATTCCTAAACCTGGGCGTCCAACAGACCAGGCAAAGTCCCTGAGGCCAATAAGTCTCATGTCCTTCTTGCTGAAAACAGTGGAAAAACTGCTCGACCGGCACATTAGGGGCGGTGTACTGGAAGCATATCCTCTACACTGCGGACAATATGCATACAGAGCAGGATTCTCAACAGAAACAGCACTGCACCAACTGGTGCTGAAACTGGAGAATACGCTGGAGAACAAGGAGGTGGCGCTGGGGGCCTTCCTAGACATAGAGGGGGCCTTTAGCAACACCTCGTTCGGATCGGTTCTGGCAGCTGCCCGGGAGCGTGGAATAGAGGAGACCTGCTGCAGGTGGATCGGTTCCATGCTCAGGGACAGGGCGGTGTTCACCTCACTCGCGGGAGGGACTCTGCTGGCGGGGGTCGCGGCGGGGTGTCCGCAAGGGAGCGTTCTGTCTCCCTTGCTCTGGTGTCTAGTCGTAGACGGCCTGCTGGGGAGGCTCTCGGGAGGGGGGTATGAGGTACAGGGCTATGCGGACGACATTGTCATCATAGTCCGAGGAAAGGTCGCACAGGCAGTGTGGGAGCGTATGCAGACTGCACTGAAAGTGGTGGAAGGGTGGACGGTTGATCAAGGGCTCGGGGTGAGCCCCGAGAAAGCAGCCGTCGTGCCGTTTACGAGGAGGAGGAAGTGTGAAAGCCACAGAACTCTCACTCTATACGGTAGGAGCGTTCCAATGGCCAGGGAGGTAAAATATCTTGGGGTCGTATTGGACTCTAAGCTAACCTGGAATGGTCACATTGGAAAAATACTGCGTAAGGCAGTCATGACCTTAGCCGTCACTAGGCGGCTATATGGAAAAACGTGGGGACTAAGACCTAGTATGGCCCACTGGCTGTACACAAGGGTGGTCAGACCATCGTTAACATATGCGGCACTGGTCTGGTGGCCTAAGGTGACACAATCCAGTGCCAAACAAAAACTAGGCAAGATCCAAAGGATGGCTTGCCTAGGCATCACAGGGGCCATGTCTTCAACCCCAACAGCCGCCATGGAGGTGTTGCTGGATCTACCCCCCCTACACTTGGTTATTATGGGAGAGGCCAGGCTAGGACTATACAGACTAGCCTGCAATGGTAGACTGAAGATCAACCCAGGCTTCAGGGGCCACTGCAAAATTCAGGAGATCGTGAAGGAACCCATGCTTGAAATGAGGTCAGACTTCGCGAGCCCGCGAATGTGCAGGGAAAACAACTTCACAGTGGAAATCCCTGATCGCGGGGCATGGCGGGAGGAGACGCCGGGCATACCACGGGACGCGCTCGTCTGGTTCACGGACGGATCTGGCGGGGAGCGTGGGACGGGGGCAGGTGTTTACTCGGAGGGACCGAGGGTAAGTCACAGTATTTCCCTCGGAGCCCATGCAACGGTGTTTCAGGCCGAGATGTACGCCATCCTGCACTGTGTGCGGGAGAACAAGAGGAGGGGCTACACCAACAAGCGGATCCTCATATCCACAGACAGCCAGGCAGCCCTTAAGGCACTAAGTAGCCCACGGGTAAATTCCTGGCTGGTGAGTGAGTGCCGAGACGAGACGAGCGACCTGGCTGGGCAGAATGAGGTGACCCTCATCTGGGTGCCGGGTCACTCGGGGGTCAAAGGCAATGAAGAAGCTGACAGTCTCGCGAAGAGAGGGTCAGCAGAACCATTTATGGGACCAGAACCGGCTCTGGGCGTGTCAAAGAGCACTGCCAGGGGAGCCATTAAGTCCTGGGTCAGAAACCAACACAAGGTGTACTGGGCGGACTGTCCAGGGCTCAGACATGGGAAGTCAATAATTGACGGACCCAGTTCAAAGAGAGCTGTGGAGCTGCTAAACCTTAGCAGAGGACAGCTCAGAAACACAACAGGTCTCTTGACGGGACACATGGCCGTCAAGAAACACCTACATAAAATGGGGCGGTTGGAAGGGGACCTCGCATGCAGACTCTGCGGCGAGGGGGAGGAATCAGCCCAGCACATCTTGTGCGAGTGTATAGCTCTGGACCGGAAAAGACAACTGATCTACGGTCACTCTAGACCGGAGACAGAGCAATATAAAACTTCACCCTACCAATCGCTGTGCAGACTAGTTCAAGGCACAGTAATTTTGGAATGGGTGGAGTAAGACTAGGGGTATGCACAATCAACCAAGGGTTGCGGTGCTATCGGGGCGGCAAGGCCGCGGACGAGCCCTGAGGGAACAAAAAAAAAATGGGCGGACACAATTGGAGCTTAATCTCAGACAAAAAAAATTTTGGCTCAAAAAAGAACACGACTTATAGTATGGAAAAATTGCGAAAAAATGAAAGTCCGCCAAATTCGATAAAACTCATATATAATATGAAGGGACGTTAATGGATAAAAATCAAATAATCTGTAACTCGATATCTGCAATAGTTTTTAGAATTGTGATAGTTTTTGTAGAAAATTATTTTAGTTTTTTGGGACAGTCTTCAAACCTCTCTAAATTGAAAAATTCTTGAGCTACATAAGAACTGATTTTATTCCGACATTTAACTAAGTTTAAAGTATGTGCAAACACAATTTGAGCTTAATCTCAGACCAAAAAAATTTTGGCTCAAAAAAGAAAACGACTTATAGTATGGAAAAATTGTGAAAAAATGAAAGTCCGCCATATTCGCTAAAACTCATATATAATATGAAGTAACGTTAATGGATAAAAATCAAATAATCTGTAACTCGATATCGGCAAAAGTTTTAGAATTGTGATAGTTTTTATAGAAAATTATTTTTGTTTTTTGTTTCTTGAGCTACATAAGAACTGATTTTACTTCGACATTTAACTAAGTTTAAAGTATGGGCGGACACAATTTGAGCTTAATCTCAGACCAAAAAAATTTTGGCTCAAAAAAGAACACGACTTATATAGTATGGAAAAATTGTGAAAAAATGAAAGTCCGCCATATTCGCTAAAACTCATATATAATATGATGTAACGTTAATGGATAAAAATCAAATAATCTGTAACTCGATATCGGCAATAGTTTTAGAATTGTGATAGTTTTTATAGAAAAGTATTTTTGTTTTTTGAAGTCTTCAAACCTCTCTAAATTGAAAAATTCTTGAGTTACATAAGAACTGATTTTACTCCGACATTTAACTAAGTTTAAAGTATGGGCGGACACATTTTGAGCTTAATCTCAGACCAAAAAAATTTTGGCTCAAAAAAGAACACGACTTATAGTATGGAAAAATTGTGAAAAAATGAAAGTCCGCCATATTCGCTAAAACTCATATATAATATGAAGGGACATTAATGGATAAAAATCAAATAATCTGTAACTCGATATCTGCAATAGTTTTTAGAATTGTGATAGTTTTTGTAGAAAATTATTGTTATTTTTTTCGAACAGTCTTAAAACCTCTCTAAATTGAAAAATTCTTGAGTTACATAAGAACTAATTTTACTCCGACATTTAACTAAGTTTATAGTATAGGCGGACACAATTTGAGCTTAATCTCAGACCAAAAAAATTTTGGCTCAAAAAAGAACACGACTTATAGTATGGAAAAATTGTGAAAAAATGAAAGTCCGCCATATTCGCTAAAACTCATATATAATATGAAGTAACGTTAATGGATAAAAATCAAATAATCTGTAACTCGATATCGGCAATAGTTTTAGAATTGTGATAGTTTTTATAGAAAAGTATTTTTGTTTTTTGAAGTCTTCAAACCTCTCTAAATTGAAAAATTCTCGAGTTACATAAGAACAGATTTTACTTCGACACTTAACTAAGTTTAAAGTATGGGCGGACACAATTTGAGCTTAATCTCAGACCAAAAAAATTTTGGCTCAAAAAAGAACACGACTTATAGTATGGAAAAATTGCGAAAAAATGAAAGTCCGCCAAATTCGATAAAACTCATATATAATATGAAAGGACGTTAATGGATAAAAATCAAATAATCTGTAACTCGATATCTGCAATAGTTTTTAGAATTGTGATAGTTTTTGTAGAAAATTATTTTAGTTTTTTGGGACAGTCTTCAAACCTCTCTAAATTGAAAAATTCTTGAGCTACATAAGAACTGATTTTATTCCGACATTTAACTAAGTTTAAAGTATGGGCGGACACAATTTGAGCTTAATCTCAGACCAAAAAAATTTTGGCTCAAAAAAGAACACGACTTATATGTATGGAAAAATTGCGAAAAAATGAAAGTCCCCCAAATTCGATAAAACTCATATATAATATGAAGTAACGTTAATGGATAAAAATCAAATAATCTGTAACTCGATATCTGCAATAGTTTTTAGAATTGTGATAGTTTTTGTAGAAAATTATTGTTATTTTTTTCGAACAGTCTTCAAACCTCTCTAAATTGAAAAATTCTTGAGTTACATAGGAACTGATTTTACTCAGACATTTAACTAAGTTTAAAGTATGTGCAAACACAATTTGAGCTTAATCTCAGACCAAAAAAATTTTGGCTCAAAAAAGAAAACGACTTATAGTATGGAAAAATTGCGAAAAAATGAAAGTCCGCCAAATTCGATAAAACTCATATATAATATGAAGGGATGTTAATGGATAAAAATCAAATAATCTGTAACTCGATATCGGCAATAGTTTTAGAATTGTGATAGTTTTTATAGAAAATTATTTTTGTTTTTTGAAGTCTTCAAACCTCTCTAAATTGAAAAATTCTTGAGCTACATAAGAACTGATTTTATTCCGACATTTAACTAAGTTTAAAGTATGTGCAAACACAATTTGAGCTTAATCTCAGACCAAAAAAATTTTGGCTCAATAAAGAACACGACTTATAGTATGGAAAAATTGCGAAAAAATGAAAGTCCGCCAAATTCGATAAAACTCATATATAATATGAAGGAGCGTTAATGGATAAAAATCAAATAATCTGTAACTCGATATCTGCAATAGTTTTTAGAATTGTGATAGTTTTTGTAGAAAATTATTTTAGTTTCTTGGGACAGTCTTCAAACCTCTCTAAATTGAAAAATTCTTGAGCTACATAAGAACTGATTTTATTCCGACATTTAACTAAGTTTAAAGTATGGGCGGACACAATTTGAGCGTAATCTCAGACCAAAAAAATTTTGGCTCAAAAAAGAACACGACCATACTATAGTATGGAAAAATTGCGAAAAAATGAAAGTCCGCCAAATTCGATAAAACTCATATATAATATGAAGGGACGTTAATGGATAAAAATCAAATAATCTGTAACTCGATATCTGCAATAGTTTTTAGAATTGTGATAGTTTTTATAGAAAATTATTTTTGTTTTTTTCGAAGTCTTCAAACCTCTCTAAATTGAAAAATTCTTGAGTTACATAAGAACTGATTTTACTCCGACATTTAACTAAGTTTAAAGTATGGGCGGACACAATTTGAGCTTAATCTCAGACCAAAAAAATTTTGGCTCAAAAAAGAACACGACTTATGGAAGTATGGAAAAATTGCGAAAAAATGAAAGTCTGCCAAATTCGATAAAACTCATATATAATATGAAGGGACGTTAATGGATAAAAATCAAATAATCTGTAACTCGATATCTGCAATAGTTTTTAGAATTGTGATAGTTTTTATAGAAAATTATTTTTGTTTTTTTCGAAGTCTTCAAACCGCTCTAAATTGAAAAATTCTTGAGTAACATAAGAACTGATTTTACTTCGACATTTAACTAAGTTTAAAGTATGGGCGGACACAATTTGAGCTTAATCTCAGACAAAAAAAATTTTCCTTTCATATTATATATGAGGTTTGAAGACTGTTCGAAAAAAACAAAAATAATTTTTTACAAAAACTATCACAATTCTAAAACTATTGCGGATATCGAGTTACAGATTATTTGATTTTTATCCATTAACGTCCCTTCATATTATATATGAGTTTTATCGAATTTGGCGGACTTTCATTTTTTCGCAATTTTTCTATACTATAATAAGTCGTGTTCTTTTTTGAGCCAAAATTTTTTTGGTCTGAGATTAAGCTCAAATTGTGTCCGCCCCTACTTTAAACTTAGGTAAATGTCGGAGTAAAATCAGTTCTTATGTAACTCAAGAATTTTTCAATTTAGAGAGGTTTGAAGACTGTTCGAAAAAACAAAAATAATTTTTTACACAAACTATCAAAATTCTAAAACTATTGCGGATATCGAGTTACAGATTATTTGATTTTTATCCATTAACGTTACCTTATATTATATATGAGTTTTATCGAATATGGCGGACTTTCATTTTTTCGCAATTTTTCCATACGTATTTTTCCATAAGTCGTGTTCTTTTTTGAGCCAAAATTTTTTGGTCTGAGATTAAGCTCAAATTGTGTCCGCCCATACTTTAAACTTAGTTAAATGTCGGAGTAAAATCAGTTCTTATGTAACTCAAGAATTTTTCAATTTAGTGAGGTTTGAAGACTTCGAAAAAACAAAAATAATTTTTTACAAAAACTATCACAATTCTAAAACTATTGCAGATATCGAGTTACAGATTATTTGATTTTTATCCATTAACGTCCCTTCATATTATATATGATTTTTATCGAATTTGGCGGACTTTCATTTTTTCGCAATTTTTCCATGTGTTCTTTTTTGAGCCAAAATTTTTTTGGTCTGAGATTAAGCTCAAATTGTGTCCGCCCATACTTTAAACTTAGTTAAATGTCGGAGTAAAATCAGTTCTTATGTAACTCAATAATTTTTCAATTTAGAGAGGTTTGAAGACTTCGAAAAAACAAAAATAATTTTTTACAAAAACTATCACAATTCTAAAACTATTGCAGATATCGAGTTACAGATTATTTGATTTTTATCCATTAACGTCCCTTCATATTATATATGAGTTTTATCGAATTTGGCGGACTTTCATTTTTTCGCAATTTTTCCATACTATAAGTCGTGTTCTTTTTTGAGCCAAAATTTTTTTGGTCTGAGATTAAGCTCAAATTGTGTCCGCCCCTACTTTAAACTTAGTTAAATGTCGGAGTAAAATCAGTTCTTATGTAACTCAAGAATTTTTCAATTTAGAGAGGTTTGAAGACTGTTCGAAAAAAACAAAAATAATTTTTTACAAAAACTATCACAATTCTAAAACTATTGCGGATATCGAGTTACAGATTATTTGATTTTTATCCATTAACGTCCCTTCATATTATATATGATTTTTATCGAATTTGGCGGACTTTCATTTTTTCGCAATTTTTCCATACTATAAGTCGTGTTCTTTTTTGAGGCAAAATTTTTTTGGTCTGAGATTAAGCTCAAATTGTGTCCGCCCATACTTTAAACTTAGTTAAATGTCGGAGTAAAATCAGTTCTTATGTAACTCAAGAATTTTTCAATTTAGACAGGTTTGACGACTGTTCGAAAAAACAAAAATAATTTTTTACAAAAACTATCACAATTCTAAAACTATTGCAGATATCGAGTTACAGATTATTTGATTTTTATCCATTAACGTTACATTATATTATATATGAGTTTTATCGAATATGGCGGACTTTCATTTTATCGCAATTTTTCCATACTATGTCGTGTTCTTTTTTGAGCCAAAATTTTTTTGGTTTGAGATTAAGCTCAAATTGTGTCCGCCCATACTTTAAACTTAGTTAAATGTCGGAGTAAAATCAGTTCTTATGTAACTCAAGAATTTTTCAATTTAGAGAGGTTTGAAGACTGTTCGAAAAAACAAAAATAATTTTTTACAAAAACTCACAATTCTAAAACTATTGCAGATATCGAGTTACAGATTATTTGATTTTTATCCATTAATGTCCCTTCATATTATATATGATTTTTATCGAATTTGGCGGACTTTCATTTTTTCGCAATTTTTCCATACTATAAGTCGTGTTCTTTTTTGAGCCAAAATTTTTTTGGTCTGAGATTAAGCTTAAATTGTGTTTGCACATACTTTAAACTTAGTTAAATGTCGGAGTAAAATCAGTTCTTATGTAACTCAAGAATTTTTCAATTTAGAGAGGTTTGAAGACTTCAAAAAAAACAAAAATAATTTTTTACAAAAACTATCACAATTCTAAAACTATTGCAGATATCGAGTTACAGATTATTTGATTTTTATCCATTAACGTCCCTTCATATTATATATAATTTTTATCGAATTTGGCGGACTTTCAGTTTTTCGCAATTTTTCCATACTATAAGTCGTGTTCTTTTTTGAGCCAAAATTTTTTTGGTCTGAGATTAAGCTCAAATTGTGTTTGCACATACTTTAAACTTAGTTAAATGTCGGAGTAAAATCAGTGCTTATGTAACTCAAGAATTTTTCAATTTAGAGAGGTTTGAAGACTTCGAAAAAAACAAAAATAATTTTTTACAGAAACTATCACAATTCTAAAACTATTGCAGATATCGAGTTACAGATTATTTGATTTTTATCCATTAACGTCCCTTCATATTATATATGAGTTTTATCGAATTTGGCGGACTTTCATTTTTTCGCAATTTTTCCATACTTAAGTCGTGTTCTTTTTTGAGCCAAATTTTTTTTGGTCTGAGATTAAGCTCAAATTGTGTTTGCACATACTTTAAACTTAGTTAAATGTCTGAGTAAAATCAGTTCCTATGTAACTCAAGAATTTTTCAATTTAGAGAGGTTTGAAGACTTCGAAAAAAACAAAAAATTTTTTACAAAAACTATCACAATTCTAAAACTATTGCGGATATCGAGTTACAGATTATTTGATTTTTATCCATTAACGTCCCTTCATATTATATATGAGTTTTATCGAATTTGGCGGACTTTCATTTTTTCACAATTTTTCCATACTATAAGTCGTGTTCTTTTTTGAGCCAAAATTTTTTTTGTCTGAGATTAAGCTCAAATTGTGTCCGCCCATACTTTAAACTTAGTTAAATGTCGAAGTAAAATCAGTTCTTATGTTACTCAAGAATTTTTCAATTTAGAGAGGTTTGAAGACTTCGAAAAAAACAAAAATAATTTTCTATAAAAACTATCACAATTCTAAAAACTATTGCAGATATCGAGTTACAGATTATTTGATTTTTATCCATTAACGTCCCTTCATATTATATATGAGTTTTATCGAATTTGGCGGACTTTCATTTTTTCGCAATTTTTCGATACTATAAGTCGTGTTCTTTTTTGAGCCAAAATTTTTTTGGTCTGAGATTAAGCTCAAATTGTGTCCGCCTATACTATAAACTTAGTTAAATGTCGGAGTAAAATTAGTTCTTATGTAACTCAAGAATTTTTCAATTTAGAGAGGTTTTAAGACTGTTCGAAAAAAATAACAATAATTTTCTACAAAAACTATCACAATTCTAAAAACTATTGCAGATATCGAGTTACAGATTATTTGATTTTTATCCATTAACGTCCCTTCATATTATATATGAGTTTTATCGAATTTGGCGGACTTTCATTTTTTCACAATTTTTCCATACTATAAGTCGTGTTCTTTTTTGAGCCAAAATTTTTTTTGTCTGAGATTAAGCTCAAATTGTGTCCGCCCATACTTTAAACTTAGTTAAATGTCGAAGTAAAATCAGTTCTTATGTTACTCAAGAATTTTTCAATTTAGAGAGGTTTGAAGACTTCGAAAAAAACAAAAATAATTTTCTATAAAAACTATCACAATTCTAAAAACTATTGCAGATATCGAGTTACAGATTATTTGATTTTTATCCATTAACGTCCCTTCATATTATATATGAGTTTTATCGAATATGGCGGACTTTCATTTTTTCACAATTTTTCGATACTATAAGTCGTGTTCTTTTTTGAGCGAAAATTTTTTTGTTCTGAGATTAAGCTCAAATTGTGTCCGCCGGCGAACGTTAAGCAGACGCATCCCGTGAAACCAGAGTAATCTACAGAAAAGGTTGTAGGTTTGCAAATTCTTTTATAATCGTGTTTGTAGGATTTTCATTTAGGCTGGTGGGATGATTCATCTTTGGGTGTGGCAAAAGTTGCTGTGTCATCATGGAAAAGTACAGCACCCAGCTGCTAACTCGTCTCGATTTATAATAAACTAACAATGTATTACCATTTCGCATCAATTTTATAGGTTTAAAACATTTACCCCAAGAAATTTAAAGTTTGAGGAATGTGTAATGTAATTTAATAAGTGTAAATACAAAAATACACATATTCGAATGTGTCTTTTGTACATTGTTTAATAACCAAAGCAGTTGATGTGTATGATAAAAAATACCTATAAAGTTTTTATATTCCTGGACACAGGTTTCGCCTTTTGGCATCGTCCAAGAAAAAGACTAAGTATAATATAAAGTCAGCTCTTCGGTGGAAATGAAGCGTAAGACAATAAAATAGATTTTTAACGTATCTTTTATTTTCCTATAGAAACTCCATCTGTTTCATTGTTACCTTCACACTGGCTGTACAATGAGTATTGTTTTATCAAATTAAAAAAGTTTGGACGCAGTAAGTGCGTTATGGTTGTGATTTTTCATAAAAATGTTTTTAAATAGCAAATATGTTGTAAAGAAAGCAGGCATAAAATTTGGCTATTAGTATAACCTATATAGTATAAACAATATGTCATGTGTCATCAACATTACTTTCTTTTTGGAAAATGTGCAAAATTTTCCAAAAGCAAACTTAAAGTGTTCCCGAAAAAACTGGTTTCTTGATCAATAACAAATTTAGCTATTCAAATTTGAAGCATTTCATGAAAATTTGTTACCATAACGCACTTGCTGCGTCCAGAATTTCTTTCCTTCCAAACATGCATTATATTTCTATGGAAAATGCAAAAATGCAATAACATAAGGCGTGTTCAATAAAAAAAAAAGAAAATTTGTATCATCAACGACTTATGGGCCACCCTGCGATTGTAGAAATATTTTTGTAAGATGTAGATCAAGACACCCTACAATTAATGTATACATTTTTCTTTGTATCTTGTATAGTAACGGATACATTGTACTTTATTGATTTTTTTTAAAAATGCGACAACAATTCATACACCACTTAACGATAAACTCTATAGGTAAGACTAATGCTAAAGCATCAGATTAAGGGTCATTTTTCCTATAATGGTATAAACCCGTGTACCACAGTTGGTTGCCCTTGCTTTGTTATTTCTGGAGATATATAAATTTTTTTCGAAGAAAATGTTCCGGGAAAACCTGGGCCGATTTTCCTGGCTTACGAACTTATCCAAGCCACCTACAAAAAGGAGGTATTCACCAAATTTAATCGAAATCGAAAGATTGCGTTATAATACTTCTAAATTAAACCACCAACAATTGTCATCTGAATAACCTATCTACACGGAAATTACCGTTGTACATCATATTTCCATACTAGTAAGTAAAAAATATGAATTAAAATAATCGTAATTGTTATCTTATAAAATTTAGAAAAACATTACACTTATGTTTGCCATCGCAATGTACTAGCTATGCACAAAGTTATTTGGATTTTATATTTTAAAAATGTCGTTTGTACATAACGTTTAATAAGAAATTATGTGATACTACCACTTCTTGGAATAAATAGGAATTCAGAATATTTGCACTCTATATGTTGCTTTAAAAAAATTAAAAATAATACACATGTTGGTCATTACAATGAACTAGTTATACAGAAATGCTTTTGTCCATTGCATTTCAATTATATGTGAACCTACCATATTTTGTGTTACTTCTTGGAATAAATAGCAATTCACAACAATTGAACTCTATGTGTTTTAAAACAATTAAAAATAATACACATCTTGGTAATCTCAATGAACTAGTTATACAGAAATGTCTTTTGTACATTACATTTAAAGAATTATAGGTGAAACTACCATATTTTTGTTACTTTTTGGAATAAATATAATTTCACAATAATTGAACTCTATATGTTTTACAATAATTAAAAATAATACACATGTTGGTAATCTCAATGAACTAGTTATACAGAAATTTCTTTTATACATTACATTTAAAGAATTATAGGTGAAACTACCATATTTTGTGTTACTTTTTGGAATAAATAGCAATTCATAATAATTGAACTCTATTGGTTTAAAAAAAATTAAAAACAATACACATGTTGGTCATCTCAATGAACTAGTTATACAAAAATGCCTTTGTACATTACATTTAAAGAACTATAGGTTAAACTACCATATTTTGTGTTACTTTTTGGAATAAATAGCAATTCACAATAATTGAACTCTATATGTTTTAAAACAATTAAAAATAATACACATCTTGGTCATCTCAATGAACTAGCTATATCGAAATGTCTTTTGTCCATTACATTTAATAAATTATATGTGAACCTACCACACTTTGTGTTACTTTTTGGAATAAATAGCAACTCAAGGCACTCATCCAACCGAATGATAAAGAGGAAATTATATTTTGGGCAGCTACTTTCCAATATGTGAATACTTACCTTAGCTAATTGTGTTTGATAGCCTAATTTAACAAGTTTATGTGGGAAAATGTAACATTCCTTCACTAAAACTGTCGTTTGTTTGAAAAGATATGTAAGTACATTTATGTACACAATTTGTCTTTATAAAGACTACTACATAGGAAACTGTAGAGCTTGTAGCCTTATATAAGGTTAACTTATATTGACATATCTTTTTTCTTGATGGAGTTAAAGAGTGCATCATTTATTACATTGAATTAACGTGACCAGGAAAATAATCATTAAGAGATATCTGGGAGTAATTCCGCTGTTCTTTTCAGTGACTAACTCTTTTCTGAATTAATACTATAGAATAATGTATTTGTATCCACCGGAAACGCTCGCTGTGACGTAACACTGTCGACTGGGTACCAACACATACGCGCACGGTCGCTAGTTGTATATCGTGGACAAGATAATATTGGTTGTTGCTGTGTCTTTAATTCTCAGTATGACTTTATTACGTAATTTATTTTCTAACTCTGATGCCTTACTTCTAAGAAACGTATCGACTTGATTTATGTTACTGTTAACATGTAAAAATAAAAATAGCAAAACGACCTAATAAGATGTTTTAATCGTGTTTTTTCACAACCAGCTCCTTTTTTCTCTCCACCAACTTCAAATAGTAATAATAGTAATTATTATATTTTATTTAATTACTTGAAAATAGCAAAAAAACGTATGGTGCTTTAGTCTTGAAGAATTGTAAATATTAATTCATTACCTGAAGGTTATCGTATTTATCGAATTGTTCTAACAGAGAAGCGCGTGCACGCACGCACAAACACACAAAGTCATATTCGCGCGCGCGCACACATAGCACGCACACATATATTACATTAAGAAATGTTAAATTTTTTTAAATACCATACACCATAAACTTACATAAAACTACTGTTAAGGCATCAGAGATAGGGTCTATTTGAAATTAAATTTCTGTAAATATTTTAGTAAATGACGCTTACAGCTGAAACTTAATGGTTTGTGGAACACTCTTCTTGCTACATTTTCTGTACATAACCCGTGTTTCTTTCAGGTTTTGCCTAAATGTTGTCAATTTTGACGTTCCACATTGCGATTTGACGTTTTGAGAGAAAACCGCAACTTTTTTAATTCCTACAACTGTTTTGTGTTTTAACTTGCACACATAAATTTTGCTACATGGCTCACTCTTTGTAATGCAAAGACGCTTACCAAATTTGGTCCCCCTTATTTTGTTATTTCGGGAGATCAAAAAAAGCTGAAGAAATCATATAATTTTTCGGGATAACTTGAGCCATTTTGCTGCATAACGCACTTATCAAAGCCACTGAAACTGGAGGTACTTCTCATATTTTACTAAGATCGGCCTATTATTTTTTATTGTTTTCGATGTCTAGGGGGCCTACTTCGCGCTCATTTGAAGAAATTTGGAAAAGAAAATTCACTAAAAAATGAACCGATTTCATTGAAACTTTGCACGTGTCTTTTGTTTGTTAATAGCTTAAGAAAGTTCATTAGCCACGCCAATCGGACCAGGGTTTCCGAACAAAAAATGTCTTTCAAAACTGTTTGTAAATTCTAACATAAAAAGGTTGCCCGCCTGGGACGCAACCCTGGTTAAAGGTTTCATTCATGAATCATGTGGCAACTAGTAGATTTTTTAGTAAATTTCCAGTCATTTTTAGTAAATTTTCTTAAACAGAATTCACTAATTGTTAACAAATTTCTTCAAATGAGCGCTCATTATGCCCCTAGAAAATATATCCGGGGTCAGTTTCGATATATATATATATATATATATATATATATATCACACCGAAAACTAAAAAAATAATGGGCCGAAGTAGATCAAATTTGGTGACTACTTTCCTTTTGCAAGTGGCTTCGATAACTTCGTTAACCAGGAAAATCGGCCATGATTTTCCCGGAACATTTTGTGTTTTCTTTCGAAAAAAAAAAATTTCCAGAAATAACAAAGGAAGGGCCAATAACTTTGTTACACGGGTTTATATCATCATAGGTAAGTTACCTGCCAAAATGTAGCTTTGTAGGTCAAATGACAAAAAAGTGATAGGCATTTAAAGAAAAATAATTTTAGTTTTCCTCAAAACGCCAAAGTCGCGATTTAAAACGTCAAAATTGGTAATATTTAGGCAATGAACCTGTTTTATTATTTCCGGAAATATACATTTTTTTCGAAAGAAAACACAAAATTTTCCAGGAAGACCTGCGCCCATTTTCCTGGCTAACGAACTTGTATAAGCCACTTGCAAAAGAAAGGTATTCACCACATTAAATTATTTTTTGACTTATCGCTGTGATAACTACATATATAAATATTATATATATATATATATATATATATATATATATATATATATATATATATATATATATATATATATATATATAAACATTGAAAAAATTGAAACTCATCCCGGATATGTGTTCTAGGGGGCCTAATTAGCACTCATTTGAAGAAATTTTTTCCAAATTCAAAAGTTGGGATCTCTCCACTAGTAATTTTTTTAAAGAATATTCACTGAAAAGCCTTAATTCTGGATTTGGGTTCTCCAAGTGTACTTATTTTTTTATAACTGAACACGCCTTCTATTATGGCATTTCCGCATTTCCCTTTGAAATATAATGCATGTTTGTAAGAAACGAAATTCTGGACGTGGTAAGTGCGTTATGGTAGCGAAATTTCATTAAATGCTTCAAATTCGAATAGTTTAATTTTGTATAAGGTTCGTTGGCAGGGAAACCAGTTTCTTCGGGAACATTATAAGTTTATTTTCGCACATTTTTTTTTCTGTGTCCAGACTTTTTCAATTTGATAAAACAATACTCATTGTACAGCCAGTGTGAAGGTAACAATGAAACAGATGGAGTTTCTATAGGAAAATAAAAGATACGATAAAAATCTATTTTATTGTCTTACGCTTCATTTCCACCGAAGAGCTGACTTTATATTATACTTAGTCTTTTTCTTGGACGATGCCAAAAGGCGAAACCTGTGTCCAGGAATATAAAAACTTTATAGGTATTTTTTTATCATACACATCAACTGCTTTGGTTATTAAACAATGTACAAAAGACACATTCGAATATGTGTAATTATGTACTAAACATATTGATGGCAACTAACGATTTGAACTGACAAAAAATGCATGATAATTATTTATAGCGACTAGGTAACAATCCTAAAAATAATAATATTATTAGGGTAATTTTAAAGTGATGTTTTAACACAACACATAATACTTTAACGTTTAAAAAACTGTAGTCTCAATTTACGTTTTAGTTTACGCAGCCGCCGGCGGTAATCTTCCTCAACGGATAAAAAACCGCCGTCGGTCGCTGTTGGTATATTTACTCATATGCAGCCGAAATAATAAAATAAGTAACATTTTCGGCGGCTTTTTAATTAAGGAACCTATAAAGCCGCCGACTGGCGGTTTTCTTTTATTTGGACTAGCAATACCCCGTTTCTTTAGGCAGAACAATATAAGTATTTTCCTTTACTGCTAATGGATGTCGGTTAGCACAAATATACTTAATAAAAGTAGTTCTGTGTATGTTTCCGTTTATTATTGCGTCCCTTCGCTTTTTGTTAATGTGTTTGAGAATAGTGGGTGTATAATAGATGCGTCTGGTGTAGAATCGCCTCATCTATTTGGAAATAGCAAAAAAATGTATCACTGCCATTTAAAAAAATTAAGTTACCGTCAACTTTCGGTATAACCGTTTGCGCTACATTTTTTTTTCTTAATTTACATACATAGAGCGCGGCCTTTTTTATTAACCTGACAAAGTTTTATAATTTTCTATTCACTCGTTTCGACACAATAAATGTTTAAATGCGCCATGTAGGCAGCTTGTTAAGAATACACCTCCCACCATTTTTGGCAAGGTTTCGCAGAATAGGGGGCATATGATACTAGAGTCTGGTGTACAATCTCCTCATCTATTCTAACATAGCATTTTTTTCTTAATTTACATACATAGAGCGCGGCCTTTTTTATTAACCTGACAAAGTTTTATAATTTTCTATTCACTCGTTTCGACACAATAAATGTTTAAATGCGCCATGTAGGCAGCTTGTTAAGAAGACACCTCCCATCATTTTTGGCAAGGTTTCGCAGAATAGAAGGCATATAATACTGGATTCTGGTGTAGAATCGCCTGATCTATTCGAAAATAGCAAAAAAACGTATCACTTCCATTTGAAAAAAATAAGTTACCGTCAACTTTCGGTATAACCGGTTGTGCTACATTTTTTTTCTTAATTTACGTACATAGAGCGCGGCCTTTTTTATTAACCCGACAAAGTTTTATAATTTTCTATTTACTCATTTCGACACAATAAATGTTTAAATGCACCATATAGACAGCTTGTTAAGTAGACACCTCCCATCATTTTTAGCAAGGTTTTGCAGAATAGTGGGCATATGATACTGGAGTCTGGTGTAGAATCGCCTCATCTATTCTAAAATAGCATTTTTTTCTTAATTTACATACATAGAGCGCTGCCTTTTTTATTAACCTGACAAAGTTTTATAATTTTCTATTCACTCGTTTCGACACAATAAATGTTTAAATGCGCCATGTAGGCAGCTTGTTAAGAAGACACCTCCCATCATTTTTGGCAAGGTTTCGCAGAATAGAAGGCATATAATACTGGATTCTGGTGTAGAATCGCCTGATCTATTCGAAAATAGCAAAAAAACGTATCACTTCCATTTGAAAAAAATAGGTTACCGTCAACTTTCGGTATAACCGGTTGTGCTACATTTTTTTTCTTAATTTACGTACATAGAGCGCGGCCTTTTTTATTAACCCGACAAAGTTTTATAATTTTCTATTTACTCATTTCGACACAATAAATGTTTAAATGCACCATATAGACAGCTTGTTAAGTAGACACCTCCCATCATTTTTAGCAAGGTTTTGCAGAATAGTGGGCATATGATACTGGAGTCTGGTGTAGAATCGCCTCATCTATTCTAAAATAGCATTTTTTTCTTAATTTACATACATAGAGCGCGGCCTTTTTTATTAACCTGACAAAATTTTATAATTTTCTATTCACTCGTTTCGACACAATAAATGTTTAAATGCGCCATGTAGGCAGCTTGTTAAGAAGACACCGCCCATCATTTTTGGCAAGGTTTCGCAGAATAGAAGGCATATAATACTGGATTCTGGTGTAGAATCGCCTGATCTATTCGAAAATAGCAAAAAAACGTATCACTTCCATTTGAAAAAAATAAGTTACCGTCAACTTTCGGTATAACCGGTTGTGCTACATTTTTTTTCTTAATTTACGTACATAGAGCGCGGCCTTTTTTATTAACCCGACAAAGTTTTATAATTTTCTATTTACTCATTTCGACACAATAAATGTTTAAATGCACCATATAGACAGCTTGTTAAGTAGACACCTCCCATCATTTTTAGCAAGGTTTTGCAGAATAGAAGGCATATAATACTGGATTCTGGTGTAGAATCGCCTCATCTATTCTAAAATAGCAAAAAAACGTATCACTTCCATTTGAAAAAAATAAGTTACCGTCAACTTTCGGTATAACCGGTTGCGCTACATTTTTTTTCTTAATTTACGTACATAGAGCGCGGCCTTTTTTATTAACCCGACAAAGTTTTATAATTTTCTATTTACTCATTTCGACACAATAAATGTTTAAATGCGCCATGTAGGCAGCTTGTTAAGAAGACACCTCCCATCATTTTTGGCAAGGTTTCGCAGAATAGAAGGCATATAATACTGGATTCTGGTGTAGAATCGCCTGATCTATTCGAAAATAGCAAAAAAACGTATCACTGCCATTTAAAAAAATAAGTTACCGTCAACTTTCGGTATAACCGGTTGCGCTACATTTTTTTTTCTTAATTTATGTACATAGAGCGCGGCCTTTTTTATTAACCCGACAAAGTTTTATAATTTTCTATTTACTCATTTCGACACAATAAATGTTTAAATGCACCATATAGACAGCTTGTTAAGTAGACACCTCCCATCATTTTTAGCAAGGTTTTGCAGAATAGTGGGCATATGATACTGGAGTCTGGTGTAGAATCGCCTCATCTATTCTAACATAGCATTTTTTTTTCTTAATTTACATACATAGAGCGCGGCCTTTTTTATTAACCCGACAAAGTTTTATAATTTTCTATTTACTCATTTCGACACAATAAATGTTTAAATGCACCATATAGACAGCTTGTTAAGTAGACACCTCCCATCATTTTTAGCAAGGTTTTGCAGAATAGTGGGCATATGATACTAGAGTCTGGTGTAGAATCGCCTCATCTATTCTAACATAGCATTTTTTTTCTTAATTTACGTACATAGAGCGCGGCCTTTTTTATTAACCCGACAAAGTTTTATAATTTTCTATTTACTCATTTCGACACAATAAATGTTTAAATGCACCATATAGACAGCTTGTTAAGTAGACACCTCCCATCATTTTTAGCAAGGTTTTGCAGAATAGTGGGCATATGATACTGGAGTCTGGTGTAGAATCGCCTCATCTATTCTAACATAGCATTTTTTTCTTAATTTACATACATAGAGCGCGGCCTTTTTTATTAACCTGACAAAGTTTTATAATTTTCTATTTACTCATTTCGACACAATAAATGTTTAAATGCACCATATAGACAGCTTGTTAAGTAGACACCTCCCATCATTTTTAGCAAGGTTTTGCAGAATAGTGGGCATATGATACTGGAGTCTGGTGTAGAATCGCCTCATCTATTCTAACATAGCATTTTTTTTCTTAATTTACATACATAGAGCGCGGCCTTTTTTATTAACCTGACAAAGTTTTATAATTTTCTATTTACTCATTTCGACACAATAAATGTTTAAATGCACCATATAGACAGCTTGTTAAGTAGACACCTCCCATCATTTTTAGCAAGGTTTTGCAGAATAGTGGGCATATGATACTGGAGTCTGGTGTAGAATCGCCTCATCTATTCTAACATAGCATTTTTTTTCTTAATTTACATACATAGAGCGCGGCCTTTTTTATTAACCTGACAAAGTTTTATAATTTTCTATTTACTCATTTCGACACAATAAATGTTTAAATGCACCATATAGACAGCTTGTTAAGTAGACACCTCCCATCATTTTTAGCAAGGTTTTGCAGAATAGTGGGCATATGATACTGGAGTCTGGTGTAGAATCGCCTCATCTATTCTAACATAGCATTTTTTTCTTAATTTACATACATAGAGCGCGGCCTTTTTTATTAACCTGACAAAGTTTTATAATTTTCTATTCACTCGTTTCGACACAATAAATGTTTAAATGCGCCATGTAGGCAGCTTGTTAAGAAGACACCTCCCATCATTTTTGGCAAGGTTTCGCAGAATAGAAGGCATATAATACTGGATTCTGGTGTAGAATCGCCTGATCTATTCGAAAATAGCAAAAAAACGTATCACTTCCATTTGAAAAAAATAAGTTACCGTCAACTTTTGGTATAACCGGTTGTGCTACATTTTTTTTCTTAATTTACGTACATAGAGCGCGGCCTTTTTTATTAACCCGACAAAGTTTTATAATTTTCTATTTACTCATTTCGACACAATAAATGTTTAAATGCGCCATGTAGGCAGCTTGTTAAGAAGACACCTCCCATCATTTTTGGCAAGGTTTCGCAGAATAGAAGGCATATAATACTGGATTCTGGTGTAGAATCGCCTGATCTATTCGAAAATAGCAAAAAAACGTATCACTTCCATTTGAAAAAAATAAGTTACCGTCAACTTTCGGTATAACCGGTTGCGCTACATTTTTTTCTTAATTTACGTACATAGAGCGCGGCCTTTTTTATTAACCCGACAAAGTTTTATAATTTTCTATTTACTCATTTCGACACAATAAATGTTTAAATGCACCATATAGACAGCTTGTTAAGTAGACACCTCCCATCATTTTTAGCAAGGTTTTGCAGAACAGTGGGCATATGATACTGGAGTCTGGTGTAGAATCGCCTCATCTATTCTAAAATAGCAAAAAAACGTATCACTTCCATTTGAAAAAAATAAGTTACCGTCAACTTTCGGTATAACCGGTTGCGCTACATTTTTTTCTTAATTTACGTACATAGAGCGCGGCCTTTTTTATTAACCCGACAAAGTTTTATAATTTTCTATTTACTCATTTCGACACAATAAATGTTTAAATGCTTGTTAAGTAGACACCTCCCATCATTTTTAGCAAGGTTTTGCAGAATAGTGGGCATATGATACTGGAGTCTGGTGTAGAATCGCCTCATCTATTCTAAAATAGCATTTTTTTCTTAATTTACATACATAGAGCGCGGCCTTTTTTATTAACCTGACAAAGTTTTATAATTTTCTATTCACTCGTTTCGACACAATAAATGTTTAAATGCGCCATGTAGGCAGCTTGTTAAGAAGACACCTCCCATCATTTTTGGCAAGGTTTCGCAGAATAGAAGGCATATAATACTGGATTCTGGTGTAGAATCGCCTCATCTATTCGAAAATAGCAAAAAAACGTATCACTGCCATTTAAAAAAATAAGTTACCGTCAACTTTCGGTATAACCGGTTGCGCTACATTTTTTTCTTAATTTACGTACATAGAGCGCGGCCTTTTTTATTAACCCGACAAAGTTTTATAATTTTCTATTTACTCATTTCGACACAATAAATGTTTAAATGCACCATATAGACAGCTTGTTAAGTAGACACCTCCCATCATTTTTAGCAAGGTTTTGCAGAATAGGGGGCATATGATACTGGAGTCTGGTGTAGAATCGCCTCATCTATTCTAAAATAGCAAAAAAACGTATCACTTCCATTTGAAAAAAATAAGTTACCGTCAACTTTCGGTATAACCGGTTGCGCTACATTTTTTTTCTTAATTTACGTACATAGAGCGCGGCCTTTTTTATTAACCCGACAAAGTTTTATAATTTTCTATTTACTCATTTCGACACAATAAATGTTTAAATGCGCCATGTAGGCAGCTTGTTAAGAAGACACCTCCCATCATTTTTGGCAAGGTTTCGCAGAATAGAAGGCATATAATACTGGATTCTGGTGTAGAATCGCCTGATCTATTCGAAAATAGCAAAAAAACGTATCACTTCCATTTGAAAAAAATAAGTTACCGTCAACTTTCGGTATAACCGGTTGTGCTACATTTTTTTTCTTAATTTACGTACATAGAGCGCGGCCTTTTTTATTAACCCGACAAAGTTTTATAATTTTCTATTTACTCATTTCGACACAATAAATGTTTAAATGCACCATATAGACAGCTTGTTAAGTAGACACCTCCCATCATTTTTAGCAAGGTTTTGCAGAATAGTGGGCATATGATACTGGAGTCTGGTGTAGAATCGCCTCATCTATTCTAAAATAGCAAAAAACGTATCACTTCCATTTGAAAAAAATAAGTTACCGTCAACTTTCGGTATAACCGGTTGCGCTACATTTTTTTTTCTTAATTTACGTACATAGAGCGCGGCCTTTTTTATCAACCTGACAAAGTTTTATAATTTTCTATTCACTCGTTTCGACACAATAAATGTTTAAATGCGCCATGTAGGCAGCTTGTTAAGAAGACACCTCCCATCATTTTTGGCAAGGTTTCGCAGAATAGTGGGCATATGATACTGGAGTCTGGTGTAGAATCGCCTCATCTATTCTAAAATAGCAAAAAAACGTATCACTTCCATTTGAAACAAATAAGTTACCGTCAACTTTCGGTATAACCGGTTGCGCTACATTTTTTTTCTTAATTTACGTACATAGAGCGCGGCCTTTTTTATCAACCTGACAAAGTTTTATAATTTTCTATTCACTGGTTTCGACACAATAAATGTTTAAATGCACCATATAGGCAGCTTGTTAAGTAGACACCTCCCACCATTTTTGGCAAGGTTTCGCAGAATAGGGGGCATATGATACTAGAGTCTGGTGTACAATCGCCTCATCTATTCGAAAATAGCAAAAAAACGTATCACTTCCATTTGAAAAAAATAAGTTACCGTCAACTTTCGGTATAACCGGTTGCGCTACATTTTTTTTTAATTTACGTAGATAGATCGCGGCCTTTTTTCTTAACTTGACAAAGTTTTATAATTTTCTATTCACTCGTTTCGACACAATAAATGTTTAAATGCGCCATGTAGGCAGCTTGTTAAGTAGACACCTCCCACCATTTTTGGCAAGGTTTCGCAGAATAGGGGGCATATGATACTAGAGTCTGGTGTAGAATCGCCTCATCTATTCTAAAATAGCAAAAAAACGTATCAGTTCCATTTGAAAAAAATAAGTTACCGTCAACTTTCGGTATAACCGGTTGCGCTACATTTTTTTTTTCTTAATTTACATACATAGAGCGCGGCCTTTTTTATTAACCTGACAAAGTTTTATAATTTTCTATTCACTCGTTTCGACACAATAAATGTTTAAATGCGCCATGTAGGCAGCTTGTTAAGAAGACACCTCCCATCATTTTTGGCAAGGTTTCGCAGAATATGGAGCATATAATACTGGATTCTGGTGTAGAATCGCCTCATCTATTCGAAAATAGCAAAAAAAAACGTATCACTGCCATTTAAAAAAATAAGTTACCGTCAACTTTCGGTATAACCGGTTGCGCTACATTTTTTTTCTTAATTTACGTACATAGAGCGCGGCCTTTTTTATCAACCTGACGAAGTTTTATAATTTTCTATTCACTAGTTTCGACACAATAAATGTTTAAATGCACCATATAGGCAGCTTGTTAAGTAGACACCTCCCACCATTTTTGGCAAGGTTTCGCAGAATAGGGGGCATATGATACTAGAGTCTGGTGTACAATCGCCTCATCTATTCGAAAATAGCAAAAAAACATATCACTTTTATTTGAAAAAAATAAGTTACCGTCAACTTTCGGTATAACCGGTTGCGCTCCATTTTTTTTTAATTTACGTAGATAGATCGCGGTCTTTTTTCTTAACTTGACAAAGTTTTATAATTTTCTATTCACTCGTTTCGATAAAATAAATGTTTAATTGCGCCATGTAGGCAGCTTGTTAAGAAGACACCTCCCATCATTTTTGGCAAGGTTTCGCAGAATAGGGAGCATATCGATGGTCAAGCGCACAAATGTGGTAATTGAATTTTTTTCCCAATTGGGTTAATTATGTCATAAAATCAAGCACACAATCAATATTTACATGCACAAATGTGGTAAGCGATAAATGACATTATAAAGATCCCAGCGCCATCTGTTAAAGGTTGTAAGTACTTCATAACCGGAGATTCCTACCACAGTAGTTTTAAAATCATTTAACACCTTTGTGCTTTTATAATAGTATTTTACATATGGAGTAAGTGTGTACTTAACACATTTGAGTTTCTTATCTTGTGCTTCTAAAAATGAGGTTATCTTAAGGAAGTACAGGTGTTTATCCATATTAGTGACCATAAAACTGTGATAAACAACAATAAATAGAGAGACTGGGTGTTGTATTAGAGAAAAATGTCATCTCGGTCCAAACAAATATTGCAGCTAGCTCTTGAAGTTACACATAAACAAAGTGGTAAGATTAATTCACTGTAATATACTATAGTATGTTAATTCTGGTACATCTGAAACGATGAATAATATGATAATATACAAAAACTAAATTAAATAATACCTACTTTCATTCTCAGTTGATGAGCCAAACCAGCAAATGTTGAATGATATTGATAAACAAGAACAAATTCCTATACAAATGGAAACAAATACAAGTAGTGGGGTATTATTATTCGAACCTGATAACGAAATAACAGAAAATATACCAGGTAAGTGCATTTTATTAATGTACATACTTATAATTCACGTATTATTTATAATTTTATAAATCTGCTTTAAACAAATATTTTAATGCGACTAAAGCTGAACTAGTGATTGTATGGGTGTACAGTGGCGCGGTAGTTTGCATTGTTAATGTTACTTAAAAAAATGAAAAATTGAAAATAGTACGTGACTTATAAATAATAATGTATAAATAATTCAACTTTCTGTTTAAACTTTTTTATATAACTTATGATAAAAAATTAAATTTATGTGTAAACAATTTTTTTTTAGATAGTGAATCGGAATTGAATTTCAATATTCAAAATCATCTTCCTAATAGTCCCCGCGATGGTGATGTGAGCATAAGCGAGCTGTCGGATCCATATGCTTCATCTGGAAGTTCATACAAGCCATCATCATCTGAAGAAGACAATGAATCCCAAACATCGACAGATGTGGAAGTAGAGGAAGCAGAAAATAATAATGCAGGTATATCAAAAAAACGTCGACGAAAGAAAGCAAATAGAGCCCTGTGGAAAAGATCTATTGTCAAAGATTTAAGACTTGCTGGAAAAAAATATGTAAACCGAGCAGGCAAGGATATTCCCGAAAAAAAACCTAAAGCAGTAGATTGCTCAAAATGTCGCTTTAAATGTGGTAATTTTATCTCCGAAGAAAATAGGGAAGTTGTTTGTAAGGAATACTACGACCTGGCAGACTACATAAGGCAGAAAATATATTTAAGTGCTCTCATTCAGAATGTTCCAATCAACAGAAAAAAGAATAATCCTATGACAAAAAACAGAAAAACTTCCAGAGAGTATTATTTGAAAGACTTATCAGGGGTCAGCCATCGAGTTTGTCAGAAGTTTTTTTGTGCCACATTTTCAATGTCGCATAGAGTAATTGAAAAGTGTGTTGAATCTATTAGCGAAACCGGCCTCTTTATTGGATATGATAGAAGAGCTGATGCAAAACCCCACAATGTTACTCATGAAAATGACGAGCAGTTCGTTAAAGATCACATAAATTCATTTAGTAGAATTGAGTCACATTATTGTAGGCGTGATTCGACTAAAGAGTATCTGTCCCAAGAGCTAAATATATCCTTAATGTACCGCCTATACCTTCAGCTGTGTTCAGACCAAAATCGACAACCTGTATCTCAATTTGTTTATGAGCGCGTTTTTCGTCAATTTGAACCAGCTCTCGCATTTTATAAACCCAAAAAGGATCAGTGCTCTGTTTGCAATGCCTTTAAGGAATCCAAAGATAAAGAATCACTTCGAGAAGAATATGAGAATCACAAGAAGCGAGAAAAGCAATCGATGGATATGAAAGAAGCAGATAAGATAAAAGGAATAGCAGATAAAGGAGTTACGTTTAGAGCTATTACTTTTGACCTTCAGGCAATTTTGCCTATTCCTTTTGCAGGTGACTGTCAGATATATTACAAACAGCACTTGAATGTCTACAATTTTACAATTTATGACAGCTCTACTCGAGATGGATTTTGCTATGTGTGGGATGAGACACACGGCAGTAAAGGTAGCTCCGAAATAGGATCCAGTCTTCTTAAATACCTGCACAGTCTACCAAAGACTGTAGAACACGTATCATCATTTTCGGACACGTGTGGCGGTCAGAACCGTAATAAGTTCGTCGTGGCTGCAATGCTTTATGCGGTTAATAAGATTGATAATCTTAAAATCATTGACCTTAAATTTATGGAGTCTGGACACTCTTATCTAGAAGCTGATTCTATGCACTCCACTATAGAAAGGGCAAGGGCACATAAAAAAATTTATAATACTCGTGAGTGGTGTCTGCTCATCTCCACTGCCAGAATCAAACCAAGACCGTATTTTATCCAAAACTTGAAACACTCAGATTTCTTTGATCTTAATCATCTGGTGGATAGTATTGTTGTTAATACATCTCTAAACAGTAGAGGAGAAAAAGTATCTTGGATGCGAATGAAATGGATACGTTTGCAAAAAAGTAAGCCGTATGTAATTCAATATAAGTACGACCTTTTCTCAGAAACATTTTATGAAATAGATGTTACAGAAAACAGAAGAAGATCAGGTAGAAAACGCAGTTGGGATTCAATCAAGCTAAATTGCAAATATGATAGACGTATTGCAGTCTCAGAAAAGAAAAAAAATGACCTTGTTACTCTACTGAATAAAAAAATTATTCCTGAAGATTATGCTGATTTTATTAACAACATCCCCTCAACATCAAATGAGGTTGAATTAGCAGTTCATGGTGATTTGGAATAACGTATTAAAGTTACCTTGTTTCTGGCATATTTTTTAGGTTAATATTTTGTCATAAAAATACTTATTTCTTCTTTCTTGATGTATACACAAATGTGTTAAATATTATACTTATATTACACAAATGTGTTAAGTGAAACAAAATAAAAGTTTTTTCAAAAATTGTTTGTCACGTTTTATTTAAATTTTCATCTATACACCACCAACTTATAGAAATATTATTGTTTTATAACATACTTGAACGTTTGCCTTTAAAAAATTATAACGAATAATTTATATCTCAGGGTAAACTTTGTTTTCTGAATACTGAAAATTTAATATTTAGCGCTTACCACATTTGTGCGCTTGACCATCGATATAATACTGGATTCTGGTGTAGAATCGCCTTATCTATTCGAAAATAGCAAAAAAACGTATCACTGCCATTTAAAAAAATTAAGTTACCGTCAACTTTCGGTATAACCGGTTGCGCTACATTTTTTTTCTTAATTTACATACATAGAGCGCGGCCTTTTTATTAACCTGACAAAGTTTTATAATTTTCTGTTTACTGGTTTGGCAGCGATCAATTTATAAGTGCACAATGCATCCATAATATAGCATGTCTGTTAAGTTGACACATTTAAGTCATTTTCATGCCAGTAGGATTAATTAAATAGTCACCGTCTGTTAACTTCATTCATTTTCATAACAATAGATTATATAAATTGGCTCTGCTCAATTTATTATTACTCTACATGACCTTTTTATTTATATCTTATTTTCCTTGTTTGAGGGTAGAAAGCACAAGCCGGCAACGCCGCACGCCAAGCGAGCGACGTGAATTCTCTCTGGTTTCACGGGATGCGTCTACTTAACGTTCGCCGTGAAAGTGGTTATTTTCCTAGAGTGTGGTGTCGTTACGTGGATGATATTTTCGCGGTGTTTAACACAAATTTGCAGATTAGAAGATTTTATTGCCAAATTAAACAATAAATTTGATTCTATAAAATTTACCCACGAATTAGAAATTAATAATAAACTACCCTTTCTAGATGTACTATAGTTATCGAGAATAAAGACGCTTTAGAATTCGATGTCTATAAAAAAGAAACCACTACCTTAAGCTACATCCCGAGCGACTCACATCATACGTACGCACAAAAAATGGCCAGTCTGAATTTTTTAGTAAATCGGTTAATTTTACCTCAAACAAATTAGATATACCAAATAATTAAATTATATTAAGAACGTGGCCGAATATAACGGATACACTGCTTGCCTAGTGGAAAAATTAATCAACAAACAGAAAACAAAGAAAATGTTGACGGAATCAACGACGTTCAGAAGAGAAAAATCGGAAAAAAACTTTGCTTACCATTTGAACCTAGAATCACGAGGGGCCTAGACAGCATTTTTTAAAAAGTCGACTTACAGCTAGCATTTTCAACAACAAATACCTTCAAAAACTTGCTAGGTAACCCAAAAGACAAGGATAGCGCGGACAAAATGTCGGGAATTTATAAAATAGGTTGTAAAGATTGTAATCTTAAATACGTCGGACAAACAAAAAGATCGATTAGAATCAGATTCAAAGAACACATATCCCAATTACGTTACGGTACTGTAGATAAGTCTGCCGTCGCCCGACATATTTGGGATAATAATCATCACGTTGATAAAGATGATTAAACCAGGACAGCTAAATGGGTTCGAGAGCGTATATATTGCGAAATATAGTTACAACAAAAAATGTATGAACACTTCACCAGCGCCAATTACGATTCACTTGATCGATTGCTTTACTAAATAAAATTCCCACATTTTCGGCACGTTTTTACCGATAACATAAGTATACAGTTATTGCCGCCAAAGGAACCGCTGTTAATTTAGCTGTCGTTGAACTTTCTCAAGACTATTACAGATGGACACTTTTTAGATAAAGCAGTAGGGATAGCGCAAAGACCTTGTCCGGCGATACAAATACAATACACTCTGGAATTTGCCTACGACTAGTGTCTCATCTCGGTTAGATTATCTCTTTACCTAAGATCCGGTATGTATGGTTGATGTTAATTTTTTAAGTATTTAGAATGTTTCATCCTCTGATGACGCCAACTTGGTTAGTGAAACGATCGTCAGGTCTTTTAAAATGTGTTGTGGTGATTTTGGTTCTCCAAGTGTACACTTAGTTTGGTTTTTTGTTAGGAAGTCATAGACAAATAAATCCTTGTCTCTATAACTAAGTTAGGACTTGAACCTGTGATGAGCACTGATAAGTACACTTCGAAAACCCAAATCGGCACAACATATTAAAAAAACCTGATGATCATTTCACTAACCAAGTTAGCGTCATCAGAGGATGAACATTTCTAGAATTATTCATCCCATACTTATCCTAGTCTATATGTAGAAAATATAAAAAAATCTCGGGACGCAGCAAGTGCGTTATGGTAGTGAATTTTCATAGAAATGATCTGGCACAAAATATTTTATTATAACTTTTTTTTCTTGTAACATAGAAATCTAAATTTTGGTGTATAGTTTACTTTTTATATCGTAAACCTAAATACCAAATTTGGTTATCATAGATTTTTTATTTTTTAAGATAAAAAATTTTTTCAAATGAAAACTCAAAATTTTCCCGGAAAACCTTGTCCAATTTTTCTGAATAACGAACTTGTCAAAGCCATTTACAAAAGGAAGGTACATGCCAAATTTTATTAAAATCGGCTTATTACTTTTTGAGATAAGAATTTTTTTCAAATAAAAACTCAAAATCTTCCCGGAAAACCTCGTCCGATTTTCCTGACTAACAAATATGTCAAAGCCATTTACAAAGGGAAGGTATGTGCCAAATTTTATTAAAATCAGCTTATTACTTTTTGAGATATGAATTTTTTTCGAATGAAAACTCAACATTTTCCCGGAAAACCTCGTCCGATTTTCCTGACTAACGAACTTATCCAAGCTATTAACAAAAGAAAGGTACATGCCAAATTTTATCAAAATCGGCCCATTATTTTTTGAGTTATCGGTGTGATACACATATATATATATATATATATATATATATATATATATATATATATATATATATATATATATATATATATATATATATATATATATATATATATATATATATATATATATATATAAAATAAATATATATATATATATATATATATATATATATATATATATATATATATATAAATTGAAACTGACCCCGGATATGGGTTCTAGGGGTCCTAGTTCGCGCTCATTTGCAAAAATTTTTTCAAAATTCAAAAGTCGGGATCTCCCTATTAGTGAATTTTTTCTACGAAAATTCACTAATAATAAATAATTCTGTGACGAGCAAAAGTGTTTTTATGCAAATAAATGTGCCTCACAATTATCATTTATATGCCACATTACCAACAAACCTGCAAATTTAAAGGGGTAGGTACTTTATTAAATTAAATTGTACAGTAACGCTATATATAGTAAAGTTCATATACACTCTGCAATTACAAAACTCATTCCTATTGGTTCACTTTAAATAATATTACGATCCACTAAATGAAATTTGGAACCTGTGCTGAGCACTGATAAGTAAACTTCGAGAACCCAAATCACCACAACAGGAGTGGGAATTCTTCGTCCTCTGATGACGCTAACTTGGTTACTGAACCGATCGTCAGGTTTTTTAAATGTGTTGTGGTGATCTGGGTTCTCCAAGTGTACTTATAATATTACGATATTATTTTAAATAAACCAATTAGGATGTATGAACCTAGTTTACGACTCTTGCATATATTTGATCGGATTTTGATCATAAACAAATTTTGAGCTGTTAAAATTTTGACAGTTTTTGAATTTTAGTTCGTTGGTTATCTGAATATTTAGATGTTGACATATGAAATGAAAGCTAGGAACACTATTAAATTCAGTCTATTAACATCTAAATGCTTTATTAACCAATATATTTTTTACGGTTATGTGACAGTGCAGATAAAGGAGCTTCCACCTGCAAAGATGAGAAAGACACTGAATAATATTCTGGCGGCAAAGGCCTATTATAATATTGAGGATTTTTTAGCTGACAAGTTGTAGCTGTTGGCAATTAATGTCGTGATTGTAGTTTTTTCGAATTGTAATTCCTGTTTTTTTAAATGTTGACGCGTTCTACACATTTTTTATGTATTGATGGTGCGAATAAATATATTATTATTATAAATGATAATATTGACACATCTACTTGCACAAAGGATTGTTCTATGATTTTATGTTGTATTTATCTAAAGTCAGATAGGTTTAAAACTTAGATTGGGTAATAAGAGGGGATAGATACCTAAAGAGCGTCTCGCCACAGTAAAAACTCGGTTGCACTGGTCATGCGCACTTCCCAGAATATTTTGAGCGAGCAAACAAGACCTCCCTGACGTGCTGTTTACATACAATCCTCCCAACTGACGTTCCTGACATCAGGTTGCCTAATCAAAAGCTAAAAGAAGGAAAAGGGGAAGGAAAACTACATTATGCTCACAAGAATGGCAGGGTTGATTTTCCTTCCCCTTTTAATTATGCAAACAGGGCACGTCAGGAAGGTCAGTTGGGAGGATTGTATGTAAACAGCACGCCAGGGAGGTTTTTTATCTCGTTAGTTAAAATATTCTGCGATTCTAGATTACAAATTGATAGATTACAGATTGATAGTTGTCCAAACATAATTATTACACTTAAACAGCATAAATCTAAAATTTCAGTAGCGGCTCGTGCCCTAATGCATTGGGGGTGCGCAAGAAAAAAAAAGTTCGGGACGCAGCAAGTGCGTTATGGTAGTAAATTTTTATTAAATGCTTCAAATTTGAATAACTCAAGTTTCTACGAACTTAGAAAGTTGAATTTTAGTGTATAGTAGGGTCTTACCCAGGGCAACATATCCACCAAATTTCATCAAAATAACTTTGTAATATTCGGAGAAAAAAAATTTGTTCAAAAGAAAACTCAAAATTTGAAAAACTCGATTTCCTAAAAATGTTGCAAGCTGAATTTTAGTGTGTACTAAGGTCTTTTACAAGGCAACATATCCACCAAATGTCATTAAAATACCTTGGTAATTTTTGGAGAAAAAGATTTTTTTTAAAAACATAACCACAAAGTTTGCCAGGAAACGTTATCCGGTTTTCCTAACGAACTCATTCAAGCCAATAATAAAACAAAGACACTTGCTAAGTTTCATCGAAATTAGTTGCTTATTTTTTGAGTTATCGGTTGAATGCATATATATATATATATATATATATATATATATATATATATATATATATATATATATATATATATAGATATATATATATATATATATATATATATATATATATATATATATATATATATATATATATATATATATATATATATATTGCTATGGAATGCGATAGGCCAATATATATGCTGGTTCAATAATTATTGTTTAAAACACATAATGTTTGAAAATCTATTCATCGATAATTTTCTATTACTAAAATTATATAAAAAAGGTATATTCAGATAATTTACCATTTACATGTAAACTGACAAATTAAAATAATAGATACTTTAAAACAGCCAGTATATATGTACTGTGCCAAAAAATAGAGCAAGTAATAGAAGAAATAGTTTTATTATAAGCGAGATAATCCAGGCACCAGGTTGTCAAGGAAAAAAGTCAACAAAACAAGAGATTTTAGAGAGGTCAGGGGAAAAAGGAGATGTCAAGGAATTTTTAAGAAGATTGAAAATATAAGTGTTTGGTTTTCTTTATGAAGATAGATAGAAGGAATTTTGAGAAGATTGCAAAGATAAAATAAATAGATTGAAGGAATTGGGAACATTGCAAATATAAGTTTTTGGTTTTTTTATAAAGATATATTGAAGGAATTTGGAACGTTGCAAATATAAGTGTTTGGTTTTCTTTATGAAGATAGATTGGAGGAAGTTTTAAAGGAAAACATAAGAATGTTAACCAGTATTCGAGAGTTTGTAAAGTTGAAAGCAAAGTTATCTAGACAATTTTGAACAAGAAGTGAAATTTGATAGGAACATTTTCAAGTTTTGTTAGTCAAGCAAGTGTCACAACAGCGTTTAGAACAGTTTTGAAACTTAGGTCCGACGTCTATAAAGGTTTTTCTTGGTGCCACAGTTGATACAAAAGCTTTCTAATCACAAGGATTAGGAAGCCTTACAGAAGCAGAAAACAATTAAAAAGGTCAATGGTAAAGCAGATTAAGAAGAGAAATATTGAAATAAAATAAGGGTACCATCATTAAGTAAGTAGTGTTTAATTATTTAAATTTATATCGAGTTAGAAAAAGTGCACTTTGTAGGGTAGATGTGTAAATAATATAGTGTAAAGTTGTTTGAATAAAAAAAAATTCTTAAATTTTATAAGTAATTAAAATTGATTTTGAATATTCTTTTGTTTTGCTTTCACTCTGATAAATTTAAAAAGTAAGTACCTTGAAGCACCCCTGAGCATTAAGAACTCATAGCTCTGCTAATAGTATAATAAAAAAATATATATAATACCATAATAATTATTAATACCGTAATAATATATATATATATATATATATATATATATATATATATATATATATATATATATATAAACATTGAAACTGATCCCGGATATGGGTTCTAGTTCGCGCTCTCCATCGATACCTCTTTATTAGTGAATTTTTTTAAATAAAAATTCACTAAAAATGAAGGGCTCGCCAATTTTTTCTCCGAAAAGGTATTATAAAGAAACCTACTTACTAAATTTAATAATTATTAACTACTTACCAAGTTTTCCTCTAGTTATTTATACGTTATAGTAGTTAAAAAGTCCCTTAAAAAGTTAACCTTTAAATTGAAAATATCCACTGAATTAATCACAGTATCACAATTATTTTGTCCACTTATTAAGCAACCCGAAGTAGTAACCATAATAATAATAATAATTGTCTTGTTAGAACATGTAAACAAGAACGAAATGATCCAATTAGGTAGTAGGTACATACGCTCTGCCGAAAGTCAACTACAAGCTGTTGGTGTGTAATTTTATAGCGCACAACAGATTGCTTATTCGGTCGTTTTCGACGAAGATCATCAAGATTCGGCGATCATTTCGCACTAAAGTATCGCATTTCATGAGAGCGCCGAAAAAGACACACCGCCGCCCGAATGCTTTATATGGATATGGATGTATACAACGTCTGCAATGATTAACACTTTACTTATTCTGATTCTGTATTAATGGTTGCCGACTCTCTGCAATTCTCGATATACTAATTTTGTTTGTTGAATGCAGGAGGTAAAAAGTAAATAAAAATTTATTAAAATATATCATAGCAAAAATATTATTTTTTCCACGGTAGGCGGCAGTGCGCGCGCACTTATTGAGGAGCCGCCCCTGGATTTTCATAATTTGAACGGGGACTATATGTGCTGTGTGTTAAAAGGAAGTTATCATTGCTGCGATATATCTTGATCCATTCGGTATTATCTATGGTCATTCGAGCAGGTATTCTAATTTTTTTCTTAAATTTATCAACGATTAAATACTAACCAATAGGGTAATGATGTGGATAGTATGTGTATCTTAAATAAATAATAAACAGAAATATCTTATATACAAAACTTTATTCTGAAGATGGACGCTAAAGCAACCAATATGGATTTATCTACTGTATGTCAAACATATACTAAAATAAAAATTACAGTCAAACCTTAAAAATAAACGGAATTTTTTTTTTACTGAGATTAAACAGAATTAAATGCAAACTGTCAATATTCTAGTATGGCCTTGGTCTGTCTCTGCCACCGCCGCTGCCCCCACCGTCTCTGCCACCTCTACCACCACCAAAACCTCCTCTGCCGCCTCCGCGACCGCCGAAACCACCACCGCGGCCTCCACGGTCCCTGTCCCCACCTCTGAATCCACCACCTCCACCTCTGCGGTCTCTGCTGCCACCATCTCTGTCACGGGAACCACCTCCGCGTCTGTCACCTCCATCGCCGCCGCCTGCACCTTCAGGTTTGTCTTCGTTGCAGCGGTTGCATTGATTACGCCAGGCAAAATTGGTATTGCCGCACTCCGAATTGGGGCACTTCCAATCACCATCACGTGCTTCACGGTCACGGCCTCCACCACCGCCGCCACCACCTGCAAAGAAATCATTTGTTAACACACTGGCGAGATTATATATTTAACATCTCAAATTTAATACGTAGTACATTCAGATCCTTATAATATCATTATAATATGATTTTTCCTTTGTATAGTATTTTAAGATATTTATATTTATTATTTTAATATATTTGCTACGTTGTCATTTACAATGTCCTCACTTGTATTTCATGTTCTTCAACTTTTAGCGAATTTTCATTAAGAAAAATTCGATAATAGAGGTCACGATGAAAAGCTTTTGAAAAAATTTCTTCAGATGAGCGCAACTTTTTCCAATTAAACTTGGCAAGTCGAGTTCGTTAATCAGCCTGTATGCTAAAGTTTTTCCGTCGGAAAATTACGGAAAAACTTTTTGAAAACGTTAAATTTTTGTAAGTATCAGAGTAACTGGAATGAGACTTTACGTGTGGCTAGAGATAGTACAAATAAACCTATGATGTGAATATTATTATTATAATATTTAGTTTTTTCCAAATAAAACATAAAATCCTAAAGACATGTGTTGAGAAGACTTAGTGGATAAAGTCGAATGCCCGACAGACAGATTAGTTAACTGCCACACGTAGATTGATTCATACAACAGGTATAAACCATACATTAGATTAGATTTTATTGTGAGTGGGCTATTCCAGTCCCTTCACCGCGACCTTAGGTCTATTGTGGCCCAAGTCTAATGATTTAGATTTCACCCATCAATTCCAGCTCCCTGAGGGAGTCGATCTTTTCTTGAGGGTGAGAGTTTGTTTGGCATGTGTACTGCCATCTGAGTGAAGTCGCTTGCCCGTTTCGAACCTAGACCCACCCCTAGAGATCTCAGCTGCCCTCAGGCTCTTCCAAACCTGACACCTAACAGTGTTAGGACTCAAGGCAACATCCCATCGAGTCCCGCTTCAGAGCATCACCCCAGCAAGGCCGTCCGTCCGTTTCGCAGCACACAGTATGGGCTCCAAACTCCAGGTGTTTACCACTCATCAGAGATCAGAGCCCCCCCCCCCGAGACGTCTGGACACACGACAGGGCTTAATCGAGGACGGTATCATCTGGAACCCCGCTCCCGAGTAACAACCAAGCGAGGTCAATTGTCAGTCTCTGAGACCACAGTGGAGGCGCCAAACTCCGGGTGCATATCACTCCCCAGAGATGTCTGCCTCCCCCCAGCCTCACCTGCACCAGACCCCCGCTAGTGTTTCATTGACACGAGGCGGTATCATGAAGTCCCGCCCTCGAGCAGCATCCAGGCGGGGTCATTAGCCTGTATCGATGCTCACAGAGTAGGCCCAAGTCACCAGGTGTAATCCACTCCTAGAGATCCCAGCCACCTCCGGGTTTGTCCAGGTCCAACACCTGCCAGCGTTAGCTTAAATTTCACCAACAAATTGAGCTTCCGACAGGAGACGACACCTGCCAGGTGAAACTTTGTGTGACAGATGTACTGCCATCTGAGCGGTCGCTTGCCCGAAGCTCAAAGAGAGATAACCTCTCTCCGAGTTCGCCTGGACCAGACATCTGTCAGTGTTTGACTCGGTGTAGTATCATGAAGTCCTGCACCCGAGCAGCACCCAAGTGAGGTCGTTTGTCCGTTTCGAAGCTCACAGAAGAGGCCTCAACCCTTAGTTTTATTCCACCCCTAAAGATCTCAGCTCTCCTCCGGGTTCGTCTAGACCAGACACTCACCAGTGCTAGACTCAAGCCCCGCTCCCGAGCATCGCACAAGCGAGGCAGTCCGTCCGTTCCGAAGCACACAGTGGGGGCCCCAAACTCCGGGTGTTTACCACTCATCAGAGTTCTCAACCCCCTCCGGGTCGTCTAGACACAGGACACCTGCCAGCACTCAATGCAAGGCGGCACCCATCCAGAACCCTGCTCCCAAGTAACAACCAAGCGCGGGCAACCATCCATTTCTAAGCCCAGAGTGGAGGCCTCAAAATCCGGGTGTACATCACTCCCCAGAGATATCCGCCTCTCTCCAAGCCCACATGGACAAGACCCCCGCCAGTGTTTGATTCCAATTAGTTGCCTTTTACGACAGGCAGGAGTTACCTTGGGCCTATTCGTTTAGTTAGTCCCCGGACCCACAGGGGAACCATACATAAACTAAATTTCTTGCAGAACCATAGTTTTACAATAATTGGTGACTTCAACATCGCTGAATTGGTACTCCATTCTTTTCCCTGTCATAAAGTCAACTGTAGATGCTGTCTTTTTATGTGTTCTCTTAACTTTTTTGATGCTAAACAGTTTCTCAGTTTTGAATCATCAAGGTAAGCTTTTGGATCTTGTAATTTCTAACATATCTTGTGAAGTTTTACCTGAGCCTCCTATTCTCCGTGTAGATCCTTTTCATCCCGCATTATGCATAACACTTTCGATACCTTCAGAGAGGGTAATCAGATTCAATTATCTTGATTGTCCCCCTCTTTATAATTTTAAGAGGGCTGATTTCTCTGGTCTTTATAACGAACTGAGTTTAGTTGACTGGTCTTTCTTGTATAATGGGGATGACGTTGATGAAGTTTGCGCTCTGTTTTATAATAGGCTTTATAGCATTCTTGACAGATTTGTCCCGAAAAAGAAGATTTCTGGGTCTAGGTATCCTGTGTGGTATGATCGTAACATTATTCAACAACTTAAAGTCAAACGTATTTTGCACTCAAAATACAGAGTATCCCGCTCTGCAGTAGACTATGCTGCCTTCTCTGAGTGCAGGTCAAGAGTAAAAACTGCCACAACGTCAGCATATAAAAAATATCTGAGCAGCACTGAATCTTCGATACGTAGAGATCCTAAATCTTTCTGGTCATATATCCATTCTAAAAGAAATAATACACGCATTCCTGGCTGTATGTGTTATAATGACTCGTGCTACACCTCTCCCCAGGATATTGTCAACTGTTTTGCTGACTTTTTTAGTAGCTCTTATACTAATGATAATGATTATACTGATGTCTTTCATGGTTGGTCTTCTGTTTCTAATAATGTTCTGTTTCAGCTTTCCAAGTTTGAGCTGTCTGATATTCAAGAGGCCATTAAAAAACTTAAACCTAAACTATCTCAGGGACCTGACAATATACCTAGCTTTCTTATTAGAGACTGTTCTCCAACCTTTATTGAACCTTTATTACTTATCTTTAACCTTTCTCTTAAGACATGTAAGTTTCCCAAGATCTGGAAATCATCGAAAGTCTGCCCTGTTCATAAAGACGGTGATATGAGCCTGATTGAAAATTACAGACAGGTTGCGATAATGTCTAACTTTGCTAAGGTTTTCGAATATGCTGTTTTTGCTCAAATTTCTTCACATGTTTTGCTTTACTTGTCACAGAGTCAGCATGGGTTTGTTCGAAATCGTTCAACTACTACTAACCTTTGTTGTCTTACACAATATGTGTCAAATGTCCTGGATAAGAATGGACAGGTTGATACTATTTATTTAGACTTCAGGAAAGCATTTGACTGCGTTCATCATGGTCTGCTTCTTAAGAAACTCCATTTATTTGGGTTTTCTGATACTCTGGTTTCGTTCTTTGCATCATACTTGTCTGAGAGGTCTCATTTTGTTTGGTATTCTGGATGTTCTTCAGTGGAGTTCCCTGTTAGATCTGGTGTTTCTCAGGGTTCTGTTCTTGGGCCTCTCCTTTTCAACATTTTTATCAACGATATGGATGATGTCTTAACTATTCCTAGACTTTTCTACGCTGATGACCTTAAGATTTTTCTTTCTATATCATCCATTTCAGATTGTACCATGATTCAAGAGAATATTGATGCTATTCTTCATTGGTGCAACTCTAATAAGTTATTCTTGAATACCTCAAAATGTAAGGTCATGTCTTTCACTAATAAAGTTAACCCTATTCTGTTTGGTTATGTCACTGGTAACCACCATCTTGAGCGTGTTTTAAGTATTAGAGACCTTGGTGTAATTTATGACCCCCACCTTCGTTTTAATCTCCATGTTGCTTATGTTTTGTCAGTATCAATGAAAATCTTGGGCTTTATTATCAGAAACACCAAACAGTTCTCAACTAGTGACACACTAATTATACTGTACAATTCTTTATTACGTTCTAGACTTGAATTTGCAAGTTTATGCTGGTTTCCACTTTATGAGTGTCAACTGCATTTGTTAGAATCTATTCAGCGAAGATTTCTGAAATATCTGGTCTACTTCGAAGAAAGACAGTATCCTCCACGTGGCATCTCCCAAGAAATTCTCCTTAGTAGATTCAACCTTATGTCTCTTGATAAAAGAAGAATTATCATGGGACTCTCATTCTTGTACAAACTGATTCATGGGTTTGTTGACTCTCCGGAGCTTCTTTCTTTGTTACCTTTCCGGGCACCCCAATTTCCTCACCATACCCGTTGTACGGACACCTTCTCCCTTCCTACGCCCAGAACTAATATTCTAGTAAAATCTCCAGTTTATTTTATGTGTTCTAACTACAATAAAATACCCCTTGACGTCTTTATGGATTTTGGTAGTACAAGAGCCTTCGAAAAGCAGCTTAAAGAGTTAACTCTCTCTTAAATTCTTCTAGATTTTGTATTATTTAGTGTTAGATGTAGATTTATCCATGTAATTGGGCCTTTGGCCTGTCTTGGATTTTAAAATAAAATAAATAAAAAATAAAATAAATATATACCAGACATAAAACATACTACCCGAACCAACAATTATGAAATCTCGACCGCAATTATGGAAAATGACAGATGACGTGAACTTAAAAATTTGCCATGTGATTGCTATTTTAACTGGGGAATTCAATCAATTCTTAAAAGACACTATATTTGTAGCTTTATGAACGGCCTCAAATACAATTTTAGCGGAGCATAGATATATTATGCTGCCGTATAATATACTAGAAATGTAAACAAAATCAAGCCAAGTCTATAAAAATGATTCTAAAATAGTTTCTCTTTAAATTAAACATAAGACGCTATATAAGACTGAAACAGTCGTAGGATGTGTTTCAATGGTAATTCTACTAATTCTGTAATTAATTGTTACGTATACTTTGAATATAATATCCCGGACATGAAGCCGATCTAATGTATTATGTAAGCAAAACATTAGTTGACATATGCCTAGATGGCGGAGAGGCGTCACGCTTGCCTCACAAGCAGAAGGTTACGTGATTGAATCCAGCTCAATGAATATATATCAGCAGAACTAAACTAACCTTAAAGATGTTGTGATCGGATTAGCAAAAGCATGGGAAAATGTAAGACCAGAGCTTATTAAAAATTCTTGGAGTAAACTTTTAACAAAAGTTGATGATGGTTGGGATGATGATGATAATCTTCCATATCACAATGGAAGGATAAAACGGAATTAGGAGGTATAGAGCAAGAAATAAAAGAAGTACTGCACTGATAAACCACATTTCTGAAAATGTAACAAAACAAGAAGTTATTGAATGGGCCTTCGGACAAGAAGAATCGTGATAATCCATAACAGATATGGATATTTTGGAGCATGTGCAAAGTGAGTCAAGCTCTGGCGAAGAAGTAGAAGAGATACCACGACATGTAAAGCACACAGAGGCAGTCAGGAGTTTCAACACATGTTTGAAATGGGCTGAGGAACCACATTTTAATTCTATTAGAAATGAAAAAGCGAGCTGAAAAGGCAGAAGAAGCAAAAATTATACAGAGCAAAATCGCTCGTTTTTTTAAAGATTCTTAGTTTTATAATTATATAGTGATATATAATTTTAATAAAATATGAGTGTTTAATTTTTCATTTGAAAATAAATAAATTTTGTTGAACTTTTTAAAAAAGCATTTCATTGGGGAATGTCTAAATTTGTATATATGTAATCAGGGAGATGGATATTTTTTGCAATTTTTCGATAATCCGTATATTTAGACAATCCGTATAACCTAGTGCAATTATTAATTCGGTTTAAGGAGGTTGATTGTATTTTTATGTAATTATAAAGAACACACTTACCTCCATCGCGTCCTCTGGGTCCTCCGAATCCACCACCACCTCCACCACCATCTCTACCACCTCCACCACGGCCGCCGCCGAATCCTCCTCCTCCTCTACCACCTCCACCTCCGCCACCGACAGCGGCACCACGTCCGCTCCAGTTGTCCTTCTTGGTGGCCATCTGTACCTTGATGCTGGACCCACGGAAATCTTTTCCGTCAAACCAACTGATTGCAGACTGAGCTGCGTTAGAATCGTCATAGGTCACGGTGGCCTCTCCCTTGGATACCCCAGTCGCTTTGTCCTTGTACAGCCAGACCTTCTTAAGCTGAGTTTTCTTGTCGATCTATGGAAAGAAACCAATAGTTTTAATTGAACATTGTAAAGAATAAATGAAGCTAAATTTATATAGCCTCTACATTTATTTACATAACTTTATATGTAATTTTATCTATCCTAGTGCCAGTAGTAATAGTAATATTTATTTTGCAAAAGAACATACAACGTATCGTACATATTATTAAAGCCTGTGACCAAAATAATAGACAATAATGCCAGTACACATCTCATTAAGTAACTAATAAACAAATACAAACATATTATGTAAACCAACCAGTTTTAATATTGCCACTTCGAGAATGTGGGATCGCATGAGGTCATAAATCAACATGTGGTGATTAACCGCACCGTAAAACACTGAAAGCAGGTAAGGTAGTGATCTCAGACTGAAGTGGATCCCTCCTTGTAGCATAATAACCTGAGGCAAACTTCAAACTTGCTGATCAGCAGAAGTCAGCGGCATGACAGCTCTTTTGTTTTATAGATCTTTCAATACATCAATATCACGATAATATAACAATTACAGTATACTCTCGATCATCCATGATGTCTTTCTCAGGCAATGTTTATTTTGCTTCTTTCTGCCGTGCTGCCTGTGCAATCTTGAATAAGGTCAAGCGTGAAAAGATATATGTTGGGCAAACTAAAAAAACCTATTAAAACTAGAAATGTTTAATGCAACTGAGATGACACTATTGATAAATCATGTATTGCTCAGCAATCCTAAGACCTAGTATGACCCACTGGCTGTACATAAGGGTGGTCAGACCATTGTTAACATACGCGGCACTGGTCTGGTGGCCTAAGGGGACACAATCCAGTGCCAAACAAAAACTAGGCAAGATCCAAAGGATGGCTTGCCTAGGCATCACAGGGGCCATGTCTTCAACCCCAACAGCCGACATGGAGGAGTTGCTGGATCTGCCCCCCATACACCAGGCTATGACTACACATTCTAGCCTGCAATGGTAGACTGAAGATCAACCTAGGCTTCAGGGACCACTGCAAAAATCAAGAGATCGTGAAGGAGCCCATGCTTGAAATGAGGTCAGACTTTGCAAGCCCGCGAATCTGCAGGGAAAACAACCTTACAGTGGAAATCCCCGACCGCAAGGCATGGCGGGAGGAGACGTCAGGCATACCACGGGATGCGCTCGTCTGATCTGGCGGGGAGCATGTGACGGGGGGCAGGTGTTAATTTGGAAGGACTGAGGGTAAGTCATAGCATTTCCCTCGGAGCCTATGCAACGGTCTTTCAGACCGAAATGTATGCCATCCTGCACTGTGTGCAGGAGAACAAGAGCAGGGGCTACATCAACAAGCGGATCCTCATAGCCACAGACAGCCAGGCAGCCCTAAGTAGCCCACAAGTAAATTCCTGGCTGGTGAGCGAGTGCCGAGATGAGCGACCTGGCTGGGCAGAATGAGGTCACCCTCATCTAGGTACCGGGTCACTCGGGGGTCATAGGCAATGAAGAAGCTGGCAGTCTCGCAAAGAGAGGGTCAGCAGACCCATTTATGGGACCAGAACCGGCTCTGTCCGTGACAAAGAGCACTGCCAGGGGAGCCATTAAGTACTGGGTCAGAAACCAACACAAGATGTACTGGGCACACTGTCCAGGGCTCAGACGTGGGATGTCAATATTTGAAGAACTCAGTAAAAAGAGAGCTGTGGAGCTGCTAAATCTTAGCAGAGGACAGCTCAGAAACATAACAGGTCTCCTGGCAGGACACATGGCCATCACGAAACACCTGCATAAAATGGGGCGGGACCTCATATGCAGACTCTGTGGCGAGGGGGGGAATCAGCTGAGCACATATTTTGCGAGTGTAAAGCTGTGGACCGCAAAAACAACTGATCTACGGTCAGTCTAGACCAGATACAGAGCAATATAAAACTTCACCCTACCAGTCGCTGTGCAGACTAGTTCAAGGCACAGTGATTTTGGAATGGGTGGAGTAAAAAGACTAAGGGCATGAACAATAAGCCAAAGGTTGCAGTGCTATAGGGGCGGCAAAACCGCGGACGAGTCTTGAGGGAGAAAAACTAAATAAATAATGTGTGCATGCTCTAGCCGCCATGATTGATTAAGTCATTGGTGATCACGTTAGAGCTTAGTTCATCCACTAACTAGATACGACTGGTGGAGGTGAGTGCCATTACAATGACTGGTTGTTGAGGTGATTGTGGTGGGCTCAGAAGAGGCTATTTCTAACTGCTAAGTTTATTTTTTAAGGTACTCATGTTTGAAGTCACCAAAAATTACTTCCATTCCTTGACAAGAAACACCCAACAACTGAGTAGTCATAAATTGCTGCGTTTTAGATGCATAATTTTCCTCGGGAGGTGCCAGGAAAGATTAAGTTAATTCATACTTGCCAATTTTTTTTTCAATTTTAACAACACCACGAGGGCTCACAGCCTAAATACTATCATACCGTGGGTGTCGACAAGGAGGAAACTTGTTAATTCTGGACTTGAAGGTTCGGAGGAGAAGGAAAAACATGTGCCAGCAAGGAATTCAAGAACTTGGAAGTCCTCAGGACAAAAGAGCAGGCATAACAAGATGTTCTATGTCTGGTGACCTGGACAGTAAAAGGGTACATTCGCTCTGTTCCCCTGGTAGATCTGTTGGGGGCAGCAGGTGGAGAAACTATGGAAGAAAGCTCCTCCGAGCAGTGCCCGTGCAGATATCTTTAAAAGAGGGAGAGGTCACCAACAGCACGTCGGTGGGCAAGGGATAGCAGCCTTTGGGTCAGGCTGGGGTCATCGATGAGATGTATAGCTCTCTTGTGAATGATGTCCAGGATAGCGAGTGTAGAAGCGGAAACCTAATTTCTTAGCAGCTGCTTCTGCAATTGATGTGACATGTTGGTGCCAATTGAGATTTCGATCCACAGAATTGTCAACAAGTGAAAAGGACTCATTACTTTGAATAACTTGGTTGTTCATTGTGATGGGTCTAGGACTGGTGTATCTCTTATGAGATAGAAAAGACTGAGATTTGGTGGAGTTGAATTGTACAAGACATTGAGGAAAACAGAGAAAAATGAATGTGCGCTTGCAATGCCTCAATAGTTGGTAGTTTGGTGGAGGAAATGAAAGAGTTTAGATATTTAGGAAAATATTTTACAAGAGACAAAAGAAATATTTACGATACAAATGTCACAGATGTAATAAACTTATTTGCAATAGAGGTACAAACAAGGAATAGAAATCTGTTTTATGGTGTAGCGGAACATCAAAATTGAACTTAAGTTAGGAAAAACTCAAGCACAGAGTGCAGTCCGCATAAACAAACTATAAAAGTCATAATAAGACTCACCTTGATGACTCCAATAGAACCAAAATGATCTGCGATATCTTCTTCTGTCAGATCAGCATTCATTCCAGATATGAAGATGGTGTCTACTTGAATCACAAGGTTGTCATTTCCACGACTATCACCACCGCCTGTAATTTAAATTTCACATTAACAAGAGTCAAAAAATATTAAAACAAAAATAAAATTAAAAACTATATGGTGTATTTCTTTATCTGCAGAGCTCGGTTCAAGTTTATATTTCACAACCACACATCCTATATTAATGTACCATCAAAATCTGTTGTCATTTCTTAATGAATAATAAAATTGTCTATTATGAAGTCCTGAATTCACATGAGACCAGTTTTGTTACAATATACACATGTATATATAATAAATACTGTACACCAATATTTTTTCTATAACAGTAAAATTGCAACTGGCTCGCTTATTTTACAAGATTCCCACTAAAAACAGCATAACAATTTCCCTGACATGCCAAAACCTATTTCCCTGACTTTGATATTCAGAGTCTACTCTAAAAATGTGTAACACACTACTAGAGAATAGAGTAGATCTTCACCTCATGACGGAAAACCTACTTCCCCATAATTACATTTAGAAAACATACACAATTTTCCTTACAAATGAACAAAAACGCTACTTTATACAAATATGCACCTATCATTGCATTTTAATTATTTATAAAAATACGGAATAAAATAATTTTTCCCTGACACAGACCAATATTTCCGGACTATTAGTGAATTTTTATAATTTTTCTCCATTTTTCGATGGCAACATTTTTTCTTCTACAAATTCACTGACCCTTCCCGGTTTTCCCTGTTTTCCAGATGAGTGGGAACCCTGGTTTACTGTGTGTAATGGATATTTGCAAATCAAAAACCTTATTGCAGTCGCTTATGTACTTATAAACAAACCCTAAAGTCTTTTTAACTAATAATTTTCACCTAAAAGAAACCCTCTTTGAAACAAGAAATACTAACTCAATGTAAGTTAAAACTTGGGTATGATCACCCCTAATAAACCTAGTGTAGACCTGGATCCGTGATAAATGTTTACTCAACTATTGTTTTGCTTTTTATACCTTCCATACAAGAATACCTGAGAAAGCTTGTTTAAAGAATATTACAACTCTATAATACCACAACATATCCAATTTTGTTGTTTTTACAACGCAACACCATGTAATAATTCTTTTGAGTGGCTGTGGCCAATTAACGGACATTTTACCGATCTTTATATTACGCATTTTAACATTCCATACCAGATCAACCTCCTGGCCGGTCTAAGAACGGACCTGGGACCTCTCGTTTTGCAGAGTGATGCAATTTTTAATACATACTATTTCAACATTATATTTATTAAGTATCTAGGTTGCATTTGTTATATTTTCAATACATATTTTTTTGAGCTATGGCTCTACAATGCACTTTTCATTAATACATTTATAACATATTGTTATTTCACACCTTTCGCATTAAATTTTTTGCCACAACAAACCGTTTAAAACTTGTGATTTTTTTTCAACCAATTAAACACGAAATTGATTTTGTCATTTGTATATCAAATACAAACTATATCTCTTTAAGAAATCTGCACTATGTTTGTTGTTATATTAACATTAAAAACAAAAAAATGTGGGTCATTTTGCAGATGAGAGAGATGTCGGGAGAATCCAATTTTTGATAGATGAAGCTTACTACCTTACAGACGATGTTGATAATATTTTTACCTAGTGGCTATTTCTCTGTATAGTGTGATTTGAATTAAAACTTTAATAACTTGACTTCTTTTGAATATTTACCCCGTACGGGCCGATTTCTGCATTATTCTTGAACAGCAAAGACTGTCCATTGTCTTCAGTATGTACCCAGCCCCTGACAATGCCCTGATCACATATAGTAAGTTGAAATTAAAACTTAACTACATTTTATTGCAAATTGCAATTGATATGCTCTTTTCTATTTTCCTTACTTTCTAATTGGTCAAAAAGGTGGTCTTTCGGGAAGAAACTAGGACTGGACACTGAGGTGAGTAAAGTGTTCTTCAGGAGGTGGGGGGCAGTTGGCAGTTGCAATGTGATAGGGACTTCCTTCTTCCCTTGAACTTCTTTAAGATGTTTACCGTTCCCATATCGCATTTTCAATCATTTTCTCTGTCCAGCACATCTATTTGGTCCAGCTCCCTGTTTTTGGGGATAAAACCACAACATTTTTCTTGTAGTTTATGCATACAGGTGTGGTTCTACACATGTTTCTGTTATTCTTTAGTACAAGAGTCCAAAGCGTAACTGAATGTGCCCCCACGAACCTTGAAAATGTAGTTTAATCTGTGTGATATGTGAGATGAACCCTCATACATTTTCTTTTTTAATACTGACAATTCGATGTACCACAAAGAAATAAACTCTTAATTTGCTAAAAAAAAACCCAGATGTTTCACTCAGCTGCAAAATGACCAAAATGAGCATTACCATAAAGAAATTGTAGACATAACCTCTCTTTTCAATTAAAGCATTTAGTTAACCTAAGTTAATACTTAAAACATGAAATAGTCACTACAATCATATTACAAATTGAAAGTTGTAAACCTTTTAAAGGAAAATAACTTGCATAGTTAGGAGAGCTCTGCAGTACCTTAAAAAATATTTTTTTTCTACGTTATGTTACGTTTTAAAAAGCTATATAGGCTGGTTTAAAATGCTCAAAGTATGGTACAAAAAAGCTCGATATATGTTTGCTTCAGTATGAATGCTGGAAAAACTGCAACAATATATGCATTCATTTCAGGACACTTAGACACTCCAAGCAAAACTTTTTTTGTTACTGACATTTGTCTAACCGCAACTTTTTCCCTTTTCCTAATTCAACAAATGAGTACCGATGAATATTATTTTAGCCATAAAACTAGCAAATATCAACCAATTCATACTCAATATGTTTTTCAGAACATGTATATTCGATGCAACTAAAAACAAACCTCTTGCATATAACGGGTCTTTCAATAAGGACATAACAATTTTGTATTTAAATAAAATACAGAATAATTGAGGCATCAGGCTGAAATTTATTATAGACGCAGTACAAATGTTGCATTATGGAACTTGATCTCATTCATATGACTACCACGAGCATGTTTGCAGTGATCGATTCTTTGGAGCCAATTTTCCACCACTCTTCCACATATATCAGCCGGAACGTTGGCAATTCCGCGTGTCGTATTGTTCATCAGCTCCTATAACATTGTTGGCATAAACCAACGACTTAATGTAACCCCATAAAAAGAAATCCAACGGCGTTAAGTGACATGAGCGAGATGACCATTCGACTGGATCATTTCTCGAATTACCGAACTTTCCCCATCAATAGAGCAATTGTTTGACCACCTGTGTAGCACCATCTTGCTGGAACCACATATCACTGGTGTCATGTCCATTCAATTTCGGCCAAAAATCACGTTCCAACATGACACAATAGCAAACTGTATTGGCCGGAACATGGCGCTCATTATGATCGCAAAAAAAAAGTCCAGTCACATCTCCAGTATGAAATCCAAATAGTGTCTCTTGAAGCACATGTGGGTTTGTTGATGTCCAGTAATGCATATTTTGTTTATTGACAAAGCCATTTAGCCAAAAAAGCTTCATCGGTGACGATGATTTTTCGATGAAATTCAGGATTTTCTGCAAATGTTTGCAGACCACATTCGGAAAAGTTTCGGCGCCTCAAATGATCAAGAGGCTTTAATTCTTGAGTTAATTGTATCTTGTAAGGGTGTAGGCTAGGACTTTGACGCAAAATTTGCCACAATGGGGTTTGAGAGATGCTAAATTCCTGTGAATGGTGTGGAATCGACTGATTTGGCTCATTTTGAACTGAAGCACTTACGGCTGCGATATTTTCGGTACTTCGACCAGTGCGTTGTCTCACTGGTACAGAAATATCAAATAGTGAATAATTTGGCTCAAATTTATCCACCATAGCACGTACAGCCTGTTAGGTGGGACGTTCGTTATGACCGAAAATTGGAGTATGCGCTTTGAAAGTTTCGACCACCGGCTTAGAATTCCGGTAGTAATTTTTAATAAGATCCAAACGTTGCTCATTCGTTACTTCACCATGATAAAAATGTAGAACTTGACTGATGTTTTGACATTGACATCCCAAAAAGAGTGTAAGGGTGAGTTGGTATTAAAATACAAAATTGATATGTCCCTATTGAAAAAACCATTATATACAGCTGTTATATAAAATAATTTATAAACGCCACCAAAAACATTTGTATCTGACCGTCTCACCATTTTCTAAATTTTCACTTGATTACACTGTCTTAATTAAAACGTTAAAGGTGATTTTACCAGTACAATTTCACATACATTTTAGTGGAAACTAACACCTTGAAAAATATGACTTGAGAAAATGTACGATTGCCATGTTTCTCAACCAAATACTTCATAATGCATAATACTTTATTTAGATTTTTATACCTTTTATGTTCAAACCAATATACCTCAAATTTACTTAGCGGTATTTACTTTAATGAATAATTTGTCAGCCATTACTATCTAACAAGACTGACACTTTTTGTAAATACCCTAAAATTATTTTATCATGCAACATGTGGATAATTATTTCCATCAATGTACCAAAGTATTCACTTTAAAATGGACGGCAAAGAATTTGTAGTGCCTATTTATCAGTGTTAATTTACAATAGATTATCTTTCACACGATTGACAAGACATAAAACATGTGCTGTAACAAACCTCCAAAACTAACAAGATTAAACAGCAAAATACGAATTTTAAGACATTTCTTTTTCATAATACAACCACAGTAGGGTACGAGTTTTACAAGTAGCAGATTTAAAGAACTTCTTGGAACGACTTGTGTAAGAGACAGTGCTAAAATGGTTCTGATTTAACAAGATCGCTATTTAGGCATTTTCGGTTTTAGCGAGGTTGTAGAAACTTATTGTACTGAGGGGACTAGTTTTTTTTCTTGAATTACTTGACTGAGATTGTGTAGAAGCGTTTTGTGAGCTTTGACCTTTTCAAGTCTGGCCTCGTCACAGGATTTAGAGAACCATGGCTTTTGAGTGGCTGAAGAGGTTTTCTGTGTACGTTGAATAAATAATTGCATACCAGCTTGGATAATTTCAGTGGCGTTTTGTGAGATATCAGAGGGGTCAGGATGAGAGAAGCAGACAGACGCACCTGGAAATGAGCAAAAGTAATCCCGCATTTAGTCCCAGTTCACAAAGTTGCAGTGCCAAACGATACGTGGGTATAATAACTGTGTGATCTCGGGTTGCATTGTGCAAAACACAGTGACCATGCCATGGTCTAAGCGACCAAGGTGGGTGGTGACTGATATCTTATAGCATTCAGGTTTTGTAGTAAGAAGGAGATCTAAGGGATTTGAGCTGTGTGTTGGGATGCGAGGAAAGTAGGTAGGTTGCAAAACCATATTGGCTAAAGGATTGCTGACTACAAAGGCCTCCGCTGCTCTCCCTTGTGGATCAGTTTTTGAAGATCCTAGCCATTTCTTATTATGGACATTGAAGTCACCAAGAATAGTGACCTCGGAGGAAGGATATTCAGAAATCAAATGGTTCGTTTTTTCAGAAAGGTAGTCGAAAAGCTGGACAAAGTTGTTGTCAGAAGGTGACCGGTAAATGCAACAGATAAATTTAGTTGCAGTCCTGAGAGAGTTTCATCCAAAGTATGTATTTTCTTCCAGCTTCTAAATTGGGGAGTCTAGTGCAGGGTAGATTGCTACGGACGTATGCCCACACGCCTCCATGTAATCTAAAGGAAGTAAGGAGCTCATACCCAAGGAAATTGAGGTGATTAGTGCCTGTTTTGGCACTGATTTGGGTTTCGGTGAGGAAGAGGAGTTGAGGCTTATTAGCCTGGAGGAAATGGTGGACGGAGTTCAGGTTAGAATATAGGCCACATATATTCGAGAAGGATATGTTGTATAATGTATCCAACCGATAACTCAAAAAACAATTAACTGATTTGGATGAAAATGGCTTGGACGAGTTCGTTAGTCAGGAAGATCAGACAAGGTTTTCCGGAAAAATTATGAGTTTTCTTTAGAAAAAAATGTTATTTCCGAAAATTACAACGCTATTTTAATGATAGTTGGTGGATATGTTACCTTGGGAAATACCTTACTACACACCAAAATTCAACTTTCCAAGTTTATAGAAAATTAAGTTATTCAAATTTGAAGCATTTAGTGAAAATTCGTTATAGCGCACTTGTTGCTCCCCGAACTTTTTTTATTTATGTTAAATGTTAGTCGACGAATAATTTTGTATTGTTAGCAATAAAAATTTGACAGTTTCAATTGTTTTTGATAAAATCAGTCTTTTTCCGCCATCAAAGGACCTTGCAAAGTGTATCTTGACAATATCCAATTTAGGTCTTGCCCTGCCACTAACATGAAATACATATGACACTTCAAGCTTAATTTTATGACATTAATACCATTTGTATAACAGAGTTCTTTCTTCTGTTGTCTACACTGTAACGAATTAAAGTTAAAAATTGGCATTGGAATTAACAACATATAATGTTCCATTTTAAAATAGACACCATGATACATAGCTGTCGTAATTATTTGTGACAATAGTATATAATTATAGACATCACTGATTATGTTGCATGATACCATAAATTTACTGTATGAAATGTTCATTGAGAGAACCAAATTTTATAGCAGTTTTCCGTTTTACTTGGCGCACAATTTATGTAAATTAAAAATAATTATATCAAGCCATAACATAAAACCTAACATAATGAAAGAGCTGTCAAACTAATTAACCTTTGATGTTTATGCGCATAAAGGAAAAACCCGAGGGGCAATAATTTTACCTGCAAAATTATTAGATTTTTTATAGTCTAGAGAATCAGAATAACACATTTTAAAAAGTCGAGTCACAATTTGACAATGATGTTTATTTTTAGTAAACAAAAATTATTAAATTTTACAATGCATTAAATAAAGCCAAACTTGACAAATCTAAATCCTTTTTTTATTAGCTTTTTTTCGATTAATAAAAATAACTGGTACACTATTAGAACAATGACTAGTTGCTTCTACAGGGCCTTCATTAATTTCCGAACCCCACGTGACCAGATTCTGTCCCTCTCTCTTAGTGGGATATGATTTTATGAGTTGGCAGTCCAAAAAGTAATCAAAAAAACCACTAGACTAGGGACCCTAAAGTTACTAAATCAATTGACAATTGACAGTTCAGTCCATTGGCGCTCAATTCCCCTTTGACGGTTATTTTGTATGTATATTGTGCATTTTCCAAGTTCGACCAGTGTTTACCTTCTTCAAATAATTTTCCATCTGTTGGACAATAAAAATAAACAGTTTTTACCAAAACTTAGCATTTTCATTGTGTTTTTACGTAAGTTAAAAGTGTAGCTATGTTGAGGTTATGTTGTTGACGATATTCAACATCGCATGGAACGAAGCTCTACCAAATCTGTTCGTCGGTAATCTGCCCAAACAGGTACATATTTGTTATATGTTGCACAATACACATTCCTAAAACTGTAAATTAGAAGTTTCAATAATCGGACCTCAATTTGTTTACGTACATTACAAAATTTTGATATCTATAGAAAATAAAAGTAATGTTTTATTTTTAATTTATTTTTTTAACAATCAATAACAGTAAACCATATATGAACAGACTTGCTGTTAAAAAATACAAAATAATAAATACATTTAAGACATTTACTGTTTCAACTTATTATAATTTTTATATTTTTTATAAAACCCCAAAGGAAATATGAGACAACACTGGCATCTTAGGGATTTCATTAATTCAGGTTGTACAACCGTGTATGACGGGTTGCCTAACTTAAGCAGTCACGTGGGGTTCGGGAATTAATTAAAGTCCTGTACTTTGTAAAACCCACCATTAAAACAAATTTAAAGGCGTTCTCCTTGGCCTCACCAATTACCCAGTTTGGTGCTTCATGGATACTTCACTACTAAAAGAACTAGTTTCTCCTTTGGGCATCCTCAAATGAAGAAAATTAAACATATATAATCTTTTTCTACCAGAGTACAATGCAAAAGTAAAACTGGTTGTACAGAAACTGGGAGGTTGCCAAGTAATAGCAAAAGGCTGAAGAAGTTTCCGTCATGCACCAACCTCATAAAATATATAGTGGACCTTGAGTGGATATTTCAATGCAGGTATTTAACAATAATACTTTTTCTGTCGATACCACATTACAACATGTAACAATTAATAATTTACAGCTCTTTCATGTATATATTATTAAACAGTAAAATATTAGTGTACAAAAATGCACCAGTCAATAAGACTAGGTGCTTTTACCTTTGTTAAAACCACCCCTGTTGCCGCCTCTAAAACAGAAGTAAAGGATCAGTAGATGTTGATATTGAGGGCGTCTCTGTGACACACACACATAGATTACATTGCTAATTATCATTGTCTTTCTTCTTCCTGGTCTCTCACCTCTCTTTAAGTAGCTAATGTTCTATTTAAACAACCTTTAAATTTAACGCACCTTACAAGAAAACATTATTAGAAAAATCATTTAAAAAAAAAAACATCTTCGACTTCTAGATAATGGGCCAAATGTAACACAGGTTCGGTTGCTTCCAGCTCAGCTAGGGGAAGGAAACAGTTAGTCTTCAGGTAGTTGAGAACATGACATTAAACATTTATTTGTTAAATGTAAAAGACACATTTCAGTATAAGTAAACTTGGAGAGCCCAAATCACCACAACACATTTTAAAAAGACCTGACGATCATTCTAGAATGTTTCATCCTCTGATGACGCTAACTTGGTTAGTGAAACGATCGTCAGGTCTTTTTAAAATGTGTTGTGGTGATTTGGGCTCTCCAAGTTCACTTATCAGTGCTCATCACAGGTTCCAATCTTCACTTAGTGACATTTCAGTATTTTCCAAACTGGGATTTTGTAAATTACCTATATCATGTAGCACACTAGAAAAATGTTTCTAGTAAAATTTAAGCCCTATAAAAATATATGATTGCAGGGACTTGATGACACAAATTGAAAACCTTTTTAATTTATGGTAACTGGACTGACCCAAAAAATACTAGAAAGCAGTTAGTTTTTCATATCCAAAGCACCATTTGCCCAACTCTTGCCAAAATGATGTAACTTTTTTGTTTATATTTGCAATTAAGAAAGGTTTAATAAGAATTTTTGTACATAACACAAACTACATAATTTCTAAAGTGTCCAGTGATATTGATAATTTAGCAGTTGGATGTATTATTATGAAAACATCCCTAACTTAATGTCTTTAGAAAGATAAATCTATCTCAAGGCTACAAGCTGCAAATATATCATCTTGTTTTAAATAAATTAAACCATAACAGCACCTATTGTATTGTATTTTGAAGGATGACATGGCTGCGGCTTGTTGCCATTCGCACATTTTTCCGTGATTATAGCTTTGTTCCTCATTTGATCTGTCCCTGATTAATTACACGTGAGCTAATATCTAAAAGATATATAGCGTCTGTATGTATTATTCGGACCACTTTGTATATAACCATTAGCTATAATTTAATTATAATGTTTGTCTTAGTGTATATATTTATTACATTTTTTTATATTCAAGTTAATAAGCCCACTATATTGCACAATAAATGACACCGTTTTGTACATAAAAATTAACTGTTTAGATATTGCTAAAATTAGAATCTATAAGGATAGTCACTGGGACACATATAACAGCACCTAATTATTATTTTTTAAATGAAAACTCGTTAAAAATGTAAGCTAGTTAAAATTGAGAACCTTAGATACTGCTTGAAACCACATGTTGCAATAAGTATAATTTGGAGAACCCAATCCATCAGAATATATTTTTTACATCTGACGATCATTTCGCTAACAAAGTCATGAGAGGGTGGTTAAATTAAGCGATTAAAAACTAGAACTATTTTTATGCTAGTTGACAAGCACTTGCAAACAGCGCCCTCCACGTAAGCAGACAGACTACCCCCATTTTTTTAAATTTTAATTTCAACGACACACCACGAGGGCTTACAGCCTAAATAACAAGGAGGAAAGAGGCAGCTTGTTAATTCTGGACTTGAAGGTTTGGAGGTTCGGAGGAGAAGGAAAAACATGTGCCGGCAAGGAATTCCACAACTTGGAAGTCCTCGGGACAAAAGAGCGGGCATAACAAGATGTTCTATGTCTGGTGACCTGAACAGTAAAAGGGTGCATTCGCTCTGTTCCCCTGGTAGATCTGTTGGGGGCAGCAGGTGGAAGAAAGCTCCTTTGAGCAGTGCCCGTGCAGATATCTATAAGAGAGAGAGGTCACCAACGGCACGTCGGTGGGCAAGGGATGGCAGCCTTTGGGTGAGGGTAGGGTCACCGATGAGACGTATAGCCCCCTTCTGTATGGAGTCCAGTATAGCGAGTGTAGAAGCGGCGGCAGCACCCCAGAGGTGGGAGCAGTATTCGAGGTTTAGTCTTATTTGTGAAGTATATAAGGTATAGAGATTAGCTGGTGAAAAGTATTTGCGAGCCCGGAAGAGGAAACCTAATTTCTTAGCAGCCGCTTCTGCAATTGATGTTACATGTTGGTGCCAATTAAGATTTCGATCCACAGAAATGCCAACAAGAGAAAAGGACTCATTACTTTGAATAACTTGGTTGTTCATTGTGATGGGTCTAGGGCTGGTGTATCTCTTATGAGATAGAAGGCAAGACTGAGATTTGATGGAGTTGAATTGTACAAGATTTCTAGTTCCCCAGTCTAATATATTTTGGAGATCCACAGAGACAGAACCCTCCATGAGTCGTCGATCCTCATCTAATTGGGCTAAAGAGACAGGCTTAGAATATTGTATATTTGAGTGGAGGGTGCTGTTATCCACGTAGCTGTGAACTGAGTGGGATGTGCTAGAGAGGAGGTCATTGATGTGGAGAAGAAACAAAGTAGGGGCTAAAGCTGAACCTTGAGGAACTCCTGCATTAATTGGATACAGTTTAGAGGAATGGCCATCCACAACAACAGATATAGGAGAAATCTAATGATTATTCCGAAGTAAAATATTTCAACCTAGAGAGAGAGAAAGAGAGAGGGCAGACAGGGTAAGGGGTAAATAAATAAAGTAAATATTGGCTAACATTTCATCAGTTTCAATTTTTTTTGTTTGTTGCTCGTAATTTTTTAAAACAAGCAGGGGCTTGTAAATTATTGAAGGAGTACATAAAACCATTGTTCTTTAAGGTGCCCTTTTGCGTAGGAATTTTCACTTCCTTCCAAGGAGGCACAACAGAGTAGTCATAGTATTAAATACTGTACTTTTAAGGTCACAGTTTCTTTTATTATAAAAATCGGGTGTGTTAAATTCTTTTAATTTATATTAAAGTAGTTTTATAAACAAACGATAGAATTTTATTACCTAGATATAGTAAAACCGACCACTCTACATTCCAAGTGATATTGAAACCTCGTACGAGGGCGACAAAGAGTGGTCGCAGGGTATATGATACCGTAGGTATGTAATAAAATTGAGGTTTTCTATAAAACAACCCCATGCCCTACAGTATTCATTCCAATAATCAATTTTTTAGGTCAGTTAAAGCTGATTAAACCTAATTCATTTAAATAGGGTGAAAGCGCGCCTATTACAACTGAATTAAACTGCTGGGCATTATAGAAACACACAGTATTTAACAAGACGCAACACCTGCAGTTGACCACAGAACAAGATTCAGAATGAGTAATAAATTCAAGAATATTAAAATCCCCAAGTATAATAAAGTTGTTATTATACAGGAAATCCAATGATTCCAAGTATTCAAAAAATGTAAGATAATGTTGCATATGTTCCCAATGTTGCGTTAACCCAACAAACAAAAAATATATAAGAACCGTTTTTTCCTTAAATTTTTGACATTAGAACTTTATTTATTGAAGCTAATATAAAAGTTAATTCACTGAAAGAACAGTGTATTTTTTATTATTTCTACTCGCGGTCGGAAATGGGTTGATTCAAATTTCTAACAATATACTGTATTGTACAAATTAATGGGAACACTGGGAATTTCTATATTATTTTAACATGGCAACACTGCTGTGACAATTCTGACAGGTGTTCCTTGATACATCCCATAACCTGCCATTCTGCATTAAATTATTGTCTATGTTAGTCGTTTTGCCAGTTATTGTTACTAAGCTACACATGTTTTTGTGATTTTGGGAGAGATAGCAAGTTTTGGTTTTAGAATTTTCGGTCATCATTATTAACCAAGATTTACATAATTAAAAATCATTTAAAGTTAATCTGTAAATCTACATTTACATACACACACAAATAAGACATAAAACCCAAATGAAAAGTAATGCTTACCCATAAGAGTCTCTTCTTTCTACGTCCCTTCCGCCACTGCCGTTACCACGGTCACGGCCTGAACAGAAGAAAGGAATGGTAAAATAGAGGTTTATGTTAATAAATATATGAAATAATAAAAACTAAATAACAGTTTCATGTCTAAAAGTGTTCTATAAACATGTATGTATTATAAAAATTCTGAACGCAGCAAGTAGTGAATTTTCATAAAAATGTTTTTAATAGCAAATATGTCTTCTTTTAACGAAGGCAGGCATAAAGGCAGATTTCTCTGGCACACGAACCTGTTTAAGCTATTTACCCACCTAGCAAGATATAATTATTCACAAAAAGCCTGGACGCAGCAAGTGCGTTATGGTAGTGAATTTTCATAGAAATGATCTGGCACAAAATATTTTATAACTTTTTTTTCTTGTAACATAGAAATCTAAATTTTGGTATATAGTTTGCTTTTTATATCGTAAACCTACCTACCAAATTTCCTTATCATAGATTTTTTATTTTTTAAGATAAAAATCTTTTTCAAATGAAAACTCAAAATTTTCTCGGAAAACCTCGTCCGATTTTTTTGATTAACGAACTTGTCAAAGCCTTTTACAAAAGGAAGGTACGTGCCAAATTTTACCAAAATCGGCGTATTATTCTTTGAGATAAAATTTTTTTTTCGAATGAAAACTTAAAATTTTCCCGGAAAACCTCGTCCGATTTTTTTGATTAACGAACTTGTCAAAGCCTTTTACAAAAGGAAGGTACGTGCCAAATTTTATCAAAATCGGCGTATTATTCTTTGAGATAAAATTTTTTTTCGAATGAAAACTCAAAATTTTCCCGGAAAACCTCGTCCGATTTTCCTGACTAACAAACTTGTCAAAGCTATTTACAAAAGAAAGGTACATGTCAAATTTTATTAAAATCGGCTAATTACTTTTTGAGAAAATAATTTTTTTCGAATGAAAACTCAAAATTTTCCCGGAAAACCTCGTCCGATTTTCCTGACTAACGAACTTATCCAAGCTATTTACAAAAGAAAAGTACATGCCAAATTTTATCAAAATCGGCCCATTATTTTTTGAGTTATCGGTGTGATATATATATATATATATATATATATATATATATATATATATATATATATATATATATATATATATATATATATATATATATATATATATATATATATATATATATATATAAACATATAAAAATTGAAACAGACCCCGGATATGGGTTCTAGGGGTCCTAGATCGCGCTCATTTGAAGAAATTTTTTCAAAATTCAAAAGTCGAGACCTCCTCATTAGTGAATTTTTTCTAAGAAAATTCACTAAAAGCTTTCCGACTGAACTCCCCAAAAGAAATTTGCATGAAAATTTGCAAACAACTTTTTCACGAAAATCGGAAAATATTTTTTTTACAATAACTTATTAAACATTTATTACCAAAATGTCAAAAATCTTACAATGATTTCTACGAAAACACAAAACATTTTCTGTGAATTTTTTTTTACACAAAATTTGCCAAAAGAATACATAACATTCAAATTATATACCCAATCTGTAACTATTTTTTTAAAAGCCTGGACGCAGCAAGTGCTGTAATGATAGTGAATTTTCATTAAAATGTTTTAAATAGCAAATATGTTTTTATTTCAAGAAAACAGACATCAAATTTGGTTACCAGTATAACCTATATAGTAAAAACATTGTGCGATGTTTAATCAAAATAACTTTATTGTTTAAAAATGTACAAAATATTTCGAAAATAAACTTAAAATGTTCCCGAAAAAACTAGTTTCTTGGCCAACGAACCTTATAGGTTCAAGCAAACTGAGTTATTCAAATTTGAGGCATTCAATAAAAATTCGCTACCATAACGCACTTGTTGAGTCCCGAATTTATTTTCTTACCAACATGCATTATATTTTCGTGGTAGAAATTTCATACATTTATATATATATAACACCGATAACTCAGAAAATAATGGGGCGATTTTGATCAAATTTGGTGAGTAAGTTCGTTTTGCAAGTGGCTTGAATAAGTTCGTTAACCAGGAAAATCTGAACACATAAAAATTGAAACCGACCCTGGATATGTGTTCTCGGGGGCCTTATTAGTGTTCATTTGATGGAACTTTTGCAAAATTCAAAAGTCGAGATCTCCTTAGTGATTTTTTTTAAAAAGAAAATTCACTAAAAATAGAAAAACGCAAAAATATTTCCATACTAGTCTGTAGGTATAGGGTTGTTCAAGTTGAGAAAAATTGATTTAAGACAGTTAGAATTTTTCCAAATTCAGTCACTATTTGAGAGCGCTCTATGTACAGCATCTTGATTTTTATGTAAATAATATTAAACGAAAACCTCTCTGAATGCATCACTTTCATGAGACTCTCCTATCTATTGGTAAATATAATTGTAAACCTTCCTAAATGCGTCATTTTCATGGGACTCCCGATTTCCATTGGTAAAAACGCGGTATCACAATTTTTGATATGTCCCAAATGTAAAAAGTTGAAAAACAGTTGAAATAACTCTAAGTATCACCAACGACTTATGGGCCAGCCTGTGATCGTCAACGTAATTTTATAAGATGCGGCTCAAAACACCCTATAAATAACTTTATATTTGCCCCCATATGCGCCAGCTCCTACTCCCCTATTGGTTTTGGAGCCGTCGGTGTTAGTGTAAACTCAAGTACCAAATTTGGTTGCCATAGCTTTGTTATTTTTCTGAAAGAAAAGCTAAAATTTTCCACGAAAAACTGATTCGATTTTCCTGGCTAACGAACTTATTCAAGCCACTTGCAAAAGTAAGGCACCTACCAAATTTTATCAGAATCGGTCATTATTTTTTGTTATTATATATTAGTGAATTTTTCGTTTTACGAAAAGTTAGCTAAAAATGCATTGCCATTTAGTCATTAACATTAAATAATAAATAAATAGATCAAATATAAGTAACTTGAGCTTGTGATATAAATTTTAAAAAATTTCAGGACGCAGCAACTACGTTATGGTAGCGAATTTTCATTAAATGAGAGCTATGACAACCAAATTTGGCATTTACGTTTCTCCTATCAAACATAACCTACATGCTAAAATCAGATCCCTAAGTTAAACGAAAAAGTTATAGGCATTCAAAGGAAAAAAATTTAGGTGCCACTGGTGATCAAGGAAAGCACAAGAACAAAAGATTTCGTGTGGTGAACAAAACCAATTGAATATTACATACAATGACAATGGTTGTTTTCTTGACGCAAAAAGGACAAGAAGTAGCAGAAAATATATTTTGAAAATTTTATAATTTTCCTTCTTAAAACGTCAAAGTATCGATTTGAAATGGCAAAATTTGCATTTTCAGACAAATAATCTGAAACAAATACGGATTGTGCTGAAGAAATTTCCTAATAGGCGTGTAATGTTTCTAGTGTTTCTATAGAAATAATTTTTTGTAACATTTTTGTGAAATGTTGGTAATTAATAATAAATGTTTAGTAAGTTATTGTAAATAAAAGTTGTCGATTATTTGTGAAAAATATAATTTAGTGTACTTTACTGAAGACAATTTCAGCAAAAAAAAGGTGAATTTTTGGAAAACATTTTCGCAAAATTTCATTTTTTTTCTACTTGGGTCATAAAGCTGTTGTCAATAATTATATCTTGGCAGGTGTATAAGCAGCTTGAAGAGGTTCGTTGTCCAGGAAAATGGGACCAGAACATTTTAAGTTTAGTTTCGGAAAATGTTTGTGCTTTTTGAAACAAAGCTATTTGAATGAAATACAGTACATTTTACATTGTTACATGTTAATACTATATAGGTTATACTGCCAACCAAATGTCCTTTTAAAAACAATACATATTTGACATTAAAAACATTTTTATGAAAATTCGCTACCATAACGCACTTGCTGCGCCCAGACTTTTTTTAAAAATCTAGCCAGTGATTAATAATAGTAAAAGTAAGTTACAACAGCATCAATGTGAAGTAAGATCATAAGCTGTGAATCCAACGTGACACTCAGATCACGAACAGTATCAGCAGTAGATTCCATACGAGATTATTAGAATCTGCAGTCGTACACTGAGAGGTAGCTCTATGGGAGAACATCATAAAACACTTACTTATGTTCAAATGAAGATCATTTGTGTGGCACCATGAAGACAAGCACTCCAAATTATGGACAAGGGCAGACATTTCAGCAGCTGTGTAGACAGAAGTGAACATTTATAAATCATCTGCAAACGTTAAGTAAGGTGACCTGAAGAATATTCCAATATCATTGATGAAAATGTTGAATAGAAGTGGCCCAAGGTGTGAACCTTGTGGAACCCCAGAACTCACATAATAAGATAAAGAGTAACTCCCAATAACTTTAACTCTTGAGGGCTGCGGCTTCAAGATATGAATGGCACCATGCTACCTGCAGATTTCTAATGCCATATGTGTATAATTTCCAAATTAACAGGGAACATCAAAAGCGAAATAAAAATAAGCTCGGGGACGACAAACCATTGGGAATACTTGAATCAAACGATTATGACTTATTTTGATCGCTTGACGTTAGAGGATGGCAAAAGTGACACCGAAGAAAACCAATACCAATACAGGAGGATTATATTTTATGCCACAACATCCAGTTCTCTAATCAATAAACGAAAAACGTTGAAAGTAAGTGCATAAGAAATGGTCCAAGGCTGACAATTTATAAAATTGTTTGTTGGTTGTACATTGTACAGTCTCTATCTATAAATTTTTGTGTAAAGTAAAGCTATCGTGACAACATACTACCTGGTCTTGCACAGAGATGGCGTCCCTGTCGTATCTCTCACAATGTTCTCCAGTCTGACATCTTGGAATAACTTCCATTCTTTAGATTTGTATCTACGATTTATTCAAATAGCATAGCAGTACAGATAACGTCATCTATCTTTGTCCAACATTGTAGATATTGCATTACAGACTCTGAGGTGATGTCGAGGATTATTTTATTATTAATTTCGAATAACTTTATTTTCCATTGATCAAACGCCTTGAAAATTGGTTCACAACCACGTCTGTCTATGTTTTTTTAAGCAAATTTTCATTTCAATCACTTAGACAATGTGAGAGATATTGCGTTTTAATAAATAAATATATAAATAAATAAATAAATATCGCCTTTATTAACTAAATTATGATTCGTATTACAACCCCACAACCACCATCAGGAAATACCGAAGTCTAGCAGAGCTATTTACACTAACCCCAACCCTCAGTGGAAACAGGGCACATTACACGCAACTGTGAATCTTCAGCCAAAAAAAAAAAAAATAACAAGTAAATCTGTAGAAAAATTCTAAATAAAAAATTGCCTAAATTTCTGAGGAGTCCCAACTAAAGGCCAAAACTTAAAACTAAGAATGGAACCACCCAAAACACCCCAGCATTGATGCCCACTATACGGAAACCAACCTCTAAATTTGTTGATATTGAACATTTTAAATTCTTGAGGTAATCGATTATATAAAGAAATAGATTGATACATAAAGCTACGTGTAAACATGGCTGTCCGATGATCCGGTACAACAAAACTTTCATTAAATCTAGTTGATTTAGAGTGAACACGTTTATGAGGTGTAAACTTTTGTCCGAGAGATGAAGGTGCTGCAGGGTCATTCACAATATAATGTGTAAAAGCTCCCAAATGTAGTAGTCTTCTAGAGCTCATACTAAGACATCCGTCCTCTTGTATTTTATATGTAATTGGATCATGCTTTCTGACCCCACATATTAAACGGCGGCAGCTTTTTTGTACTATATCCTTATTCAATTGGGTTAGACAAGAACCATAAATGAAATCACAGAAGTTGAAGTGTGACATGACAAGAGACTCACATAACAACTTTCTCGCTTTCTGGTCTAGTAGGAATCTGTTACAATATAGAAGCCTCAGACCAGAGTATGCTCTCCCAAGTATGAGCTTTAGATGATCTTCAAACCTCAAATCACTATCAAAAATAAGTCGCAGATTCATTCACAATTTTATGTGTAAAAGCTCCCAAATGTAGTAGTCTTCTAGAGCTCATATTAAGACATCCGTCCTCTTGTATTTTATATGTAATTGGATCATGCTTTCTGACTCCATATATTAAACGGTAGCAGCTTTTTTGTACTCTATCCTTATTCAATTGGGTTAGACAAGAACCATAAATGAAATCACAGAAGTTGAAGTGTGACAAGACAAGAGACTCACATAACAACTTTCTCGCTTTCTGGTCTAGTAGGAATCTGTTACAATATAGAAGCCTCAGACCAGAGTATGATCTTCCAAGTATGAGCTTTAGATGATCTTCAAACCTTAAATCACTATCAAAGTAAGTCCCAGATTCCTAGCCTTGTTCGCGAAAGGAACTAGAACATTGTCAATAGGAATTTTAAAATGTTCGATAATAAATTGTTTGCTGTTTCTATTTGCAAAACACATTAGTTGAAATTTGCTCGGATTTAACATCAAATTATGTTTTAAGGACTGATCTCGAAGCGCTACTAGATCTTCATTAATATATTGACAAGTTTATATATAGTCTTCTTTTGGAAAGTGATAATATAACTGGGTATCGTCCGCGTAGGCCTGCATTTTGCACTGACTCACTGAACTCAATATTTCAGAAGTATATATATTATAAAAAGCAGAGGCCCCAAAATGGATCCCTGAGGTATTCCAGAGAGAATATCTGTATAGGTGGAAAAACTGTTATTACCTACAATTTGCATTTTTCTAATAGCCAAATATGTTTCGACCATCAACCTTGATGACTCATCAAAACCATAATATCCTATTTAGACACAGAGTAATTGGTGATTTACGGTATCGAAGGCCTTAGACTAGTCAAGTAAAACAAACACACTAATCAGTCCAGCATCATTAACCTCCATAATGTCACTAGTGACATTAGTCAAAGCAGTGCTCACACCATATGCCCTCCTGAAGCCACATTGTGCATCGGGAAGCAAATTATTATCATTAAAATAACCAATTATTTGATTATACATATTCTCTCAACAATTTTAGACAAATTTCTAGACAAAGTTTGCCTGTCGGGTCAGCTAGTTTTAAATAAAAATAAATCAAGTTTAAAGTACAAACTGTAATTTAAAATCCTGCCAAAATATTGTAGAAAGGATCCTCTTCAAATGGATTTCTTGCAAACATTACCATATACCCCGCGATTAAAGATTTAGGGTCAACCTTATAATTTTGTACCCTTTCAACCGAGTTTGATAAAAAAAAAAAAACAGAGTTCAAAATCGGATCTCGACCATTTTCGACTTTGACTCAGTTGATCTGCAAATGTTTCACAATATCTGAATCCCAAATCTCGTCTAAATCACTCAAAGGGACAAGAAATTATAGGGGTGGCCCTAAATCCATGGTCACCCGGTATATCTACTACACATTCACAAAACAAGAGAAAATATGTTTCCCTAGACAGGATACACTTTACATTAAATTACAATGCAGTGAGTTTAATAGGGAACATACTCTACCCTTTATAAAATAAATCATGTATTACCATTATTATAGTAATAATGATGTCGGAAAGGGTGCAAAAAAAAATATTCAAACAAAAAGTCAAAGAAACAAATGAGTCACTTACCAAATCCGCCACCACCGCTATCAAAACTGCGACCGCCGCCGCCACCACCTCCGTAGCCACTACCGCCAGTACTACCATAACTACTGCCGCCGCCACCAGAGCCGTAACCTCCTCCACTACCGCCAGAGTTATAACCACCACCACTGGAGCTGTAGCTATCTCCGCCACCACCTCCTGAGGTACCATATCCACCTCCGCCACCTCCTGAGGCGCCATATCCACCTCCGCCGCCTCCTTGATTATATCCACCCCCACCTGAAAGAAATGAATCTTTCAAAAATCAAATACAAATGCAAGTACGAATCACATTACAGAGGAAGTAAGTCCATAGCTGATAATATTTGGAGACAATGAGGTTATAAAAAGTAAAAAAGAAAATCAATATACAACTTTTTTATATTAAATAATTGTCACAAACACAATGGCGTTTATTATTTTAATACGTTAAATATTTAGGGGCATACACATTTTTAAATCTAATACCGCGCTGTCCATCTCACACCATGTTCACCAGTAGGGGAACTGCAGACGTCACTAACGCAAATAAGAGAAGTTAGAATAGAGTAATATTTTTCCAACAATGTACAAAAACAAAAGCACAAACTAAATAAATGCACCTGGGTGACAGTAAAATATATATCAGCATTCATTCGAACAAGCGATCTGCATTAATGACATCAACACAAGGAAATAATAATAATAATATTTATTGCACTCACAGTACAAATGGACATGGTTCAGCGAACTGTTTTTCAACATATCCAGCTACAGAACAAATTTAAAACAGGGTAATATCAAGTTCATATGTCCCAGCTAACAGACTCTGTCCCAAAGCATATTTTACAGCCCTTATTGAAAGAGAAGCTATACCCATTCTATGTAGATAATTGAATAGGTAAGATATTAAGTAACAAAAGGATCTTTTAAAACTTGCAGCTCTATGTATAGGAACAGTCAAGTCAACTAACTCATGCCTCGCAGGAGTCTGTCATGTACATCAGTTCGAAGGCTGACACAGTCATATAGGAACAACCTTGATGACTAAGGTGGCATAGTGAACAAGTCTCCTTTCCTGTATGTTCAGCCAGTCCAGTGTCCGCATGTACGGCGTAACGTGAGCAAAACGGGGTACGTGGAGAACAAATCTCACACACCAATTCTGCACCTTTCGGATACGGTACCTGTCCAGACGCGTCAGGCAAGGACCATACACACAATCACCATAAGTGAACAGTGACAGGATTGGCAAGTTCACCAAAAGTTTACGTGCATCCTGGGGAAGACAATCACGGTACTGATACAGGTGTCACAGTCTATAGAACGCAGAGATGGTCCACATGTCTGGAGAACTGCAGGTTCCCATCCAGTATCAATCCCAAATTTCTGCGATTATTCGAATGGGACAAGGCATCAGACCCAAGCAACACAGACAGTCGAAGGCTGCGGACCTGTCGACCATTATAGGAGGTGCCAAGAATGAGAAAATTGCACTTCTCAGGATTGAAGCTGAAGTTGTTGCTCCACGCACTCCACTCTCTGCAGGTCTCCATTTAACCGCCGAATCGGTTCATCAGCATTAATACACTAAGAGGAATATATAATTGCATATCGTCTGCAAAACAGTGAAGAGTCGACAGTAGAGGAATGCTATTCACATCAGCGGTAAACAAGTTGAACAGAATTGAACCAAGTATTGATCCCTGAGGCACCTCCACCGATACTGGGCGGAGCTCAGAGCAAGCTCCATCATCAAGTCTCACCATCTGCGATCGACCACTAAGGTAGCTGGCAAACCATTGCAAAAGGTGACCAGAAACTCCACAACTCAACAATTTAGCAAGTAAAAGAGAATGATCAACAGAATCAAAGGCCTTCGTCATATCCAGCATAACTGGAGCAGTAACATAGCCCTGATTCTAATGAGTGAGAATATCATTAACTACAGAAAGTAGGACAGTTGATGAGCTATGACCGCATTTAAAGGCAGACTGTTGAGAAGGTATAATGCTTTCAGCAAATTCCGACAACTGTTTGTTAATCACACCTTCAGCAATTTTAGACGGCACAGATTGCAAGTTTATATTTCGAAAACCACTTATTGACTTTGGAGAGTTATTCTTCGGGATCGATATACCCATTGAGTCCTTCCACAAGTCAGGAAACACACCACACTCCACGGAGTAATTTATGTGTGTTAAAGTAGCAGCACAGAAATCAACAGTTAACTGCAACATCCTTCCACTGACACCACCAAACCCAATACAAGATGACTTCTGCTTGATGATGAGGTATCTCACCACCTCACAGGAGACAGGAGAAAAGGTTATACAATCATCAGTAACATCGTCTGCAAGACATTGATAGTCAGTTATCAACAGTGAGGAAAGGCCCTCAGACAGAGAAGTAAAATAGTTATTGAAAGCATCCACAGAAAAAATGTCACAAGGGATAAATTGTGTGGAGTTGGCAGCTACACCCAACTTTTTCAAAAAAGACCAGAGTTTTTTAAAATTTCCTGCCCTCTCATCTAGACTGTCTGAAGTAACACTTTCCCTCCTCCCATATGGCAAAGTTATAATAATTCCTCATCTGACAATAATAATCCCTAAGTGAAGCATTTCCAGAAGCAAGGAATTTCACACGAGCCTTTTGCTTCATTTGTCTCAATAACCTAAGAGTCTCTGTATACCAGGGGGTAATCCTACAGTTTAACTCTCCTGGCTTGTCCCTAAAGCAAACAGATTGTCAGGTATGGTGAAAATGCATGCAGTGTTGCCAGACAACCAACCGGCCATTGCCCAAACCCACCGGATTCGCCACAAAGCTTTTATCATAAAGACCTGGATTCCCCACAAAGCTAGGGTAAGGGAAAACCATAGATAACAATGTAAACATTCTCCCATGCAATATGGTAAAGTCCAATACCAGAAAACAAATGACAAAAAAAAAGTGTTCAAAAAGCAGTAGGTCATGGAGTCTAACAATAGACTTCTACTTTTAACATATTTTTCTATAATGATTCACGATAAAAAAATAGGAACTTTAAGCACACCAATGAATCGGCCCATTATTACAAATGATCATTTATTTACATTACATTATCCTAAAAACTTGTTATAATTTAATTAAATAGGTAAACCTAGTAAATAACTAAATTTATTAAGAGAACTCAATAAAAAGCAGATTAATGATTTACGAAGACGCCTTTGAAAATTGTTTGAATTTTAAACGTAAGTAAACTGAAAAACAACGGAAAAAAGGTTGCTATGGATATAACACTATCACGACAATTAAGAATACTATCATTCTTAATTATCTGAATAATTTGACGTGTATTTAACACGCTGCTTAAAATTTTGTACTAAATAGTTTGTTTCCTGTTTATTTTAAATATTATTCAACAATATGTTTAGTAATGAAGAATATTTTGCAAATTCATATCAAAACAACTACCCAGAAAGACGACAACCAAACACCAAAATATTTCGTGGGATAGTGACCAATCTATTGAACAACGGTTGCTCCAACGCAAAGAAACTACCAATGCCAAGAAATGAAGAAAGAAATAATGCCGTCTTACATGTTTTAAACAAAAACCTTCCGCGATCTGTTCGGTTATATTGTGAACAAATTTACCTTCCAAAAAGTACGACACACCGTGTATTAAAACAAAGTCATTACCTTCCATACAAACCTACAATCGTACAAGACGTAAATGTTGACAATTACCCTAAGCGACTTCAATTCTGCAGATGGTATCAAGGACAATGTCAGCAAGATGAAAATTTTTCGAAAGTCGCACCATCGTTACCTCTATTAGTGAATTTTCATTATGAAAATTCACCAACAACAAAATAAAATTGCAAATAAAACAATCAAATATATTTATAAAGTTTGTTTGGATCAATGTCTACCCCTTTAAAAATAATAGTAATAAAGGGACTATCAATTGTCCAATAGTTATTCTTTTCGACATAGTAGGAGGATACAAAACATTATCTTTTGTATCCATGCCTATGTCGCATGAGTTTATTAATTTACAAGACTACAAACTTTTAACAAAAACACATTCATCTGTTCTGTATAGACAGGCCTGTATTAAGAAATCTCTAATTGTTCTGAATTTATTGATAGGTTCATTTCTCAACCACCTTGGGAGTGCATTGTAAAAGTCGACCCTAACTGCTTTAGTTTTATTTAGCTGATGCCTCAGTTCAGCATGTGTGTCAAAACTTTTCCTATTCCCTCTCACCAGGGCCGGCCTTAACCACCCAGGCGCCCCGGGTGAATCAATCATTTGGCGCCCTTTATTATATGATAATGATATAACAAGAGAAGTTAATTGTGTAGCACATTTGTTTTAAATTTAAGATAATTCTAAGCTTCTCTGGCAGTTGGTTGAACTCTAAACATGTTGAGACTTTACTTTTCTAGCTTTTTTGTCAGCAATTTCTCTAATAAGACAAGCAAAATCTAGGTTTTCTGCAACTTGATTTTCCATGGACAGTGAGGCCAAATTGGTCAATCTGGTTTGAGACATTGTAGACCGCAAGTAGGTTTTTATCAATTTCAGTTTGGAAAAACTGCGTTTACCACTTGCAACAGTCACTGGTATTGTTAACAGAATACGCAACGATATCCAGGTGTTGGGATATAATTCTTGAAGGTTATGCTTCTTGATAAAGTTGAAGGCTTCAATAGGCGTTGCTTGATGGTCTTCGAGATAATGTTGCAGGCCTAAAATTTCATCGCACAACAAATTGCCATTGATATCTGATTTAAAGTTGACAGTTAACTGTTCCTGTAATTTAGTACAATGTTTTAATAATCGTTCTTTATTTTGATTCTTTTTTATGTTAAACAAGAAACTCCACGCCGTAGAAAAAAAAATCTTGCATCTGTTCAAATATTTCTTTTATAGATATAAGCACGGTATCCAAAAGAGCATTAAAAAATTCGCGGCGCCCGCGCCCCCGTTCTCCGACGCCCGGGTCGCCCCCCCCTAAAGTCGGCGCTGCCTCTAACCGCCAACAATTGTCTGTAAACCACCAGAGTATAATTACATTATGGTAAATTCCTGAAAGATGTGTTTACAGTGGACATAGCAACCCGCCCTGACAACACCTGTGATAGCTGCTTTCTGCAACATAAAGAGTCTATCCAAGTGCACGCTCGCAAGAACAAATGGTGAGAAGGGGAAAAGTAATTTGCTGACCAAAGTTAGTTATTTTAGCTGACCGACTACTTATAGACTAAACTTTTCCATGAAACTCTATATCTTGGATGCCACCTACCAGCCGCATCTGCTACCAGAAAAGTATAGAAAAACACCCCTATTTAGGGGTAGTTTACTCTTGAGTTTTTTCATTTTTTAGTGCGACCAGAGAAAGTATGAATGCGACCAAGCTATAAATTTACACAAAATCACTGATGGCTACTGTCTTTCCACTACCAAAGTTTCACAAAAAAATATTCATATTTAAGGGTAGTTTACTCTTGAGGTTTTTTCGTTTTTTAGTGCGACCAGAGAAAGTATGAATGCGACCAAGCTATAAATTTACACAAAATCACTGCTGGCTACTGTCTTTCCGCTACCAAAGTTTCACAAAAAATATTCATATTTAGGGGTAGTTTATTCTTGAAGTTTTTTCATTTTTTAGTGCGACCAGAAAAAGTATCAATGCGATCAAGCTATAAATTTACACAGAATCACTGCTGGCCACTGTCTTTCCGCTACCAAAGTTTCACAAAAAAATATTCATATTTAAGGGTAGTTTACTCTTGAGGTTTTTTTGTTTCTCAGTGCGACCAGAGAAAATGTGAATGTGACCACGCTATAAATTTACACATAATCATTGCTGGTAACTGTCTTTCCGCTACCAAAGTTTCACAAAAAAATATTCATATTTAAGGGTTGTTTACACTTGAGGTTTTTTCGTTTTTTAGTGCGACCAGAAAAAGTATGAATGCGACCAAGCTATAAATTTACACAAAATCACCGATGGCTACTGTCTTTCCACTACCAAAGTTTCACAAAAAAATATTCATATTTAAGGGTAGTTTACACTTGAGGTTTTTTCGTTTTTTAGTGCGACCAGAGAAAGTATGAATGCGACCAAGCTATAAATTTACACAAAATCACTGCTGGCCCCTGTCTTTCCACTACCAAAGTTTCACAAAAAAATATTCATATTTAAGGGTAGTTTACTCTTGAGGTTTTTTCGTTTTATAGTGCGACCAGAGAAAGTATGAATGCGACCAAGCTATAAATTTACACAAAATCACTGCTGGCTACTGTCTTTCCACTACCAAAGTTTCACAAAAAAATTTTCATATTTAAGGGTAGTTTACACTTGAGGTTTTTTCGTTTTTTAGTGCGACCAGAAAAAGTATGAATGCGACCAAGCTATAAATTTACACAAAATCACCGATGGCTACTGTCTTTCCACTACCAAAGTTTCACAAAAAAATATTCATATTTAAGGGTAGTTTACACTTGAGGTTTTTTCGTTTTTTAGTGCGACCAGAAAAAGTATGAATGCGACCAAGCTATAAATTTACACAAAATCACTGATGGCTACTGTCTTTCCACTACCAAAGTTTCACAAAAAAATATTCATATTTAAGGGTAGTTTACTCTTGAGGTTTTTTCGTTTTTTAGTGCGACCAGAAAAAGTATGAATGCGACCAAGCTATAAATTTACACAAAATCACCGATGGCTACTGTCTTTCCACTACCAAAGTTTCACAAAAAAATATTCATATTTAAGGGTAGTTTACACTTGAGGTTTTTTCGTTTTTTAGTGCGACCAGAGAAAGTATGAATGCGACCAAGCTATAAATTTACACAAAATCACTGCTGGCCCCTGTCTTTCCACTACCAAAGTTTCACAAAAAAATATTCATATTTAAGGGTAGTTTACTCTTGAGGTTTTTTCGTTTTATAGTGCGACCAGAGAAAGTATGAATGCGACCAAGCTATAAATTTACACAAAATCACTGCTGGCTACTGTCTTTCCACTACCAAAGTTTCACAAAAAAATTTTCATATTTAAGGGTAGTTTACACTTGAGGTTTTTTCGTTTTTTAGTGCGACCAGAAAAAGTATGAATGCGACCAAGCTATAAATTTACACAAAATCACCGATGGCTACTGTCTTTCCACTACCAAAGTTTCACAAAAAAATATTCATATTTAAGGGTAGTTTACACTTGAGGTTTTTTCGTTTTTTAGTGCGACCAGAGAAAGTATGAATGCGACCAAGCTATAAATTTACACAAAATCACTGCTGGCCCCTGTCTTTCCACTACCAAAGTTTCACAAAAAAATATTCATATTTAAGGGTAGTTTACTCTTGAGGTTTTTTCGTTTTTTAGTGCGACCAGAGAAAGTATGAATGCGACCAAGCTATAAATTTACACAAAATCACTGCTGGCTACTGTCTTTCCACTACCAAAGTTTCACAAAAAAATTTTCATATTTAAGGGTAGTTTACTCTTGAGGTTTTTTCGTTTTTTAGTGCGACCAGAGAAAGTATGAATGCGACCAAGCTATAAATTTACACAAAATCACCGATGGCTACTGTCTTTCCACTACCAAAGTTTCACAAAAAATATTCATATTTAGGGGTAGTTTATTCTTGAAGTTTTTTCATTTTTTAGTGCGACCAGAAAAAGTATCAATGCGATCAAGCTATAAATTTACACAGAATCACTGCTGGCCACTGTCTTTCCGCTACCAAAGTTTCACAAAAAAATATTCATATTTAAGGGTAGTTTACTCTTGAGGTTTTTTTGTTTCTCAGTGCGACCAGAGAAAATGTGAATGTGACCACGCTATAAATTTACACATAATCATTGCTGGTAACTGTCTTTCCACTACCAAAGTTTCACAAAAAAATATTCATATTTAAGGGTAGTTTACTCTTGAGGTTTTTTTGTTTCTCAGTGCGACCAGAGAAAATGTGAATGTGACCACGCTATAAATTTACACATAATCATTGCTGGTAACTGTCTTTCCACTACCAAAGTTTCACAAAAAAATTTTCATATTTAAGGGTAGTTTACTCTTGAGGTTTTTTCGTTTTTTAGTGCGACCAGAGAAAGTATGAATGCGACCAAGCTATAAATTTACACAAAATCACTGCTGGCTACTGTCTTTCCGCTACCAAAGTTTCACAAAAAATATTCATATTTAGGGGTAGTTTATTCTTGAAGTTTTTTCATTTTTTAGTGCGACCAGAAAAAGTATCAATGCGATCAAGCTATAAATTTACACAGAATCACTGCTGGCCACTGTCTTTCCGCTACCAAAGTTTCACAAAAAAATATTCATATTTAAGGGTAGTTTACTCTTGAGGTTTTTTGTTTCTCAGTGCGACCAGAGAAAATGTGAATGTGACCACGCTATAAATTTACACATAATCACTGCTGGTAACTGTCTTTCCGCTACCAAAGTTTCACAAAAAAATATTCATATTTAAGGGTTGTTTACACTTGAGGTTTTTTCGTTTTTTAGTGCGACCAGAAAAAGTATGAATGCGACCAAGCTATAAATTTACACAAAATCACCGATGGCTACTGTCTTTCCACTACCAAAGTTTCACAAAAAAATATTCATATTTAAGGGTAGTTTACACTTGAGGTTTTTTCGTTTTTTAGTGCGACCAGAGAAAGTATGAATGCGACCAAGCTATAAATTTACACAAAATCACTGCTGGCCCCTGTCTTTCCACTACCAAAGTTTCACAAAAAAATATTCATATTTAAGGGTAGTTTACTCTTGAGGTTTTTTCGTTTTTTAGTGCGACCAGAGAAAGTATGAATGCGACCAAGCTATAAATTTACACAAAATCACTGCTGGCTACTGTCTTTTCGCTACCAAAGTTTCACACAAAAATATTCATATTTAAGGGTAGTTGACTCTTGAGGTTTTTTCGTTTTTTAGTGCGACCAGAGAATGACAGTTAGCAGCAGTGATTCTCTGTAAATTTATAGCTTGGTCGCATTCCAACTTTTTCTGGTCGCACTAAAAAAATAAAAAACTTCAAGAATAAACTACCCTTAAATATGAATATTTTTTTGTGACACTTTGGTATCGGAAAGACAGTTACCAGCAGTGATTCTGTATAAATTTATAGCTTGGTCGCATTCATACTTTCTCTGGTCGCACTAAAAAACGCAAAAACCTCAAGAGTCAACTACCCTTAAATATGACTGTTTTTTGGTGAAACTTTGGTATCGGAAAGACAGTTAGCAGCAGTGATTCTCTGTAAATTTATAGGTTAGTCGCATTTATAGTTTTTCTGGTCGCACTAAAAAATTAAAAAACTTCAAGAGTAAACTACCCTTAAATATGAATATTTTTTTGTGAAACTTTGGTAGCGGAAAGACCGTAGCCAGCAGTGATTCTGTGTAAATTTAAAGCTTGGTCGCATTAATACTTTTTCTGGTCGCACTAAAAAATGAAAAAACCTCAAGAGTAAACTACCCTTAAATATGAATATTTTTTTGTGAAACTTTGGTAGCGGAAAGACAGTGGCCAGCAGTGATTCTGTGTAAATTTATAGCTTGGTCGCATTTACACTTTCTCTGGTCGCACTAAAAAACGAAAAAACATCAAGAGTAAACTACCCTTAAATATTAAGATTTTTTTGTGAAACGTTGGTTGCAGAAAGACATCAAGATTAGGATACAAAATATGAAATATCAAAGAAATCCTTAAAGAATAAAGCCTCGGTCGGCAACATTTATTTTGGTCAGCAAATTACATCGTCCCGGGTGAGAATAGTGTCAGTGTGCATGTAAGATACCAAACTTTATGTATCAGCAGTCGTTTTATCTAAAACTGTTCAGGATGTCATCTGCAAATTCACCCTTCAAACTTGATATGGAATTCAACAAACATATTTGTTATATGCTAAAAATCTTTAAATTTCAGTCTTTTGGTATATTATAAATGCAACAACAAAATCAGCCATCTAAAATATTATATGGTCAAGGTGTAATGTATTTTTAAAACGTAAGTCAAGATGTCTTGTAAACACCTCAGTAGTAAACAAACAATTCAGGTGGAATCGGAACGCAGAAGTGGACGCTGGACGATGTGCACTGTTGCCAGATGAGTATTACCAAGGGTCATTTTAAATATAGAAGGAAATCAAGGGGTGAACAAATGTTTTTATAATGTAATCTATATAAATCGATATTTGACATATTTTGCAGAAAGCAGTAGGAAAACGGAAATGTAAAAGTTAATTTTCAGCCATGGTGGTCCAGGGGAAAAAACGTGGGCCTCTGGACCCAAGAGTACTGGGTTCGATTCTCAGGTTTGCCCTCTCCTCCTTTTTTAAGTACATCAGTAACATCAACAGAGGTTGTGCCATTGTGATTGAGCAAGGTAATCTGCATGTTCCACCCTTCCCAGGGGGCGTAAAGCTGTCGGTCCCGTGCACAGGCGATGTTGGGCAAGTTGAAGACCCAAATTTCCCGGACAGTGAGGTGAATGAATCACTTTATTAAAGTCAATGAAGCAATTTTCGTTGAAAATTGCTGATGATAAATCCAACTGTATATGCTAATAGCAAACGGTATCCATTATATTATTTTGAAAAGTCAAAATGTTTTATGGTAATGAAGCAATTTCTACTGACAACTGTCGATGATAAACATAACCGAGAAAATGGCTCAAATTGGGCTCTCCTTCGAAGTGTTTGTTTGTATTTTAGTTTCCAACCTTAAATGAGTATGAAAAGTGAATGAAGCAATTTCTGTTGCGAATTGCCAATGATAAATATAACTGTATATTACCATGAAACACTGCGACTTTTCAAAATAATATATTGGATACCGTCTGCTATTAGCATATAGAATTGTATTTATCACCAGCAATTTGCAACAGAAATTGCTTCATTGACCTTACTAAAGTGATTCATTCACCTCACTGTCCGGGAAATTTGGGTCTTTAATGTGCCCAACATCGCATGGGCACGGGACTGATGGCCTTACGCCCCCTGGGAAGGGCGGAACATGCAGATTACCTTGCTCAATCACAATGGCGCAACCTCTGTTGATGTTACTGATGTCCTTAAAAAGGGAGGGGAAAACTGGGATCGAACCCAGTACCCTTGAGTCCAGAGGCCCACGTTTTTTCCCCTGGACCACCATGGCTGAAAATTAACTTTTTACATTTCCGTTTTCCTACTGCTTTCCAAAAAATATGTCAAATATCGATTTATGTAGATGTAATCCTGTGTTTAAAGTGCCTCTTTAGTAAACATACAATTCGGGCGAAATCGGAACGTGAACTGGACGCGGGACGATGTGCACTGTTGCCAGATGAGTATTATAGCAAGGGTCATTTTAAATATAGAAGGATATCAAGGGGTGAACAAATGTTTTTATAATGTAAATAAATTAAAATATGGCGTCATCTACATAAATCGATATTTGACATATTTTGCGGAAAGCAGTAGGAAAACGGAAATGTAAACAGTTAATTTTCAGCAATTGTGGTCTAGGGGGAAAAACGTGATATAGAGAAAATCAAGGGGTGAACAAATGTTTTTATAATTTTAATAAATTAAAATATGGCGTCATCTACATATATCGATATTTGACATATTTTGCGGAAAGCAGTAGGAAAACGGAAATGTAAACAGTTAATTTTCAGCCTCAGGGGGAAAAACGTGTGCCTCTCCTCCCTTTTTTGGTACATCAGTAACATCAACAGATGTTGTGCCATTGTGATTGAGCAAGGTCATCTGCACGTTCCACCATTCCCAGGGGGCGTAAAGCCGTCGGTCCCGTGCCCATGCGATGTTGGGCACGTTAAAGACCCAAATTCCCAGTGAGGTGAATGAATGACACTTTAATAAAGTCAATGAAGCAATTTCCGTTGCGAATTGCCGATGATAAATACAACTGTATATGCTAATATCAAACGGTAACCAGTATATTATTTCGAAAAATCGCAATGTAATCGCATGGTAATGAAGCAATTTCTACTCATAACTGTCGATGATAAACAAAACCGAGAAAATGGCTAAAAATGGGGTTACCTTCGAAATGTTTTATTTTGTTTCAGATGAAGGGACGCATTTTGCATTTTCAGTTGTTGCAATTCGCAACGGAAATTGCTTCATTGACTTTTCTTATTCATTTAAGGTTGGAAAGTAAAATATAAACAGACACTTCGAAGGTAAGCCCATTTAGACCCATTTTCGCGGTTTTGTTTATCATCGACAGTTGTCGGTAGAAATTGCTTCATTACCATGCGATTACATTGCGAGTTTTCGAAATAATATACTGGTTACCGTTTGATATTAGCATATACAGTTGTATTTATCATCGGCAATTCGCAACGGAAATTGCTTCATTGACTTTACTAATGTGATTCATTCACCTCACTGTCCGGGGAATTTGGGTCTTTAACGTGCCCAACATCGCATGGGGACGGGACTGACGGCTTTACGCCCCCTGGGAATGGTGGAACGTGCAGATTACCTTGCTCCATCACAATGACACAACCTCTGTTGATGTTACTGATGTACCAAAAAAGGGAGGAGAGGCACACGTTTTTCCCCCTGAGGCTGACAATTAACTGTTTACATTTCCGTTTTCCTACTGCTTTCCGCAAAATATGTCAAATATCGATTTATGTAGATGACGCCATATTTTAATTTATTTAAATTATAAAAACATTTGTTCACCTTCTATATCACGTTTTTCCCCCTAGACCACAATTGCTGAAAATTAACTGTTTTCATTTCCGTTTTCCTACTGCTTTGCGCAAAATATATCAAATATCGATCTATGTACATGACGCAATACTATCATTTATTTACATTATGAAAACATTTGTTTACCCCTTGATTGCCTTCTATATTTAAAATGACCCTTGCTTATACTCATCTGGCAACAGTGCACATCGTCCCGCGTCCAGTTCACGTTCCGGTTTCGCCCGAATTGTATGTTTACTAAAGAGGCACTTTAAACACAGGATTACCTTATAATTTATTTACATTATAAAAATATTTGTTCACCCCTTGATTTTCTTCTATATTTAAAATGACCCTTGGTAATACTCATCTGGCAACAGTGCACATCGTCCAGTGTCCACTTTCCACTTCTGCGTTCAGATTCCACCTGAATTGTTTGTTTACTACTGAGGTGTCTACAACACATCTTTACCAAAACGTGTTTGCAATAAACTCCTGCCAAAGTAAAGTATTCCAGTGTTAAAGCAAACATCGTGAAAACTACGAGTATATGTATAAACTCACCTTGGGAGCCACCATATCCACCGCCAGAGCCACCCCTGCCTTGTCCCCAGGATTGGCCGGCACCTCCGGAACTGCCTCCATAGCCGCCGCCGCCGCCGCCACCACCACTGTTCTGATTACCACCATAACCTTGGCCGCCGCCGCTTGACTGGCTGTAGGTGTTGCCATATCCACCGGTCGGCGGCGGTTGGGAGAAATCCCCATACGATGCACCTCCTCCTAAACCAGCATAACTACCATTATATTGCACTAAAATAAGTAGACAAGCTCAACACGTTGCAAACTTTAACATGGATGCCCCGCGTTAGCTAATTGGTTCGAATACATACACAAAAACATTAAATGTGGTATTCGTAATAGGTAAAAGCTAAATAAAAATTGTAGAAGGAAAAGATTTTACTTACTATCTCCCATTATTTGATTCTTTGGTATAAAACTTAATAACTCTAGAGAAAACGAGATCAAGAAAAACAAGCCGGAAAAACGCTACAATGACAATGACACAGTCATCAACCGGCAAACGCGTCCAATGGAAAAGGGAAGTGACGTTTGTGTGCGGTAGAAGCTTTTTAAATGTTCTGCGCAAGATGATGCTTAGGTCGTTAGGTCCCAAGATCTATAAAGTAATTTTTAGTCCCATCATGAAGCTAGGTTCATGTTATAGATGATTAGAAATTAGAAAATGCGAAACTAATTCCTATTGGTTCATTTCAAATAATAATGTCATATTATTTAAAATTAACCAATAGGGTTACGTTTCGCGATGATTACCCAATCCGGGAATGTATAAAACTAACTTTAGAAAGAAAATTCCGTACAACAGTCACCAACAGTTGAGTTTAAGCGATTTAATCTACGAGTGTCTCGCGACAGTAAAAATCTAGTTGCACCGATAGAGCTGTCCAGAACACGTGATTTAAATACCACCAATATGGCCGCTGGTAGGCACACAAACACAAAACAAACTCGTTTTCCGTGGATGTTAACTTTTGAAGTTGTGCTTTGCGCGTGTTTAAAATGGCTTGTGTTGACAAGAGTGAATATCTACTATCACTGAAAAATGAAAATGAAGACGTTGCTAGAAGATATCGAGAGAAAATTCGTATTATTGAAGGAATTGATCCCTATACTCTGACGACGGGGCCAATGCCTCCTTGTGAAGAACTATATAGTTTCCCACCAATTGATGCTTTCGATATCGTTAACTATTTAGTGCTTACCCACAGTTTTTAAACTAATCAACAAATGAAAGCCCATAAAAGTATCTCTGCTTACAAATATTTTGAAGCAAGGTTCGTTCATAATTGCCAGGCTAGAAAAATTGGAGCTCATGTTGTAATTGTTGCACAGGTAAATATAAATTTACTTTTTTAAAATCATAATTGCAATCAAGGGCTTCTTGTTTGTGGTGCTCTAGAATTGGCTAGATATATTATGCAAGCTCGTAAGCCACATTTCGCACTTGCTTTCGTGTGTTAAAGTACAATGTTCTTACGCATGATCCAAAGTATACATACTATGTGGAAAGTCAGTTAATTTTAATTTAAGTTGAATAGTGATTACATTTTTCAGTTTGTTTCAGGTAAAGCATTTCCAGACAATGTACAACCCTCCTTTGAAAGTATAGGTTATTTGCCAGACAGATGGGTCTGTTGTTTCTGCGCATTGTACTTGTATGGCAGGTGCTTCTGAAGTGTGTAGTCATATTGGGGCTGTGTTGTATGGTTTGGAGTTCATGCACCAAGCAACACAAAATGTATCTCCAACAGCTGTTAAAGCAAAGTGGATTGTACCATCTGTGACAAATGTTGATAGCAACTCGCTTTATTACTCTCTTTGAATCTTCTCCATATCCCATAAGTAGAGAATGAACCCAGTCAGGATTATTTTGATCTATTAATTCAGCTGGTTTTCCTACAATTTAAGTAATACCTCTTGTAAACGTGAAATCAAAGCTAAAATGAAGTTGTACCTGTGATAAAATGCTTATTGCATACTCTGCTATACTTGAGTGTAAATTCTGTTATATCTTTTCTTTTAATTGTGTGTATCCACCTTCATCTCCGGATTTTGGAGAGCTCATTCAACTCTGGTTTATGTGGAAATTGTAGTACACTCGGTATTCTGAAAAGTTTGACTCTATCGCGATTACCACGACTTCCGCATTTCACAACACAACACGTCGTAGGCATATTTTTGAAGTTAAAAAAATAGTACTTTATTTGATAACACACTACTGTCTACCATATTTATATTTATACAAATTTTAAACTAATGGGAACATTTATAAACAATTTACAAACTAGACTCTTTTAAAAACACGAGAACATCATACACCGTTATTCAAAACAATACAGTAGTTCCAAATGTGTGCCTACCAGCAGCCATATTAGAATCGTGATGACAGCATCTCGGACAGCTCAATCATGTGCACTTTGTAGAATATTTTAAGCACACTAAAGCAGCAAAATTTAAAGTACAGTAGGAATAGGAAGGCAAGTACTTATTTCCTAAATATATTTGTATTTATTAAAGTGATGCTATTATACACTGCACAGTACTGGTTCCTGTTAATGATTCTACCTTGATATTATATTATTATATGTAATTGACAGTTAAAAGACAGAAACACAAAGCAGAATCACCCCAAAAACCACAAAAATAATATAAGAGAATTATGCGCTAGATACGTATTTTGACAACGAAGTTTTCTTCATCCGTAGCTGTCGCTAAACTAAATAAATAGTTTAGCGACAGCAAAATACGTATCTAACACATAACTCTGTTGCTACTTTTGCGTTGAGTCCGCTTTTTGTCCCAGTTTCCAGCCACACTGTCTAACTTCAGTCTTTTAGTTAAAATACTGTTTAAAAATAAAAGTATAGACTTTTATAAGTAAATACCTGTCCACATTGCTTAATGGCTCTAGCCAATAAAAACAAAAGGGAGATGAACAAGTGTTAATGTTCAGTTGTGGGAACCTATGATTATTTTTCATTAACAGCAATAATAAGAGGTGATTCATAAAAATTGATGAACCAAGGGTGTGATATATTGATTACTGATGAATTAAAAAACCACTACTTGTAAATAGTGTCACATTTGTCTATGAGAATTAAGTTATGGACTTTGTTACTTCTATGGTCAGTTGTAGTGTGTTGGTAACAGCGAACACCCTGGAATAATATTTCTAGAAGGGACAAGAAGTGACAGATGTAGAATAGTGTAGAAGGTCCAGAATCTCTATGGATAGTATTAATAGGCGAGCGGTACACAGAGTAAGTTAGTTCATTATTGAATTAGTGTGATGTAGAATAAGTGATCATAGAGTATTAAGCTAGTCAGCAGTGTTGGTGTATAAGAAGCGATCATAGAAGGCGAATGGTGGAATATAGTTCTATGGACATTAAGTAAGCGAGATAAGTATTTTAGTTGATACTGGAAAATGGTTGCTTATAATAAATTAGTTTGAAAAGCTGTGTTTTGTTAGTCAACAAATCCAGAACCCCCTAGAATGTAAAAATAATTTTATTTTCAACTGAAAACCTACAAGTATGTATCAACAACTTACCGTTCACAGAATCTTCTTTCAGTTTCAATATATATATATATATATATATATATATATATATATATATATATATATATATATATATATATATATATATATATTGAATGGTTTTCACTTAGGTAAACTTGTTTGTAATCCTCTGTAAGTCGAGTAATGTTTCTATGGAATTACCTTGAAGGCAGAATAACCTTGACGTATTGGGAGAAGTCTTCGAATGATTATATGGTGATTTGTGCTTTTATGTGAGTTGATCATGTGCCTGTTTAGCGCATATTTGGTAGAGAATATTACTTGTAGCATATGGTGCATTCAGTCTTTGCTTTCACATTATTAAGTTAGGCTCAAAGTCATTGATTTTTCGCATATGAGCATACAAAATTCTCTTCTCGGCAAATACACTTATGCATTCGCTACACTTTATGATGGAACTCATTTTAAAAGGCCTTTACGAAAAGTAACCGGGTAGATATCTACGGTTTACCGAATGGTACACAGCTGGCTTTATGGTAAATGGATCCGGCGCAGTAATTTTCTAACGCTTTTAAATGCACGGTAACTAAATGACAAACGCTAACCGCTAAACTGTCAAAGGTTCGTCTTTGTTGTTTGATGATATTTTGTCTTTGAACTAGTAATATTAATATATCAGTATGGATATTGAAAAACTAGCTTTAGTTAATGTTGTATCTGAAATATTAGACAGCGAAAGCGACGAAAAGTTATTAACAGGAGTCACGACTTATTATACATTAAAAAATTCCAAACAGAAGCGCCGCGTCATTGAAAATAATGTATCTTATGTTGCACACTTTTACACTAACTACTATAAACATTTACTAAATGCCAATACAACACCTTCACATTCCTTCAAATAACGATTGTGAAATGAACAAATGAAAATAAAAACCTTAGGGTATTGGTATTAGTGTTATTATTTATTTACACCCAGTTTATGGGTCAGACTTTAGACATATTCTATAGAGAATTAAGTTTGTTCTCTATATAACTCAATTTACCGACTATTTGGTTCGGTACACAAATCCTGCACCAGGTAGATACCGTATAATATTCGAACGATGGACAGAGTAACCGATATCTACCCGGTTACTTTCCGTAAACGCTTAAAGTTAACAATATTAAGTATATAATATATTACTATATACTTTTATACTGTTTATCAAGAACAAAATACTTTATACAAAGGCAGACGTAAACGACCGTCTCGCGACAGTAATAACTTGGTTGCGCTGATCACGCGCACTTTGCATATATTTAAGTCACGAACCATTTAAAAAGTGAAACCTATGATGAGCACTGATGAGTAATACTTGGAGAACCCATATTCACTTAGACCAAAATTAAAGGAGTCTTCTCAATTCTTTTTCGAATCAACTTTATTTGTCTACATTTACTAAGATTATTTTAATTGCTTTTTTGGAACAAACCACTATGGCGTTATATTCACCTAGACCAAAATTACAAAAGCAAGCCTTTTCAATTTTTTTTCGAACTAATTTGTAGTTGACAATTCATGGTCATCTTCTGACAAATGTTCTTCATTCGTTACCATAGAATATTACCTGTCATTTACTCATGGCTCAACGGCAGAATTAAAATGTCATACTTGACATCTAATAAATTCACTTAACCAAACTTTTATAATTTTTACAAAGTTGTTGGAATAATTAATTCAGAATACTAGTTTTAAATGCCTGAATTACAATCATAACTATAACAAATCCATTGTTAACTTAAAATTACATCCTATAACTGGCTAACCATTTTATTCTTTTATGCAGCTCAAAACAGTGTCCATCTATTTACACTTATTAAACATATACATCAAGCCAAATTTCATTTCTTTAAATGTTCAACATCTGGGCCTTAAAAGTTCATTTCCATTTGCACTTTAGTATTTATATTTGATTGACATTTTCATAGCTTGCTTAAATTAGTTTACAAAATCATTTGCTATCATTATTACTTGAGAAACACTCCTTTTATTTATTTAAAACTTAAATTATTTGAATTTCAAAAGCGTACAATATTTTATTGTCATTTCTCTTTTCAAAACTAATTTCTCACATATATCTATTTTAATTATTTTTTTCATTATATTTACAGCACCACCTTGCTGTGTGTGGAGAGTGATACTGGGACCAGTCCAGTATTAGTTGAAGACTTGGATTTTTGGTCATCTGCGCTTTTGGTAAGTTATTTAACGTCGATTTAATTTTTACATTAGTTTGAAGTGTTGGCTTGTGTAATTTAAATGAATGTATGCATATTTTGAGTGTATACGTATTTGTTTTAATCATTTTATCTATTTCACATATAAATATACCATCATTGACTATTTATTTTAAACCAGTGAACTATATACTATACGTACCTGGAACGGACCCGGACGTTCTCTGTCATAGCCTGAAGTGTGTCAGGGGCAAGAGAAACAAAGATAGCCTTAGTTGCGGTAATCTGTCTTTGTCATACTCAGACAAGTGAGTTATGCTTATTTGGATAATATATAGTTCGTAACCTCATTAATGCCACTACATGTAATCATTGCATAGAAATATTACTATATAGAGGTAATATATCTACTGATCACTCCTATACCGCCCCCCCGGAAGCTTATAAATTTTGTCACTCGAGGAGGTCTTCTTTACGCTTTAGATGTGGTGTATAAAATTTTACATTTTGCAGAAAAGCAAATTCGCCTTCTATTAAAAAGTCAAAACCTTTTTAGAAGCAAAATAAACGTGAAACAAAAAATTATAAGTACACTTATAAATCATTTTGCTGTAAATATAGACCTTTTTAAACCTAAGCACCCTGTAACTCAAGAATTTGTTGGTGAGGAATGTCATGAAATTCAAATCATTCGGAAAACAACTGCTATATATTTAAAGTGCCGAATGTATCACCAAAGTAAATTATTCAATTTAGAATTGCATGGAAAAAGTGCCACAATAAGACAAAAAATGACAAAACTTGTTTTATTTAGCAATTGCTAAATTAATAGCTATATAAGTAGTAGTATCTATGTACAGTATTGTAATATTTAAATAAAAATTGTGTTTCTAATTTTGTTTTTATTTTATTTGCCAATCCTGCAGGAGAACAGTTAAAATTTTACTGGGACATTGTACTGTTTGCCTTTTTACTTTGTAATTAAATTTTTATTTAAAAAAATTCCCTAAAAGATAGGTAAAAAATATATTAAATAAGCGCGGAATCTGGGCCCCTATACAGTCCGAAACCAAGGTTTGTTTGAATGTTTATATCTTTATATATATATATATATATATATATATATATATATATATATATATATATATATATATATATATATATATATATATATATATATATTTGTGTGTGTGTGTATCCATCCAACTGATAACTCAACAAGTAATTAACTGATTTTGATGAAACTCGGCGAGTGCCTTTCGTTTATTAATAATGTCAATGAGTTAGTTTCCCAGCCCAATCGGATCAAATTATTTTTCCAGAAGAAAAATGTTATCTCAAAAAATAACAGAGCTGCTTTTAAGACATTTGGTAGGTTTGTTTCCCTGGTAAATACCTTAACACATACCAAAATTGAACTTTATAGGTTAATAGAAAATTGAGTTATGAATTAAAGTTTGAAGCATTTAATGAAAATTAGCCACCATAACGCACGTGCTGCATCCATAACTTTTTTCCTAATGAACTATTAACAAAAAAGTCAGATTTACTCCTAAATAAACTTAAAAATATGAAAAATAATTTAAAAAATGCGCCAGCGTTCCATTCACCGACATGAGATAGAAAGTGATAGATATCCGCAACCGATGCGGGTTGCCTATGCAATTGTTTCGCCTCACTTATTGCCGAAGGCGGGTCCGTTACAGTTACGTATAGTATATAGTTCACTGTTTTAAACATGGTGTTGTAAATTTCTTGTTACTACAGTTGAATTAAAAATTTTATTTCCATTTTTCAGATAAATTCAAGAATTCATTGGCAACGCTCACTCAAACTGTTCTGTGCAAAAACGCCTCTCCTACTTGAATCAGTATTATGAAAGACCATACCTGCCTGTTCACGATGCTGGTACATTTGTTGTACAATGCCTTACAAATTTTTGTTCGTTAGCCAGGAAAATTGGACAAGGCTTCCCGGGAAAATGTTGTGGGTTTTCTTTCGAAAAAAAATTATCTTCGAAAATAACAAAGCTATGGTAAACAAATTTGGTACGTAGGTTAACGTTATAAAGAGTAAGCTATGTACCAACATTTAGATTTCTGTTACAATAAAAAAAGTTATAAGTAAATAAAAAGTGTGATGTCGAATCATTTATATGGAAATTCACTACCATAACGTATTTGCCATGCTTAGACTTTTTTATTTTTGATAAGTAATTAATTTGTCAGCCATAACTATGAAGATGCGGGAGAAGAAGCAATTTAACATTAATGTTTAAATTCTTGTGTCAACACCAACCTTCAACTTTTCATTTGACATTATTTTGTCATGCGGTATATATACCTACCTCCATTTAAGTGTAAACTTGAACTGGGATGGACCCTACCACCGCATGAAAATCATCAGGCAAACTATAAAGTGACACTTTTCATGTTTCAAACAGAGAATGTGACCTTGGCGACATCATTCCAACAGTCAGGTTGGTACCGGGCATACAGTTATGCTGTTCTCGAATCACAGGCATGCTCGCTGACTTTATTCGCCTGGACTGTATTATCTATCTTAAAGCAATATTATTGTTACATTCCACGGGTTTCTGGATTTGTTGATTAACAAAACACAGCTTTCCAAACTACTAATTTATTATTACCAACTATTTTCCAACACCAGTGTCAACTAAAATATTTCTCTTCTCTAGTATTAAATATCCATAGAACTATATTCCACTATCGCCTTCTATGATCGCTTCTTATACACCAACACTGCTGATTCGCTTAATACTCTATAATCACTTTTCTACACCACACCGACTTAACATTGAACTATCTTACTCTGCGCACCGCTCGTCTATTTATACTCTCCATAGAGATTCTAGACCTTCTACACTATTCTACACCTGTCACTTCTGGTCCCTTCTAGAAATGTCATTCCAGACTGTTCGCTGTGACATTATTGATTTATATAAAACAAAATGTTCTGTTCATGATCATTATAGCCTGAATTGACGCATTTATTTATCCAAATACTAACCAAATAGCATGTGTATCGAAAATAATAAACAGAAATATCTTATATACAAAACTTTATTCTGAAGATGGACGCTAAAGCAACCAATATGGATTTATCTACTGTATGTCAAACATATACTAAAATAAAAATTACAGTCAAACCTTATAAATAAGTGGAAAAATCTTACTAAGATTAAACAGAATTAAATGCAAACTGTCTTAATATTCTAGTATGGCCTTTGTCTGTCTCGGCCACCGCCGCCACCTCTACCACCACCAAAACCACCTCTGCCGCCTCCGCGACCGCCGAAACCACCACCGCGGCCTCCACGGTCCCTGTCCCCACCTCTGAATCCACCGCCGCCGCGTCTGTCACCTCCGTCTCTATCACGGGAACCACCTCCGCGTCTGTCACCTCCATCGCCGCCGCCTGCACCTTCAGGCTTGTCTTCGTTGCAGCGGTTGCATTGATTACGCCAGGCAAAATTGGTATTGCCGCACTCTGAATTCGGACATTTCCAATCACCATCACGTGCTTCACGGTCACGGCCTCCACCACCGCCGCCGCCACCTGCAAATAAACAATTTGTTAATGCACATGCGAGATTATATATTTAACATCGGAAATTTACTAGGAAATACATTCTCTTAATACTTTTAGATAGAACGGCAGCTTCAAATAACAGAATGTTAAAAAATAGAGACTGTATACAACCAACTAACAATTTAGTAAATTGTCAGCACTGGCCCATTTCTTCCCCAATATAGGGACAAAGTATGTAAGGCATCTAGCCTTACATGCTTCTTGTAGTATCATATTATATTGAAAAATAAAGGCCCCAGTTTGGACCCTTGGCATACTCCAGAAGTTACCTACACTGGAATTAGTTAGAACTCCTCCAGTTTGTAATAAGCTCTATTTGTCCAAAACACATGAACTTTTTTTGGGTTTGTTCCAGGTTTCTTAAGGCCTAGTGAATTGTGAAATTTGATTTTTTTTAAACTGTATTAACAATTATACTAAATAAATGTATTTATTGTTATGTCTTTTTATTACAATTTTGATCTCACATACAGGACACCCCCGTGGCGCAGGTTGCTAGGTGCCAGCCTGATAAGCGAGAGGTCCCGGGTTCGATTCCTTGGCGAGCCAAGTTGACTTTGTCTGGAAAATTTGTAAATATTGAATGATGGGAAATGAATGTGCTAATGGCCTGAGATGCCGCAGCCAATAAAAAAAAATAAAAAAAAAAAAAATAAAAAATAATAAAAATAATAATAAAAAAACACACATACAAGAAGAGAGTCGAGCAAGTAACATTCCAAGTATTGTGTCTGACGAAAATGGCATGGTTTATAATAAGCCTCAAATAATTGTTAACTGTTTTGGAAACTATTTTAAAAGTGTGCACTGTCGTCAATACATCACTAAACTAGTGGATACCTCCGGACCATCGCATATGGCAGTGTCGCAGTGATTGGTGATAAAAAATTCTTAAAGCCATCAAGAAGCTCAAGAACAAGTTTACTGCTGGGCCAGATTTGGTGCCATCCTTTTAAATTAAGGACTGTGCACATGCTCTTCTCAAACCCCTTAGAACCCTATTTAACTTGTCGCTGCGCACACATTGCTTCCCTGTGGTTTGGAAGGTTGCTCAGATCTGTCCTGTTTTCAAGTCTGGGGACCGTTCAAGGGTCAGCAACTACAGGTCTATAGCTATCCTATGTAATTTTGCTAATATTTTTGATGAAGTTGTGCATGGTTGTATTTATCATGCAGTAAAGTATCTGTGCATGGTTGTATTTATCATGCAGTGAAGTATCGCTCCTCACAATACCAGCATGGGTTTATGGAGGGGCATTCAAAACTGATGAATTTATCACTGTTCACACAGTATGTAAGTGAAGCTTTGGATTGACTGGGTCAGGTGGATGTCATTGATACAGACTTCCCCAAAGCATTCGATCGTGTTGACCACTCAACACTTCTGTACAAGCTGCATTTGGCGGGCCTTGATGGACGGCTGATAGCATTCTTTGGATCCTACCTGACTAACCGTGTGCAATATGTTTTTTATAATGGATTTAAGTCTGAACCCTTCATTGCTAGTTCCGGCTTTCCACAGGGTTCCAATCTTGGCCCACTCCTTTTTTGTTATTTATTAACGACATAAGCTCTGTAATTTCTGATAATCATCTATTATTTGCCAATGATCTCAAATTATACTCCAGTGTTCACGATATTGGTGACTGTTCAAGACTCCAGGTGGACCTTGACAGTTTACAGCTGTGGTGTGTTGAGAACAGACTTGAATTAAATGTCGCAAAGTGATTACACACTAGAAACACCAGCACTATAGCTTTTCCCTACAAAGTGGGTGGTATTGGTACCATTGGCTAGGACTGAAACGCATAAGGATCTTGGCATTGTATATGATGAACATTTGTTTCACTGGACATATTCAAACAATTACGGCATCCTGTTTGAAGTTGCTGCGTTTCATTATGAGGAATAGCAGATCATTTTCCAATTTGGATAGCTTGAAAATTCTTTATTTTGCTTACGTTCGATCGATGCTTGAATATTGTAGCTTGGTTTTGATCCCCTTTATAGTGTTCAGATTGTTGCTCTGAAAGATGTTCAGCGTAAGTTTTTAAGACACCTTGTATATAGGGAATCTGGTACCTATCCACAGAGGGGATGCTATTATGGCCAATTGCTGATGCAAGCTGGCATACCCAGTTTGTATTCGCATAGAAAAGTTGCATCTGTGATGTTCCTGCATAACTTGTTTTATTGTAAAGTTGATTCTCCAGACTTATTGATGCAATTAAATTTCTCAGTTCTCGGGCTGCATCTAGAGTGGTGAGAGTATTTAAGCCTCCAATACCAAGGACCAACTTGTATATGAAATCACCAGTGTATACAATGAGCTCTGACTTTAATGACATTGCAAACCTATGCGACTTCTATTCGGATAAGGCTGCGGTTATTCGTACGGTGGTTATATCTTACTTTGTCGGTTATTAGGACTATTATATGTACTGTTTTGTGGAATTTCTACCTTGTGATGTTTTGCAAAGTATTTTACTTTTATTTTTGGAAGTAATTTGTTTCATATTGTTGCTTATAGCTCTTTTTGTTTGGTGCCCTATTAATGGCATTATCCTGTTGGTCATGTATTCAATAAATAAATAATTACTCAGCATGGGTGTTCATGGAACAGGAAGCTATGCAGGAGGGTATTCTTGGGCGTGAAAATATATTTTTAATATCATTCAATTTATAATTAAAAATTAGTTATAGGAAAAGTCGCTACAACAATTAATGTAATATTTCATGTAGAAGTAGGTCACATAGATATCATAAACATTGGTATTGAAATAATATTACATATTTATCTAAATAATAAACAAGTTGGAATTGCAGCGTACAGTACAAGGAATGCCGACTGATGAGGTTTGTAATTTGTTAATTATGTAGAACATGCAAGGTTATAAATAGTAGTGTTTGTAAATAACGCCAGAGACTTTTTAATTAAGATTTCATTATGTAAAGATTTCGGTTTTAAATTCATTCGGTTAAATAAGTTTCCCTAAACAATGGGTACAAAACATTAGGACTGCTAGAAACAATCGACGTTATCTTATGTAATTATAAAGGACCACACTTACCTCCATCACGTCCCCTGGGTCCTCCGAATCCACCGCCGCCACCATCTCTACTACCAAGGCCGCCACCACCACCACGGCCGCCACCGAATCCTCCTCCTCCTCTACCACCTCCTCCGGCAGCACGTCCACTCCAGTTGTCCTTCTTGGTGGCCAGCTGTACCTTGATGTTGGACCCACGGAAATCTTTTCCGTCAAACCAACTGATTGCTGACTGGGCTGCGTTAGAATCGTCATAGGTTACGGTGGCCTCCCCCTTAGATACCCCAGTCGCTTTGTCCTTGTACAACCAGACCTTCTTAAGCTGGGTTTTCTTGTCGATCTATGGAAACAAATCAATAGTTTTAATTGAACATTTTACAGAATAAATGAAGCTAAATTTATACAGCCTGCACATTTATTTAGATATCTTGATACAGTCAAATTCCCATCTGCCCACTCGAACTGTTTAAGTTAGAGTGAGTTCAAGTTTAAAGACAGATAAATATAATACATACTTTCATTGTATAATATAATGAAAGTACAGTGGTTTTCGCCTATAGCGACTTCGGTTGTAACATCCGTGCGGTTATAATAACGATAGTATGTGATATCGTGGTTCTACCTAGGTGTATTCATACAAATTTATTTGGATATTACGATAAGTATATGAACACCGAATTACTATTCCCGTCAGTGCAAATCAACTGCCGACCTCCTTTCCTTTGTCACCCATTCTTAGAACAAGTCTATGAAACTACACAGTGAATCCCAGATTGTCGCTCTAGACATATCCAAAGCATTCGACCAGGTCTGGCACGCAGCGCGGCCTATGACCTACCACCAAAACTCTACGTGGATAGCAAATTTCCTCTCCAACCAGAGCATTTCTGTTATCGTGGATGGCCATTCCTCTAAACTGTATCCAATTAATGCAGGAGTCCCTCACGGTTCAGATTTAGCCCCTACTTTGTGCCTTCTCCACATCAATGACCTCCTCTCTAGAACATCCAACCCAGTTCAAAGTTACGCGGACGACAACACTCTCCACTCAAATATACAATATTCTAAGCCTGCGTCTCTTTAGCCCAATTAGATGAGGATCGCAGACTCATGGAGGGTTCTATCTCCGTGAATCTCCAAAAAATGTTAGACTGGGGAAGTAGAAATCTTGTACAATTCAACCCCACCAAATCTCAGTCTTGCTTTCTGTCTCATAAGAGATACACCAGCCCTAGACCCATCACAACGAACAACCAAGTCATTCAAAGTAATGAGCCCTTTTCACTTGCTGACATTTCTGTGGATCGAAATGTCAACTGACACAAACATGTCACATCAATGGCAGAAGCGGTGGCTAAGAGATTAGGCTTTCTCTTCTGGGCTCGTAAATACTTTTCACCAGCTAATCTCTATACCTTATATACTTCACAAATAAGGCCAAACCTCGAATACTGCTCCCACATCTGGGGTACCGCTGCCGCTTCTACACTCGCTATCCTGGACTCCATTCAGAAGAGAGCTATACGTCTCATTGGTGATCCTACCCTCAACCAAAGGCTGCCATCCCTTGCCCACCGACATGCCGTTGGTGACCTTTCTCTCTTTTATAGATATCTGCACTGGCACTGCTCAGAGAAGCTTTTTTCCATAGTTCCTCCACCTGCTGCCTCCAACAGATCTACCAGGGGATCAGAGCGAATGCACCCTTTTACTGTCCAAGCCACCAGACATAGAACATCTTGTTATGCCCGCTCTTTTGTTCCGAGGACTTCCAAGTTGTGGAACTCCTTGCCGGCACATGTTTTTCCTTCTCCACCGAACTTCTAAACCTTCAAGTCCAGAATTAACAAGTTGCCTCTTTTCTCCTTCGTTGTCGGCACCCACGGTACAGAGCCCACGTGGTGTGACTAACTGGCGTGACTACATACTACTTGGTTCCGAAACTAGGTCGCGGCACGTCGCTTCGTGTCTCACCACTCAGTATTGAAAGGCTGGCTACCATAGCCGTATTACTTTATAGGTGTATTTTCACTGCAATTAGTATGCCGTACTGACAAGCTCTAATTAGAGCGAAAACAGTCTACGGTTCTAATTGTTGCGAAAATGCATCTAGCCTTTAAACAACTGACTTGTCGTAGATTGATGTGCTTTAGATACATAGCTTTCCTTAGGAAGTGCCAGAAAAAAAAGTTTGTTCGCACCTTCCAGAATGTATTTTGTTGTAAAGAAAAGTTCACCATAACTGCGTTTGGAAAATTTTCGAAATACTGTATCATAAATATCCCAAAATGCGCTAAAATTGGTCTCATTATCGAAAAAAAGTATTATTCATTATTTAGTAATTTCCAAATTGGTTTCGTTGCAACTGAAGTTCGTTATAACCAGGTTTGTTAGAAGCAGATTAAATAAGTAATGCAAGAGAAGTAAAGCAAGTGTTAAGAGACATTGACGAAAACAAAGAAAAAATGAACGTGTGAAAGCAGGGAAGACTAGTTTGGTGGAGGAAATGAAAGAGTCTAGATATTTAGGAAAATTGTTTTCAAGAGACAAAAGAAGTATTAGTGATACAAATGTCACAGATGTAATAAACTTGGTTGCAATTGAGGTACAAACAAGGAATAGAAATCTGTTTTATGGTGTAGCGGAACATCAAAATTGAACTTAAGTTAGGAACAACTCAAGCACAGAGTGCAGTCCGCATACACAAACTATAAAAGTCATAATAAGACTCACCTTGATGACTCCAATAGAACCAAAATGATCTGCGATATCTTCTTCTGTCAGATCAGCATTCATTCCAGATATGAAGATGGTGTCCACTTGAACAACAAGGTTGTCATTTCCACGACTATCACCACCGCCTGTAATTTAAATTTCACATTAACAAGAGTCAAAAAATAATAAAACAAAAATAAAATTAAAAACTATATGGTATATTTCTTTATCTGCAGAGCTCAGTTCAAGTTTATATTTACAACTATGCATCGTAAATTAATGTACCATTAAGATCTGTTGTCATTCATTAATGAATAATAAAACTGTCCACTTCAAGTGCTGAATTCACATGAGACCAATTTTCTTACAATATACATATGTATATATAATAAATACTGAACACCAATATTTTTTTGTATAAAAAGTAAAATTGCAATTGGCTCGCTTATTTTACTGCTCTTATTTGCAAATCAAAAACCTTAATGTAGTCGTTACGTACTTACAAGTAAACCTCAAAAATTTTCAACTTTCACCTAAAAGAAACCATCTCGATGTCAGTTGAAACTTACATAGGTATGATCACCCCTAATAAACCTATTGTAGACCTGGTTTCGTAATAAATGTTTACCCAATTGTTTTGCTTTTTATACCTTCCACAGAAGAATATCCGAGAAACCTCGTTCAAAGAATATTACAACTGTTTATAATACCACAGCATATCCAATGTTTTTTTTTACAACAAAACACCATGTGATAATTCTTTTGAGTGACTGACCACTCATGGAAATTTCACTAATCTTATTATTTTAACTTTCCAGACGAGGTCAATCTCTATACCAGCCTAGGAACGGACCTGGGACCTTGAGCTTTGTAGACTGATGAAATTTTTAATATATACTATTTCAAAACCATTGTCTTTAGGTATCTGGGTTGCATTTGTTTTATATTTTCAATACACCTATTGTTTTTTTTTTTTGGAGCTATGGCTTTTCAATACACTTTCTATAAATAAATTTATATCATTTCACATCTTTTGTATAATAATTTTTTTTGGCAACAGTTTACAAGTTTTTTTTTCAACCAACTAAATATCAAATTGTACAAATATACTTTGTTCCTTTTCATATTAACCTTGGAAAAAAAATAGGGGTCATTTTGCATATAAGCAACATGTCAGTAGAAACCAACTACAGATAGATGAAGCCTACCAGCTTAGAGACATGTTGATACTATTTTTACCTTGTGGCTATTTCTGTATGTAGTGTGATTTAAATTACAACTTTAAATAAGTCTACATCTTTTCAATATCTCCGCAGTACAGACATGTTTCTGCATTATTCTTGAACAGCAAAAGCTGCCAATTGTGTTCAGTATGTACCCAGGGCCGCACAAAGGCCCTGATCACATATAGTGAGTTTGAACTAAAGCCTCACAAAATTTTATTGCAAATTGCAATACAATATGTTCTTCTCCCTTCTAGCTCTCTAAATGACCGAAAAGGGGGAAAACAGGGACTGGACATACAGGTGAGTACAGTAGATCTTCGGGGGGTGGGGGTGGTGAAGTATTGGTAGAGGTCATCCTTCAAAGACTTCTGCGGGGTGAAATGTCATAGGAGGTTCTCATGAACTTCTTTCAAGATTTTTCTGTTTGCATATTTTCTATTTTTTATTTTTTCATTTCAACAACACACCACGAGGGCTTATAGCCTAAATACTATAGTACCGTGGGTGTCGACAAGGAGGAAAGAGGCAACTTGTTAATTCTGGACTTGAAGGTTTGGAGGTTCGAGGGAGAAGAAAAAACATGTGCCGGCAAGGAATTCCACAACTTTGAAGTCATCGGGACAAAAGAAGGGGCATAACAAGATGTTCTATGTCTGGTGACCTGGACAGTAAAAGGGTGCATTCGCTCTGTTCCCCTGGTAGATCTGTTGGGGGCAACAGGTGGAGGAACTATGGAAGAAAGCTCCTCTAAGCAGTGCCCGTGCAGATATCTATAAAAGAGAGAGAGGTCACCAACAGCACGTTGGCGGGCAAGAGATGGCAACCTTTGGGTGAGGTCTTTGGGTCACCGATGAGACATACAGCTATCTTCTGAATTGAGTCCAGGATAGCGAGTGTAGAAGCGGCAGCAGCACCCCAGATGTGGGAGCAGTATTCGAGGTTTGGTCTTATTTATGAAGTATATACAGTATAGAGATTAGCTGGTGAAAAGTATTTGCGAGCCCGGAAGAGGAAACCTAATTTCTTAGCAGCCGCTTTTGCAATTGATGTGACATGTTGGTGCCAATTGAGATTTCGATCCACAGAGATGCCAAGTGAAAAGACTCGTTACTTTGAATAACTTGGTTGTTTATTGTGATGGGTCTAGGGCTGGTGTATCCTCTTATGAGATAAAAAGCAAGACTGAGATTTGGTGGGGTTGAATTGTACAAGATTTCTACTTCCCCAGTCTAATATTTTTTGGAGATTCACGAAGATAGAACCCTCCATGAGTCTGCGATCCTCATCTAGTTGGGCTAAAGAGACGGGCTTCGAATATTGTATATTGAGGTGGAGGGTGCTGTCGTCCACGTAACTGTGAACTGGGTTGGATGTGCTAGAGAGGAGGTCATTGATGTGGAAAAGAAACAAAGTAGGGGCTAAAGCTGAACCCTGAGGAACTCCTGCATTAAGTGGATACAGTTTGGAGGAATGGCCATCCACAACAACAGAAATGCTCCGGTTGGAGAGGAAATTTGCTGTCCACATACAGAGTTTTGGTGGTAGGCCATAGGCTGGTAGTTTATTAAGCAGCGCTGCATGCCAGACCTGGTTGAATGCCATGGATGTCTAGAGCGACAATCTGGGATTCACCGTGTAGTTCCATAGACTTGTTCCAAGAATGGGTAACAAAGGAAAGGCGGTCGGCAGTTGATCTGCACTGACGGAATCCATACTGCAGTCGTGGATTAGACTGTGTTTTTCAAGAAATTTTAGTAATTATTTTTTTAATTTTTTATATTTCAAACGACACACCACGAGGGCTTACAGCCTAAATACTATCGTACCATGGGTATCGACAGGGAGGAACGAGGCAACTTGTTAATTCTGGACTTGAAGGTTTGGAGGAGGAAAAACATGTGCCGCAAAGCATTCCACAACTTGGAAGTCCTCGGGACAAAAGAGCGGGCATAACAAGATGTTCTATGTCTGGTGACCTGGACAGTAAAAGGGTGCATTCACTCTGTTCTCCTGGTAGATCTGTTGGGGGCAGCAGGTGGAGGAACTATGGAATAAAGCTCCTCTGAGCAGTGCCCGTGCAGATATCTATAGAAGAGAGAGAGAGGTCACCAACGGCACGTCAGTGGGCAAGGGATGGCAGCCTTCGGGTGAGTGTAGGGTCACCGATGAGGCGTATAGCTCTCTTCTGAATGGAGTCCAGGATAGCGAGTGTAGAAGCGGCAGCGGCACCCCAGATGTGGGAGCAGTATTCGAGGTTTGGCTTTATTTGTGAAGTATATAAGGTATAGACATTAGCTGGTGAAAAGTATTTGCGAGCCCGGAAGAGGAAACCTAATTTCTTAGCAGCCGCTTCTGCAATTGAAGTGACATGTTGGTGCCAATTGAGATTTCGATCCACAGAAATGCCAACAAGTGAAAAGGACTCATTATTTTGAATAACTTTGTTGTTCATTGTGATGGGTCTAGGGCTGGTGTATCTCTTATGAGATAGAAAGCAAGACTGAGTTTTGGTGGGGTTGAATTGTACAAATTCGGTGTTTATATACTTTTCCATAACTTTAGAGACGACTGAAAGGAGAGAAATAGGCCTGTAGTTGCTAGGAAGCGCTTTGGATCCTTTCTTGGGGACGCGTTGTACTCGAGCAGTTTTCCAGTTACTAGGGAATATGCCTCTATTGTAAGATATCTGAAACAGACGAGTCAGGACAGGAGCAAGTTCTGGTGCGCATTTTTTAAGAACAATTGCATCTCTATCTGCTTCCCCGTCCAGCACCCTTATTTGCTTCAGGTCCCTGCCTTTGGGGTTAAAACCACAACATTCCTCTTGAAGTGTATGCATACAGGTGTGGTCCTAACCAAGTTTCTGACAATTTTTTTTAATAGGATAAGGATCTAAAGTGTAACCGAAGATGCTACCACAGATGTTGAAAAATGAAGTTTAATCTGTGCGATAGAGATGAACTCTCATATACTTTGTTTTAAATATTGAAAATTCGATTTTCTATAAAAGAAATGAACTATTTTAATTTGTTTCAGAAAGCAGTCATGTCGCTCACCTGCAAAATGACCAAAATGAGCATTACCATAAAAAAATTGCAGACATAACCTCTTCTCACTTAAGCTTTTAGTTCACCTAAGTTTATTTATAATTTTTCTTAATACTTAGAAAATGAAATAGCTATTGCAATAACATTGCAATTAAATACAGACCATTAAAAGTCGTAAACCTTTTAAAGCAAATAACTTACATAGTTAGGAGAGAGCTCTGCAGTGATCTTTTCTTCTACCTTAAAGTTATGTTTCAAAAACTATTATTATGCTGGTTTAAAATGTTCAAAGTATGGCACAAAAAGTCGATATTTTTTTACTTTAGTATCAATGGCGGAAAAACTGCAACATAATATATGTATTCAATGTATTCACTTCAGGACACTATACACTCGAAGCACAACTTTTTTGTTATGCTAGTGACATTTGTCTAAAACCAAGTTTTTAACTTTTCGCATCTCAACAAATCAATACAGGTGAACATTCTTTTAGCCATAAACCTAGCAAATATCAACTAATCCATACTGCATGTTCTTTAAAACATGTATAATCGATGCAAATAATAATAATAATAAAAAAACCTCTTGTATATATACAGCTGTTAATTTGTAAACGCCACCAAAAACATCTGTACCTGTCATGACCACAATTTTTTAAATAGTAGGACCATAGCTACACTTCCACTTGATTATACAGCGTTAGTTAAGATTATTTAACCAGTACAATTTCACATACATTTAGCGGAACCTTTAACACCTTGAAAAATATGACTTGAGAAAATGAACGATTGCCATGTTTCTTAACCAAATACTTCGTAATGAATAAAACTTTAATTCAATTTTTATACCTTTTATGTTCAAACCAATATACCTCAAATTTACCTAGTGCTATTTACTTGAATGAATAATTTGTTAGCCATTACCGCAATTTTCACTTCTGCAATTTAAATTACAACAAAAACTATCTAATAATACTGATACTTTTTGTAAATACACTAAATTTATTTTATCATGCAACATTAGGATAATCATTTCCATGAAATCAACTGACATCAATGTACCAAAATATCCATTTTAAAATAAGAGGCAAAGAATATATAGTGCCCATTTATCAATGTTAATAATAAATTATCTTCCACACGATAAATAAAACTTATACTGTTAACAAACCTACAAGATTAAATAGCAGAATTTGAAATTTAAGTGATTCTTTCAAATACGAGGGTCAATCAATAAGTAGCCATGTGGTGACAGGTGGTGTTTCTGAGGGATGTTGGCATTACGTCATGCACTGTCACATATTAAATGACTACAAACTAAGACAACTTTACAGTGGAAATCCCCGACCGCAAGGCATGGCGGGAGGAGACGCCGGGCATACCAGGGGACACGCTCGTCTAGTTCACGGACGGATCCGGCGGGGTGCGTGGGACAGGGGTTTATTCGGAAGGACCCAGGGTAAGTCATAGTATTTCCCTCAGAGCCCACGCAACAGTGTTTCAGGCTGAGATGTATGCTATCCTGCACTGTGTGCGGGAGAACAAGAGGAGGGGCTACACCAGCAAGCGGATCCTCATAGCTACAGACACACAGGCAGCCCTTAAGGCACTAAGTAGCCCACAGGTAAATTCCTGGCTGGTGAGCGAGGGCCGAGACGAGACGAGCGACCTGGCTGGGCAGAATTAGGTGACCCTCATCTGGGTGCCAGGTCACTTGGGGGTCAAAGGCAATGAAGAAGCTGACAGTCTCGTGAAGAGAGGGTCAGCAGAACCATTTATGGGACCAGAACCAGCTCTGGGCGTGACAAAGAGCACTGCCAGAGGAGCCATTAAGTCCTGGGTCAGAAACCAACACAAGGTGTACTGGGCGACTGTCCAGGGCTCAGACACGGGACAATAATTGACGGACCCAGTTCAAAGAGAGCTGTGAAGCTGCTAAATCTTAGCAGAGGACAGCTCAGAAACACAACATCTCTTGACGGGACACACAGCCATCAAGAAACACCTGCATAAAATGGGGCGGTTCGAAGGGGACCTCGCATGCAGACTCTCCGGCGAGGGGGAGGAATCAGCCCAGCACATCTTGATCTACCAGGGGAACAGAGCGAATGCACCCTTTTACTGTCCTGGTCACCAGACATAGAACATCTTGTTATGCCCGCTCTTTTGTCCTGAGGACTTCCAAGTTGTGGAATTCCTCGCCGGCACATGTTTTTTCTTCTCCTCTGAAGAACCAAACCCAGAATTAACAAGTTGTCTCCTTGTCGACAGCCACAACACGACATTATTTAGGCTGTAAGCCCTCGTGTGTTGTTTAAAAAAATAAGTAATAACATTTGTATAAAGGAGTTCTTTCGTCTGTTGTATACATTGTAACAAATTAAAGTTTAATAATATTGGTATTGGAATTAACATATAATGTTGCATTTTAAAATAGACACCGTGATACATAACTCCCATAAATATTTGTGGCAATGGTATGTAATTATAGAAATAACTGATTATGTTGCATGATACAATAAATTTACTGTATGAAATCTTAATTGATAGAACCAAATTTAATATAATAGGTTTTGTTTTACTTAGCGCACAATTTATGTAGATAAAAAACAGATATTCAAGTCATAGCATAAAACCTAACATAATGAAAGAGCTGTCAAACTAATTAACCTTTGATGTTTATCCACATAAAACAAAAACCTGAGGGGCAATAATTTTACCTGCAAAAAATTTTGATTTTTATTGAATCGCAATTTGACAATGATTTGTATTTTTACCAAACAAGTTATTACAATTTTACAATGCTTTAAATAAAGCCAAATCTGAATCTTTTTTTATGTATAACTGTTTTCCCTTTATTGATAAAAAAAACTACTAACACCTAGTCGTTTCTATTTGTAAAACCCACCATTAAAACAAATTTAAAGGCATTCTCTCTGGCTTCACTAATTACCTCGTCTGGTGCTTCATGGATACTTCCCTACTCATTCAGCTGCTCTGCAACTAGTTTTGTCTTATGAGCATCCTCAAATGAAGAAAATTAAAAAATATATACTCGTTTACCAGAGTATAATACGAAATTGCTTACACAGAAACTGAGAAGTTGCCATCATGCACCAACCTCATTAAATATGTAGTGGATCTAGAGTGGATATTTCAATGCCTGTATTACCAATAATACTTTTTCGGTCTGTACCAGATTACAACATGTAACAATTAATAATTTACAGCTCTTTCATGTATATATTATTAAACAGTAAAATATTAGTGTACAAAAATGCACCAGCCAATAAGACTAGGTGCTTTTACCTTTGTTAAAACCACCCCTGTTGCCGCCTCTAAAACAGAAGTAAAGGATCAGTAGATGTTGATATTGAGGGCGTCTCTGTGACACACACACATAGATTACATTGCTAATTATCATTGTCTTTCTTCTTCCTGGTCTCTCACCTCTCTTTAAGTAGCTAATGTTCTATTTAAACAACCTTTAAATTTAACGCACCTTACAAGAAAACATTATTAGAAAAATCATTAATTAAAAAAACACCTTGGACTTCTAGATAATGGGCGAAATGTAACACAGGTTCGGTTGCTTCCAGCTCAGCTAGGGGGAAGGAAACAGTTATGGGCTGGGTGCAAGGAAATCTTCAGGCAGTTGAGAACATGACATTAAACATTAATTTGATAAGTACACTTGGAGAACCCAAATCACCATAACACATATTTCAGAGACCTTACGATCGTATCGTTGACAGTGTCAACATCTTCAGAGGAAGACAAATTTTAAAATTAAACCACTAGCTATCGCGTCTAGGTAAACGAACTAGCCCGAAGTAAAATTGTCTTCGAAGACCCATCGTTTGTTTATTGTGTAGTGAAACTACGAGGTCGAAGACCTGCTTTATTTAATCTTCTGGTCGACAAATTTATGAGCCCTTATCTAATATAAGGATAATAGGCTTAAAAGGAACGGTACCAAGTTATTTAAGGAATCTGTACGTTCCCTTTCGATCTAGAAATTTACTATGTGGATGATATTGAAGCAAGCCGACAACCACATCTGGCGAGACAAGCACAATAACCTCTGCTCATCTTTTTTTATATAGAAAAGATGAGCGGAGGTTATTGTGCTTGTCTCGCCAGATGTGGTTGTCGGCTTGCTCCAATATCCACATAGTAAATTTCTAGATCGAAAGGGAACGTGCAGATTCCTTAAATAACTCGGTACCTTTCCTTTTAAGCCTATTATCCTTATATTAGATGAGGGTTCATAAATTTGTCGACCAGAAGATTAAAGCAGGTCTTCGGCCTCGTAGTTTCACTACACCAGCCATACTCAAAGTGTGCTCCGCGGAACCTTAGGGCTCCGCGAAACCCCTGTGAGGGCTCCGCAAGAATTTAGACAAAAAAATAATTAAAAACACCTCTTTCTATGGTCGACCGTTCCACGATACGTGCACTCGTGCGCCTGTTTGACGCGGTGTATCACGAGGCGCAGCTGAACTTAGTCGCCACCACTAGGTATCTACTTGTGTGTGCGCAGTCCCTTTGATAAAACCCACCTCTGAGATAAGGCGCTATAATTGTTAAACAAGCGACTTTCGGCTCTAACTCCAAAACATAAAGTCGAGAATTGTTTGCACTGTCAATTTGTATTTCTATTTTTATTTCGGTTTATTTATTTATCAAAGGCGCCGACTCGAGTATCGTTGATAATGTTCGAAATCATGACTAGGATTATAAAAGCGACGATCGTGCCTCGACTGACACTCAATCAGTGAACGATTGGCGTTCGGAGCGATAAGTACTTAGTAATTAGCGGAACAAATTGCGAACTTTAAACGAAATGTTCAGTGTTCTACTGCTGTATTCTGATTGTATCTGTGTTGTACATTTCTTCTTTGGAATAAACTCTTCTACGCATTATTTTGACCCCACCATCCTGACACATAACATAATTAATAAAGAAGAATGGAACGTTGGCTTAAAGGCGTTAAACGTGTTGCAACATAATCTTCTAACGAAGCCGAATGTTCAAAAGCAGTATACGCTGAGTATACAGCAATTCCCGATCAAGACGGTGATACAAAACGTCAACCTCCACGGTTTCAAAGGCGAAAAAAGGAAGTATGATGAATCATATATCAGTTTCGGATTTGTCGATTCCAACGGCTCATCTCTCTGCATGTTATGTAGTAAACTGCTTCCTAATAGTTTCATGGTACCTGCCAAGTTGCGCCGACATTTAGAAACTGTACACCCCGAGTTTAAAGACAAGAATGAAGAATTTTTAGTTAGCTATCGCATTGCACAAGCAGGTGAAGTGCACACTATCGCCGAGAATTTAATAAAACTGTGTGTGTTAGACATAACAAAATGTATGCTCGATGATAAATTTGCAAAGAATCTTTTTACTGTGCCGCCATCAAATGATACCGTTTCACGGCGAATTCATGATCTGGCAAGCTACGTCAAACAAGAACTAGTTACACGTCTACAAAAAACACGATTCGGCTTGCAAATGGATGAATCGACTAATGTCGCTGGTTTGGCTATCTTGCTGGTTATCGTGAGATATCCATATGAACGTTCTTTTGAAGAAGACATGCTTATGTGTTCACCGCTGGCCACAAACACTACCGGAGAAGGAATTTTTAATAAAATAAATATATTGTTTGAAGAAAATCATGTCAGTTGGAACGATGACAGTTCCAGCCATTGTATCCTGCATAGACAAGCACTTGCGATGAAGCAAATGCCGTCAAATCTAAAATTAGTTATGGATGAAGCGGTTCATACCCCCCATTAGATTTTTTTTAATAAGTAACTGTTACCTTACATTGTACATACTCGCATTATGCTTATCAATAAAGAGTGCACATAAAGACATTCTTGTTTTATTGTAGGGTTCCGTCAAGTATTTCGCTTTCCAAAAGGGTTCCGTCACCAAAAAAGTTTGAGAACCGCTGCACTACACAATAAACAAACGATTCATCTTCGACGAAAATTTTACTTCGGACTTGTTCGTTTATCTAGATGCGATATAAATACACGGTAGCTAGTAGTTTAATTTTAGAATTTTTCTTCCTCTGAAGATGTTGACATGGTCAACGAAACGATCGTAAGGTCTTTGAAATAGGTGTTGTGGTGATTTGGGTCATCCAAGTGTACTTATTAGTGCTCATCACAGGTTCCAGTTTTCACATAGTAAACATTTATTTGTTAAATGTAAAAGACGCTTTTCATTATTTTCCAAACTGGGATTTTGTAAATTACCTATATCACGTAATACAATAGAAAAATGTTTCTAGTAAAAATTAAGCCCATTAAGCCCTATAAAATATATGATTGCAGGAACTTGACGATACAAACATTTCTAGAAAACAGTTTGTTTTGCATCTCCCAAGTAACATGATATAACTTGTTACTTATTTACAATCAAGAAAGTTTTAATAAGAGTTTTTGTCCATAATATAAATTACATAATTTCTAAACTTTCCAGTGATATAGGTAATTTAGCAGTTGGAAATATGATTGTGAAAACTTCTTGTCTTTAGAAAGATAAATTTAAGAAACTTCAAATCTATATAAGTAAAATAAAACTACCTCAAGTCTACAAGTGCAATTATATCATATTGTTTTAAATAAATTAAAAAACATAGCTAGAATACCACAATAGTACCTCTAAATACGCTTTAAAAAATTGGTTAAAATAGAAAATCTTAAATACTGCTTAAAACCACTTGTTGCAAATAAGTACAATTTGGAGAACCCAATTTATGACAATAATATATCTTTTACACCAGACAATCATTTCGCCAACAAAGTCATCTGGATGACTAAACCAAGAGAATAAAAACTAGAACTATTTATATGCTGGTTGACAAGCAATTGCAAACAGAGTCCCCTAAGAAAGTAGACAGGCTGCCCCACACACTGCCACATTTATAGAAAACCATTCAGGGTCCCCACTAAAAACAGCATATCAAGTTCCTGGAGTTTCCTTGACATGCCAAAATCTATTTCCTTGACTTTGATCTTCTACAAATTACCCAAAAATGTGTAACACACTACTACAGAATACAATAGGTCTTCGTGTCATGGTGGAAAACACACTTTTAAAAACAAAGCGACCAATGAATAAGAAAAAAAAAGCGCAGTAATTGTGGTTTTGTGGAAAAAGGAATCATTAAATGAAACGTCCAGAATTGCACAAAAAAACACATTGTTGTGAGTGCTGTGAGTGCATGCAAGCTGCCTGTAGCATAATTGAAAGGTAGTGTGGTAAAGCTGGGACTCTCCGTAAACCCGGCGAAGACGGATATGATCCTATTCACCAAGAAGATGAATGTAGGGGGCTCAGGGCGCCTTGTGATGTTTGGAAAACCTTTAGCTTTAGTTAGGGAGATCAAATATCTGGGGGTGATCCTGGACTCCAAACTAACATGGGGGTAACAAATAGAACGAGTAGTGAGGAAGGGAGCGGCGTCCCTCTGGCAGCTGCGTCGAGTGATAGGCAGGATATGCGGACTTAACCCTCGGATCCTTCATTGGATTTACACTGCGATCCATAAGGCCATTAATCCTCTATGAGGCGTTGGTCTGGTGGTGTGGTGTGAACCAAACTACCAGCAGGAAGCTGGACAAACTCCAAAGGCTGGCAATCCTGGATATCACAGGCACTGTGAGGACGACACCCTCAGCCACGCTAAAGGTCTTGTTGATGCTGCCACCGCTTCCCATCTGTATCAGAAGGGAGGCTATGGCGTCGCATCTTAGAATGCGACTCTGGAAACTGGTGCGAAGAGGGAGCAGTAATAGGGCATGCAGGAGATGGCAAGGAGGTGGAAAAGGAAAATCCGATTTCTGCCATCAAGGTACAGAGTACCGAGGACGATATTAGGTTGACTAGGTCATATACCCTCAGAGGATCCCCAGTAGGGATCAGTGGAGGGAAAATAAAGTTGCATTCCAGCCCGCAAGCCTGGTCTGTTTTACATACGGATCGCGGCTGGAGGATCAACAATCCTCCGGGGCAGGAATATACATCGAGGGCTTGGGGGTGTGCGAGAGTTATGCTCTGGGCACATATACCACGGCATTCGAAACAGAGGTGTACGCTCTCCTGTCTGTGGCCAATAGACAGGATGTGAGGAGCCCCGAGAAATGTGTGTATATTTGCTCGGATACCCAGGCGGTCCACCGGGCAGTCTGCGCGGCCAGAATCAGGTCAACACTGGTTCAGGAGTGGGCTGATGCCCTCAAAGGACTAGCCAGGACAAAGGAGGTACAACTGGTGTGGGTTCCGGGACACTGTGGCGTAGCGGGGAATGAGGTAGCGAATAATCTCGCAAGGCTTGGTTCCCGATGGTCGTTCTGTGGCCCGGAGCCTGCGATAGGCATAAGTAGGAAGACGGTCTCTGTTGCCTTAGACAGGTGGACTGAGGAAGCCATGGAGAGCCACTGCGGGTCGGTCGGTGGCTGTAGACAGGCGAGGGACTTCGTGGAGGGGCCGGGCAGAGATAAGGCTGTCTGGCTACTCGGAAGGCGTCGACCTACACTTTGCCGCATCCTTGTAGTGCTGACAGGCCACTGCGCCCTTAGAAGACACCTCACATTGATAGGAGTAGAGAGGGATCCCATTTGGCAGGAATGCGGCGAGGATGAAGAAACGTCTTACCACTACCTGTGTGAATGCGAGGCTTTTGGGAGTCTTTGAGCAGAATTGCTCGGTTTGAGGACTCTGCAGACGAATCAGGTAAGTACCGTCCATTTGAACGGCCTTCATTTCGAGGTCGAGACGGTTTAGTGACAGAACCAAGGAAGAGCAGAGCGTGGTTGCTGGGGTTGGCAAAAAGGGCCCATTGTGGCCTACTTGCTTGGCGTTAGCCTCTCAACCACTGCTACTACTACTACTAACACATTGTTTGAATTATTTATCATAAAAAGGAAATAAATTATTTTTCACTGACTTTTAGCCAATTTGCACAATTTTTCCCTGACAACATGTGATCTATAAATTCCCCGACTTTTCCAGACGAGTGGGATCCCTGTAACTGTAATTAAAATTCCATTACTTGCTTAAAACCACAAATCACGTGTCGTTATTGAACATGCCTTCTAAGAGACACTGATTATTAAGATAATTTGAACGAACTACACAGGACCGTACCTGCTTTATTTACCGAAAAACAATTCAAATTTCTAGAAATACATAAACTTTCATATGCGGCTAACTGTCGCGATCGCTTGACATTTTTGGTTAACTTAAGATTTTCTTTATCTATATGATGATTATTATTCCAAACATGTCTCGCAATACATAATGTATCAATAATGCCATTCTTAATACGCAATATAGACACACTGTTTCACAAAAGCAGGTAATGCAATGTTAATCAGAGGGATTTTAGACTAAACAAATGTCTGGATATTTTCATAGAGGATGCTGTTCGTAATTGCTTATTAACTAATATATAGTAAGAGTTCTGGTTTTTATTCACCTAGCTTAATCACCCCTCTAATGATGCTAACTTGTTAGCGAAATCATCGTCAGTTATCAATGCTCATCACAATAAATCCCCTTTCCTGGGTAGCATTTTAAAAACAAATATAAAAATAAGAAATTATACTTGACCAAGAATAGCAGACAATTATAAATGGAGATAATTGTATCGTGAGCTACAGTGACGTCTTTTTAACACAACTTAAAAGTTTCTTTAGACAATTATGGTGGGGTTTGTGAAAATAATAGCTACCTACAAATTAAAAGGGAAAAACTGCAAATCAAAGGTGGAAGACATTATTTTAAACAAACAACAAATGCATTGCGTTGAATTTTAAAGTGAAAAGCTAAATAAGCATTCTGTTAAGACCATTCATAAAGATGAGAGTGTTTTAGTGAGAGGGACCAAATTGTTAATAATACTTCACAACAAAACAAAATGAAGTTGATAAAAATTTCAGTCAACATTCAATACTCACATAAAAAAAAACTTCATAGTTACACAATATATAGATTAGGCTTAACACTACTCAAAACTTAAAATTAAAACGCATTTTCACACCAATAAATAATTCTCAATTGCCAACGCTAAACTCCTTAAGATATAGAACATTGAATAATTAGGGTCGCCATTTTAGGTCTAGCACCAATATATTTTTTAGGGAGTAAGAAAATATGTAAAGCTAGATGTATTCTCACCACAATTAGAACTGCAGACCGGTTTCGCTCTAATTAGAGCTTGTCAGTTGTTACAGTTACTTTTTTTCTTCTTTTAATCCTAACCATAATACTTTTGCGGACACAATTCATGTTAATAAAATACCTCGATGTTAAACGACAAGGCGATGCTTGCATTGAATGAATCTTATGGAAGTCAACTCCTAATGTCGCTTCCGTGATGCTCTTACTGACTTTACAATAACATCTAGAACAAGTCATTGGTCTTTGCGTAATTAATTAGTAATAAGCGTGAAGCATTAAGTAAATCTTTTTATTCACCTCCGCCATACTAGCCTCACTTTAATATGAAGGAATATTAAACATCTGCAAAGTATAAGGAAAATATGTGACAAGAATATCGTTGTATGTAAATGAATTTCAGAGTAAACAGGATATATAAAAACTTTGCAGAAGGTTCTAGAGCATGTTAAGAAGACAATGAAGCAATAAGTACACTTGGAGAACACCCAAATCACCACAACACATATTTCAGAGACCTTACGATCGTTTCGTTGACCAAGTCAACATCTTCAGAGGAAGAAAAATTCTAACATAAAAAACTAGATCCCGTATATTTATATCGCGTCAAAGAAAACGAACTAGTCCGAAGGAAAGTTGTCGTCCAAGAACGATCGTTAGTTTATTGCGCAGTGAAACAGGTCGGAGACCTGCTTTAATCTTTTGGTCGACAAATTTATGACCCTTATCTAATATAGGTTTAGAAAGGACCGGCGTTCTTTAAAGAACCAACACGTTTCCTTTCGATCTAGAACTTTACAATGTGGATATTGGTTTATGCCGATAAAGACATCTGCTGAGATAAACAACATAAACTCAAATCATCTCTTTTAAAAATAGAAAACTAAAACCCAGATGTCTGTCTCACCGTGTTAACTTTAACAAAGGAAAAAATAGTTCAACTAAAATTCTACACAAAAACTAAATATTGATTTTAATTCTACGTGAAAATATTTATATTGACTACATAGATACAAATCCGAATAGGTATTTAAATCAAGACAAACATAGTGATTAGTATATGTATAAACCGGTCGAGTTATTGACCATAATTTATTATTCTACCAGACTAATTATGAGTATTTAAGCGGTCAAATGCAAAGAGCAAACAATGGGCTAGAAATTACAGGTGGCGCACGATTTAATGAAGTTTTGTTCTTAATAGACCTTAATATAAAAATACTTTCTAATGAATCAAGCATAGTTTGATGTCTGACATTTTTGACAAGTTTCAAATTTTCTTTGTCAATGTGGTGGTTATTATCCCACATATGTTGTGCCACACAAGATTTGTCTACCGTACCATATCGTAACTGTGCGAGATGTTCACGAAATCTGGTGGCTATGTTTCTCCTAGTTTGGCCCACGTATTTAAGATCACAATCTTTGCAACTAATCTCATAAATTCCGGACATTTCAGTGACTTTGTCTTTGTCTTTCGTATTACCCAACAAATTTTTTAAATTACTTTTCGTCGAAAACGTCAAATGTAAATCGGCTTTCTTAAAAATACTTTCCAAACCCTTTGTGATTCGTGGTTCATAAGGTAAACATACAAATTTTTTCTCGATTTTATCATTCTTAAATGTCGTACATTCAGATATCAACTTCTTTGTTCTGTGTTTGTTAATTAATTTGTCTATTAAACCATCCGAGTAACCGTTATATCTCACCACATGTTTTATGTATTTTAATTCTGTATTAAATCTATTTTTACTCAACGGAAAATTTATCAATCTATTTACTAAGAAATTGAAACTAGCCGTTTTTTGTGCAAACGCATGGTGTGAGTCATTAGGAATATAATTAATAGTAGCCGTTTCCTTCCTATAGACATCAAATTCAAGCGAGCCTTTATTTTTATTTTTAATAACTAGTACATCTAGGAACGAAAGTTTATTGTTAATTTCTATTTCGTGGGTAAATTTTATTGAATCAAATTGACTATTTAGTTTTTCAGTAAATTCTTCAACCTTACATGTATTTGTGTCAAACACTGCAAAAATATCATCGACATAACGCAACCAAACTCTAGGGAAATACCCACTTTTATTTTTTAAATCCGTCTCAAATCTGCTCATAAACAAATCTGCAATAAAAGGCGATAATGGATTGCCCATAGCTGTGCCTTCAGTTTGTTCAAAGAACCTGCGTAATAAACTAACGATCGTTCTTGGACGACAACTTTCCTTCGGACTAGTTCGTTTTCTTTGACGCGATATAAATATACGGGATCTAGTTTTTTATGTTAGAATTTTTCTTCCTCTGAAGATGTTGACTTGGTCAACGAAACGATCGTAAGGTCTCTGAAATATGTGTTGTGGTGATTTGGGTGTTCTCCAAGTGTACTTATTAGTGCTCATCACAGGTTCCAGTTTTCACATAGTGACAATGAAGCACTTGTATCTTGCTGGCGGGCGAGTCCATTATACGTCCCGAAGGCAAACCTTAATTATCGACCCTAAGACAAAGCCATATAACGTCGATTTGTTTAATATCTCAAGGGCAGTCCAGACCAGGGAGATGTAGATCTTGCGTTCCACTCTCATGTCACGTGAGAATGTCGTTACTGATTTTGGCCAATGAAATTCAAAATCAGTTCGTGGAGGCAGAGTAACTGTTGGAGGAGAAGTGCTCCATATGAGCAAAATTCTGAGGGGAAATAAAGGAACTTTAGCTAGTGTGATGAAATATTTGACTTCTCTGCAGGTATCTATTGTGTTTGCCTATTCAAGTTTTGTTAAGTTGTTTTAGTTAATAATTAATAGTGTGTGAACCCCGCTTTCAACAGTCAAAAGTGGTAAGTCTGTAAATCTTTTTTTTATACAGGGCGAATTTCTCTAGCATTTCTTTTTATTGCAATTGCAGGGATTCTGGTTTTTTGTCTTGCGTTTTTCTTTCATGTCTTTCCCTGCTGGTATTTCACTGAGTTTTCCTGTTACATTATCAATGTCTGCTGGTACATTCAATAGTTTCTTGAAAACTAACATGCTCTAAGGGACTTCAAGCTCTGGTAAACGGCATCAGCGTGCTGCATGCCTTCTGAGGGCTTAACACTGCTCTCCTTATCCAGGCACCTGTTGCTAGCGGTCCCGACGCTTTAGTAAAGCAATATAAGCAGCTTCCAATCAAGCTAGTCCTTTTGATTGCTATCACAGAGGCCTAGTAACCACAGGGCCTAATTAAAGGCTCGATTTCAGCCCTTGTGACCATCTGGAACTTCCTTCGTCAGACAAGTGAGTTTCTTTTTAACCTATTGACTGCATCACAAAAATTTGAGTCAAGACAAACCCTTTTTTTACCTGATAACTTTCGAAGAAAGTCAAATCAAGTTAAATAATTCAGTGTTTGCAAACTTTAAGCAGCGAGTTTGTAATATTGACAATTTCCGTAAACAATTTACAATAGTATTAGTGACAGTAATTTCTTTGCAATTAATGTAATATTTTCTTATTAAGTACTTTGTATAATTTCTATAACAATAAGCAACGTTGACATAGGCGTTGCTGCTGCTCTTGAGAATTTCTGCAATAGTTGCCTCATTTGAAAATCAAAAATAAATAAATGACTATCATCAGCCCTCAGCCAAATACAAGTCCCTAAACACATCTTGCCAGAAAATCACTATATAAAATCATAGGAAATACTTTAAATGCAATGAAACTTTAAATCTTAAAATAAAATTAAGCATATAATTCCAAGTTGTTAATGACCTTTTGCTTTAGCTAATTTCACCTTATTTCTGCAAAGAATTTCAACATTACATTTTCTCAATCATACCTTTTATAATAATAAAATCTGTCATTTGTGTTTTACTCTTGCTTTTAATTGAAAAACCAATTCCTTAAATGAGTTTTATAAGCCTGGCAATTTTGTAACTTGTTAGTTATCTAGATTTCAAAGTATTTAATGTGTGTAGTTCCAGTGTCTTAAGTCGAGGGACTTATAAATACAGGACCTTGGATAAGACGAACCAAACGTACAGTATAGTAAGTACTCATTTAATATCTTTATCAACAAATTTACTAATTAATAAATCTGTGAGTTAACTATAAGCTAGGGTCTGAGTGAATGAATACTATTGTTGACCTCTATACTCTCGGGATTTATATCCACTTGAAATTCCTAAAGACGGAACACAGTATGGGACACTTACAGCGAGAACACACCTATGAAGTAATACGGCTATGGTATCCAGCCTCCTAGAACATTGTGAGATATAAGACAGTGTCGCCATCTCGGTGCAGAACCAGGTAGTATGTTGTCACAACAGCACTAAATAACACAAAATGTGATAAAACAGAGACTGTGTACAACCAACTAATGATTTTGTAAATTGTCAGCCCTGGTCCATTTCTTCCATGCTATAGGGACAATGTATGTAATGCTAGATGTATTCTTACCATAATTAGAACCGCAGACCATATATATATATATATATATATATATATATATATATATATATATATATATATATATATATATATATATATATATATATATATATATATATATATATATATATATATAGTGGTAAGCAGACATTGTGTGTTTTAGATGTGAATGTATTTTTGTTAATTTTTAGTTTTGCATTTACATGCGCTTTGTGTATAATTTTTTGTCTTGACTGGACAATTTCATTTTTTGTGTGATATTGTGGCTAATAAAGTTATTCTATTCTAATTAGAGCTCATCAGTACGGTATTCTAATTACAGTGAGATCACATAGCCATCTTAGTTTACAGGAATGTTCTTGCTGTAATTAGTATACTGTACTGACAAGCTCTAATTAGAGCGAAACCAGTATGTGGTTCTAATTGTTGTGAGAATGCATTTAGCCTTACATACATTGTCCCTATATTAGGGAGGAAATGGGCCAGGGCTGACAATTTACTAAAATTGTTAGTTGGTTGTATACAGTCTCTATTTTTTTAACACTTTGTGTTATTTGGAACTGTCGTGCCAACATACTACTTGGTTCAGCACCGAGATAGCGACCCTGTCTCACATCACACAATGTTTTAGTAAGAAAATATGTAAACCACCTAGTTCTGTAATAGCTATTGTTTTGTTCGACAGCCATATTTAGTGGGTTGGCGGCTGCTTAAAGTTGACCTGTGGTTACTCTCGATTGTTTGAATTTCCGAGCAAGAATTATATACACTAACAGAAATAAATGGTAATCTCTAACCTCACTTTTTCTGTAAGTACCAACTTAGCAAACGATCATTACCCTTTATATTTTATCGGACATTTTCAACAGTCTCGTCGGCTGTTCGAAAGATTAATAATTATTTAGATTCGCTGGAATAAACAGTAACTTCTTACGTTACTTTCTGTATAAATGTCAGCTGAGCGGACTATCATTAGCTTTGATGACAAAAACTTATTGCTGGGTATTTCAACAGTTGACTTGAACTGTTTGAATTTCTAAGGGCTAAGGGTTATTTAAAGACCTGGCCTGACTTGTGCTTACTTTAGATTGTTTCAATTTCCAATGACCACCCCTAACTGAAATAAATGGTAATCTCTAACCTTACTTTTGGGGTAAGTATCAACCTAGCAAACGATCATTACCCCCCATCTTTTATTTGTCATTTTCAACAGTCTCGTCAGCTTCTAACCTGACCTGACCTGACTTGTGGTTATTTTCGATTGTTTGAACTTCTAACGACCACCCCTAACTGAAATAAATGCTAATCTCTAACCTTACTTTTGGGGTAAGTATCAACCTAGCAAACGATCATTACCCTCCATCTTTTATTTGTCATTTTCAACAGTCTCGTCAGCTGTTTCAACTTCTAAGAACCAATAATTATTTACATTCGCTGGAATAAACAGTAACATGTCACCTTACTTGTTGTATAAATGTCAGCTAAGCTGACAATCGTTGGTTTTGATGATAAAATCTTGTTGCTGGGTATTTCAAGAGTGGATTTGAACTGTTCGAATATCTAAGGGCTAAGGGGGTAGAATAAACAGTAACTTCTAACCTTATCTGGTATTTTCAACAGTCTTGTCGGTTGTTCGAACTTCTAAGGACAAATAATTTTTTACATTCGCTTGAATAAACAGCAACTGCTAACCTTACTTTTTGTATAAATGTTAGCGAAGTTGACAAATCATTAGCTTTGGTGACAAAATCTTGTTGCTGGGTGTTTCAACAGTCAACTTGAACTGTTCGAATTTATAAAGGCTTCATTACCTTTAATGATATCTTATCTGGCATTTTCAACAGTCTTGTCAGCTGTTTGAACTTCTAAAGACCAACAATTATTTACTTTTGCTGGAATAAACAGTAACTCCTAACCTTACTTTTTGTATAAATGTCAGCTAAGCTGACAAATCATTAGTCTTGATGACAAAATCTTGTTGCTGGGCGTTTCAACAGTAACTTGAACTGTTCGAATTTATAAAGGCTTCATTACCTTTGATGATATCTTATCTCGCATTTTTCAACAGTCTCGTCAGCTGTTCGAACTTCTAAGAGCCAATAATTATTTACATTCGCTGGAATAAACAGTAACTGCTGACCTTACTTTTTGTATCAATATCAGTTAAACTGAGGAGTCATTAGCTTTGATGACAAAACTATGATGACAAAATCTTGTTGCTGGATGTTTCAACAGTCGACTTGAACTGTCCAAATTTATAAAGGCTAAGAGTTATTTAAAGTGGCTGGAATAAACCTTCCTTTTTGTATCTATGGCTGCTTAACCAACGATTACTAGTCATTCACACATTCAACTTTGTTTTTTCTTGTCGCTGGATATTTTAACAGTCGACGAACATTCACTGCTCGAATTCCCAAGGGTCAAAAATGATTTAGTGGCAGAAATAAGTGGTAACTTTTAACCTTACTTTTTCTCTAAATGTAGCTTTGAAGACAACCTTGTCACTGGGTATTTTTTCACCAGCGCACAAGTCATTCAGACACGTTTAACTTTTTTTGTTCTACCATAACAGAAACAAGTTTGTATCAACAATTGTGTAACCTGTATGTATTTGGAATACCAGTTGTGTATACCATTCTTTACTGGACAAGTCAATGGATATTTGAGTGCTTCACACCTTGACCGATATCAGCCTGCTATTTTGGTCCTCTAATTTAAAAGCAAGGAGCATACTATTTACTTATATTGAAATATAACCTCTTTAATAAAATCATACCTTTACCTATCTTCGTTTTAAGTTAGTTACTACATCGTTGTTGATATATTCACTTCTTCCATTTTCAAAGTTTCTTTGCACAATTAAAAAATATCGATACTTTATTAAGTTAAATTACTCATACAAACTTAGTAATAGCTCAATATCGGATCTAGGGTGGTATTATTTAGGACACATATCTTCCTAACTTAAAAACTATAAACGAACCCAAGCGATTCGATTACGATTACCAACTTAAGAAAATATAAAATTTACCAACAGACTTTTTTAGAACTTATCGAATGTTAAATTCTCTAACCCTTTTGTATCTTTTATTTTTTATATATAAACGTAGTATTAGCCACAATAGGTTTTAATGGCCCCTGAGAGCTAAAAAACCAACCACACCAGCTCTAATCTCGAGTAGACTTTAGCTATTTGGACATATTCTTCTGCGGTACGTTAGAAACTAGAACATAAGTGTACAAGTTATTCCAGTGATTGTTCGATGAAGTTATGTCTACCCAAAGAGGTTGTATATGTTAGAGGGAACAAAGCCGAGTTTGCAGCCTGTCGATTTCCCACTCCTGTCACCGTCCAATCACAAACAAAATTTTGAATAACGCGCTAATGTGTTTTGTTTTGATTCGTTCCCCCAACCGCTCTTGAAGTTATTGTCAGCTGTCAACAAGTATTTGAAGTGTTTGTTGATTTGCGATTAGAGGTTATCTTGTGTGTTTTGCCGTTTTTTAGCAGTGTTTTAAGAGTGTAAAAGTTAAAAAATGCCAAGGTGTATTGTGAAGAACTGTATGTACAATAAAAGTGCCAATTATGAAAAGGATAAAGCAACTGTGCATTTATTTCGGTAAGTTGTTTACATGTCTTCTGTTTCCTTGTTTGGCGCCAAATGTTTATTGGTTTTCACAGGTCCGTATTTACACATTGTATTGCTTTTGTTAAATCTTTAGCATTTATTATTGTCAATTGTGTTTTTTTAAGAAATAAAATCTTAATAATGCATTATTTATTGAATATTTGTAATGAAATTAAGCATTTTGTTTGGCAATTATTATTTGAATTAGATGTATTTACCTATGTAGTTCCAGTAGAAGCAGAAAAAAAGTAGAATAGTTTCGTTTTATCTATTACTGCATCTTTCTAGAGGTTCAGTCACTGATAAAGTAGATAATTCGAGATATTATTTTCAGATTTCCCAAAGCTGGTGAAAGATACGAGGCTTGGAAACGAGCATTAAATTTAAGCGATGAAGATATTTTTATGAACTCAAATGTGTGCAATTTACATTTTACCGAGGAATCTTATGATTTAGAAAAATCACCTTTTGCAGTATACTTAAAAAAAAGTTCTATACCTGTATTGGTAAGTACTGAATCAAGGTTATTAATTTATGTAACTATTAGTGATATATATATATATATATATATATATATATATATATATATATATATATATATATATATATATATATATATATATATATATATATATATATATATATATATATATATATATAGCCAAACAGCGGTTTTTCAATGGCACTGCTATCAGTGATGGCTATTTTTAAATAACAGGGACTTTAAACAGCTACTGCGATTGTGGTTTAGCCATTTACAATGCTGCATGTGCGTATGCTATTATTTTAAACACTTACAAGGTGTTAGTGTTAACCGCTTAATTGAAACCACAATATGATCTTCAGATAGCTTTTAAATTATATTAATTTTAAAACTACTCAGATTTTTACTATTAATAGAAGTTCTATAAAATTAGCATATTACAAGAATATACGATGAGAGAAATCTACATATTATTTTTATTTTAATATAATGAAAAAGTTGGAAGGCATATATATGCTACAGTTCGGTGCTGCTTTAATTTTAGATTCAGCAGGTTTTTCCATGATATAATGACTTACAAGATATATGAGATTGCGCATATGCCCCGTCCCCTCCTATGACATCACATGGTGAGTAACGTTATAGAAGGCCAACTACACACTTAACACAAAGTCATTCGCAATCAAAAAGTTTCTATACGTCAGTTTAATGTGGTTGAAGTTACATTCCATTCCATTTTTATATTACATATATATATATATATATATATATATATATATATATATATATATATATATATATATATATATATAAGTGAAGTGAAGTATAATAATTAAGGGGAGCCCTGAATTAGCATTGGTGATACACACACAAACTTAAAAAGTAGAGAAGACGTTCGTAGACATTTACAGGGGGCGTTAACATTCATAAACTTGATTTGATCATCATGTCACATAATCATAGTATAGTATTCTGATCTTAAAAAATTAATTCCAGCTGTATGCACTCAAATATCAGTAAAATACCTAATTTGTTAAGGGGTTGTGATGAAACGTCAAACTCCACTGTACGACAGCATATTATTATTGCATTGGACTCACCACATGACGCCATGCGCGTGACGGTTCTAAAAATAGATAGTCTCATTATCATATCTCGCGTTATTTGTATCATGAGTTTTTCGTTTTCTACCTATAAGAAAAGGAGAAATGTTGTATTCTAATACTGGCGAGAAGGAAAGTATACAGATACTTCTACTCGCTCGCACAAACTGCGATTGCGTGTATTATGAATACAGCAATTGCTGTTTGTCATGGAGTTTTTAGTATAAGATGAATTTCATAGAAATAATTACTCTAATGATTTGTGTAAATCGCGGTTTTCACAATCGCTGTTGTTTTGTGTTTTAATAACAGCTGCTAACAGCGATCTTTTAATAGAAGCGATTAAATCACCGGTAGCTATATATCGCTCATCTCTAGTAACTATGCTACTAATTACATTCACGTAATATATTGTTATGATATTTATCGTAATTTAATTAGCCCTGCAAATTTACATTAATGGTATTCGTTTCAAATTTATTTATGCAGGTAACAAACAAGCCATCAACACAAGTCGTTTTTGGCGAGCAGCCAATGACTGATATAACTGCTATCAATGTGCCATTTGCAGCTGACCCGTCAACTAGTACTTGGTCTGGTAGCAATGTACCTGTAATGGATTATTCTCGGCCATCAACAAGTGCTGGTTTTTATGAAGAGAAAACTGTTGTAGAGGTACCGCAAAGATCGTTTAGTAGTTTAGGATTTGCTGAAATGAAAACACCTTCAATGCCACCCACTTTGAAGGAAATGGTGAGTTAAATTCAGTTTTTGCCGTTTATGAAATCAGTATAATTTTAAAAAACCTAATATGTTATTCCATCACATTTTATATGGTGTTTAAGTTTGTATAGTCCATGATTAAATAAGTTAGAAACAACTGTTTTGCAATTTATCTCAACCACTATTAACCAAAATGTGTTGTTGGAAATTTTGTTTATATATTCATTTTACTTGAGAAAATAAATGGTTTATCATTGAACATTTTTTATAGGTTGTTACACCGCGCAAACGTAAACTGAAGAAGCAGTTATTCGATGCACGAAAAAAAATTAAACGGCTCAGCAGTAGTGTTCATCATTATAAGAAGAGAACAGCAACCCTTGCGAATATAATCAAACAACTAAAAGGTAAAGTAACCGACGAAACATTAGAAACATTAATGCAAATAGGACCTAATGAAGAATTTTTACAAAGACAATTAGGTCGTAAACATAAGTATGAAAATCAACTTAAAGCTTTTTCTCTTACGCTGCATTATTACTCTCCCAAAGCTTACAGTTTTGTCAGAAACACATTTAACTCGGCTCTTCCTCATCCAAAAACTATATCTAGATGGTATCAAAGCGTTAATGGGGAAGCTGGTTTTACGTCAGAGGTGTTCAACTTATTAAAGTCAAAATCAGAAAGCACAAATGGAAAACTTATATGTTCTTTAGTCATAGATGAGATGGCAATTCGCCAACATATAGAATGGGATGGGGTAAAATATTATGGGTTTGTAGATTTTGGTACAAATCTTGAGACCGATTGTAACCCTGTAGCCAAGGAAGCTCTTGTTTTTATGCTTGTTAGCATTAATCAATCATGGAAGCTTCCTCTTGGATATTTTTTAATCGACTCTTTAAGGGGTACACAAAAACAAAATTTGGTATTACAGTGTTTAACGCTACTAAATGAGTCGGGCATATACGTGGTCTCAATAACTTTTGATGGGGCAACAAATAACCTAACGTTAGCAAAAGAACTTGGCTGCGATTTGAATTGGAGGAACATTAACTCTACGTTTGTTGATCCTAGTTCAGGTAGGAAAATTGCAGTCTTTTTTGATCCATGTCATATGATCAAACTGATAAGAAACACATTAGGCGATAAAAAATTAATAATTGATGAGAATGGGGAAAATATAAAGTGGGATTATTTAGTAAAATTAAATGAGTTACAGGATCAGGAGGGCGTTCATTTGGCAAATAAATTAAGAAAATCGCATATATTTTATACAAATCAAAAAATGAAGGTTAAATTAGCCACACAACTTTTTAGCCACTCAGTGGCACATTCTTTGGAATATTGCAATGAAGTTTTACATCTTGAGGAGTTCAAAGAATGTGAGGGAACTGTGAAATTTATCCGACTTATAAACAATTTATTTGACATTCTTAATTCTAGAAATTTAAACAATTCAGATTTTAAGAAAGCAATAAACGCAGAAAATTTTGAAAACATTAATGTATTTTTAAGAGAGCTATCACAATATTTAACGTCACTTAGGATAATTGATGGAACGCTTCTGTGTGAGAGTGGTAGAAAAATGGGTATAATTGGCTTTTTATTTTGCATACAAAGTTTGCAATTTGTTTATAAAACTTTAATTGCCGACAATAATTTTTTGCTGTATTTTCCCACTTACAAAATCAGTCAGGATCATATTGAGCTTTTTTTTGGGCAAATTAGATCCATGGGAGGCTATAACAATAACCCATCAGCAAAGCAATTTAAAAGTGCATATAAAAGGATGATGGTGCATCTTGAATTAAAAGATTCATTTAAAGGAAATTGTATCCCTTTGGAAGCAATTCCTATTCTGTCACCCATTGAGGTAATAAATAAAACTTGTGGGCGAGAACGAATATCTGAAGAACCAGATGAAGACATGAGTCAAATAGATAATTTTGACGACGACACAGTTCTTCAAATATTAGATATGAATATATCAGAGTTTAAGAAAGAAGTCGTGACATATATATCTGGCTATGTAGTAAGGAAAATAACAAAAGCTCTGAGATGCGAAGAATGCGCGGGTGAACTTGTTGGGGAGAGGTCTGCGTTATTAACATCGTTTATAGATCAGAAAGACAAAGGTCAACTCCTCACATACCCATCTGACGATGTAATATCTATTTGCACTATTGCAGAAAAAGTTCTTCAAACATACTTAAATGAATCTGCGGTGATTATAAATGTAAAGGAAATAAACATGCGAAGATTAAAAACTATAATAAACCAAAACAGCATATTTAAAAAACTTGAAGTTCACTTTCGAGAACAAAATCTTTTGACTTGCCATTATGGCCATCTAATTAAACTAATATCATCTATGTATGTTTCCATTAGAATACATCATTATAACAAAAATCTATTTGATAAAAGTAGAAGTTTAAGGGCTGTTTATAACAAACTTCTCTTATTTAAGGGCCAATAATTCAGTGTACATTTCAAGTACTCGTATGTCCTTCAAATAATGTTATCGGGAAGTTATTATGTCTTATAATATGACCAATAAATTTTAGCTTCCTCTCGATTTCTTTGAGCAAGCCTCTTTATTCGTTCACCTCTCCTAGCAAACTTTGAAGCGTCTTTCTATCAACCTGCACTGTCTTTGACATTTTTCTTGTCTACATTTCAAAAGCTTATATTCTCTTCATATCCTGCTTAACTACAGCCCAAGTTTACGCCACATACATTACCATACTCCATACACGTACGACTTGCATTTGTTCCTCATGGACAGGTTAAAATGTTTATTAGTGAGAACAGTACTTTGGTTATTGAATGCTTATTTTGCCATCGCGATCCTCTTCAGACCTTTCCTACACTTACCATCATCTGTGATAATACTTCCAATCAATTATTTGAAATAATCTAATAAATCAAGCGTCATGTTATAAGATTTAAAAGCTACTTTTGTATTTGTATAGGTATTCAAAATTTGTGAAATGCACACGTAACGCAATCTACATCGATCAAACTTCTAGAAATTTTAACACCCGATACAAAGAACATATTTTTGCATTTAGAAATAACCATGCTGACAAATCTACATTTGCAAAACATATTATTGATACCCAACATAGACCCACAGTAAATAACGGCATAAAACCACAACATTTTTGTCATGACAAGTGTAAACTAGACTTGTTTTAAGCTTTAGAAGTAAAAAAGCATATACACGACAATATTTAGGATTTCTGAGATATTCTTCTTCCTAATTAAATAAATCAGACATAAATCTAACTATTTTTTCCAAAAAGTTGTTATAAGACATGATGTGTGTCGATATTTTCATTGTATAGTCTGCTTTATTAATGTGTTTGTTTAGTTATTTTATTGTTGTAATTGTTATTATAGTTATTACTGTTATAGGTTTCTTCTATCTTTATGTTAAATATTGATATACATCACGTAGACATTTTAAAGGCGTCATCCGTCATATTTGTTTTATTTTATTTTCACTTTTAAAGATTTTTTTGATTATAACATCATAAAATAGCAACAGATCTTTATTTGTAATTGTCATGATTTCGTATTAATTCAAATTTTTTCTGTCTGAGGATACTATCAAGCAGCAAAACCAGTAACAGAGACGTTGAAGAACATCTAGAATTCAGAAGGGCCACTTGCTCCAGTTAGCTTACGCGCTGGCTACGTCCTTCACCTACAAAAACGAAAACCAACAGTGAAGCCAGAGAAGTAGTCTCCAAGTCTGTATGAAGTATGGACCAGTTTCATGAAGTAAGGGCAACAGCAATCAATGAAATTAATCTCTATTTCTTTAAAAAAGACAAGGAATGTTAACATTAATTTGTAAACAGTACAATGTACTTTATTTTGTATTTTCTTCTGTTGTTGAAATAAAAACTATTATTATTTATCTAACCTTTTGAATATAAAACTTTATCCAATATATTCATCCAACAATTTATCCAACCAATAACCCAAAAAATATTTCACTGATTTGGAGAAAATTTTGGAATTACGCTTATTTTGCTAATGGCTTGGATGAGTTCGTTCATCAGATCTTAACACATAGTTTTTCCTAACAAAAAATTAAATATATTTTTTTAAACGCAATACCTTTCAAATTGTTTAAGTGATTGGAACGAAAATTTACAACTTAAAAGAACATACAGAGATGTGGTTGTGTACCAATTTTCAAGTCTTTTGATCAAAGAAAAATGAAGTTATTCGAAATTAATAATAAAATAATCCTCGACATCACTTCAAATTCTGTAATGCAATATCTACAATGTTGGACAAAGGCAGAGCAATACAGCACCTGTACTGTTATGCTATTTAAATAAATTGTAGATAAAATCTAAACAATGGAAGTTACAACCATTGCCAGATGTCAAGATGTTGCTGACCAGGATTGCCCGATCTTCAGAAATTTCATGTAGTTAAACTTTTCATGTATAAACATATGAAATTTTTACAACTTCTGATAATAAAGAAAACATTTTATAAAATTTAATTTTATCAGTCAGTTAAAAAATACTGTATTTAATACCTGCAAATTTCGAATTACCCATTTCTCATGATTTTTAACTTAGGTATCCCTCCGATCATAATTTACTCTATCCGACAACTTTGTTAGACTGCGTCTGTGCTGAAGCTCAGCTGTCATTTGTCATTGTGTGGTAGTGTTATTTATTGACAATATCAAATTGGAAATTTAGGACAGTAGAAACAGACACCATAAACAAAGAAGAAATTGGAAATTTAGCCTCTAGTGTAGGTTTTTGACATGATACCATTACTAGAGAGATATGATAATGTGGCAGCATAATAATATTATGCTAATGCTGTGGTACAGTCAGTTTGGCGTTTCATCACATCTCGTAACACACCAGCTGTTGTGTGCATACAGTTAGATGTAATTTTGTATTATCAGAATACTACTGTAACATGATGAAATCAAGTTTATAACTGTTAACATACTGTAAATAATTTCTCCACTTTTCAAGTTTGTGTTGCTGCAATGTTAATTAAGGGTTCCCTTAATTATACGCTTATTGTGCTTATAAATGTAATATAAAAATAAATGAAAATGCAAGTGAACCTATTTAATTTAGCTCTGTATTCTACATTATCTGAAAAAGACATTATAGGCGACGAAGTAGAATGTAATTTCGGTAAATTTGCAGTTGACTGCATGAGGGTTTTAGATATTTTTTTCCAGCAACATGCTTAGAACCTTCCTCGGCCACAAGGCAAATTTTCTGGCAAACAACCCCCAAGAAAATTAAGGGACTTTGAAAACATGCGTTTTTCACATTTTACAGCAATACCTGCTTTAAACCCTGTCTACCCCATATTCGCCCAGGTCCAGCAACCTTCTTGGGGGTTGCTCACAAGAAATTTTTCTTGTGCTTTATGCTTTGAAGGTAGTTGTATGCATGCACAAGGGGAAGGAGAACCCCCCGAATTTTTGGGTGAGGAGCAGAAACCCTCTTCCTCCTGGGGGTTCTTCTCCTGCATGCATACAATCACCCTCAATGCATCAACCAAAGGATTTTTTTTCCAGCTTTCTAGTGTATTTTTCTAGAGTATATTTCCTGTTTATCAATTGCTTTGTTTGAGTTTTGTATCCAAATTACTCTATAAATATATGTCATAGATCATGTTTTTGCTTGTCCTTCTTTACCTTGTTTTACTGTTCCTAATTAAATAAATTAATTTTCATAACTTTTAATATAAGGCTAAATCTTACAGCTTATATAAATATATTATTTAATATTGTTATGAAAATTCACTATCATAACGCACTTGCTGCGTTCCGAACCTTTTTAGGTTACCTATTTATACAAAAGCTTAAGAAATTCATGAATAAGCATTACATTTCAATGATTGAATAATTTCAGTTTTATTTCTAACCAAACTAAAAATTCCTAAATACGTCCCTGACGTTTCTCCCACTCAAGTCACCGAACTCCGCCCAGTTTGGAAAAGTGTACAGGCTTCTTGTATTGCAAAACTGCACCTTTGTTACCTCTATCCCTTACAACCTCTTTGTGTCTACCCAAAAATGTATGTTAGCACAGACGCTTAAAATTCCTTTAGTTGCCTTCTATTTTCCAGACATAAAATTCCACTACTTCTAGTTATAACACTATAACCTTTTTGTTGACAAACACTTTTAGGGGTCTACATTAACTATTTTAATCATCAAATGTCTATTCTGATACACACTTTGCAAAAATTCACCAGCAAACTTATCAGTGCCTAACACAGGTCTCTAGTATTGTTGACTCAATGTTTTCAAGCTGTTTATTTCTGGTTAATAAAAACAAAATTTAATTGGTGTTTTGTAACGGTTATGTTTTATTCATTACCCTAACTTCCTTACTGACATAACGAAAAACTCAAAGGAAGCTTAAACAAGATCCGGTGGCTTTATTTTTGAACAGCAATTCAAGTTTTGGTTTTGAAAAGATTAACTGAAAATTTTACTGCATTCCCTTTATATACGTTAAATTAAAATATCAACAAACGGAATATTTGCCTTAAGGAAAAAGATCGTTATTTATTACAATTTTCTACTAAGATGTTTGTAAATTGAAAATCTAGAAGCAGGAGAATATCGTTGCAGAGATGAATATTTACCGAAATGACGCAATAACATTATTGATCTAAAGTATTAGAAACTAGAGGTAGAAATATTAACAAAGATACCAAAAGTCATAAAGTCGGAAATTTATGACAACTGAAAGAAAGGTCGACAAGGCAAGTGCTATCGTAAGCAATAAAGTATATTTGACAGTTACTGGTCACATGTAACTGTTGAGACTGCCAAGCTCGACGGAGTGTGCGCATAAAATGGCGCGAAACACATGCATCTCTGCATCCCTCTCATACACATGGAGGTAGATGGGTAACTAAAAAAGACAAGAGAACATCATCAAAGCGGCGTTGACCATGGAGCAGAAACCGGGCGGCCTACTTAAAGGCGTGCAAAACTGTCTCGCTCTCAGTTAACCGGCAAACGCGACTAGATCAAGAACTGCGCTACCTCCCGAGTTCAGTTTAGGAGAGTTTTCTATCTGACAATGAAGTAAAACGTAATTTCCGCAGGGCATATACGCCTAGTATAATTATCGTGCATGTGCTGCAAATAATTTCAGTTTGGTTTAGTGTATTATAACATCCCGCTTGAAAGAAAAATGGATTGAACAGTGAGTCTTTAATAAACATTTTAGTGCAGTGGCAAGTTGTTGATGGCAGTTTCAAGTGATCGCTTTCAAGTAAACAGTTTCAAGTTCTCAACTTCAATCTCAGTTTCAAGTTTACCTTTATGTCTGATTTTTCCGTATATGTTCAAACATACCGTTGTCTCAGGATTTACCGTTAAAATACAATTTTGCTGTTCCGATTCAAGTACATCAAGTTTCAACCCCAGTGCCTGCCTAGCCTCTTGATTGTACATTGCACGTACACTCGCTTCCTGTTTATTTCTGCAAGCGTTTTCTACCAATTCCTGACTCCTCTTGGGGAAATTAAGCGCCTATGGTAAGCGCTAAATACCGATGTTACCCTATACAGTTCCTACATTCCGTCTGCAGGAAAGGCAACATCTGTGGGACCTCAGGTGTAGGTCGAGACCAGCTGGTGGATCTTTGGAAGTGTGAGCGCACTACATGTGAGTCATTTTCAACTCTTTGAGTAATCTTTAAAACTAGACAGACATAAAATTCTACATCCTTTAAATTTATCATTAAATTGCAACATAAAATTTAAATCAGTCAAAATAAAAATTTTAGTCAGTGAGATTGATCGATATATATATATATATATATATATATATATATATATATATATATATATATATATATATATATATATATATATATATATAAATGTATTTTCCTTCTGCATAATGTCAAAATATGTAAATTAGGAATATTAGTATAATATTAATTAATTGACATTTTGTCCACGAACTTTTCAAATCTTCAAATATTTTAGAGTACAAAAAAAGTAGCTTGTAACCTTTCATTTAAATAATAATTAACAATTACTTAATTTTAAAATATCTGAGCTTCTCTTACAAACTCTTAACGAAACAAAACATACTCTGGCCAGAATAAAACTATAAATTTACCTAACAAATTAAAAGTGAGAGCATTGGTAGAATTAATAGAAAAACCTTTAACTTTGCATTCGATGTGTATTTTGTTGCTTTGTAACGTACAACTTATGTTGATTTACCAGGAGTCTTGATTTAAATAACTCCCATTAGGACTTTATGTCAATAAATCTAAATATTTGTGTTTCTAGTATCTGTTTTGATTGAATAACAAATTCCTCCCTTAACCTTTCTCAATTCTGGTGGTGCTATAACTGGAAATTATTCATATTTATTACCTAGATCTCTTCAAACTAACTAACATAGTGCCGGTGTTTTGACTCGAGGATCTCATGAATCTAGGACTTTAGGCAGAACAAGATTAAAGCCGAGTAAGTATTTGATTATCTTTTCATCTTCAAATCAGTGTTTTTTATCTTGCAAAAAAAAAAAATCTGAGAGATGGGTGCAAATATGTTAGGGTTTGGGAGGTGATTATGTCCTCACTATTGACCGGATTTAGATCCAACTGAAATCTGTCACAAGACCCTAATCGCGGACAACCATCAAATAAATACACTCGGGTTTTTAGGCTTAAATTGGCACAGTTTATACGATCTTTTAGCGGCCACTTATAAATGTATGTTTATCTTCATCTTTCATTTAGTGACCATGAAATCTATCACTTCCATGATCTCTCCTGATTGAAGCAGTTAGCGCTGGCTACCTTAGCTTTCCTTAGAAATAAACATTACAGTACTATAGTCTTAATATATCGTTAGTTAAGAAAGTATTATCATAAACTGACTTTATTAGCCCTTCAGCAAGATATACAGGCATTTAGTCGTATTTGGGAAACAAACTATAGAAGCAGTGGTTGAATTGTTACCAATCAAATACCTGAAAAACCATAGATGCTAATAAAAATTAACTTTGAATCACTAACCTTTTACAATTACCAAAGACAAGCTATTTTTAAACTTAGAAATAAAGAGAACTGACATTGTTAGTTCATGTGGAAAATATATTTAGAGGCAAAGAGCGTCCCCAGGTATGATCAACTCGAGTACTGCGGCATCGCTGGACCTCCCCTTAGCAGTTTTTTTTACCATTCCGACGCCGATCTAGAGTGTGGTGAGAAATATTTTTCAAATTTATTTTTAATATATAAACCGTTGCTCAAAAATTTACTGCATTGTTTATTTTATTTTTATTAACAATCCATTTATACAGGTGTTTCCCATTATTTAAAGAGTTTTGCAGACCAACTTTTTATTTTGTTTCCGTAACTTGCCCACGCAATTATCAAACTAACGGTAAGGATTTTAAATTACATTTGATTTCAACTATATTTTTATATTCCGTTATACAATGAATAGCGTTCTTTGCTATCAGAGACCCCAATTTTCCAATTTAAAGTACTCTGATAGAAACCTATTAGGTGGCCATACTTTAAGAAATAACTTTAATTTTAGAGGCCTTCAAATGGATTACGATACTGCCCCCCGCCCCGCCGGCTTTAGGGAGCATAAATTGGTACAACATCCCTAAAAATCAGTGGATCAAATCGGTTGGGAACGAGAGTAATATCACGAGGAAAACCTTTGTAGCTGGGCAAAGCTGAGACAAAGATATGATACTCCCGTTTTATTTCATACATTACATATCATTCACTTATGTATTAATTTCAATTTGAACCTTATTATAACTCATATAGCATTGTATTTATATATACTTCCTGTATATTTTTTCATCAACTAAATTAAACAATATTTATTTTTATAGATACTTTGTCTTAACTAATTTTCCCTTAAGCAAAACGAACCCCTCGATAATAACCATTTCCACTAGAGTTTACCTACGCATCCTACTTCCAAAGGGTGGCCCGCCACTTTAAGGCCACCACTTTTTCCCAAAAATCTTGAATATTTCAAGAAAAGTGGTGGCGCTCGGGTTTTTATTTTTCTAACTGACCCACTCCACCCTTCAGAAGCAAACAGTCACACTATTAAATAGTAGTAGTTTGTAAACCTTCATGTGACGTAAGTAGCTAACACAATTTATACAGTTTTACTACCTTGAAAACATTAGTTTTCAATGTTTTATCATTGGTAACTTATGTTACTAACTTTACACTCTAAAGCCACTTTAATTAAAATGATTTTACCTCACATTGAATTTTCAGTCATCATTATTAACCAAGATTTACATACTTAAAAAACATTTAAAAGTTAATCTGGATATCTACAAATACATAGCACACACAAATGAAAGACATTCTTGAAAAAAAAAATACAAATGAAAAGTAATGCTTACCCATAAGAGTCTCTTCTTTCTACGTCCCTTCCGCCACTGCCGTTACCACGGTCACGGCCTGAACAGAAGAAAGGAATGGTGAAATAGAGTTTTTATGTTAATAAATAAATATTTATTTATTTATTCATACACCATCCAACAGCTTAAAGCCAAACTAAGGATGGGCTGATACACAACACATAATAACAAACAATAATCAAACAAACTACACAAAAGAGAGTCACAAATTACATCGCTTTGAAAAACATTTGTATCTCTGATATATTTACATTAGAAGATATCTAGGCGGTCCTGCAATACAGAGTAATCATTGCACATCTGGTAAATTTGAGACGATCACAGTAATCGCGTACGAGGAGTCGGGAGATAAAATGTGTCTGGAAAACGTGCTGCATTACGAGGCACATTGAAATTAAGTTGCTGAAGCAGATTAGGGCAGTCGAACACAGAATTAACCAGTTTGTATAAAAATGTAACGAAACTGAACTGCCTGCGCATCGAAAGACTCTGCAGACTAGGGATGGGCACATTTCTTAAAACATCGAGGTTAACATCGATGTTTAACATCGAAACCTACTATCGATGGTAGGAAAAACATCGGCTGGAAAACATCGATGTTGGGAAACATCGATGTTTTCAAAATTTACTAATTTTATGTTCTTTCGAAAAAAAAAAAAAAAAAAGTTTGTAGTTTTGTAGACATTAGAAAATGGAAACATATTCCGATGCAGATTATGGCAGGTGCAGGTTAAAAACGGCTATTACTGGTTCTGTATTACTGTCAGAGCCCAGCGCTATCAGTCTCCGAGACTTAAACGTTCCTGTTTATGATGTTACTACGTCAATTAATCTGACAGGAGAGCGTATTTATGCCAGGTAGCCGGAATTTAATACTTACTGCGTTCACATACAGATGTCGCTTAAGTCACAATGTGCAAAGAGTAAAGAATTAGTAATTTGTTCAGTAAATTGATGTATTTTTTAGCTACTTAAAGACTTTCGAACTGAAAAACTACAGGACATTTGTGGGATACGTAACGATGTTTCGATGATTACAAATAACATCGATGTTAAAACTATAACATCGAAATTACAACATCGATGTTCAAGGGAAAACATCGATGTTCCAAAAACACCGATGTTAGGTGCCCATCCCTACTGCAGACCAAAGCGAAGAAGTAAACCTTCCTGAGGAAAACCAATAGAAGGATATTGACCATCTTCAGGAAAGCTAAGAAATTTGAGAAATTCCCTTTGTACTGATTGTAGACTTGCCACATGTATCTCATAAGTAGGAGCCCACACAACTGAGCCATATTCAAGTCGGGTCCTAACCAAACAACGAAAGAGCAGGAGGAGGGTGCCTATGAGAAAATTTTGCTGTTTCTAATCGGAAACCCAAGAGCTTTGTAAGCAGAACTGACAGTCTGCTCATAGTGTGGTTTAAAAGACAGAGTACCATCAAAAACAATTCCAAGGTCCCTAACTGTCCCGGGGCGATCAAGTGGAAGCTCTCTTATATTGTACCCGAAGTAATTGCGTACTTATTGCGAGTAAAGGACATCACACAACACTTGGAAACATTCATAGAAAGACCACTCCAACAACACCATTCATCAAGGATCTGAAGACTGTTCTGGAGCTGCAAACAGTCACCAACACTCGAAATAATTGCAAAATCTTAATATCATCTGCATACATTAAAAACTCTGGACGCAGCAAGTGCGTTATGGTAGTGAATTTTCATAAAAATGTTTTTATTGCAAATATGTGTGTTTTCTTTATAAGAAAGCAGGCATCAATTTTGGTTACCAGTATAACCTATATAGTAAAAGCAATGTGCCATGTTTCATAAAAATAACTTTATTGTGTGAAAATGTACCAAGATTTCCAAAAGTAGACTTGAAGTGTTCCCGGAAAAACTCGTTTCTTGGTCAACCTTATAGGTTAATAGCAAATTGGGCTATTCAAATATGAAGCATTTGATCAAAGTTCGCTACCATAACGCACTTGCTGCATCCAGAATTTCTTTTCTTACAAACATGCATTATATTTCGATGGAAAATGCAATAACATAAGGCGTGTTTGATTAAAAAAAAAAAGAAAATTTGTATCACCAATGACTTATGGGCCATCCTGTGATTGTAGAAATATTTTTTTAAGATGTAGCTCAAGACACCCTATAATTAATATATACAAAATTTTTTCAAATCTTGTATAATAACGGATATATTGAGCTTTATTGATTTTTTTACGAAAATTCGACAAAAATTATATACCATTAAACGATAAACTCTATACCTAAGGCTACTGCCAAGCATCAGGGAAAGCGTCTATTTCAAATGAATTTTCTGGAAACATTTTAGTAAAATGAAGGACAATGACGGTTGAAACTAAGACTTCAGTGTTTGTAAAACATCCTTCTTAAGACATTTGATTTCCATAGCCCGTATTAGTTTCAAGTTATTTGCCAAAATGTTGCCGATTTTGACGTTTTAAGTCGCAACTTTGACGTTTTGAGGAAAACCCCAATTTATTTTTCTTTAAATGCCTATAACTTTTTTGTCTTTTGACATAGAGAGCTAAATTTTGGTAGGTAACTTACATAAAAGGACATAAACCCGCGTACCAAATTTGGTTGCCCTTACTTTGTTAATTCGGGAGATATAAATTTTTTTCGAAAGAAAACACAAAATTTTCCGGGAAAACCTGGGCAGATTTTCCTGGCTAACGAACTTATCCAAGCCATTTGCAAAAGGAATTTATTCACCAAATTTAATCAAAATCGGCCCATTATTTTTTGAGTTATCGGTGTGATACATACATATATACATATATACATATATATATATATATATATATATATATATATATATATATATATATATATATATATATATATATATATATATATATATAAACATATAAAAATTCAAACTGACCCCGGATATGTGTTCTGGGGGGCCTAATTAGCGCTCATTTGAAGAAATTTTTTCAAAATTCAAAAGTCGAGATCTCCTCATTAGTGAATTTTTTTAAGAAAATTCACTAAAAAGGAACATGTAAAACATGTTTAACTGGGTCAATAAATATATTAAACAGTAATGGACCAAGTACGGAACCCTGCGGCACTCCCGAAGCTATGTGATATGTGTTCGATTTGAAGCCCCCAACCTCAACAAATTGCCTCCTTCCATCCAGGTAAGATCTGAACAAGTCAAGCAAGCCCTCGGAGAATTCGATAGCCCTCATCCTGTCAATCAGAACAGAATGATCCAGACAATCGAAGGCCTTAGATAGAATATATGAAAGAATAAAAACTAGATACAGATTTGTGTAGATGAGTATTCTATTAACATGCATTATAAAAAATATTATTAAATGAGTGAAAAATAGAAATTTTATATAATATTTTTTAACACACTTGGTATTTGACATACTATACTGAAATAAATTATAAATTTAGTCACTAAGTGAGTGGAGTACGTGCCGCCACCTAGTTGCGGAACCAAGTAGTATGTTGTGGTTGAATTTTGATGCAGCCGAACTGCAGATGTTTCACAATATCTGAATCTCAAATCTCTTCTAATCGCTCAAAGGGGTATGAAATTATACCGGTGGCCCTAAATATGTGGCCGCCTGGTTTACCTACTACATTTTTATAGAACATAAGAAAATATGTTTCCCTAGACAGGATACACTTTACATTAAATTACCATGCAGTGAGTTTAATAGGGAACATTCTCTACCCTTTATAAAATGAATCATGTATTACCATTATGATAGTAATAATGATGTCGGAAAGGGTGCAAAAAAGTCACAGAAAGTCAATGAAATAAACGAGTCACTTACCAAATCCGCCGCCACCGCTATCAAAGCTGCGACCGCCGCCGCCACTACCTCCGTAGCCACCACCGCCACTACTACCATAACTGCCTCCGCCGCCACCAGAGCCATAACCTCCTCCACTACCTCCGGAGTTATAACCACCACCACCAGAGCCGTAGCTATCTCCGCCACCACCTCCTGAGGCACCATATCCACCTCCACCACCTCCTGAGGCACCATATCCACCTCCACTGCCTCCTGAGGCACCATATCCACCTCCACCACCTCCGGAGGCACCATATCCACCTCCACCACCTCCTTGATTATATCCACCTCCACCTGAAAGAAATAAATCTTATTAAAATCATAGATAAATGCAAGTACAAACCACACTACCGAGGAAACAAGTCCATAGCTGATAGTATTTGGGGACAATAAGGTTATAAAATGTAAAAAAGAAGGTCAATTTGAATTTATATATCCGACCGATGACTCAAAAAGTTATTAACAGATTTTGATGAAACTGCAAAAATCTTTCTTTAAGCCAGGCTTATCGGACGTTTTTCGGTGGCGGCTCAGGGAGAAGCCGAACAATGGTTTGCAGGAAATTGAAACAGCATGGGTAGTATGTTTTATGCCTGGTATATATTTAGTTTGGTTACCATTGATGTATTGATGTAAGGGCAAGAGGCATTCCTGGTATTAAGAGAAGAGAGCATCTTTCATACCTTTTTAGTTTTGAAAATGATACCAGTCATTTTATGCGCGACATTGGGGACTGTTGGTGGTTGAACATTTGGAGGTGCGTTGAGAGTGGAATTGCCGGCAAACAACGAGGCAAAAATTTCAGCATTGCCCAAGGCGGTAGAAACAATTTCATCACCCGAGACAAGAGGTGGGAACGTGCTCTTGCAGAAATTATTCCCAATAGATTTAGCAAGAGTCCAGAAGGGTTTGCTGCTGCTGGAGCTTCAGAGGACTTTGTTTTTAATGTGGTTATTAAACGAGTTTTTTGCCTCAGAAAGAATGCGGACATAGCGGTTTCTTGCGTCATTTAATGCTGGACGGTTTTCTTGACTGGGATTGTGTAGAAGCATTTTGTGAGCTTTGACCTTTTCAAATCTGACCTTGTCACAGGATTTAGAGAACCAGGGCTTTCGAGTGGCTGAAGAGGTTTTCTGTGTACGTGGAATAAATAATTCCATGCCAGCTTGGATAATTTCGGTGACGTTTTGAGATATCAGAGGGGTCAGGAAGAGAGAAGCACACAGACACCCATGGAAATGAGGAAAAGTAATCTCCCATTTTGTCCCAGTTCGCGGAATTGTAGTGCCAAACGATACGTGGGTGTGATGACTGTGTGACCTCTGGTACATTGCGTAGGAAGCAGTGACCATGGCATGGTCTGAGCGACCAAGGGGGACGGTGACGGATATCTTCTAGCAGTCAGGATTTGTAGTAAGAAGGAGATCCAAATTTGAGCTGTGTGTTGGGATGCGAGGAAAGTAGGTTGCTGAACCATATTAGCTAAAGAATTGCTGACTGCAAAGGCCTCTGCTGCTCTTCCTTGTGGATTGGTTTTTGAAGATCCTAACCATTCCTTCTTATGGACATTTAAGTCACCAAGAATAGTGACCTCGGAGGAAGGATATTCAGGAATCAGATGATTAGTTTTTTTTAGAAATGTAGTCAAAGAGCTGGACGAAGTTGTTGTGAGAAGGTGACCGGTAAAAGCAAGAGATGAATTTAGTTTCAGCCCTTAGAGAGAGTTTTATCCAGAGTATGTCTTTTCTTCCAGCTTAAATTGGGAAGTCTGGTGCAGGGTAGATTGCTACAGATGTACGCGCACACGCTTCCATGCAATCTAAAGGAAGTAAGCTCATACCCCGGGAAATTAAGGTGATTAGTGGCTGTTTTGGCACTGATTTGAGTTTCGGTGAGAAAGAGGAGTTGGGGCCTATTAGCCTTGGGAAAATGATGGACAGAGTTTAGGTTAGAATTTAGGCCACATATATTCGAGAAGGATATGTTCAATCTTGATGCTGGCGCCCCCTGTACACCCCTCTCCCGGAGATCCGAATGGAGGGGGTATTTTACCTCCGGAATCTTTTGTACAAGGAGGAGCCATCATCATTTTTGCTCATAAGGGAAACCTTACAAAAATATAGCGTTTTGAAAAAGTCTCCCCTGATTTTCCACTGGAAAACTTGAGCATAAGGGCTGATGAACGAACTGGGCCGCGGTTTTCGCCCAAACAAGATTTTTTCCAAGTTTGATTGAAATCAGTTCAGTATTTTTTGAGTTATTGCTCGGATACATACATATATATATATATATATATATATATATATATATATATATATATATATATATATATATATATATATATATATAATAAATAAAAATTATAACGGACCTTGCTTTTGGGTTCTAGGGACCCAAATTCACACTCATCTGAAGAAAATTTTCAAAAGCTTTTCATCATGACCTCTCTATAAGTGAATTTTTCTTAATGAAAATTCGCTAATAACAAGAGATTTATCCACTAGATAAGCATTTCAACAACGAAGTTTTCTTCATCAGCAGCTGTCGCTAACTCAGTTTACTACTGATGAAAACAATTTCATTATCGAAATACAAATCTACTGCACTCTCTTGTTATTATTTTGTGGTGGTATCACAGATTGTCAAACAAATTTACAAATGAAACAAAACAATGCATTTATAAAGTTCAATGTTTGGATCAATGTCTACCCCTTTAAAAATAAGATTAATAAAGGGACTATCAATTGTCCAATAGTTATGCTTTTCGACATAGTAGGAGGATACAAAACATTACGTTTTGTATCCATGCCTATGTCGCATGAGTTTATTAATTTACAAGACTACAAAATATGGTACATCTACAGTTTATGCCTGCGAGTCACGCGCTGTTGCCACATCCTTCTGCTGGACTGTGCTTATTGCTCTAGAGGGCTGCCTGAACTGACCTTCACTGTAGGTCAGGAAGGTCAGTTCAGGCAGCCCTCTAGAGCAATAAGCACCGTCCGGCAGATGCATGTGGCAACAGTGTGTGAACCCCAACGACGAAATTCTAGTGTGCAAGGTCTCACGGGCATAAACTGCAGATTTACACAAACTTTTAACAAAAACACATATAAAAATTTATTAATTAAAATAAACTACAGGGCTTCAGGTCAACTAAAATACAGTCAGTAATTAAAGTAGTTTACTGAACAGTCTTGGTTTCCTTTTGTAATTTAGAGTGCTCAATCGTCTTATTAATTCAGAATTTAGTCAAATTCTATTTCACACAGGTTTTCTTCGTTTAATTAAGTTTGAGATTTTTGACCATCTTTGTGAAAATGTAAATTAATACAGGATAAAAGATTGCACACAGAGTTGATCTACAGACAGTAACCAACCCATACCGGCCTGATAATTTTATATACAGTACCTATAAGTTGCTTATAACTCTTTTGAATAATAACATATTACATCAAGTAATTATAATTTAAACCATGAAACAATTTACGAGGTGAGTAAAATACACAATCGGTAATCCTGTGTTGTAGACACCTCTTTAGTAAACAAACAATTCGGGTAAAATCGGAACGTGAAGTGGACGCTGTACGATGTGCACTGTTGCCAGATGAGTATTACCAAGGGTCATTTTAAATATAGAAGGAAATCAAGGGGGTGAACAAATGTTTTTATAATGTATAAAAATTAAAATATGGCGTCATCTACATAAATCGATATATCGACATATTTTGCGGAAAGCAGTAGGAAAACTGAAATGTAAACAGTTAATTTTCAGCAATGGTGGTCCAGAGGGAAAAACGTGATATAGAAGGAAACCAAGGGGTGAAGAAATGTTTTTATAATGTAAATAAATTAAAATATGGCGTCATCTACATAAATCGATATTTGACATATTTTGCGGAAAGCAGTAGGAAAACGGAAATGTAAACAGTTAATTTTCAGCCATGGTGGTCCAGGGGGAAAACATGTGCCTCTCCTCCCTTTTTTGGTACATCAGTAACATCAACAGAGGTTGTGCCATTGTGATTGAGCAAGGTAATCTGCACGTTCCACCATTCCCAGGGGGCGTAAAGCCGTCGGTACCGTGCCCATGCGATGTTGGGCACGTTAAAGACCCAAATTTCCCGGACAGTGAGGTGCATGAATGACACTTTAGTAAAGTCAATGAAACAATTACCGTTGCGAATTGCCGATGATAAATACAACTGTATATGCTAATAGCAAACGGTAACCAGTATATTATTTTGAAAAATCGCAGTGTTTTATGGTAATGAAGCAATTTCTATTGACAACTGTCGATGATAAACAACCGAGAAAATGGCTGAAAATGGGCTTCCCTTTGAAGTGTTTGTTTATATTTTAGTTTCCAACCTTAAACGAGTAAGAAAAGTCAATGAAGCAATTTCCGTTGCGAATTGCCGATGATAAATACAACTGTATATGCTAATAGCAAACGGTAAGCAGTATATTATTTTGAAAAATTGCAGTGTTTCATGGTAATGAAGCAATTTCTACTGACAACTGTCGAGAAAATGGCTCAAAATGGGCTTCCCTTCGAAATGTTTTATTTTGTTTCAGATGAAGGGACGCATTTTCGCCTGGCTAAATACCAAAGATATCTTAAGAGATACAAAGCAGTATGCATGCAGGCATATATACACATTCTGAGACATTAACTTGCCTTAATACTTAAAAAAACATTTGTTCCTCCCTCGAATTCCTTCTGTATCACGTTTTTCCCCCTGGACCACCATGGCTGAAAAATATCCTTTTACATTTCCGTTTTCCTACTGCTTTCCGCAAAATATGTCGATATATCGATTTATGTAGATGACGCCATATTTTAATTTTCATACATTATAAAAACATTTGTTTACCCCTTAATATCCTTCTATATTTAAAATGACCCTTGCTAATACTCATCTCGCAACAGTGCATATCGTACAGCGTCCACTTCACGTTCCGATTTCACCTGAATTGTTTGTTTACTAAAGAGGTTGTCTACAACACAGGATTACCAACATTTGTTCACCCCTTGATTGCCTTCTATATTTAAAATGACCCTTGCTTATACTCATCTGGCAACAGTGCACATCGTCCCGCGTCCAGTTCACGTTCCGATTTCGCCCGAATTGTACGTTTACTAAAGAGGTACTTTAAACACATGATTACCTAATGCCGTTTGGGTATGTAGTCGTTATTTTAAGGGAAGCAATGCTTCCCTTGCTTCCATGGACCGCACGCCACTATTAGTGTCGAATATTTTTATTAGATACTGCCCACGACTATAGTAAGCATCATGAAAACTATGACTATATGCATGAACTCACCTTGGGAGCCACCATATCCACCGCCAGAGCCACCCCTGCCTTGTCCCCAGGACTGGCCGCTACCTCCGGAACTGCCGCCATAGCCGCCGCCGCCGCCACCACCACCACTGTTCTGGTTACCACCAAAACCCTGTCCGCCACCGCTGGACTGGCTGTAGGTGTTGCCATATCCTGCGGTCGGGGGTGGTTGGGAGAAATCCCCGTACGATCCACCTCCTCCTAAACCACCATAACTACCATTATATTGCACTAAAATAAGTACACAAGCTTAACACGTTGCAAACTTTAACATGGATGCCCCGCGTTAGCTAATCTGTACAATTATAGATACACAAATACATGGAATATGTCTTATTTCTAATAAGTAAAAGCTAAAGTAAAATTGTAGAAAGAAAATGATAAAAGATTTTACTTACTATCTCCCATTCTTTGGTATGAAACTTATAAAATTCTAGAAAACCACGCGTACTTGACGGAAACGAGATCAAGAAGAACAATCCGGAAAAACGCTACGCCGCTACGCTACAATGATCAACCGGCAAACGCGTCCAATTGGCCAAGTGAAGAAGGGAAGTGACGTTCTGTGCGGTAGAAGCATTTTAAGCCTTGTGCGCAAGGTGGTGATTATGTCACTTTTTACTGAATTTGGGAGAATCCAATGACGTATACGTCGTTGGGAGAATCCGACTGCTAAAAAAGAAATATCCTCTCATAGACAAAGCTTATCTATGGATGCTATATTATTCTCGCTCTAATTAGTATACCGAACCAAATACTATAACTATATAATCAGAAAATATTCACTGTTTTGCCATGTACAAGTTTTTATATTCATCTATAATAAACCAATTGTCTAAATTAAGATAATGCAGGTAAATATACAATTCTAATTATCCGCTCAGTTGTCAGTACTTCACGCAGGTGGCGCTAGTGTACTTGTCACAAAGATCACCGATGCTAAAGCATAGGGGTGTCCCGTATTGTCATTATATATTATATATAGTATTTGACAGAACTGATGAGCTCTAAACCGACCTGCGGTTATAATTATTATGGTGAGAATACATGTTGCCTTACATACATTGTCTCTATATTAGGTATGAAATGGGCAAGGGCTGATAATTTACAAATTTGTTAGTTGGTGTTTTATAACATTTTGTGGTATTTGGGACTGTCGACTGTCGTCAAAACATACTACCTTGTTCCGCACCGAGATGGCGACCCTGTGGTACATCTCAAAATGTTCTAAGATACTATATTACAAATGGAAACGTGTTATAGGCCGATCTTACATTATTTGAAAATAAAAATATGTTTTAAAGTCTTTTCTGAATGAATGGATAAGAAGTTCAAAGGGAACATTGATTAAATGTCCTGAAGCATCAAATAAGTAATAATAATGTTAATAAATTGTCTGTACATTCGGACATTGTGAGATGTACGACAGGGTCGCCATCTTGATGCGCAACCAGATAGTATTTTGTAGTCACGACAGCTACAAATAACACAACATATAACATAAATAGAGACTGTGTACAACCAACCAACAATTTTGTAAATTGTCAGCTCTATAAAGTAATACAGCTAAGGTAGCCAGCCGTCTAAAATATTGTGAGATGTACGACAGGATCGTATTAGTGACAAAATAATTCGTGTTTTTTCGGAAGAGAACTGTAAGAAATAGACGGTATTCTTTGAAAAAAAAGCATGCCATGCTCGAAAATAAGTATAATATGTTGTGTTACCGTGCTCAGATGGCCATGATCACAGAACATATTCACTTTCGCAGTATATACGATCTATTATCAATTAATTATCGCATTATGCAAGAAACTCAGTTAAACTTATTACCACAGTTATTACTAAGAGAGAGAGACATGACAGATATGAGAGATTTTTTAGTATATAATGTTTAAATTCTTTAAGTATATATCAGGTTTGTTCCCGCCTCGCAAGAAACCGTTCAAGAACGCTCACAATCATGCGCTATACATAAATCGCGTTCCAACCAGGAGATGATCGTTTATTGGACGATCACTGCTGCGTACAAACTAAACTTGTGTTCATTTGCGAACAGTTTCCGGACGGTCATTTCGATACCTACGCCAAATAAAAAACTGTGTGTACTGGGGACTGACTTGCGCAGTAGGTCACTTTCGTCAGCTGTTTGTTGTTTTATTAAAATTGTTTTCTTTTAAACTAACCTCAAATTTCTAAATGGTTTGGTGACTTAAAATTTAATAATAATTTTTGTAAATAACCCTTTTCACCTTTTCCTAAAAAATGTGAGGTTTAAAGGAGCGTGACTATGCTGTTTACACAAAATCTTCCCAGCTGACCTACCTGTCCTGCCCTGACATCAGTTTGACCAATTAAAAGCTAAAAGGGGGAGGAAAATCAACCCCGCCATTTACGTGAGCTTAATGTACTTTTCCTTTTTCCTTCTTTTATCTTCTGATTAGGCAAACTGGTGTCAAGGAAGGCCAGGAAGGTCAATTGGGAGGATTCTGTGTAAACAGCACGCCAGGGAGGTCTTTTATTTCGTTATTTAAAATATTCTGCGAAGTACGCATGATCAATGCAACCGAGTGTTTACTGTGGCGAGACGCTTGTGTAGCGCTGGGGCCCGATGAACTCGCCCATTGAATGGCAGTTTTACGATACCCAGACATTGGACGAGTTCACCAGGCACCGGTCCGGTACCGGATCTACGATTTTTTCGAACCCGGGCAGAAACTACTAAGTGGCGCCTTCTCTCTATAAAAATGCCCCCCACCTCTCTAAAAAATTTTGGTAGTCACGTAGAATCGGGACTCAGTAACTAACTTTTTTTCAATGTATTCTACTCAGAGGAGTAAAAAACATAAGTTTGAAAAAATAACAAGTTTAAATTAAAATTCCCACCATTAGATAAGGCCAACAATCTGCTGCGCTGCAGCTGCTTGCAGTGCATTACAGAATGAGCCCTTAGGATGTGTTCAAAAACTAACTGGGCGTTTAAAAATTAAATGGATAATTGATAGAACAAGGTGCGCTGCATGCTAGGCGCTTTGTGGAGCAAGTTTTTTATTTTCAACCATATATTTTATTATGATTTTGGCGCCCCCTGAAACTGCAGTCCGGGGCGGGTACCCTGGCTGCCCACCACCCCCCCTCCCTAGATCCGTGGCTGCACCAGTCCCGCAGTGTTTCTGCTGAAACTCAACTGTTACCGATTTGTCGGAATGTCAGAGAAATGTCACAAAATATCATGATATAATGACTTACCCGAGATGTGATATTGCGCATATGCTCCGCCCCCTCCTATGACGTCACATGGTGAGTAACGTTATAGAAGTCCACACACTTAAAACAAAGTTATTCACAATCAAAAAGTTTCTATACGTCAGTTTAATGCGTTTGAAGTTACATTCCACTTCGTCGCCTATATTGTCTTTTTCACATAATCTAGAACGCAGCACTAAATTTACTCTTTTCCATTTTTAACCGACTTCAAAAAAAGGAGGAGGTTCTCAATTCGACTGTATGTTTTTTTAAATTTTTTTTATGTGTGTTATCTCACAACTTTTTTCTAAGTGAACCGATTTTGATGATTCTTTTTTTATTTGAAATCTGGTGCTTCTCATGTGGTCCCATATAAATGTGATCAGGATCTGGCCAGTAGTTTTTGAGTTATCCTTAATAATGCGTATTTAATTGACTTCGACTACATTGATGATGTTCTTGTGTGTTACCTCAGAACTTTTTTCTAGGGGAACCGATTTTGATGATTCTTTTTTCTTTGAAAGCTGGTGCTTCTCGTTTGGTCTCATATAAATGTGATCAGGATTCAACCAGTTGTTTTTGAGTTATCCTTAATAATGCGTATATAATTGAATTGGATCACACCGTTGCGCTTCCGTCTAATTAAATCAGATATAAAGCTTCAGATTCACTAAAAATAAAGAAATAAACAAAAATTTTAACAAAATGGAAAACCGACTTCACAAAAAATATTCTAAAACAAAAAATGCACTAAAAAGTGAAAAATAATTGCGTATTCTTCTGTCTACAACCTACAATCAACTTATTTTTTCCACTCAATGTACGATCAATGCATTTACCGCGCAAGAATGTAGCTACCCACTTAAACTTAACCTCTAACTCCACACATACCTATGACTAACAGACAATTATCAAAATATTTATTTAGAGTTCACCTAAGCAGAAAGTTTTAAATATATGTGTGGACTGCTTAAAAGACAATCAAATTATTAGGATCATATAATGTAAAATTATTGTTATTTTTGGAGTCGGTGTCAGTCAAGGTAATACGACAATATACCTTACATTAATAATACGAGAATACTTTATGAAATCTATTTTACAAATGAAATTTTATACAATATACTGTGACAATATCCTGGGACCTTAAAACGACAATATACCAATACCTAATTAAATCTTTTTACAAATGAATTTGAATGCAACAAGACACACACACCTAATTAAACCTATTTACAAATGAACTTTAATAAGATATTATGCTGTGACAATACCTCTCTCAAGACAAAGTACCATTACCTAATTCAACCTATTTACAAATGAAATTTAATACGACAATATCAAGCAACATTGATACGAAAATGTAGCTATAATAATAAACATAAAGAATTATCTTAAGAAAGACGGTGTAGAATGAAAAAGAATCGCAATCGGTTTATAATCAAATAACTCCTATCGCTTCTTTCTCTTGACTGACTGGCGTATGGCCGGCGTACGCGTTTGACTCGCTCACTCGGCTATACCCCTCCAACCATTCTTCCGGGCGCGCGCGCGCAATCGACCCGCCCGCGCTGTGTGCTGCGTCTATGTGTGTAAAGTGTGTATGCCAATTGTTATATAGTAAGACATTTCAGGTTAAGTAGTTACAAACCCATCTTTGCTGACACCGACTCCAAAAATAACAATAATTTTACATTATATGATCCTAATAATTTGATTGTCTTTTAAGCAGTCTACACATATATTTAAAACTTTCTGCTTAGGTGAACTCTAAATAAATATTTTGATAATTGTCTGTTAGTCATAGGTATGTATGGAGTTAGAGGTTAAGTTTAAGTGGGTACCTACATTCTTGCGTGGTAAATGCATTGATCGTACATTGAGTGGAAAAAATAAGTTGATTGTAAGTTGTAGACAGAAGAATACGCAATTATTTTTCAATTTTTAGTGCATTTTTTGTTTTAGAATATATTTTGTGAAGTCGGTTTTCCATTTTGTTAAAATTTTTGTTTATTATATTACATAGGAATATACGCACAAGACAAGTATATAATTAAAGGGAAGCCCTGAATTAGCATTGGGGATACACAAGCGGATATACAAACTTAAAAAGTAGAGAAGACGTTCGCAGACATTTAGAGGGCGTTAATATTCATAAACTTGATTTGATCATCATGTCACATAATCATACTGTAGTATTCTGATACGTAATTTGTTAAGAGGTTGTGATGAAACGTCAAACTCCACTGTACGACAGCATATTATTGTTTCATTGGATTCACCACATGACGCCATGCGCGTGACAGTTCTAAAAATAAGTTGTCCCATTATCATATCTCTCGTTATTTGTATCATGACAAAATATTGCTCGAAGTCAACAATCAGTATCCAGACGCTGAAATAATACGGTAGCAGCAGATGGTTAAACTCAGCTGTTGGTAGCTGGTGAACTCGCTCAGTGTTCGTAGATCTGGTTTTTTCATCAATCTCTGCGTAGGTCTTCTGTAGATTTAGTAGATATTTAAAACAAGCTATTTAAAAAAAAATCTAATTAATCAAAAATGACATAAATGTCAAATTGTAAAAATATTTAACATGTAACTTTTAGAATTCCCAAATTTTTTTACGTTGCAAAATTATCAGTGATTAAGCTACAAAAGTAAAATTACATAATGAAAATTAATGCAATCTACGAACCAAAATCATGGCAGCAACTAATGATCCAAATTTACTGTATAATGAAAACAAATTGTAGAATAAATTTACTCAATACTGAATTAAATGTAACCCTTTATGTTTTTTTTAGGAGAGAAGAATTAGGGGTACACTTAAAAAATGTATATTCATGTGTGGCAATGTGTACTATGGCAGTTAGCACTGGTGTGGCCCTCCATCTTCTCAATGTTCTAACAACCGGTATTCTATCAAGCATTGGTTGCATTGTATTAGTAGCCATCTTGAGATTTACACCAGATGAAGAGGGAAAATACTTTATGCCGAGATTGTTGTGTTGTTTGGGATTCGCTGTGTTGGCTGGAGTAAATATTGGTCACCTTACACAACTCGTCATCATGGTGGACCCTGCAATCATCACAAGCGCCTTCATAGTAGCGTTGATACTGTTTTTACTTTTAACCATCAACTCCCTGTTATCAGAGCCTGGTCGATGGAACTACCTAGGTGAAATTGCAATGGCAATATCATCAGCGACGTTGATTTTAGTCATCGTGAACCTTTGGTTAGCATCGACGATTCTATTTGAAGCTCAAATTCTCCTGGACTTCTTCGTCAAATGTGGATTCGTCTTGTACCACACTCAGAATATTTCTGAAAAGTTTATGAAAGGAGAGAAAGATGTTATCACACATGCCGTTGATCTCTTCACTGATTTTCTTGGGATTTTTATGTGTCTTGCGATCTTGTTTACTCAGATAGCGATATTTATCAGGTCAGACAACTTTTATTTTTATTTTATGATATTTAAAAATTCAATAGACTAACGGTGTGAGGTTTTTACTAATGTGTATGTTGCTTATTGTAGGAATACCCCGAAAAATCAGGACCGATAAAGTGCAAGTTGATAATGAACTGTAAATCTATTTAGTCATTTATGTAGAATTATTTATATATTTGTAACATAGTGGTTTTTAATAAAAATATAGGTAGACAATATTTAATATAATTTGCTAAGCGCATATTTTTGTACTGGTATTCGAAATGACCACGTTAATCAGTTTCACTATTGCTTGCAGGAATTATCCACTATTATTCTATCTGGCCTGTTGTGGGCAACTCGCTGGACTGTGAGCACGGCTCGATCCCAGTACAACCTGTATCCCGAGTTATCTAGAACAAGCTCAGGAGTGCATCTATGTAGGACACCTTAGATACTAAGATTTAAAGGTCCCATTTCAGAACCAGTTCTTGATGAAGTATCTTCGCGACGAAAAGGAGTGTACTACAAGTTAACTACACTTGGTCTAAACAGTGAAATATCCACTCAAAAAATGTTTTGGGGCTGTTTTTCATAAATGGGAACAAGGGGTGGTTTATGCACATACATAGGCAAGTGGTTCTAAGCATTATGTCCCAAAAAATGTTATTCAGGCGTGTTAGTAGTAGTAGTAGCAGTGGTGGGGAGGCCAGCGCCAAGCAAGTAGGCCAAAATGGGTCCTTTTTGCCAACCCCAGCAACCCAGCAACCATGCTTTACTCTTCTTCGGTTCCGTCGCCAAACCGCCTCGACCTCGAGATGAAGGCCGTGACGGTCTTCAATTGGACGGTACTTACCTGATTCCTCTGCAGAGTCCTTGATCCGAACAATTCTGCTCGAAGACTCCCAAAAGCCTCGCATTCACACAGGTAGTGGTAGGACGTTTCTTCATCCTCGCCACTTCCTGGCAAATGGGATCCCTCTCTACGCCTATCAATGTGAGGTGTCTTCTAAGTGCGCAGTGGCCTGTCAGCACCCCAAGGATGCGGCGAAGCGTAGGTCGACTCCTTCCGAGTAGCCAGACAGCTTTATCTCTGTCCGGCCCCTCCACGAAGTCCCTCGCCTGCCTCCAGCTACCAACCGACCTCCGGTGCCTCTCCATTGCTTCCTGGGTCCATCTGTCTAAGGCGACAGAGACTGTCTTCCTACTTATGCCTATTGCAGGCCCCGGTCCACAGAACGGCCGCCGGGAACCGAGCCTTGCGAGATTATTCGCCACCTCATTTCCCGCTACGCCACAGTGTCCCGGAACCCACACCAGTTGTACCTCCTTTGTCCTGGCTAGTCCACTGAGGGCGTCAGCGCACTCCTGAACCAGTGTTGACCTGATTCTAGCCGCGCAGACTGCCCGGAGGACTGATTCAGGCGTGTTAAACAAAGATGAGATCTTGTGCAAAACGTATGAAATCTGTGCACTATTGTTTCTCCAAATGACAAAATAAAACAGAATAAAAAACCATACATACATCGAGCTGGAATCGATCACGCAACCTTCTACGTAGAAGACAAGCACGCTGCCACTGAGATATCTAAGGATACGTTAAATAAGGTTTTGTTTACATGATACTCGACTTCATGCCCGCGATATTATATTAAAAGTATACGTAACAATGAATTACAGAATTAGTAGAATTGCCATCGAAACACATTCCACGACTGTTTCGGTCTTACAGGACGTCCTATGTTTAAGTTTAAAGATATAAGAAACTATTTCAGAATCATTTTTCAAGAGACCTGACTTGATTTTGTTTACATTTATACTATATTTTGCTACACTTTCAGTCTAAAACCAGAGCATAATATATATATATATATATATATATATATATATATATATATAAATATATAAATATATATATATATATATATATATATATATATATATATATATATATATATATATATATATATATATATAAATATATAAATATATATATATATATATATATATATATATATATATATATATATATATATATATATATATATATATATATATGCTGTACTAAAACTATATTTGGGGCCGTTCACCAAGTTATAAATATAGTGTATCTTAAAAATTGATTGAATCCCTCAGTTAAGTAAATTTTGGCAAATTTTTAATTTCATGTCGCCTGTCATTTGCGATATTTGTGGCTCTCATCATGATTCCACGCGCAATTACCAACGTTTAGATTAGTTTTATGCCTTTTATTGTGATTTAAGCAGTTGATACGGGACAACGACTCGCTTTTGCAATCCTTGACTTCATGAAACTCGCCGCACCTAGGACAAATGACTCTTATTTATGCCTAAATCATATGCTGCACTTTGGATGGATGTTTGTGGATATGCGTGGAAATAGGCTAAAACGTTCACTATATTTTCTTTATTCGACGTTACCGGCCTTGCAAACTTCGAGTTGCCCCATAATTGAAAAACATATCTTGTATTCGCATAACCTTTCTTTCGCTCATTGGTTGCAATTCATCATACATTTCATTGAATTTCTTACATGTTCTTGCTACAATTTTGTCACATTGTCCATGAAGAATAAATAGTGTCATCAAAACTTCATTTGAGTAACTATTTCGCTCCATCTTAACTTGTTTTCAAATAAATACTAAGTGTAAAATCGCAAATGAATCTTAAAACTTCGGCGTCTGTCAATCACAGTAAACAATTAACCAATTGTAAAATCAGATGGCGTTGCATGACCAACTAATACAAATTATGTAAAGATAATGTGTTTTTCATTACTTTTTGCGATTAATTCGAAAACTTGACGAGCTAGGTATGCCACTTTTACATCAATTTGGAGGAAACTTAATTGCCTTTCAAAATAATACACAGGATGTCCTATTTGAAAAAATATAGTTTTGGCCTTTTGTGTGTCACGTTAAAATAATCAATTTTAAATCGCCCTGTATTTTTTAAATTTTTTAAAAATTTATTTCAACAACACACCACGAGGGCTTACAGCCTAAATACTATCGTAGCGGGGTGTTGACAAGGAGGAAAGAGGCAACTTGTTAATTCTAGACTTGAAGGTTTGGAGGTTCGGAGGAGAAGGAAAAACATGTGCCGGCAAGGAATTCCACAACTTGGAAGTCCTCGGGACAAAAGAGCGGGCATAGCAAGATGTTCTATGTCTGGTGACCTGGACAGTAAAAGGGTGCATTCGCTCTGTTCCCCTGGTAGATCTGTTGGGGGCAGCAGGTGGGGGAACTATGGAGGAAAGCTCCTCTGAGCAGTGCCCGTGCAGATATCTATAAAAGAGAGAGGTCACCAACGGCACGTCGGTGGGCAAGGAATTGCAGCCTTTGGGTGAGGGTAGGGTCACCAATGAGACGTATAGCTCTGTTTTGAATGGGGTCCAGGATAGCGAGTGTAGAAGCGGCAGCTGCACCCCAGATGTGGGAGCAGTATTCGAGGTTTGGCCTTATTTGTGAAGTATATAAGGTATAGAGATTAGCTGGCGAAAAGTATTTGCGGGCCCGGAAGAGGAAACCTAATTTCTTAGCAGCCGCTTCTGCGATTGATGTGACATATTGGTGCCAATTGAGATGTCGATCCACAGAAATGCCAACAAGAGAAAAGGACTCATTACTTTGAATAACTTGGTTGTTCATTGTGATGGGTCTAGGGCTGGTGTATCTCTTATGAGAAAAAAAGCAAGATTGATATTTGGTGGGGTTGAATTGTACAAGATTTCTACTTTCCCAGTCTAATATTTTTTGGAGATCCACGGAGACAGAACCCCCCATGAGTCTTCGATCCTCATCTAATTGGGCTAGAGAGACAGGCTTAGAATATTGTATATTTGAGTGGAGGGTACTGTCGTCTGCGTAACTGTGAACTGGGTTGGATGTGCTAGAGAGGAGGTCATTGATGTGGAGAAGAAACAAAGTAGGGGCAAAAGCTGAACCTTGAGGAACTCCTGCATTAATTGGATACAGTTTAGAGGAATGGCCATCCACGACAACAGAAATGCTCCGGTTGGAGAGGAAATTTACTGTCCAGGTACATAGTTTTGGTGGTAGGCCATTGGCCGGAAGTTTATTAAGCAGCGCTGCGTGCCAGACCTGGTCGAATGCTTTGGAAATGTCTAGAGCGACAATCTGGGATTCACCGTGTAGTTCCATAGACTTGTTTCCAGAATGGGTGACAAAGGAAAGGAGGTCGGCAGTCGATCTGCGCTGACGGAATCCATACTGCCTGTCGTGGATTAGACTGTGTTTTTCAAGAAATTTTAGTAATTCGGTGTTTATATACTTTTCACATAACATGAAATGAATTTATTTAGGTAACTATTAAATACCAAGCTTTTCAAATTGTGGGCAAAATTTCAGCCTTCTATGGGTTCAAATAGCAGCTAAATTAAAATTTTAGTGGGACCATTTTTCTGAGAAAAAAATTTAAATAAGTATTATCTCGAAAACCGATGTAGATAGGTATAGAAAGCTATTAAATGAAAATATTCACAAAGAAATTATAATGTTAAAAACAAAATAATATACAGGGTGTCCCATTAAAAATAAGAAAGTTGTTACTACTTTTGAGTAGAAGCGGCAACAACGCCAAAATAGAAATATTTTAGAAAGACAGGTCGTGCCTATTTATGGCAGTATTCAAATTTTCAGATTAATCCTATGTCCCGTTTTCAATAAACGTCTAACCTACCATCGACCATCAATGACCCAGTATATATATATATATATATATATATATATATATATATATATATATATATATATAATATATTGTGCAGTACCCTCCACCTTAAGCTCGATCTCAACGACAGAAATGATTTGAAAAATCATCCGCTGCCGGTGAGTCTCGAACCGTCGTCCCCCGAATCCGAATCGGGAAGTTTCACTCGAATTTTCAACACGGCCACGGCGGTGCTTATATATATATATATATATATATATATATATATATATATATATATATATATATATATATATATATATATATATATATATATATGTGTGTGTGTGTGTGTTATACGATTCCTAATTCGCGCTGGTTTAAAAAAAAGCGAAGTCTTAACTAATGCCAGTGTATGGGCGAATTTAGTTTCCTTTAAGTCGGAAGTAGCCAACAAATTATCAAATTCATAAAAATACGAAGTAATATATATATATATATATATATATATATATATATATATATATATATATATATATATATATATATATATATATATATATATATATATATATATATATAGACCCCAACTCATTCAACCTAATATTAAATGACGAACGTAACGTCACTTTACAAATGACAAGTATCATTGGTAAGTATCAACTTCGGTATTGCATGGCGGTAGGTATCTACTTCTATTCTCAGGGGCCTAATTATTGAAATTGATGTGGTCTGGAAACTTTGAAAAATTAATAATGGGTCGAAAAAGATTGCGCTTATGGTCTGATATGCCACAGCCATCCAAACGTTTCACTATATACTTTTAGTTTTTGAGACAAATATTGTAACGACTGCTTCTTTTTTTGCAAGTGAATTTCTGTATAACCCTTGTATTTACCCATAAGTAAATAATAATATTTGTTGTTATTGTTATTCTTTGCTTGTTTGTAAATTTAAACTCTGTAAAAATGGTGTAGATATAATTTTGTCAAAGCTTGATTAAGCTGACGTTTGTCAGTTCCCTATCTACTGTTTGTACAAAACAAATAGTTACTTATAATCTATTCACGCAAGGAACGAACATGTGATAACACACATTTCAAGGCAAATTATTAAGCCTCTAAGCAAATAAAAATTACTGAATATTAAGTACCTATTTAGTTTTTATGGATATTTTATTATGTGAAACTATGTAAAATTTATCTAAGATAAAGTAAATAAAAGAAAATTATAAAATAGTACCTAGGTACCTACTTATATAAGCAGTTTATAGCTAGTATAAATGTATCAAATAACTACGGTTATTTTTGACGTGTGATAAAAATTTAAGGGTGGAGATAAATATGGATGAAAAGGAAGATAACATCACAAGCACCTTAGTTTTCTTTGTCAATGGAAAAAAGGTATGTAACACAAATTAATTGCAAATAAATAGGTAAGTACCTACATGTTCAGTTTCTATTTAGGGTTTTGGTCTCTAATTATCAGGGCTCGGATTTATATGCAAACTTTTAAGGTGAAATATGCGCATATATATATATATATATATATATATATATATATATATATATATATATATATATATATATATATATATATATATAAATATATATATAGGAAATTTGAAAAAAATATTCACCAACTTGAACAAAATATGCACAAAAATATCGATATATGCAATGCATAAATAATCATAGTATACCAATAAAACGTGTTTTTAAAGGTCTAAGCTATTAATTTTATTCACAATCAATACCACATAGGACTCTAATTATATTATTAATTAATTATTCATTGATATTATTATTACAATTATTACTATTAACAGATATTATTAAGTAGCGCTCTAAATTATCTATTTTGAAAGATTGCCTTCTCTCAGTTAGCAAGTTTTTATACGAAGAAAAACTCCTTTCTACGTCAACTGAGGTAATTAGGGCATATTTTAAGCTTGACAATATGGTAGGGTATACATTGTTTAAATCGTCTGAAAAATCTCCATCCAGAGCTTTTGCAATCTGCGTTAACTTGGTAAAACGCTCATTTTTTGTGAGTGTTTCTGTTCATTTTTTTCTAATTTGTTTTGCAAAGACCCATTTGCTTTATCAATAGTTTCTTTGATATATATATATATATATATATATATATATATATATATATATATATATATATATAAAATAAACAATATAAATATCATAATATACAGTATGTCCCAAATTGGATGGGAATGTATTGCTATATCCATTATTATTAGAGATAGGGAGACGGTTAAATTAATAATGTTTTGTAGATTTTCAAACTAGTTCCAAATATGACTTGTATTTTGCCCTGCCTCTTTTCGTTTTTGGGCTATTTTGAAAAAACCAAAATTTGTCGATTTTTTTTCTTCTTAAATATCTAAGTAGGCGTTGATCTGACATGTATAAGACTTGTACATTATCAGGACACTTTCTACAGAGTGTTCATGGAACAATAGCTTACCAAAGGGGCGTCCTTACGGTTGCGCATATATTCTAATATTATTTCAAGATAAAATCAGCGTAAACGAATAGAGTAAATTAAATTATTTTTTAAGTTGTTAAATAGGTCAAATCAGTATTGTAATCATTGACATAGATTTGGCATCATCACATTACGTGTTTATATAAACAATACACAGGTTTGTTAATAATTGCAGATTGCAACAATAGAGCATTGGTTAGCATTTAATTTGCCGTATAGCGAACTGCTGATTAACGAGGTTTTAGGAATTTAGTTCAAGTAAGTTTATATATAGAAGGGTTTGTAAATATTATGAGAATTTTTCCATATTTTCATTAAACTGTTACATCGTTACTATGTCTGTCTAGTCCATAAATTATAATAGTGTCCCCCTACATTCCTCAATTATCCTCCGCTCCTTGAATACAGAGTAATCTTTTTGTGCTATTCTCAACTTTAGATTGCCATTTTTTATAAGCTACAGGTATCAACGTTTGTTTTTATTATGGCAGCCATATTGGATTTTTTGCTCGTGTGATAGCCTGTAAAAAGAGCTTTCCAATGATGTACAACATGCTTGAGAAATCTTGTAATTGCACTGACAATTTTGAGAAAAACCGTTTTGAGGATAGTAGGCTATGATATCCAATACCAAAAACAAATGACAAAAAAGTGTTCAAAAAGCAGTAGGCCATGAAGTCTAACAATAGACTTCTACTTTTAACATAATTTTCTGTAACGATTCGCGATAAAAAATATTGTGATTTAATTTACAATACTTAATTAGGTAATAATGCCAGGTAATATTATGTAAAACAGTTTAATAACGAAACCCGGCAATAACAAATATAAACTTAAACTATACAAAACAACACAATTAAAAACGGAACTCAACAAATAATAACATATAATTTTAAAAATACACTGAATAGAAAATTGTTCAATATGGCCACCGTTTGTTTAATGCATTTTATACACCTTTTTGAAACATTCCTGTAAAGTCTGGTGAGGGTGTTTCGGTTAATATGATTTATAACTTCCGTGATTCTGTTTCGTAATTTATTGATATTTTGTGTCTAATTTATACACATCATTCTTCAGAGCACCCCAAAAATATAATATAATAATCTATGGGTGTTATATCAGGACTTCGAGCACACCAATGAACCGGCCCATTGTTACAAATGACACGATTGTTAAAATTTTGATACAAAAATTAATTTGACGATGCCAGCATTGTGAGCTGGACAACCGTCTTGTTGGTACCAAATCTCGTCTAAATTATCATGAACTCTTCTAATTGGTGCTAAGATATCATTTCTCAATAGATTAAGATACCTTTCCCCAGTTAAATTATTTTCAAAAAAGACCGGACCAACAATGAACTTACCAGATTTTTTTTAATTAACTGTCTAATCTACAAATAAAAATAACAGTTTTTTACCTAATAAGCCGCACCAAACATTAATACCAAATCTGTCTTGCAATCGTCTTTCTTCCTTTAGAAGGGGATTTTAGTTTGTTCAATAATGCCTATTATGGCGATTATACACACCACAATTTGTAAATCTGGATTCATCAGTCCATATTATTTTCAAATGAAAATTTTCATCTTGCTGACATTGTCCTTGATACCATCTGCAGAATTAAAGTCGCTTAGGGTAATCGTCAACACTTAAGCCTTGTACGATTGTAGGTTTGTATGGATGGTAATGATTTAATACACGGTGTACCGTACTTTTTGGAACGTCAATTTGTCTACCATAAAACCCAACAGATTGCGGAGGGGTTTCGTTTGAAACCTGTAAGACGGCATTATTTCTTTCTTAATTTCTAGGCATTGGTAGTTTCTTTGCCTGGAAGTTACCGTCATTCAATAGCTTGGTCACTATCCTGCGAAATATTTTGGTGTTTGGTTGTCGTATTTCTGGGTAGTTGTTTTGATATGAATTTGCAGCTGCCTCAGTATTTCGGTTAGAACGAATATAACATACCAACATGTCAAAATATTCTTCATTACTGAACATATTGTTGAATAATATTTAAAATAAACTGGAAACAAACTATTTAGTACAAAATTTTAAGCAACGTGTTAAATACACCTCAAATTGTTCAAATAATTAAGAATGGCAGTATTCTTAATTGTCGTGATAGTGTTATATCCATAGCAAACTTTCTTCTGTTGTTTTTCAGTTGACTTACGTTTAAAAATCAAACAATTTTCAAAGGCGTCTTCATAAATCATTAATCTGCTTTTTATTGAGTTCTGTTAGTAAATTTAGTTATTTACTAGGTTTACCTATTTAATTAAATTATAACAATTTTTTAGGATAATGTAATGTAAAATATCGTTTGTAATAATGGGCCGATTCATTGGTGTGCTCAAAGTTCCTATTTTTTTATCGTGAATAATTACGGAAAATTATGTTAAAAGTAGAAGTCTATTGTTAGACTCCATAGGCTACTGCTTTTTGAACACTTTTTTTTTCATTTGTTTTCTGGTATTGGATTTCATAGCCTACCATCCTCAAAACGGTTTTTCTCAAAATTGTCAGTGCAATTACAAGATTTCTCAAGCATGTTGTACATCATTGGAAAGCGTTTTTCACAGGCTATCACATAAGCAAAAAATCCTACCATAATAAAAACAAACGTTGATACGTGCAGCTCAAAAACAAATGACAATCCAAAGTTAAGAATAGCACAAGAAGATTACTCTGTAGAAAGTGTCCTGATAATGTGCAAGTCTTAGACATGTCAGATCAACGCCTAGTTAGATATTAAAGAAAAAAGAAATCCACAAATTTTGTTTTTTTTCAAAATAACTCGAAAACGAAAATAGGCAGCGCAAAATACAAGTCATATTTGGAACGAGTATGAAATTCTACAAAACATTGCTAATTTAACCGTCTCCCTATCTCTAATAATAACGGAGTTAGCAAGACATTCCCAACCAGTTTGGGACACACTGTATATATATATATATATATATATATATATATATATATATATATATATATATATATATATATATATATAAATTTGGGTCCAGGGACCTACTTCGCGGCCAGAACAGTAAAGTTGCTTCTGTGAAAAATCAACAAAAAAACTATTCCTAAATATTTTGCCATTCCTGTATATGATAATATTAATTATTCATGGCAATAAGTTATATTTTCGACACAAGTTCTACGTTATTGACTTATGTTGTATATATAAAGATTAAAAGATTTGTCACTAATCTTGATTTTAACAAGAATGTAATTTGTTTGCAGGTTGAAGACGACAATGTAGACCCACAATGGACGTTGCTGCACTATCTACGAAATAAGTGTATCCTTCATAGAAGAATGTATGTCAATTTGACAATTATGCTAATGTCATCATTACTAAAGTGTTGTTTATTAGCTTTATTTATCAGAATATGTTGTTAACATATTGAGAGCTAACGAAGACACAGGGGCCCCTAAAATGTTAGAACATTGTTATGGCACATATTTATGCAAGAGTTTATAAGTCAAGTTTATCATCATCATCATCATCATCCGAGCCTAAAGGCTATATTGCCGCAACGACGACTGTCTGTCCCCAGCCGCTCTTTTATTTATTAGAGAATTTTCAGAATTTTCCTTATGGTTTCTTTCTTATTGTACGCAATGAAAGAAACAAACAAGTGCGTAATAGGGATTGTTTAACTTTAGAAAATAATCTGAAAGTTAATACATTCAACAAGTTTGATACGCGCGCGAATGCGAAAACGTCACTTGTTCCAAAACAAAGGACTGCCTATTAAATGGTACACCAAACGCAACGAGCATCTTGCGACAGTAAAAACTCGGTTGCATTAATCATGCCCACTTCACAGAATATTTTAAGTAACGAAATAAAAGACCTCCCTGACGTGGTGTTTACACACCATCCTCCCAACTGACCTTCCCGACATGCCCTGACATCAGTTTGCCTAATTAAAAGCTAAAAGGGGAAGGAAAATTAACCCTGCCATTCATTTGAGCATAATGTACATTTCCTTCTCCTTTATTTCGTCTTTTGGCTTTTAATTGGGCAAACTGATGCCAGGGCTGGCCAGGAAGGCCAGTTGGGACGATTATGTGTAAACAGCACGTCAGGTAGATCTTTTGTGCCGTTACTTAAAATATTCTGAGAAGTGCGCATGATCAATGCAACCGAGTTTTTACTGTCGGGAGACGCGCGTAAAAAAAATTCGGTGGCTTTGCGAAGCTTCTTTGTGAGCATACAAGTGAAAGGCAAGACCCAACAAAACTGTCTAAGATGACAACCTTTTCAGCAACAATTTGGAAATTTGGATACTAGAATTTTTACCTAGCATCAATAATATACTTTACCAACATGATTTCAAAAAGATGGAAATATGATTTAATTATCTTTTAATATGGGTGTATTATATAACATAGGTACCTTATCTTCCGTACGACCCTCTCAAGTGAAACATAACGGAATTGTTTTTTGATGTTATGTTCAAATATTCTTGCTCCGTTGTCCTTGTTTCCGTGACAACTACAAATTTCAAATAATCCTGTTAAAAGGTTAACTAACCTTTTAAAGAAACTATCAAAATTACTTCTCTTTTTGTTATCACATTATCACTTCTTTATTAGGTCCATATTCCTGGAAGTAGTCTCATGTATTGCGAAATACTAGAGTTCCTAATCAAAAAGTCTGGACGTAGCAAGTGCGTTATGGTAGCGAATTCTCATAAAAATGTTTTAATAACAAATATGTCTCTTTTTTAAAGAAAGCAGGCGCGAAACTTGGTTACCAGTATAACCGATATAGTAGAAACAATGTACTATATTTCATCAAAATGAATTTATTGTTTGAAAATGTACAAAAATTTTCCGAAAAAACTGGTCCCTGACCAACAAACGTTAGGTCAATAGCAAATTGAGCTATTCAAGTTTGAAACTTTAATGATAATTCGCTACCATAACGCACTTGCTGTGTCCAGTAAAAATTGAAATCGGTTGCAGAAAAGAACAAGCACTTGTGAAGCCACGGGAAAAGTCTACGGCTGTATTAAGCATGGAACGGTTTTACTAAGTTAGGGCAATAACAAACAAGCAGATGTGCTATTCAAATTGAATTAAGGCTTAAAATTTTTCATTTCGTCCTAATTAAATTTGTCATACAAAAACTCGCTAAAAAATTCTTCGGAATTACACAATCTGATCAGATAACGCTAAAATGAAATAAGACTAAAAAAAATTAGAAAAAAGTGAAGTCACTAACTGAGATTAGAAGGTGTGTTATAGGAGTTCATTATTAAATCACATTGCTTCCTCTACCTCTCGGCCATTCTCGACATGACAGATGTATGTACTAACAGGTATATACTCTAATTTATTAATTTTCTAACGTCTTGATTATTTACACCGTACAATTTTTGTTTAAAATTGATTTTTTTCTCATATTTTAACGAAATGAAGAAAAATCACGGCTAAGACACAGACCTAGAAGCCTATTAGTCATTTTGAGCCGTATTTTTAACTCACAAAACGCTAATGCGTACTAATGTACGACTACCAGAATTATCAATTTTGACGTTTCAACTTTTTTTTTAATCACAGACTTATAATTTCTTTGCCTTTTAACCTAAAGATCTGAATTTTGGTACGAAGGATACTCTTTATGACAGAAACCAGCGTACGAAATTTGGTTACCATAGCTTTTTAATTTTCGGAGATATGAATTGTTTTCGAAAGAAAACCAAAAATTTCCCCGGAAAACCTTGTCTGATTTTCCTAGCTAACGAACTTTCCAAGCCATTTACAAAAGGAAGGTACTCACCAAATGCTACGACTACCAGAATTATCAATTTTGACGCTTAAACTTTTTTTTAATTAGAGGCTTGTAATTTCTTTGTGTTTTAACCTAGATATCTGAATTTTGGTACAAAGGAACATCGCGAGCCCGCGAATCTGTAGGAAAAATAAGTTTACAGTGGTAATGCCCGACCGGGGGGAGACGCCGGGCCTACCACGGGACGCGCTCGTTTGGTCCACGGACGGCGGGGAGCATGGGACGTGGGCAGCCTATTCGGATCGGTTTTTCAGGCGAGAGAACAAGAGGAGGGTCTACACCGACAAGCGGGTCCTCATAGCCACAGGCAGCCAGGCTGCCCTTAAGGCCCTCAGTAGCCCACGGGTAAATTCCAGGCTAGTAAGTGAATGCCGAGACGAGACGAGCGACCTTGCTGGGCAGAATAACGTTACTCTCATCTGGGTGTCAGGTCACTCAAGGGTTAAAGGCAATGAAGAAGCTGACAGTCTCACGAAGAGAGGGTCAGCAGAATCATTTATGTGACCAGAACCGGTCCTGGGCGCATCGAAAGGTACGGCCAGGGGAACCATCAAATCCTGGGTCAGGGAACAGCACAACGCATATTGGGCAGATTGTCCAGGGCTCAAACACGGGAAGTCATTAATTGGGCAACCCAGTCCAAGGAAAGCTGTGAAGCTGCTAAATCTTAGCAGAGGACAGCTCAGGAACATAACAGGTCTCTTGACGGGACACGTGGCTGTCAAGAAACACCTGCATAAAATGGGGCGGTTCGAGATGGACCTGGCATGCAGACTCTGCGGCGAGGGGAAGGAATCAGCCCAGCACATCTTGTGCGAGTGTAAAGCTCTGGACTGCAAAAGACAACTGATCTACGGTCAGTCTAGACGGGAGACAGAGCAATAAATCACTTCACCCTACCAATGTATGTGCATACTAGTTCAAGGCACAGTAATTTTGGAATGGGTGGACAATAAGCCAAGGGCTGCGGTGTCATCGGGGCGGCAAAGAAGCGGACGAGCCCTAAGGAAAAAACGAGTAAACGGTTCATTTTCATGAAAACAGGATGCCAGTTTATTTTTCTTCACGTATTTTCGAACCACGGCTTAACACCTATAAGTAAGTACCTATTATAAAATATAAATTCTCACTTACCCTTCTCCATTGTGATGGTAATCATAATGACGAGTACCAATCTTACTTTATTTACATAAATTATCATTTTTATTGCATATGTTCAAAATTTTAATGTTATTTTCTGCATGCAATAGGTTTTACATCAATTCCTTAACAGATAACTAGTGAAATTATGTGGCACAAAACTAGGCTGTGGAGAAGGTGGCTGCGGTGCCTGCACCGTCATGGTGTCGAAATATAACCGACAACAAAACAAAGTCATGTATCCTTTTTAACAAATTATTTAACACAAACTAGATGAATCCACATACATACGTCAAATTGTAATCGGAGGTGACTTTAATGTTAATGTGTTTGTGGATCGTACTTCTCATAGAATATTCCGCGACTTCCTAGGCAGTTATGGCATGAAAATCACCTTACATGAACCTCCACGAGTGATGCCCACATCATCTACATTCATTGACAATTTTCTTGTGAGTGAAAAGACCTTAGCTAAATGCTCAGCCAACACTTTGAAAACATTTATTGGTGGCCATCATGCAGTGTTTATACGGATTCTCAGTGTTAAGTGCAGTGCGGACGGACAACAGTCACTAAACGAATAATTAGTGAGGCTAATATAGTCACTTTCATCAGATTGCCTGAACACGAAACATTGACAAACGTACTCTAAGATATGAAGATGCTTATAACAATTTCCTGGCAACGTCCAGCAACCATTTCAATGCACGTTTCCCAATTAGAAAAATTAGAATGGGTAAGAAACGTAGAGCTCCTGCAACGACACAAGTTAAGGAGATGGAAGATGGCGTCGCACTATATGGTGTTAGCCCAATATTTTCAGTATTTAAACCCTTGTTCAAAATAGTAAATGCACAATATAAATAACTTATCGTAGATGTAGGGAAGACCGAACTTGATGAAGCTATTAGCAGCAGTAACAACAAGAGCAAAACTATGTCGAAGACCATTAACTAACTAACAGGAAGGAACCTAAATGTCAAACTGAATGGCCTGCCATAAATGCGGACGTTTCAGATCAGTTTGACAATCTTTCTTCATCTGCTGCTCAAAATGGAACTGCTCATCTGCTTACAGTGGTAGGTATAGCATTTGTTGAGGAGATAACATCGTAAGTGAACACCCAATTTAAATTTTCACCTGTTACACAAGAGGATGTTATGAATACAATAAATACCCTCAAATCATTTAAATCTGCAGGGCCGAATGAGGTGTCAAGTATATTGATTAAGCGCTGCAAGTTTGTTGTTTCTTTACCATTCTCGCACATATATAACATGTCATTGGCCAGGGGTATCTAAAATGAAACAACCACAAATTATTTAAGCTACAGACAAATCAGTCCACACCCACTTTTGCAAAAACCTTCGAAAAAATAGCCAATAACAAGCTGACAACTTATCTAATCGATAATAAACTTCTTTCGCCATATCAACATGGCTTTCGGCAAACACGAAGCACTGAAACTGCAATTGTTGAATTTGTGGAGCAAATTGTCGAGCATGTTGGCAAAAAAGAGGGAGCTTTGGTGGTTTTTGTGGACTTCTCCAAAGCGTTTGACTGTGTAAATCATGATGCCCTTATAAGTTCACTGTTAAAGTATGTAGTTGCATGCACTGCATTAGGCTGGTTTAGAAGCTATCTAAGACAGAACATAAAGGGTTGTAATATCTAACTCTACCAGTACCTACTCATCTAGGACTTTCGGAGTGACGGTTGGGGTGCCACAAGGAACATTTTTTGGATTTACGCTGTACATTATTTATGACAACAGCCTACTTCAGTACATGATGCATCAATTTGGAAACAACATCAATCCAGACAACAAAATGACTGTCACCTCTTATGATGATTATACCAACTTTCAACCAAAGTACGTCGTAGCTGATGCTGACAAAACTTTCAAAAAGCTTACCAACTGGGTTAATAAAAACAAACTTGCACTAAATGAGGATAAGATAGCAAGCGTGCTTTTTAAGTCCTCTAAATCAAAAAAAGATATTGGAGAAGATGTAGGACTTGATGGCCAAACCGTAACTCTGCAGATTTCTACGAAATTACTAGGACTTCATATCGATAGTGAGTTGAATATTCACATCGGTGAACTCTGCTCGCAAATCTCATCCATTTCGTATGCAATAAGAACACTAACCTAAAAATGCAATACCTCTACTGTATTGTCACTGTATTATGCGTGTTTTTACTCACAACTAAGGTTGTGAATAAAGTGAATTTTCATTAAATGCTTGAAATTTGACTAACTCAATTTTCTATAAACTTATAAAGTTGAATTTTGGCATGTAGTAAGGTCTTTCCTAACGAAATATATACATAAAATTTCGTTAAAATAGCTTTGTAGTTATCGGAGAAAAAAATTGTTTTCGAAAGAAAACTCAAAATTTTCCGGGAAAACGTTGTCCGATTTTCCTGGCTAACCAACTTGCCCAAGCCATTAAAAAAGAAGCGTACCTGCCGAGTTTAATCCAAATCGTTTAATTATTTTTTGAGTTATCGGTGGGATCCATACATATACATATACATATACATATATATATATATATATATATATATATATATATATATATATATATATATATATATATATATATATATATATATATATTAAAATGATAATGCTTAATTTAGAGATACGGTTTGATTAATTGTTAGGCTTGTTGGTTATTGTTTGCCAAGTATATATTTTAAATTGGGTGTTAATTAATTTCTACTTACTTAAATTGGAATATTTTTCTTTATATTGTTTTGTTGGATGCTAATTATATTGATAACATTTTAATTGTTTTTAAATCTGCCCAGCTATTGACAAATACTTCTAGGGTATGCAGTGAATTTATTTTCTTTTATATGATTTAACCAAATATATATATATATATATATATATATATATATATATATATATATATATATATATATATATATATATATATATATATATATATATATTTATATTTATATTTATAAACTTCCTCAAATAATAACACTGCTTTTAATTCTATTTATGTTGATTTAATTATAATAATTTTTGTATGTATAAAAGTTTAACAAATCATATGACAAAAATATAACACCCCTACTTATTCAGTAAATTACAAAAGTTGCTCGAGTTCTTTTATTTATCTTTTATTTTTTTATTACCAAAGGAAACTTTGTTTGCGCTTTTTCAAAAATGCTGAATTTAAAAATATTAATGAATTTCTTATTTATATTATTATCTAAGTTAAAGGTTAATGTACATTTATTGGTACCAATTATCATTCACATATACTGTGTTTGAATTTATTATTTTGATTTATTCTTTCAAAAATTTGAAATGCAATGACATTTCAGACCTGCCTAGGTATTGTAGAATTCGGTACATTAAAACTTCTAAATGCTTCCCTTGACGACCGCTGATTCTTTGGTTGAAATGGCTGGTTACTATGCAGCCATCTTGTAAGATTCTGATATGAAAATTTGGCGTCCTTTGCGTCGACAATTATTTGGATATTTTATATTCTTCTTGTAGCACTGATTTTTAAACTACCTTTCTACTTAAAAGGTACACTATTTATTGATTTAAACTTTCCACACATTTAAAACTATACTTTGCCGATGAAAATACTTATTTTCATTTAATATCTTTGCTGAACTGCCCTAACATCCTCAGCTTACGACGACCCAAATTGAAGATGGCGATTCAATTATTATTTCTGTCATTTCAGATTATTGAAACCAAATCAAACTATTTATATTGGTTATCTGTCATTTTTCTTGATCATAGACATGTTAGTTTTGTCTATGTACACGTCGAACTTTAGAATAAATTTGCATTCAATGTTAATGTTCACTGATCCCCACTTTTATTTTATATGACATATCTTAACCTTACTTCACAAACATCAACAAAAAACCATCTTAAAATACTTAATATACAGGGTGTCCCTCTAACAATGGGCCAAACCCATATATTCGGATAGAGCATCAAAAATTAAATAGACTTTCATTAATACGTTTTGTCCGATTGTTGCTTGTTTTCGATATACAGTGTGTTAAATTTGACTTTGAAAAAAATTAAATCGCTCGTTTTTCTGCTAATTACTGGAATATTGATTTGGAACTTTGTAATAGGGGGTTATCGAGGATGCCGCTTCCAACCGTGATACCTATTTTGAGCTACATCATAGTTAGCACCACCTACACTAAACCCGAATGTTTTACAGGGGCATAACTTTTTCGATGATCAACTTTCTGCAAATCTGTTCAAAAAATTGAAAACTACTAATTTTTTGTTCGAAAAAGGTATACTTAGTTGAAACTCATAAAGTGAGTGGTTACCGAGATAATGCGGTTTTAATAATGGTGTGCATTGAAAATCTCTCAAATCTGAAATTTTATTAACATTATTATTATCACTAAATTATAAGAAAAAATTGACAATTATCGAACAATTCACTTAATAAGATTCTCAAAATGGCCTCCGCCTACTTCAATACATTTTTCTAGTCTCAACCCAAAATTTTGCCTCACCTTAAAAAAAGTTTGATAATCGTTTTTCAACATATCACTGGATTCGATTATTCTAGCCCAAAGTTCATCTCTGGAGTTACAAATATTCTTGTATACTAATTCTTTCAAGTGACCCCAGAGGAAGAAATCTAGAGGATTGAGGTCGGGGCAACGTGCAGGCCAAGGAAAATCTCCACCTCGACCTATCCATCGGCGCGGATAATTTTGTTTAAGAAATTCTCTGACAGGAAGTCCATAATGGGCAGGTGCCCCGTCGTGAATGAACCATAATCTCCTGCGCACGTCTAGAGGGACATCTTCCAAGAGAATAGGAAGTTGATCTCTCAAGAAAATTGAATAATTCTCCACATTGAGCCTTGCAGGAAGTTCTATTGGTCCCAACAACACGTCGCCTAGTATGCCACACCAGACATTAATGGAGAACTCATGTTGAAAATGGTGTTCTCGCGTCAAATGAGGATTGCTGCTGTCATATGTGTGAGCATTTTTGAAATTGAAAACTCCTCTTCTTGTGAATGTCGCTTCGTCAGTGAATAGAATGTTGTTAAAGAAAAACGGATCGTCATTCTGATACCGACGAATGCGTTCACAAAAATCCAATCTAGATAGAAAATCTAGAGGTAAAAGATTCTGCACTGGTGTGAAGTGGTAAGGATGTAACTTTTCTTTTCTGAGAAGTCTACCAATACTTGATTTATTTATTCCAGTTGCTGCAGAGAGGCGTCTTACGCTTGTTTCCGGATCTTTTGCAAGGCGTACTAATATCTCTTCCTCTTGATGTACAGGACGTCTTGGTCCACCAACTTCCGACTTCGAATTGAAAGAACCAATTTCACCTGCGAATACATTAGGACGAGATGATACGCATCCGTGTAACAAAATGTGTATTTCACGATTTTTCCAGCCCTCAGGTGTGAATTTTGTCAAAACTATCGTTTCAGAAATAATCAATGGCAATGAGTGCATATTACTCTTTTACATACCTAATTTATCGTATAATCTTCTAAAGGTCTTGTGATCTGGTTGTCTACGACTAGGATATAATTCCAAGTATCTGGCGGCGGCTTGGTGGCTACGGAAGTTTGATTGCGCATAAACGCAGATCATATCTCTCTTCTCAATATTGCTTAACTCATTATGGCGAGGCATTTCAGAAATAATAACTACCTACTGCTTTTAATTGAAAAACCATGTGCTTGTCAAAATTGACAGATTATGTTTATTGTGTTACGCAAATGACATCCCTATGAAAACGAAAAACAAAAGATATTTCATCTACTTCATTGACAGTTGTTGACCCGGCCAATCAACTGCTATAGTTATTAGCGCCGTGATATGTCCACAGGAATACATCTTTTATTTGCCAAAAACATACTTATTCTATGAAATCGAATTAAATCCAGAGAAACCTCCCAATTTTTAGGAATTGATTTAGAATTAGAAAATTATGATTAAAATACACCGACTCAATCCTCTAGAATTTTTCATTGGGGTTACTTGAAATAACTGGTACATACACAATAATGTTTCTAACTCCAGAGATGAACTTTGGGCCAGAATAAAATTTCAGATTTGAGAGATTTTCAATGCACACCATTATTAAAACCGCAATATCTCGGTAACCACTCACTTTATGAGTTTCAACTAAGTATACCTTTTTCGTAGAAAAAATTAGTGGTTTTCAGTTTTTCTGAACAGATTTGCAGAAAGTTGATCATCGAAAAAGTTATGCCCCTGTAAAACATTCGGGTTTAGTGTAGGTGGCGCCAACTATGATGTAGCCCAAAATAGGTATCACGGTTGGAAGCGGCATCCTCGATAACCCCCTATTACAAAGTTCCAAATCAATATTCCAGTAATTAGCAGAAAAACGAGCGATTTAATTTTTTTCATAGTCAATTTTAACACACTGTATATCGAGAACAAGCAACAATCTGACAAAACGTATTGATGAAAGTCTATTTAATTTCTGATGCTCTATCCGAATATATGGGTTTGGCCCATTGTTAGAGGGACACCCTGTTTATATATATATATATATATATATATATATATATATATATATATATATATATATATATATATATATATATATATATATATATATATAACTAATTTTCAAACTTTAAATAGGCGCGTTTGGATATTATTAACATTTCAACAGGTTAGGATAAACTTATATACATATAACCAAGAAGAATACTCTTGAACTCTTATCTGTAACAAAATATATTAACTATATATGGTATATACACTATACGTTATTATAACGTTACATAAATTTTTCTTAACAATATAAGTCATCTACCTGTCAACGCATGTCTCGCCCCAGTATGTGCCATGCATGGATTGGCTGTGACAACAGTAGAAGGTATTGGTTCCACAAAAATGAAACTCCATCCAGTCCAAGAACGAATTGCCAAAGCTCACGGTTCACAGTGTGGTTTTTGCACACCGGGAATCGTAATGTCCATGTATACACTCTTGAGGTCATCCCCCGGATCAACAATGAAACAACTGGAGACAGCCTTGCAAGGGAATTTGTGCAGATGTACCGGATACCGACCTATCCTTGAAGGATACAAGACTTTCACTAAAGAATGGGAGCTAGCACAGAGAATTCAACAAACCAATAGTATAAATGATACTAACTGTGAATCGCGAGGAGTCAACGGAAATGTGTGTGGTATGGGAGATAAATGTTGCAAACTACAAAACATAGACTATAATGTAAATAACGAGAACCACAAACTGGAATCCGGCGATGGTAATAGCATAAATGATGAAGAAGTTTTGTTTTGTACAAAGGAGTTTATACCGTATCATCCAAGTCAAGAACCAATTTTTCCGCCAGAGTTGAAAATATCGGATAAATTTGATAATCAGTATTTAGTAATACAAGGAGAAGATATTACGTGGTATAAACCAACAAAATTATGCGATTTGCTCCAACTTAAAAGTCAATATCCCGAAGGTAAGATTGTCGTAGGGAATACAGAAATTGGAGTAGAAATGAAATTCAAACATATGTCGTACTCTATTTTAATACATCCAATACAGATTCCTGAGTTAATAAAGACGGAAATAACAGAAACGGGTATTTCAATTGGTGCGTCTACCACTTTAATTGACCTGGAAGAGTTTTTAATTAAATTAATTGGAAAGTTTCCAGAACATAAGACAAGAATATTTAAAGCTCTGTTAGATATGTTAAATTGGTTTGCAAGTAAGCAAATTCGAAGCGTCTGTGGTATCGGAGGAAATATTATGACCGGAAGCCCAATTTCAGATCTACTGCCAATCTTAATAGCAGCTAAAGCAAAAGTGACAGTTGAGAGCTTAAATAGTGGAACAAGAGAGTTAAAACTCAATGATGAATTCTTTATTGGTTACCGAAAAAGCGTAGTAAAACCAGAAGAAGTCTTACAAAACATCCACATACCTTGGTCGATAGACGATCAATATTTTTATGCATACAAACAAGCGCGGCGGAGAGAAGACGATATAGCAATAGTCAATGCTGCAGTTAATGTAATTTTCAAGCCAAAAACTAACATAATATCTAAGATAAATTTGGCATTTGGTGGAATGTCTTTTAAAACTGTGACTACACCAAAAACCGAAATGAATTTAAGAGGACTTCCGTGGAATCGTGACACCTTAGAAGTGGCATATTCGTCCTTGATGGAAGACTTACCGCTCGATCCAGGAGCACCAGGTGGTATGGTGCTATATCGAAGGTCACTGATATTAAGTTTGTTCTTCAAAGCTTATCTGGCTATTTCGCAAAAACTACAAGAGCGTGTACCAAATATCTATATAAACCCCAAAGAAAAAAGTGGAAGCGAGATCTTTCATTCCAAAGATCTGAAGAGTGCACAATGTTTCACTGTTGTACCTGAAGATCAAAGCAAAATTGACCCTGTACAACGCCCCATAGTGCATATGTCGGCATATAAACAAGCAACGGGAGAAGCAGTTTACTGTGATGATATTCCAGCCCTAGAGAATGAGCTCTACTTGGGACTAGTCCTCAGCAAAAGACCACATGCACGAATTGTTTCTATAGATTCATCAAAAGCGCTCTCTATGAAAGGCGTTCATGCTGTTTTCACTGCCGATGATTTACAACCTGAACAAAACAGGACAGGATCTATTTTGAAGGATGAGTTAATATTTTACTCGGATATGGTTACCAGCCAGGGGCAGATCATAGCTGCTGTAATTGCCGAGGGAAGGAAGCTAGCAAAGAAAGCGTCTTCTGTGGTTCAAGTAGAGTATGAAGACCTTCAACCTGTCATATTAACAATAGAAGAAGCAATAGAAAGCAAGTCATTCTTCAAGGAATTTCAGAGACATATGGTTAGTGGTGATATTGACAGGGTTTTGCAAGAGGCTCCTCATGTTGTTGCTGGCGAATGTAGAATTGGTGGACAAGAACACTTTTATATGGAAACACAAAGTGTTATTGTTGAACCCAAAGAAGATGAGATTTATATCTATTCATCCACTCAAAATCCTACAGAAATTAGCGTAAGTAACAATTTTTTGTTAAGATTTATATTAGGTGATTTTAGTGAATTTTTATTTAAAAAAAATTCACTAATAGAAAGGTATCGATGGTGAGACTTTGCAAAAAATTTTCAAATGAGCGCGAACTAGAACTCCTAGAACCCATATCCGGGGTCAGTTTCAATTTTTATATATCTGTATCCATCCGATAACTCAAAAAATAATTAACCGATTTCGATAAAACTCGGCAAGTACCTTTATTTTATTAATAATTTGGATGAGTTCGTTAGCCAGGAAAATCGGACAGGGTTTTCCGGAAAAAATTTGATTTTTCTTACTAAAAAATTGTTTTTTCCGAAAATTACAAAGCTGTTTTAATGAAATTTACTAGACATGTTTCCTTGGAAGAGACCTTACTAAGAACCAAAATTTAACTTTCTAAGTTTATATAAAATTGAATTATGCAAATTTTGAGTTTTCTTTCAAAAAACAATTTTTCTCCGTATATTACAAAGTTATTTTAATGAAATTTGGTGGATATATTGCCTTAGGAAAGACCTTACTACATACAAAAATTTAACTTTCTACGTTTATAGAAAATTGAGTTATTCAAGTTTGAAGCGTTTAATAAAAATTCACTACCATAACGCACTTGCTGCGTCCCGAACTTTATTATCTTTAGACTGGTCTTAAATAAAATATTGTATTGTATCTTATCTTATTGCCACCATAATTAAAAATTCAGTCTGTGATTACATTATTTATAATATTCAAAATTTTAAAATTCAGAGTGTAAGTAGTCCGGTCAAAGCCTATTAAAGCGTTTCTCAAACTTTTAGTATTTGCGATCCAAATTTCAGTCAAGATTCTAAACGCGCCTGCCCGTCTTTTATTTTTTCTTTTATTCTCTAGTAAATACAATAACACAATAATAAGAATAGCATTACAACAATAATAAAAGTAAAAATTGAAAAAGATGGAAAACCGACTTCATTAACTCAAAAATGCATATCACGCTGCCACCATTTGTTAAACGTGTTATCGGAGATAAATTAAGGATAACTCAAAAACTACTGGTCAGATCTTGATCAAATTTAAATGGAACCACAGCAGAAGCACGATCTCTCAAATGCGAAAACAATCATCAAAATAGGTTTACCTAGACAAAAGTTCTGAGGTAAGACACACAAAAAATAAAAAAAATACAGGCGAATTGAGAACCTCCTCCTTTTTTGAAGTCGATTTTTTTTGTCAAATATTTGTCATCAGGTAAATTTGCAAGAAAATTTACATGATGACCAAGATAATGATTCACAATATATATATATATATATATATATATATATATATATATATATATATATATATATATATATATATATATATATATATATATATATATATAAATGCTCGGAAAGGTTTCCACGGTCTTTAATGTGAGATATACTTGGTTCTCGGGTTGAACCGTGTCCAGAATTTATTAAAACTCGACGTTTCGGCTCCTGCTTGGAGCCATTTTCAAGAGGTAAAAGAAATAGGTAAGGACATGGACTCTAAGGCCTCAATCTGCCTACTCCTTGGAGCGGTGGACAAAGGTGGGTTGGGTTGTTGTAACTCGATTACGAGGTCTCAATCTGCCTATTTCCCAAATCTCTCCGGAGATCGTCTCTAAGGTCTCAGTGTGTTTAACCCTAGGCCTAAGAGAGATATCGTAGTTCGTTGAAAGTCTTGTATTGTATGTATAGTTTCGTCTACCTGCTTCGTTGTCAGTGAAAGTAGTCGGGTCACGTTCAGGGGCTTTAGTCACGGTACTTAAAAGAATTAAGATGATTACAGGCATTTGTTAAGACAAATAATGGGGCAATGAAATTTTCTATTAAATTTATTGTCTTTTTGTGTGTTTGTAATGAAGATGAAATAGGTTTCCAGGTAATCGGAAGGCGAAGACCATCATCTCTCTTATTTAAACAATCGGTGCGTTTTTCAATCTCGATTGCTTCGCGGATAATTCTCGTTTTGAAGTTGTAAACCGGTGCTATTGTTTTGGCATTATCGAAGTCTATTTTGTGTCCTGTATGAATATGATGCATGGCCAGCGACGATGAGGGGTCGGATTTTCTAACTGCGAGGGTGTGTTCATATATTCTATTGTGGATGCGTCTATTTGTTTGTCCTACATAAGTTCCGGAACAGTCAGAACAAGGAATTTCGTAAACTCCGTTTGGAATCGTATCCTTAGGAGTTTTGTTTATCAGATTTGACAGTTTTTGCTCTGTTGTGAATATGGTTTTGATATTATGGGTTCTAAAAATTCGGCCGATTTTGTCGGTGACACCTTTAATGCATGGTAAAAACGCTGTGTGTCCTTGTGTGAACTCTGAATGTTCTTGTTGTGGTGTAGTGGTTTATTGTTGTGCGTTTCTAATGTTTTGTTATATATGATTCCTTTTTCAAAACAAATAAGTGTTAGATACTGCACATCTAACACTTATTTCCAAAAAAGTGAATATCACAAATAATATTTCATTAGACGAAATATCGATTTTCCTTGTTCCTATACATAAAAAATGAAAAGACGTTTTTAGAGCCAACTGCGTCTGAAATTCGTATGTCTTCCAATAAATGGTTCATTATACTAATATCGACCTTAAGACATTTTAATGCGTGTTATTTATATTTTAAGAAGTTACAATATTTTTATTTGAAACGGGGATTTTATGTTTCCGACACGTTCGCTGTTAAATCATTTTACTATATACGTCTAGAAAATATTCAGCTGAGGTCAGAGGTGTGTTACAAAAGGAATTATATGGAGAATTTTCATATATTTTTATCTCGGTAGCTTACTCGCTATCTATTATTTAGAAGTATGCTACAGTCATTGAAAATTCTTTAGACAGTTGGTAGAGCAAATAAAATGGTACGATGGCTTGAAAAGTCTATCGTAGCATATTAAGTCAGCTGCTTTCGTAGGGGTACCTATATGATTAAGCGGATAAATAATCCTATAAGTACCGTTACGAAAACACCGGATTTAATAGCCCTTTACCCGAGTAATTACACTGATAACGAGGTAGGTAGACGAAACTTTATAAGTGAGAAAAGACTTACGACGATCTCTCAGATATCTCCCAGGACTAGGGTTGAACACACTGAGACCTTAGAGACGATCTTCAGCGATATTTGAAGAGCAGGCAGATTTAGGCCCCTAGCTACAACAACCCAACTTATCCTTATCCACCGCTCTAAGAAGTAGGCAGATGGAGGCCTTAGAATTCATTTCTTTTCATATTTCCTTAACCTCCTGAAAATGTCTCCAAAACAAGAACCGAAACGTCGAGTTTTAATAAATTCTGAACGAAGTTTCATCCGAGAACCAAGTATAGCTCATACTAATGACCGCGGAAACCTTTCCGAATATGTATATATATATATATATATATATATATATATATATATATATATATATATATATATATATATTGTTCTTTAATTTTTTAGACATTGGTATCTGAAGCCTTAGGCATCCCTCAGCATAAAGTAATCACTAAGGTAAAACGACTGGGTGGTGGTTTTGGTGGTAAAGAATCCAGAGCCTCCTTGATCGCTCTACCAGCAGCCGTAGCCGCCTCCAGGTTGCACAGACCAGTGAGATGTGTGTTAGAAAGGGATGAAGATATTGTTATGACTGGCGGAAGACATCCCGTTCTTGCCAAGTATAGAGTGGCTTTTGATGATGATGGTAGAATCCTGGGATGTGATTTGGGTATCTACGCAAATTGTGGTTACTCTGCAGATTTGTCGTTTGGGGTAGGTAACGTTATCTCTCTCTCTCTCTCTCTCTCTATATATATATATATATATATATATATATATATATATATATATATATATATATATATATATATATATATATATATACACATATATATTGTAACATATAGCTAAACCCTCGTATATAAGCAGGTATAGGCTAATAACTTTACATAAATACATATCACACAAAGATTAACTAGTGAATACTTCATACTATATATTCAGTTGCTATATATGTATAAGGTCAAAGCCAAGAATTCTAATGACAAGGCATAAGTAAATGCCAGCGTAAACAGTAATATAAAAATAATACATAAAATAAAATACCTTAGAATGTGCAATCCATTGTCAACACAGCTGTAAATTGAGTCAGAGGTAATAACGAAATTCATTTTTTAGTAGAAACTAAAACAAAAATAAATAGTATTAAAATCAAAGTTTAAATGACACATCGAAATAGATAATTATCCACACCCATCAGTTAAGCAACTGCCAACTATATGTCTTTATATAGTCAAAAGTAATTGAGAATGCAAATCTCATAGTTATTAAGAAAAGAGCGTGCAGCTAAACCATGACTGTAGTAAATATAAAAGGTGACAAACTATATAAAAAAACGTTAAGTGATACTATATACAGAATGAGAAAAACTGTAAAGCCCGAAGATAAAAACGTTTGAAGAGACCAGTGTAGATATAATAAGAAAATATTTCGTTAGTTTGGTTTGAATCAATTTGTTAATAGAATAGTAGAATAACATGCTTGTTTTAGTGAATTTTCTAAAAAAAAATTCACTAATGAAGAGATCTCGACTTTTGAATTTTGAAAAAATTTCTTCAAATGAGTGCTATTTAGGACCCCTGGAACCCAAATCCGAGGTCGGTTTCAGACTTTATATGTTTATATATATATATATATATATATATATATATATATATATATATATATATATATATATATATATATATATATATATATATATATATATATATATATATGTTTATATATTTATGTGTCACACCTATAACTAAAAAAATAATGGACCGATTTTGATTATATTAGGTGAGTACCTTCCTTTCGCGAGTGGCTTGGATAAGTTCGTTAGCCAGGAAAATCCGCCAAGGATTTCACGGAAAATTTTGTGTTTTTTTTTCTCGAAAAAAATCGAAAAAATTTTATATCTCAAGAATTAACAAAGTAAGGGCAACAAAATTTGGTACACGGGTTTATATCATTATAGCTAAGCTACTTACCAAAATTTAACGCTGTAGCTTAAAGAACAAAAAGTTACAGGCATTTAAAGAAAAATAAATTTGGGTTTTCCTTAAAACGTCAAAGTCGCGATTTTAAACGTCAAAATTGTTAATATTTAGGCAATGAACCTGAAATTAATATGATCTATGAAAGGAAAATGTCCCAAGAATAATGTTTTACAAAGCCTGAGCTCTTAGTTTCAATCGTCATTGTCCTTCATTTTACTAAAATATTCCCAGAAAATTCATTTCAAATAGACCCTTTCTCTGATGCTTTAGCAGTAGTGTTGGCTATAGAGTTTGTTTATCGTTTAATGGTATATCATTTTTGTGGAATTTTCGTAAAAAATCATTAAAGCGCAATATATCCGTTATTATGCAAGTTACGAAAAAAAGTTGTATACATTAATTGTAGGGTGTCTTAAGCTACATCCTAAAAATATTTCCACAATTACAGGGTGGCCCATAAGTCGTTGGTGATTCAAATGTTCTTATTTTTAGTGATTTTTTTAATCGAACACGCCCTATGTTATTGCATTTTTGTATTTTCCATCGAAATATAATACATCTTTGTAAGAAAAGAAATTCGGGACGCAGCGAGTGCGTTATGGTAGCGAATTTTCATTAAATGCTTCAAATTTTGAATCAATTTGCTATTAACCTATAAGGTTGACCAGAAAACCAGTTTTTTCGGGAACAATTTAAGTTTACTTTCGGAAATTTTTGTACATTTTCAAACAATAAAGTTATTTTGATGAAACATGGCACATTGTTTCTTATATATAGATTATACTGGTAACCAAATTTGGTGCATGCTTTCTTAAAAAACATATTTGCTATTAAAAACATTTTTATGAAAATTCACTACCATAACGCACTTGCTGCGTCCAGAGTTTTATTATTAATATAGGGAAATTTGAATTGGGATCAACGTAAGCAACGTTAATATCCTTTCAAGCATAATTTATAAACGATGTTACTTTTAACATCATTTATAATATATAAATTCTTTAGTTTGCTTGAGTTCAAACAAATAGGTTAGAAAAGAAAAATTATAAGGATTTGAACTTACCTTGAAAATAAACATACATTTGACTTGTATACAAATAATTACATTACTGTAATTAATTGTTGAAAGGAAATAACCTTTTTGAGCTATTTTGAGAATCTGCCAAGCCATTGGACAGTATCTGTAAAACAAACAAAACAAAACATTTAAAACTGTTGTAAGTCAAGCTTATTGGTTGCTTATAAAACATTGACGAAATCCGGGAAGGAGAAGAATGACGAGGCCTAACGAACGCACGCGATAGTGGACAGAAGTTTTAGTAAAAATGCGTTAAAAAGTGAGAATGTTTGAAGAAAGTCGACGAAGTCAATGTGAAAAGCGATATATATATATATATATATATATATATATATATATATATATATATATATATATATATATATATATATATATATATATATATATATATATATATATATATATATAATACTACTGGTCAGATCTTGATCAAATTTAAATGGAACCACAGCAGAAGCACGATCTCTCAAATGCGAAAACAATCATCAAAATAGGTTCACCTAGACAAAAGTTCTGAGGTAAGACACACAAAAAATAAAAAAATACAGGCGAATTGAGAATCTCCTCCTTTTTTGAAGTCGATTTTTTTTGTCAAATATTTGTCAGGTAAATTTGCAAGAAAATTTACATGATGACCAAGATAATGATTCACAATATATATATATATATATATATATATATATATATATATATATTATATATATATATATATATATATATATATATATATATATATATATATATATATATATATATATATATATATGTAGGTATCCGAGCGTAAACTCAAAAAATACTAAACTGATATCAATGAAACTTGGCAAAAATCTTGTTTGGGCGAAAACCGAGGTCGAATTCGTTAATCAGCCTATATGCTCAAGTTTTTCGGGTGGAAAATCGAGAAAAACTTTATGAAAACACTATATTTTTGTAAGTACCAGAGTAACTGGAATGAGACTTTACATGTGGCTATAATTTGTGCAAATGAACCTATATTGTGAATTTTAAGTAATTTGGTACACAATATTTAAACTTTTTTCCAAATTAAAAATAAAATCCTAAAGACATGCATTGAAACGACTTAGTGGTTAATACACTATATTTGTAGCTTTACTGACGGCCCCAAATACAGTTTTAGCGCAGCATAGATATATTATGCTGTCGCATAATATAGCAGAAATGCAAACAAATTGAAGTCAAGTCTATAAAAATGATTCTAAAATAGTTTATTTATCTTTAAGCCTAAACATAAGACGTCACATAAGACCGAAACAGTCGTGGGATGTGTTTCAATTGTAATTCTACTAATTCTGTAATTAATTGTTACGTATACGTTGAGTGTAATATCACGGGCATGAAGCCGATCTAAAGTATCACGCAAATAAAATGTTAGTTGACGTGTGCCTAGATTGCGCAGTGACATCGCGCTTGCCTCCTAAGCAGAAGGTTACTTGATCGAATCTAGCTCGATGAATGTATGTTTTTTATGTTTTATTTTGAAATTTGGAGAAACAATAGTGCACAGATTTCATACGTATTGAACATACGTCATGTTTGTTTAAAACGCCTAAATAAGTTTGTCACCTTTGATTCTGAAATTATAATTTTGGTATTGTTGATATTGAAAAAAAAAAGGTTTGATTAGGTTGACTAAAACGAAATCATATTGGCGATTAATAAAGGGAAATAACTGCTACGTATATAATTTGGCAGATACTTTACTTTTCTAAATATTGTTACAAAGCACTTCAAGAGATGTAGGTGCGGTGTTCCCCAAAACTTCCCCAACATCTGGGAATTCGTGCACAATTTGGCAACACTGCCTTCGTGCCCCCCACCCCCCCCCACACCCCTTGGGGCTCCTGGGGTGAACCCCACAGGCGAAGTCTCAACCCTCTAGGACCAAAAATAACGAAGTTACCAACTTGTACGAATAACTGAGATCTGCGCATTCCGAACACCCTGTATATAACCCTTTATACGCAGAGAACCCTTACCCCTGTATACTCAGAGAGCCCTTATAGTACGAGAAACACCTCTTGTGTAACATAGGAGTGATGGCCACATGTGGATCATCTTGTTTATGCATCCCCCTGTATACACGCGGAGCCGTTCTGTATTCACAGAACCTTCTAGCAAAAGAAAGTCCTGGAATATTCTGGAATGGAACACTCCCAAAACGAGGTGGAAGGTATGACGGGTATATAAAGGTGGAAGTAAGCCAGCTTAGTTCAGTTCAATTAGATAATGTTCAAGAAGCAGTAACCTGTGTGAAGTGTTAGAGAGTAGCCAGATAAACTAAGTGTTTTGTGAGAGAGACATTCTAGAACTTTTATTGTATCCATATTTAGACAGTAAATAAAGTTGTTTTGGTAAAATTTAATGTCTCACTTATCCAGAACCCGGCGAAAACGCAACAATATGAATTAAGTCTCCTTCTGGTAATCATCTGTATAAGTTTAATGAAATTTGTAATACACGTTTGTTTTAAAGAGACTTACACTATCTACAGATATAGCAAAATTTAGTTGTTTAGCCTCATCAAAAATTGAATTTTGGGAATTTTTCTCAAAAGGAGTTAGAACAAGGAAGAACAAGTAAAATTCTTTTGATAATAGAGAGATATCGATGATAACACTTTCGAAAGAATTCCTCAAATGTGCGCGCACTAGAACCTCTAAAATTGATCTTTAAGGTCTGTGTAAGTTTAAAGTATTAACTTTGCTAATATACCGTATAATAATAATGTACAATTCTTATAAAAATTCGCTACTATAACGCACTTGCTGCGTCCTGAAATTTTTATTTAATAATTTAGTTTGAAAATGTAAATTTAAAAGTCTGAGTAAGCACATATTATGCGTATTAATTTTATTAAAATTAATCAACTCTGATTGTGTGTTTGATTTTTTTGAAAGGCAGTAAATGTTTGCTTCTTGATAGGTAGTAGGAAGAGCTATGACACATTTTGAAAATGGGTACCATATACCAACGGTGCGAGTTGCTGGTTATGCCTGCAAGACGAATTTACCTTCAAATACGGCCTTCAGAGGGTTCGGAGCACCACAAGGGATGTTCGTAGGTGAAACCATCATCAGGGATATTGCTCATTATCTCAGTAAGGATGTTGTGGAAATTAGTCGTTTAAATCTTAACAAAGAAGGTGATGTCACATTTTATAAACAACCCTTAACTGGTTGCACCCTCCAACAATGCTGGGATGAAGTCATGGAATCTTCGAAATATCACGAGAGAAGAAAAGCCGTAAACAAGTTTAACAGGTAATTTTTTATTGTTCTTAAAAATAATTGCATCAATGATATACAGGATGAGTCAACGATTGAATAAAGTAAGTAGGGCTAGATATATTCTCACCACAATTAGAACCGCAAACCGGTTTCGCTCTAATTAGAGCTCGTCAGTACGGCTTACTAATACGAAATACACCTATAAACTAATACAGCTATGATAACCAGCTTTGCAAAATTAAGTGTGATGTAAGACACGCTTTTTACACGTGTCGCCATCTCGTTGCGAAACCAAGTAGTATGTTGTCACGGCAGGTCCAAATAACACAGAATGTAAAAAATAGAGACTGTATACAACCAACTAACAATTTAGTAAATTGTCAGCCCTGGCCCATTTCTACCCCAATATAGGGACAAAATATGTAAGGCTACATGTATTCTCACTACAATTAATTAAAGGAGTTCAAGCGCAAGATTGTTTTGATAATAGAGAGATATCGATGGTAACACTTTCGAAAGAATTCTTCAAATGTGCTCGTACTAGGACCTCTAAAATCGATCTTCAAGGTCTTAGTAAGTTTAAAGTATTAACCTTACTAATGTACGTATAGTAATAGTGTACAGTTCTTATGAAAATTCGCTACTATAACGCACTTGCTGCGTTCCGAAATTTTACTAGATAAATAGATATATATATATATATATATATATATATATATATATATATATATATATATATATATATATATATATATATATATATATATATATATATATATATATATATATATACTTTATTCGCTCACCATAATACACAATCAAGTGCATGGAGCACGTCACATGGAAAAATACACAAAAAACACGAAAATACCACAACAGGCCACAAATGAGTACATAATCAAAATATCAATACAATCATAAAATATTAAAATCTAAACACTAAGCGATAAAATTAAGTCACAAAACATCTAAAAACTACAAAAACTATCGTATACATATATACAGTGAGGACCTAAAGTCCGTCCCCCACCCTCTAATTTCTGAACCGTTCGGTATATTGTGACGAAATTTGAAACGATGATATATGAGAAAGGTCTGCATTTTTTGACATATCAATGACAGCTTTAAATGTCAAGGTGACAGTTGTGCGCGCTTTCGCAATATTTTTTCAATGAAAACGGGGGTCGAATGATATCTCATTTTTAAGGTATTTCTATGCTCAGAACATTCTCCAGTTTTGAAAACATTTGGTTCAGTATTTTGCAAATAAGAATCAATAATATCGGTTTCTACGTTATGACTACCCTTGTTTAATATAACACACTTTTTCTAAAAAAAGATTACTACTATTCGTCAGTAGCAAATGATGCACACACTTACATGTTGTTTAGAGAAGCACAGAGGCTATTCAGCTCATCTGTGGTTTCTCCATTTTCTACACTTTTCTACCTATTACATGCCATTATTGATTGTTCCTGTCACACTGTTTTTTAATATCTCGATTTAGTATTGTCAGAAAGTATTAGTTCGAAATTGTTTAAAATGGCTCGTTCTTTGCAAGATAAATTTAAAGCGGTTATTATTTTTGGCGAGGCTAAGCGAAATTACCATGATCCTGTTCGTATGTTCAATGTACGCTATCCGGAACGCCAAATATGCAGAAAATGTTTACGAAAACTAATTTCAAAATTTCAAGAAATGGGTGCGGTGAAAGACGCTACAAGTCTGGGAGGCCTAAAATTGTGGAAGATGTAAAAGTCCCCAACAGCCAACGAAGCACGTGGCTGAGGTATGTAATATTTCGCGTACTTCTGTCAAAATAATTTTGAAAAGCCATAAGTTTCACCCATAGAAAATGATAATTATACACGAACTTACAGAAGACGATCCTGATAGACGATTCGAATTTTGCGAAATTATGTCAGGAAGAATCGTAGGGAATCATCACTACTTGCAGAATATCTATTTCAGTGACGAGAGTAATTTTTTTTTACATGGAAAAGTTAATACCCAAAACTGTAGGTACTGGAGTGAGGAAAAACCCCATGTTTTCCAGAAAGGACACACACAGTTCCCCCAGAAAATAAATGTTTGGGCGGGCATTTTGGGTAATCACATCATAGGTCTCATTTTTCAGGAAGAAAATCTTAATGGCCCCAGATATCTGGATATGTGGCAAAATACAATTATTCCACTTATTGATGATGTTGTTGCCCAAAACCCACATGAGTTTCAAGAGGTTATATTTCAACAAGACGGAGCCCCGCCTCACTATTTTAGACAAGTCATAAATTACTTGGATGAGGGTTATCAAAATAGGTGGATTGGTCGTCGAGGTCCTACGGAATGGCCAGCTCGATCCCCAGACCTCACGCCTCTAGATTTTTTCTTTGGGGGTACGTTAAATCTGAGGTTTATAAAAGGGCTCCTGGCTCATTAGATGAACTTAGACAACGAATTACAGATGTTTGTTCAAGAATAACGCCACAGATGCTTCATAATGTCAGAGAAGAATTTACCCGTAGAATATTTATTTGTCAGGAGGTCCATGCTGGTCATTTTCAACATCTGTTAAAGTAACCACTTCAACAGTTTGTGCCTTTAGATTTTATTTGAATTGTTTTTCAATTTTCTTAGTTAGGGTTAATTAGTTGTTATTTATTTACTCTTAAATTGTGTTTTATTTTGAAACATAAATAATTTACAATAATCTATGTGTACTTTACTGGGGAAACAGTACGACAGGAACAATCAATAATGACATCTAATAGGTAAAAAAAATTGTGTTATAAACAAGGGTAGTCATAACGTAGAAACCGATATTATTGTTTCTCATTTAGAAAATACTAAACCAAATGTTTTCAAAACTGGAGAATGTTCTGAGAATAAAAAGACCTTCACAATGAGGTATCACTCGACTCACGTTTCCATTTAAAAAAATATTCCGAAAGCGCGCGCAGCTGTCACCTTGACATTTAAAGCTATCATTGATATGTCAAAAAATGTAGACCTTTCTCATATATGATCGTTCCAAATTTCATCACAATATACCGGACGGTTCAGAAATTAGAGGGGGGGGCGGACTTTAGGTCCTCACTGTATACATATACGCTCCCAAAACTACAGTCTAGGAACTCTTTGTATAGTCCAACACACTTGTAAGATTCCTCCTAACTCGAACACCAATGAAGTTATGGGCATCGACGTCAAAAAAAAATCACAAAACGTGACTCTTAATTTAAAAATGCCATCTTCTGCTATATCTTCAGTTTTAGTTGAGAATGTTTATTTGTTTATTTCAGACATAATCGTTACAAAAAGCGGGGCCTCAGTGTAGTTCCGACAAAGTTTGGTATAGGATATTCAAAGGCTTTTTTGAACCAGGCCGGAGCCTTAGTGCTCGTTTACAGAGATGGATCAGTTCTTCTGACCCATGGTGGAGTAGAGATGGGCCAAGGATTACACACTAAAATGATACAGATTGCTAGTAGAGTCCTCGACATCCCCACGGAGAAAATTCATATTAGCGAAACTGCGACGGATAAAGTTCCCAACACGTCTGCAACCGCTGCCAGTACTGGATCAGATCTTAATGGAATGGCTGTCTTGGTGAGTCTTTGTAAAGTGTATACATGGAATAAAAAGTCTGGACGCAGCAAGTGCGTTATGGTAGTGAATTTTCATTAAAATATTTTTAATGGCAGATATGTATTTTTTTAATGAAAGCAGGCATCAAATTTTGCTACATATTTTTGCAGAAAATTCTGCTAAAAGCATACATAAAATTTAAATTATACACCTAACCTGTAATTAAAATTGAAAATAAAATAATTTCTTTACACGAAAATCCACTAAAACCCTATTTTCGACGAATTTAAAATTTAATTAAAAAAAAAAGTTCCATCAATTGAATAATTTTTCATACAAAAATTCTCAAATGTTTCTTCAAAGAAAATTCATTAAAATCATTTATAAGAAATTTTGCTATCATAATAATAGTTTGCACAAGAAAATTCGATAATAAAAATAAATAAAAAAAAATAAAAAAAAACTGGTCCGATTTTCCTGGCCAACTAACCATTTCAAGTTATTTACCCACCTACTAAAATATAATTTTTCACAACAACTTTTTCGACGACATAACAAATATTTCATGAAAATTTGCAAACAATTTTTCAAGAAAATCCGTAAACATTTTTTTATCATAACTTATTAAACATTTAAGATTAATTACCAAAATTACACAAAAACATCTTACAAAAAATGATTTCTACGAAGCACAAAAAAAAATTCTGTGCAAACTGGCTAAATATCTTTTTACATAAAACTTTGCAAAAAGAATACATAAAATTTACATTATATACCTAATCTGTTATTAAAAGAACATCTTCAAGAAGAATGTTTTACAAAGCCTGAACTCTTAGTTTCAATCGTCATTGTCCTTCATTTTAATAAAATATTTCCAGAAAATTCATTTCAAATAGACCCTTTCTCTGATGCTTTGGCAGTAGTGTTAGCTATAGAGTTTATCGTTTAATGGTATATAATTTTTGTCAAATTTTCGTAAAAAATTAATAAAGCTCAATATATCCGTTATTATGCAAGTTACGAAAAAAATTGTATACATTAATTATAGGGTGTCTTGAGCCACATTTAAAAAAATATTTCCACAATTACAGGCTGGCCCATAAGTAGTTGGTGATTCAAATTTTCTTTTTTTTTTAATCGACCACACCCTATGTTATTGCATTTTTGCATGTTCCATCGAAATATAATACATCTTTCTATTGAATATATAAATGTAAGAAAATAAATTCTGGACGCAGCAAGTGCGTTATGGTAGCGAATTTTCATTAAATGGTTCAAAATTTAATAGCTCAATTTGCTATTAGCCTATAAGGTTCACCAGGAAACCAGTTTTTTCGGGAACAATTTAAGTTTACTTTCGGAAATTTTTGTACATTTTCAAACAATAAAGTTATTTTGATGAAACATGGCACATTGTTTCTACTATATAGGTTATACTAGTAAGCAAATTTGATGCCTGCTTTCTTAAAAAACATATTTGCTATTAAAAACATTTTTATGAAAATTAACTACCATAACGCACTTGCTGCGTCCAGACTTTTTTTAGCTCTAATAAGGGCAAAATCAAATCCCCTGAGATGACACCTAGTACACACATTTGCAACTTAATTTTCTGTTATTATCTTATACCGCATGTTTTTTATTGAATCTATTGGATATTACTAACTTAAAAACTTCCATGTTTAGGAAGCATGTCAGAAAATAAAAAATCGCCTACAACCGTTTGAAAAGGCAGTGCCCAATGGTCGTTGGGAAGATTGGGTCGAGGCAGCATATATGGACAGGGTTTCCTTGTCAGCTACTGGCTATTACAAAACACCTGATATTGGGTTTGACTTTGAAAAAGGAGAAGGCAGAATGTTCAATTATTTCACCTATGGTGCTGCTGTAACAGAAGTTGAAATTGATACTTTGACCGGTGATCACCAGATTCTTCGAACTGATATCGTCATGGATCTTGGTAGGTAACATACTTTTTTTTTTAAATGTACAGAGTGGTCCAATTTGGACACTTTTTATAAGAAATACCAATTTCTAGAGCTAGAAAAAACTAACCTGCATTTTTGTAGCTGGCTTTTTGTGAGAAAACGAATGCCGAAAACCGTACATCAATATCTTTTTTTTTTTTGTTCCCTCAGGGCTCGTCCGCGGCCTTGCCGCCCCGATAGCACACATCAATATCTTGCACTGTTTAGAAGATATAGATGGCTTCCAATTTGGTGTATTCTTTACCCACCCCCGTAACCTATTTATTTATCAATATTTTTTGTTTCTGTGAAACCATTCTTAAGGCACTTTTTTAAAGTATTCAATGGCGTCCCCCGGTTTTTTTGTAAAAAGAATTATTTTGAAGCTATGACATAAAGTTGCATTTTTTTATTGGTGATTTTAAAATACTATAGATGAATTTTGTAAGAATAAGTAACTAAATCTTGCGTGCCATTTTTTTCTCCCGCAGCCTCTGGCTTATTGTGCATGCCCTTAGTCTTTTCTACTCCACCCGTATCCAAAATCACTGTGCATTGAACTAGTCTGCACAGCAATTGGTAGGGTGCTCGAGGGGGTCTGCATGTCAGCTCACCCTGGAACTGCGCAATTTTATGCAGGTGTTTTTGACAGCCATGTGTCCTGTTAAGAGTCCTGTTATGTTCCTAAGCTGTCCTCTGCTCAGATTTAGCAGCTCCACAGCTCTCTTTGAACTGTGTTTCTCAATTACTGACTACCCATGTCTGAGCCCTGGACAGTCTGCCCAGTACACCTTTGTTCGTTTCTGACCCAGGACTTAATGGCTCCCCTGGCAGTGCTCTTCGTCACGCTCAGGACCGGTTTTGGTCCTATAAATGGTTCTGCTGATCCTCTTCACGGAAGTGTCAGCTTCTTCATTGCCTTTGACCCCCGAGTGACCCGCTACCCAGGTGAGAGTGACCTTATTCTGCCCAGCCAGGTAGCCCGTCTCGTCTAGGCACTCACTTACCAGCCTGCAACTTACCCGTGGGCTACTTAGGGCCTTAATAGCAGCCTGGCTGTCTGTGGCTATGAGGATACGCTTGTTGTTGTAGCCCCTCCTCTTGTTCTCTCGCACGCAGTGCAAGATAGGGTACTACAAAGCCTGAACTCTTAGTTTCAATCGTCATTGTCCTTCATTTTAATAAAATATTTCCAGAAAATTCATTTCAAATAGACCCTTTCTCTGATGCTTTGGCAGTAGTGTTAGCTATAGAGTTTATCGTTTAATGGTATATAATTTTTGTCAAATTTTCGTAAAAAATTAATAAAGCTCAATATATCCGTTATTATGCAAGTTACGAAAAAAATTGTATACATTAATTATAGGGTGTCTTGAGCCACATTTAAAAAAATATTTCCACAATTACAGGCTGGCCCATAAGTAGTTGGTGATTCAAATTTTCTTTTTTTTTTAATCGACCACACCCTATGTTATTGCATTTTTGCATGTTCCATCGAAATATAATACATCTTTCTATTGAATATATAAATGTAAGAAAATAAATTCTGGACGCAGCAAGTGCGTTATGGTAGCGAATTTTCATTAAATGGTTCAAAATTTAATAGCTCAATTTGCTATTAGCCTATAAGGTTCACCAGGAAACCAGTTTTTTCGGGAACAATTTAAGTTTACTTTCGGAAATTTTTGTACATTTTCAAACAATAAAGTTATTTTGATGAAACATGGCACATTGTTTCTACTATATAGGTTATACTAGTAAGCAAATTTGATGCCTGCTTTCTTAAAAAACATATTTGCTATTAAAAACATTTTTATGAAAATTAACTACCATAACGCACTTGCTGCGTCCAGACTTTTTTTAGCTCTAATAAGGGCAAAATCAAATCCCCTGAGATGACACCTAGTACACACATTTGCAACTTAATTTTCTGTTATTATCTTATACCGCATGTTTTTTATTGAATCTATTGGATATTACTAACTTAAAAACTTCCATGTTTAGGAAGCATGTCAGAAAATAAAAAATCGCCTACAACCGTTTGAAAAGGCAGTGCCCAATGGTCGTTGGGAAGATTGGGTCGAGGCAGCATATATGGACAGGGTTTCCTTGTCAGCTACTGGCTATTACAAAACACCTGATATTGGGTTTGACTTTGAAAAAGGAGAAGGCAGAATGTTCAATTATTTCACCTATGGTGCTGCTGTAACAGAAGTTGAAATTGATACTTTGACCGGTGATCACCAGATTCTTCGAACTGATATCGTCATGGATCTTGGTAGGTAACATACTTTTTTTTTTAAATGTACAGAGTGGTCCAATTTGGACACTTTTTATAAGAAATACCAATTTCTAGAGCTAGAAAAAACTAACCTGCATTTTTGTAGCTGGCTTTTTGTGAGAAAACGAATGCCGAAAACCGTACATCAATATCTTTTTTTTTTTTGTTCCCTCAGGGCTCGTCCGCGGCCTTGCCGCCCCGATAGCACACATCAATATCTTGCACTGTTTAGAAGATATAGATGGCTTCCAATTTGGTGTATTCTTTACCCACCCCCGTAACCTATTTATTTATCAATATTTTTTGTTTCTGTGAAACCATTCTTAAGGCACTTTTTTAAAGTATTCAATGGCGTCCCCCGGTTTTTTTGTAAAAAGAATTATTTTGAAGCTATGACATAAAGTTGCATTTTTTTATTGGTGATTTTAAAATACTATAGATGAATTTTGTAAGAATAAGTAACTAAATCTTGCGTGCCATTTTTTTCTCCCGCAGCCTCTGGCTTATTGTGCATGCCCTTAGTCTTTTCTACTCCACCCGTATCCAAAATCACTGTGCATTGAACTAGTCTGCACAGCAATTGGTAGGGTGCTCGAGGGGGTCTGCATGTCAGCTCACCCTGGAACTGCGCAATTTTATGCAGGTGTTTTTGACAGCCATGTGTCCTGTTAAGAGTCCTGTTATGTTCCTAAGCTGTCCTCTGCTCAGATTTAGCAGCTCCACAGCTCTCTTTGAACTGTGTTTCTCAATTACTGACTACCCATGTCTGAGCCCTGGACAGTCTGCCCAGTACACCTTTGTTCGTTTCTGACCCAGGACTTAATGGCTCCCCTGGCAGTGCTCTTCGTCACGCTCAGGACCGGTTTTGGTCCTATAAATGGTTCTGCTGATCCTCTTCACGGAAGTGTCAGCTTCTTCATTGCCTTTGACCCCCGAGTGACCCGCTACCCAGGTGAGAGTGACCTTATTCTGCCCAGCCAGGTAGCCCGTCTCGTCTAGGCACTCACTTACCAGCCTGCAACTTACCCGTGGGCTACTTAGGGCCTTAATAGCAGCCTGGCTGTCTGTGGCTATGAGGATACGCTTGTTGTTGTAGCCCCTCCTCTTGTTCTCTCGCACGCAGTGCAAGATAGGGTACATTTTGGCCTGAAAGACCGTTGCACGAGCTCCGAGGGAAATACTGTGGCTTACCCTCGATCCTTCCGAATAAATGCTAGCCGTCGTCCCACGGTCCCCGACGGATCCGTCCGTGAACCAGATGAGCGCGTCCCGTGATGGGCCTGGCCTCTCCCCCGCCATGCCTCGCGGTCGGGGATTACCACTGTAAACTTGTTTTCCCTGCAGATTCGCGGGCTTGCGAATTCTGACCTCATTTCAAGCGTGGGCTCCTTCACGATCTCCTGATATTTGCAGTGGCTTCTGCAGCCTGGGTTGATCTCCAGTCTATCATTGAAGGCTAGTTTGTATAGTCCTCGCCTGACCTTCCCCATGATACCTAAGTGTAGGGGAGGGGGGCAGATCCAGCAACACCTCCTTGGCGGCTGTTGGGGTTGAAGTAATGGCCCCTGTGATGCCGAGGAAAGCTTGCCTAGTTTTTGTTTGGCACTCGATTGAATCACCTTAGGCCACCAGACCAGTGCCGCGTATGTTAACGATGGTGTGACCACCCTTGTGTACATCCAGTGGGCCATACTAGGTCTTAGTACCCACGTTTTTCCATATAGCCGCCTAGTGACGGCTAGGGTCATAACTGCCTTACTCCGTATTTTTTCAACATGACCATTTCAGGTTAGTTTAGAGTCCAATACGACCCCAATATATTTTACCTCCCTAGCCATTGGAATGTTCCTACCCTATAGAGTGAGAGTTCTGTGGCTCTCCCACTTCCTCCTCCTCGTAAACGGTTTCTTTCTCGGGGCTCACCCGTCTCTTGTTTACTTTCGCACATCTGTGTACCCCAATAAAAATGTGAACTGGTCAGCGCAATAATAACCTCGCTAAAACTAAGCGTTCTCGATAAATTAGACATATTTTAGTGTTATCTCTTACACAAGTCCATTCCAATCACCGAAAATTGCTCGTTAAATGAGAAATTCGCTAAATCTGCAACTCGCAAAACCCGGATCCTACTGTAATGTATTAATAATACTTAGTAACGACACGCGACCTTTTTCATAAGTAGGTAATGGAATTTTAGTCACAGGATCTTTCGACTAAACAGTGATACAAATACTAGTTCCAGTTTTATTCACTTAGCTTATTCATCCCTCTGATGACGCTAACTTTATTAGCGAAACGATCGCCAGGTCTGAAAACTGTGTTGTGCTGTACTAGCTTCTATAGAGTGTACTTATTGTTGCTTTATATAAGCGAAAACCTTTTGTATTGAACATTTGTAAATGCATCTCAGGGCAAAGCTTAAATCCAGCCATTGATATCGGCCAAATTGAAGGTGCTTTTATGCAAGGGTATGGTCTCTTCGTGATGGAGGAGATGATGTACGCACCTGATGGGACAATTTATACAAGAGGACCAGGTACTTATAAAATTCCAGGATTTGGCGACATACCAGCCGAATTCAATGTTAGCTTACTGAAAGGAGCATCGAACCAACGAGCAGTTTATTCATCTAAGGTATGTTTAAAGAGACGTTTAAATTAGGTTATGTTAGGTTTGAATGTGAGTGGGCCATACCGGTCCCTCCACCGCGACCATAAGGTCTATTGTACGTTTAAATTAAGTAGTAATAAAATCAATATCATGCCTCTATTACACGAGTTAAATTGTGTATTTACCAGGAAAGTTGTGGGGTAGTTTTAAATTCTTCCTTTATAAATTTTTTTGGGGTTCTGAATCCGAATCTCAGGTTTGCTAACTACATTTCGTGGCGCAACATTGAAAAAAAGTCTGGACGCAACAAGTGCGTTATGGTAGTGAATTTTCATAAAAATCTTTTTAAGGTTAAATATTCTTATTAATGAAAGCAGGTACTATGTGAAAACTGGAACCTGTGATGAGAACTAATAAGTACACTTGGAGAACACCCAAATCACCACAAATTGTGGTGATTTGGGTGTTCTCCAAGTGTACTTATTAGTGCTCATCACAGGTTCCAGTTTTCACATAGTGAATTATGGTTCCCAGGTCAACGGAACTGAATCTATATAGAAAGCTAAGTACTAAGATTAGATTTTTAGGTGCTGATATTGCTTTTTTAAAATCATGTAAACAGAAGTCGGTTTTTCTTAATTTCATTAATTTCAATGTTAAAATTTCTAACAACACAAAAGTTTGTCAAAAAGTTTTAAAGTGTGCTAAGCAAAAATGGTTAGATTTAGAAAGGCAATATCTTTACTCGAAACGTAGTGAATTAGAAATACAAGTTTGTTTAAAAAGTTAACATTTAATTTAAGTAACGTAGAGTATGATGAATGGTGCAATTTTCAGAGGAACATGTTTGTAGTTATAAACGCTAAGTTAATTAAGAAAATCAATATCCAGAATAAAAAACTAAAAAAAAACTTGTAAAGGATCAGATTAAAATTGAAAAATCAATTCCTCGGAAAATTGACCTTGTAGAAAATCTTTCTTCGCAGTCGTTTAACAAAAATGAGATGGACCTCTTAAACAGAGGGTTAAAATTCGGATTACAGTCACAAAAAGAAGCACTTTTAGATGTCGTTGCCAGTATAGAAACGGGAATTAAAAAATTACCGGCAATAAAGTTGTGATAATGGACAAAAGTGATTATAAAGAGCGAGTGAGTAATGCAATAGAGTCAGGGCCGTATAGAAAATTAGATAAAAATCCGTTACCAAGAATGATTAACGAAGTTAAAAACAGTTTAAAAAATGTCCAAATCTCATAACAAAGGATGTAAGAACACGTTTACAAGTTTCTAATCCGAAAGTCCCCAAAAAATATTGTCTCCCGAAAATCCATAAACCGGGAAAATTAATGAGGCCTATCATTTCGGCTATAGATTCTCCAACATATAACTTGGCAAAGTGGTTGTCAAACGAGTTTAAAAGACTACCTATTAAACAGAAAAGTTGTTCGGTGCTAAATTCCCTTGATTTTATTGATAAAATTAAAGATGTTAAATTATTGGAAGGAGAGATTTTGATGTCATTCGACGTGACGTCATTATTTCCCAGTGTACCCACAAAACAAACGTTGGAGTATTTGGAAGAATTATTAAAATTGAACAATATAAGTCAAGACGTCTGCAAAGAATATTTAACTCTAACTAGCATTTGTATAAAACAAAATATTTTCCAATTTAACAATGAGTTCTTTGAACAAACTGAAGGCACAGCTATGGGCAATCCATTATCGCCTTTTATTGCAGATTTGTTTATGAGCAAATTTGAGACGGATTTAAAAAATAAAAGTGGGTATTTCCCTAGAGTTTGGTTGCGTTATGTCGATGATATTTTTGCAGTGTTTGACACAAATACATGTAAGGTAGAAGAATTTACTGAAAAACTAAATAGTCAATTTGATTCAATAAAATTTACCCACGAAATAGAAATTAACAATAAACTTTCGTTCCTAGATGTACTAGTTATTAAAAATAAAAATAAAGGCTCGCTTGAATTTGATGTCTATAGGAAGGAAACGGCTACTATTAATTATATTCCTAATGACTGACACCATACGTTTGCACAAAAAACGGCTAGTTTCAATTTCTTAGTAAATAGATTGATAAATTTTCCGTTGAGTAAAAATAGATTTAATACAGAATTAAAATACATAAAACATGTGGCGAGATATAACGGTTACTCGGATGGTTTAATAGACAAATTAGTTAACAAACACAGAACAAAGAAGTTGATATCTGAATGTACGACATTTAAGAATGATAAAATCGAGAAAAAATTTGTTTGTTTACCTTATGAACCACGAATCACAAAGGGTTTGGAAAGTATTTTTAAGAAAGCCGATTTACATTTGACGTTTTCGACGAAAAGTAATTTAAAAAATTTGTTGGGTAATACGAAAGACAAAGACAAAGTCACTGAAATGTCCGGAATTTATGAGACTAGTTGCAAAGATTGTGATCTTAAATACGTGGGCCAAACTAGGAGAAACATAGCCACCAGATTTCGTGAACATCTCGCACAGTTACGATATGGTACGGTAGACAAATCTTGTGTGGCACAACATATGTGGGATAATAACCACCACATTGACAAAAAAAAATTTGAAACTTGTCAAAAATGTCAGACATCAAACTATGCTTGATTCATTAGAAAGTATTTTTATATTAAGGTCTATTAAGAACAAAACTTCATTAAATCGTGCGCCACCTGTAATTTCTAGCCCATTGTTTGCTCTTTGCATTTGACCGCTTAAATACTCATAATTAGTCTGGTATAATAATAAATTATGGTCAATAACTCGACCGGTTTATACATATACTAATCACTATGTTTTTCTTGATTTAAATACCTGTTCGGTTTTTGTATCTATGTAGTCAATATAAATATTTTCACGTAGAATTAAAATCAATATTTAGTTTTTGTGTAGTATTTTAGTTGAACTATTTTTCCTTTGTTAAAGGTAACACGGTGAGACAGACATCTGGGTTTTAGTTTTCTATTTTTAAAAGAGATGATTTGAGTTTATGTTGTTTATCTCAGCAGATGTCTTTATCGGCATAAACCAATATCCACATTGTAAAGTTCTAGATCGAAAGGAAACGTGCTGTTTCTTTAAAGAACGCCGGTCCTTTTTAAATCTATATTAGATAAGGGTCATAAATTTGTCGACCAAAAGATTAAAGCAGGTCTCCGACCTGTTTCACTGCGCAATAAACAAACGATCGTTCTTGGACGACAACTTTCCTTCGGACTAGTTCGTTTTCTTGGACGCGATATAAATATACGAGATCTAGTTTTTTATGTTAGAATTTTTCTTCCTCTGAAGATGTTGACTTGGTCAACGAAACGATCGTAAGGTCTCTGAAATATGTGTTGTGGTGATTTGGGTGTTCTCCAAGTGTACTTATGAAAGCAGGTACCAAATTTGGTTACCTGTATAACCTTTATAGTACAAACAATGTACCATATTTCATCAAATAAACCTTTCGACAAAACTCCCAAACCGGTTTTTTGCATAAAAATTTACAACCAATTTTTTCACGAAAATCCGAAAACATTTTTTAAAAATAAATCACTAAACATTTACTATTATGTCCATCGCTTCTGAAAGACAAAATACATAGTGTTCTATTTGAAACAATTGAGTTTCATTTTTTTTTTAATTTAGTTACTATTTGAGAGCGCCCGGTGCATGGCATCTCGATTTTTTTATGAAATAATATAAACGAAAACCTCTTTGAATGCGTTATTTGCATTAAACTCCGCTTTTCTTTAAAATTTCTTCAAATGATCGCTAATTAGGCCCCCCAGAACACATATCCGGGGTCAGTTTCAATTTTTATATATTTTTTATATTATTATTTATATATGTATCACACTGATAACTCCATAACGAAAGGGCCGATTTTGATTAAATTTGGTGAATACCTTCCTTAGTCAGGTTAGCCAGGAAAATCCACCGAGGTTTTCCCGGAAAATTTAGTGTTTTTTCCGAAAAAAAATTATATCTCCGGCATTAACAAAGTAAGGGCAACCAAATTTTGGTACGCAGGTTTATATCGTTATAGGTAAGTTACCTACCAAAATGTAGTTCTGTTGGTTAAAAGACAAAAAAGTTATATGCATTTAAAAAAAATGTGTTTTCTCAAAACGTCAAAGTCGCCATTTTAAACGTCAAAATTGGTAATATTTAGGCAAAGAACCTGAAACTAATATGAGCTATGGAAAGAAAATGTTTCAAGAAGAATGTTTTACAAAGCCTGAAGTCTTAGTTTCAATCGTCATTGTCCTTCATTTTACTAAAATGTTTCGAAAAAATTCATTTCAAATAGACCCTTTCTCTGATGCTTTGGCAGTAGTGTTGACTATAGAGGTTATCGTTTAATTATAATTTTTGTCGAATTTTCGTAAAAGATCAATAAAGTTTAATATATCCGTAATTATACAAGATACGAAAAAAAATTGTATACATTAATTATAGGTTGTCTTGAGCTACATCTTAAAAAATATCTCCACAATTACAGGGTGGCCCATACATCATTGGTGATTCAAATTATCTTTTTTTTTAAATCGAACACGCCTATGTTTTTGCATTTTTGCATTTTCCATCGAAATATAATGCATGTTTGTAAATAAATAAATTCAGGACGCAGTAAGTATATATATATATATATATATATATATATATATATATATATATATATATATATATATATATATATATATATATATATATATATATATAGTAGTAGAGTATAGTATGTTTTATTGATTCCAATTTCACAATATGTTCCACAAATAAGCATAAGCTTGTGCTTGCAGTTAACACAATTTCATTTCATGTTCTAAACTAAACTATCAAAATATTTTTATAAAATGTCATTTTAAAAATTTTGTTCAACGTATGTTTCTTCCTTCTGCATTTCTATCAATAACATAATATGTATATGTATATGTATCAGACCGATAACTCAAAAAATAATGGCCGCTTTTGATTAAATTTAGTTAATACCTTTCTTTTGGAAGTGGCTGAGATAAGTTCGTTAGCCCAGAAAATCGGCCGTGGTTCTCCCGGAAAATTATGCGTTTTCTTTCGAAAAAAAGTTATATATCCGGAAACAACAAAGTAAGGGTAATCAAATCAAATTTGGTACGCGGAGTTATATCTTTATAGGTAAATTATCTATCAAAACTTAGCTCTGTAGATCGAAAGACAAAAAAGTTATGTGCATTTAAAGAAAAATAAATTGGGGTTTTCCTCAAAACGCTAATGTCGCGATTTAAAACGTCAAAATTGGCAAAGAACCTGAAACTTATACGAGCTATGAAAGGAAAATGTCTCAAGAGGAATGCTTTACAAAGTCTTAGCTTCAACCGTCATTGTCTTTCATTTTACTAAAATATTCCCAGAAAATTCACTAAAAACCAAACGAAAGTAAAAAATCGCATTTCTTGGCGGTTTTTGCTTATAACTCGAAAACTATCAACTTTTACCAAATGAACCTCCTATTTAAAATTAAAGTACATAACATTTCATATCTACATATTTTATTATTTAATTTTTTTTTCTCCGACGAACCGTTCAGACTCAAGCGCTAGTTAATAACAGGCGTTTTTTCGGATGTATCCGCAAAAACCCACTTTTTCTACTCCAAAATTCTATATTATTCTTAAAGACCGTCATTTAGTAAATTCCTCCCAATTCTCTGCACATACCTCATTTAGATCATATATGTATAGGTACAGGTCATTTTTTTCAAAAATTACATATTGTCAAGTTATTTAATGAAGTCCGAAATTGTGCAAATTCAGCTAAGGAATTGATCTAAAATGCTTCGTACACACGATCCTCCCAACTGTCCTTCTGGACCTTAGCTGACGTCAGGTTGCATAATTATAAATACACAAGTTAAAATTAAAAAAAATATATATAAAACCGACTTTATTACGGATAACTCAAAAACTACTGGCCAGATCTTGATCAAGTTTATATGAAACCACGCGAGAATCACCACCTTTCAAATAGGAAAAGAATCATTAACATCGGTTCACCTGGAAAGAAGTTCTGAGGTATTTGGTGTCGGTTAAAAAAAGACCATCCGTTAGGGAAATGCATACCAGCGCTGCCACCATTTGTTAAACATGTTATCGTGAGGAAAATTAAGGATAAGTCCAAAACTACTACTCAGATCTTGATCAAATTTACACGGAACCACACGAAAAGCCCCAGCTTTCAAATAAAAACACTTGGGACGCAGCAAGTGCGTTATGGTAGTGAATTTTCTTAAATATGTTTTTATTGCAAATATGTCTGTTTTCTTTTTATATAAGAAAGCAGGCATCAATTTTGGTTACCAGTATAACCTATATAGTAAAAACAACGTGCCATGTTTCATAAAAATAACTTTATTGTGTAAAAATGTACAAAAATTTCCAAAAGTAAACTTAAAGTGTTCCCACAAAAACTCGTTTCTTGGTCAACCCATCCCCAAGAAAGGATCCAAAGCGCTTCCTAGCAACTACAGGCCTATTTCTCTCCTTTCAGTCATCTCTAAAGTGATGGAAAAGTATATAAACACCGAACTACTAAAATTCCTTGAAAAACACAGTCTAATCCACGACAGGCAGTATGGATTCCGTCAGCGCAGATCGACTGCCGACCTCCTTTCCTTTGTCACCCATTCTTGGAACAAGTCTATGGAACAACACGGTGAATCCCAGATTGTTGCTCTAGACATATCCAAAGCATTCGACCAGGTCTGGCACGCAGCGCTGCTTAATAAACTTCCGGCCTATGGCCTACCACCAAAACTTTGTACCTGGACAGCAAATTTCCTCTCCAACAGGAGCATATCTGTTGTTGTGGATGGCCATTCCTCTAAACTGTATCCAATTAATGCAGGAGTTCCTCAAGGTTCAGCTTTAGCCCCTACTTTGTTTCTTCTCCACATCAATGACCTCCTCTCTAGCACATCCAACCCAGTTCACAGTTACGCGGACGACAGCACCCTCCACTCAAATATACAATATTCTAAGCCTCTCTCTTTAGCCCAATTAGATGAGGATCGCAGACTAATGGAGGGTTCTGTCTCCGTGGACCTCCAAAAAATATTAGACTGGGGAAGTAGAAATCTTGTACAATTCAACCCCACCAAAACTAAGTCTTGCTTTCTTTCTCACAAGAGATCAAGCAGCCCTAGACCCATCACAATGAACAACCAAGTTATTCAAAGTAATGAGTCCTTTTCTCTTGTTGGCATTTCTGTGGATCGAAATCTTAATTGGCACCAACATGTTACATCAATTGCAGAAGCGGCTGCTAAGAAATTGGGTTTCCTCTTCCGGGCTTGCAAATACTTTTCACCAACTAATCTTTATACCTTATACACTTCACAAATAAGGCCAAACCTCGAATACTGCTCCCACATCTGGGGTGCAGCTGCCGCTTCTACACTCGCTATCCTGGACTCCATTCAAAAGAGAGCTATACGTCTCATCGGAGACCCTACCCTCACCCAAAGGCTTCCATCCCTTGCCCACCGACGTGCCGTTGGTGACCTCTCTCTCTTTTATAGATATCTGCACGGGCACTGCTCAGAGGAGCTTTCCTCCATAATTCCCCCACCTGCTGCCCCCAGCAGATCTACCAGGGGAACAGAGCGAATGCACCCTTTTAATGTCCAGGTCACCAGACATAGAACATCTTGTTATGCCCGCTCTTTTGTCCCGAGGACTTCCAAGTTGTGGAATTCCTTGCCGGCACATGTTTTTCCTTCTCCTCCAAACCTCCAAACCTTCAAGGCCAGAATTAACAAGCTGCGTCTTTCCTCCTTGTCAACACCCACGGTACGATAGTATTTAGGCTGTAAGCCCTCGTGGTGTGTTGTTGACAAAAAAAAAAAAAAAAAAAAAAAAAAAAAAAAAAAAAAAAAAAAAAAAAAAAAAAAAAAAAAAAAACCTCATAGGTTAATAGCAAATTGGGCTATTCAAATATGAAGCATTTGATCAAAATTTGCTACCATAACGCACTTGCTGCATCCAGAATTTCTTTTCTTACAAACATGCATTATATTTCGATGGAAAATGCAAAAATGCAATAACATAAGGCGAATTTGATTAAAAAAATAAGAAAATTTTATCACCAACGACTTATGGGCCACCCTATGATTGTAGAAATATTTTTTTAAGATGTAGCTCAAGACACCCTATAATTAATATATTAAAAAAATTTTTATATCTTGTATAATAACGGATATATTGAGCTTTATTGATTTTTTACGAAAATTCGACAAAAATTATATACCATTAAACGATAAACTCTATAGCTAAGGCTACTGCCAAGCATCAGAGAAAGGGTCTATTTTAAATTAATTTTCTGGAAACATTTTAGTAAAATGAAGGACAATGACGGTTGAAACTATGACTTCAGGGTTTGTAAAACATTCTTCTTGAGACATTTTCTTTCCCTAGCCCGTACTAGATTCAAGTTCTTTGCATAAATGTTGCCAATTTTTGACGTTTTAAATCGCAACTTTGACATTTTGAGGAAAATCCCAATAAATTTTTATTTAAATGCCTATAACTTTTTTGTCTTTTGATCTACAGAGCTAAATTTTGGTAGGTAGCTTACGTATAGTGATATAAACCCGCGTATAAATTTTTTACAATTTTTTTCGGAGGAAAACACAAAATTTTCCGGGAAAACCTGGGCCTATTTTCCTGGCTAACGAACTTATTCAAGCCATTTGTAAAAGGAAGGTACTCACTAAATTTAATCAAAATCGGCCCATAATTTTTTGAGTTATCAGTGTGATATATATATATATATATATATATATATATATATATATATATATATATATATATATATATATATATATATATATATATATAAACATATAAAAATTGAAACTGACCCCGGATATGTGTTCTGGGGGCCTAATTAGCACTCATTTGAAGAAATTTTTTCAAAATTCAAAAGTCGGGATCTCCTCATTAGTGAATTTTTTTAAAGAAAATTCACTAAAAGAATCATCAAAATCGGTTCACCTAGAGAAAAGTACTGAGGTAACATATATTTAAAAAAAATACAGTCGAATTGAGAACCTCCTCCTTTTTTGAAGTAGGTTAAAGAGTTGAAATCTCAGTGAAACACCTTAAAAAATTATTACGTATTATAAAATATATATGTATATATATATATATATATATATATATATATATATATATATATATATATATATATATATATATATATATATATATATATATATATATATATATTGTTACGTTCTACGGGGTTCTGGATTTGTTGACCAGTATCAACTAAACTATTTCTCTCTCTTACTAAATGTCCATAGAACTATATTCCACCATTAGCCTTCTATGGTCGCTTCTTATACACCAACACTTACTGCTGACTCGCTTAATACTATATGAACACTTACTCTGCACCACACTGATTCAATACTGAACTAACTCTATGTACCGTTCGTCTATTTATACTCTCCATAGAGATTCCAGATCTTCTACACTTTTTTACACTTGTCGCTTCTGGTCCCTTCTAGAAATATAATTCCAGAATTTAGCTCTTACCAACACACTTCATAACCGACATCTGACCATATAAATAACAAAGTCCATAAACTTAATTCTCATAGACAAATGTGACAATATAATAACATCACAGGAGACAAACTCCGCACCCATAAGTCTTTGACTTGTCCGGGGGGCTTACATACACATATAGACAAAGGACACCACCCATAACTCATCAGAAGCCGGCCTTTCCACATTCGAGTGAAAAATACCGACTGTCCGAATACTGGACTCGAACCCACGACCTCGTAGTCCAATTCGTGAGGTTACTCACGTCGCGAACTAAGCTATTCAGCCTGTTATTGTATTATATTGCATACAATTGGCTATTAGATTATTGTATGAGTAAAAATTATATGCGCCGTTGTAGTTAGAGGGTCCTGGTACAGGTTCGGGATAAATCAAGTATTACCGCCCGAACGATAGACTTCAACAAGTCGGATATTGTCCTGCTGGAGAAAAGGCAGAGGGAGTTGCACATATTGATTGTTACCTCCTTCAAAGAAAAGCTTTACGCACAAGAACCGTGGTATATGGTGATTGACATCAGGTGGATATAGATCTGCTCAATGGTGAGGTCACAATTGTCTATAACACCCTACCCTAAAGTAGCTATCTATCAGATTATCAAATTTATTAAGATTAGTAGCACTTTTTAGGAGGTTGACAGATCTGGATGTAGCTTGATACTCACGTTCTCATCTGCCTAGAGTCCTATATTTGTGGGCTCTTGAGACTAGTTCCAGGTTACATAGAAATTTATATATCTAGATAATAGTTAGTAAGAATAAATTGTTTGCGCCGACGTCAAAAGAAAAGTAGATACTAGGGAGGAATTTCTCTTCAATTAAACAGATGTAACAAAATATATAAATTTATTCCTATAAATTAAATTTGGAATAGCGAACAAAATCAAATAAAAATGGTTGGTAAATCCCTAATAAACATTAATTTCACACAAATAACAATCAGATAAATAGCAAGAATTTAAAGAGCAATAAATTATTAATTTACATACATATGTCAAAACAATAAGATACAGATAGTTGCATATTACTAAAATGTTACTGTTAATTACTTAGGGTACCGCTGAAAAAAAATAACCACAGGTGATTAGGTAAATTACTTGACATTTGTCAATCAATTGCTGGGTTTTCTAGTGAAATAACTGGCCAGTTCTTTGAGTGAGGCTCTAAAAAAAAAAGGATAAGACTGCGTGAAATTTCTACATTAATTGAGGCTATGAGATGCAAAGTGGCCTAAGCCTGAAATACAACAAATGAGAAAAACGCCTCTGAAGTTTTTGATATTTGCCCACTCTAATAACACTGTTAATACAAAAGGAATATTGCAAGATTTTTGCTGAACAAGATACAATTTCAAATTGTTTTATTAGGTGTTAATTAAAATATGGAAAACCTTAACTTTTTTTGCAAAAATGAGGGTTAGGCCACTCTGTTTTTTTTTTCTTCATATAAGCAGTAATATGTGGTTTAGGCCACTTTGGCACACTGGTATTAGGTCAAAAATTCTTGATTATATAGACTTTAGGAATGGATAACAGATAAAATCTATAAAACAAGAGTTTTCATTAAGAATTTAACTGAAATATGTAGGTACATTAAATTTACACATTACACATTGAAAAAGTTCGATGGACTAATATTTTTATTCCAGCATTTCTTTTCTATCGCTAGAAACGGCAATAAAATCTTCAGATACATCGTCGGCGGTCTATATATTTGCATACAAATTATGATGAATGGGGGGTATAAACTGGATTAATTCCATTAGGTCAGCTTTTTTTTTTTCACATCAATTTTGCGGCCGTTCGGATATAGAAATCACTCAAGTTTGCAGGAAAAACAGAATTTCTTTTTTGTACTTCATTGAATAGAACTAATTCGCTGTTTAAGTATTTATACGAAATTATAAAAGGCTTCTTTTTTTCTAAACGGATCCATTGCATTTTCATCTATTCAACTTTAGATTTATCGGACGCAATTTTTCTGCTAGTAATTGTACTTTCTAATTGTTTGGTAGAAAAAAAGTTTTCTGATTTCATATGGACGATATTGAATGGAGTCTTTTTTCTAGCGGCGCACTGTTTAAGCTGACAAGTTAGAAAATAAATATTCACGTGTACTTCTCTTTATTGACAACCGCCAACTGCTTTCATAGGTATAGTGGCCTAACTCACAATATATGTGGGTTAGGCCAGCATTACCTTTTGAATTATGGAAATAGTTGTAAATACAAAAGGAATTTACGCTGACATCTACCAACCGGTAGCTGAAGGTTGCTTGGGCCACTTTGCATCTGAAAGTACTTAGATAACAGGCAACTTTACCATAATGAACGCGTTTTGGTAAAATTGTGGGTTAGGCCATTTTGCATCTCATAGCGTCAATTATGAAAAAGCCTGGACGCAGCAAGTGCATTATGGTAATGAATTTTCATAGAAATGATCTGGCACAAAATATTTTATTATAACTTTTTTTCTTGTAACATAGAAATCTAAATTTTGGTGTATAGTTTACTTTTTATATCGTAAACCTACCTACCAAATTTGGTTATCATAGATTTTTTATTTTTTAAGATAAAATTTTTTTTCAAATGAAAACTCAAAATTTTTCAGGAAAACCTCGTCCAATTTTTCTGATTAACAAAGTTATCAAAGCCATTTACAAAAGGAAGGTACATGCCAAATTTTATTAAAATCGGCTTATTACTTTTTGAGATCAGAAATTTTTTCGAACGAAAACTCAAAATTTTCCCGGAAAATCTCGTCCGATTTTCTTGACTAAAGAACTTATCCAAGCCAAGAATTTTTTCTACGAAAATTCACTAAAAATAAAAGATGTTAAAGATAATGTATAGGTTAGGTATTTTGCAGAAAAAATTGGCTAATTACAATTAAAAAAATAAAAACTGTGTGTTTAAATTGACAAAAATTGCCAAAATCTTAGAGATTAAACAGGAAATATATAGTTGTGCTGACAGCACCTCTCTGACATTGTTTAAGCTCAAACTTGACTACGTGATTTCGAAAGTTCACGTTATTAAAACTTCAGATGTTAGATTTCGGCATGAAAATTCTGCTGGTTCAAAGAAAAGATTTGTTTAGACTCACCAGTCTTCCGGTACTAAGTTACCTGATGACCCTGTGAAGATGCTTTCCAGGTGGGATCAATCCTGAGTGCCTGACACAGATTCCAGGCTCCAATAAGAGCGGAAAAACTGGGGGAAAACGACTGGGACTTCTCATCAGAGATTATTGGACCGGTGGATATTACTGCTCCGATACTACAGGACCATTTGACACCTATGTCGATGTTCTGAATTCGCGTGATAAAAACTTTGCGGATCGCAATTAAAACGTGAATTTGCTTAAGTATAATTCACTACCAACTGACTTAAGGTTCGATAATAACCAGGAAGTCTTTCTGATTAAGGCAAGAAATTAACAGGTCGGAACAAGGAACCATAACTTAACTCCCGTTTTTAGGCTGAATACTATGTTTAATCAAACTCGAAAATCACTTGAGTCACTCCGACCAATCACTGACAATAATTACTAGGTGGTACAGATAACAGAAAGAACATTACAACCCCATTTTAAGATAATTTAATAGCCACCGAAAACTGACGGTGTTCACTCTATGAAGGCTCAGCAGAGTCCCCGCTAATGCCTGGGGTTCTGCAAATTGTAAGTCGCTGCACGCAAAAATTCTTACTGTGACGGTTGGTGGCTGTGCGCGAGCTCTTTCTAGCATCCATTTTTCGTATAAGATAAAACGAGACCTCCAATCGGCGATGAAATCCAGACGTCGCACCTGCCGTGTTCACAGTTGAAGGTGTTTGCCGCCAATTCTCTGCAACGTCTTCAACGGTCTTTCTTGGGTGAGATCACCGGACAATTCCAAGATAAACAATATTTTTTCTCGAACATTCCTAACGTATATTTTAAATGCGTATTTCGTTCCTGGTAATACCTGTTCAGTAATAATGCGAGGCAGTTTCCCATGGCAAACATATATTGAATTTTAACGTACAAATTAGAAATGCAGTAAAAGGGTTTACGGTACTTGAGGATTTAGCGACTTTTCATGAAAATAATTTTGAAATTAAAACATGAATTGCCTTACAGATATTGGATTGTCGGTTATTAATTAAGACTATTACGGATTTATTTTGAATAATTAAAGCAGTAACGAAACGTAATCGTTACATGATATCGCTTGCCCGCTGCGTACTAATATCGAAAAGATTGAAGCGGATAATATGAGAAAATACCAAAGCCTGGATATGATTCAGGCTTGCAATAATAATGCCTATGACTGTAAATGTAAGAGGTTCTCAAAATCACTCGCGAAACTCGAGCTACCAATAAACCTGCTCAAATTACTGCAGAGAACCACAGTCCTGCAACACACCCATATAACCCGAAAATGTCTAAATATCTGGTGAATGAAGTCAATTCTTCCTCTTAGGATATATGCGAATATAGATACCGGCACCTGCCGAGAGAAAATCATAATAATACTAATAATAAAAGTTTAATCCTCTACGATAATATGAAAAGCAAGTGTGTTATGTTACAATGTTCATAATATTTCAGCATTATTATGAACAGCGGATATACTACTTACCTATGACATGATCGGTCTTCGCCTTCGCTTGGTACAGTTTTTTACCCCTCCCATCAGTTATGAGAAGGGCGATTTGTACACTAGACATTTCACCACACGTTTATGAGATTAATATCCCAAAAAAACTCAACGTATTTGACGTGATTCATCTCCAATTAAGTAACGTATCAATGCCACTCGCGGTATCACCGATAAATTATATTACAAATTCAGTCTGCATTGTAGAGCCTCGGCGGTCTAGGGGTAAGAACGTTTGCCTCTGAACCGAAAGGTACTAGGTTCAATTCCCCGAGATCCTGTTCATTTTTTCAGTACATAATGTAAAATTAACCTTAACCGAGGTTCTGGTATTGTATTAGAGCAGTTGAATGTCTGTACGTTCCGCCCTTCGGATATGAGGCGTAAGGCCGTCGGTGCCGTGTCCATGCGATACTGGCCACGTAAAAGATATCTACCCTCCTTACAGAAAGTCAGGGGTTCGGAAAATTTTCCAGGATAGTGATGTGAAACTGTTCCCTGGCGTCGGTGATTGGCCATAGTCGCGGAAATAGACCGACGTTAAAGTACAAAAAAAGTTCAGTCTGCAGTGCCGAAAATATGTTATTTCCGTCAACGGAATGTAAACACACGAAACATCCAGGTCTTTTGAACCGAAATAAATGTTGTTTTAGGCCATTTGGCACTGCTTTATTGGCGATTTTTTTTAATTCCCTAATAAGGAGTGTGTTTATATATATATATATATATATATATATATATATATATATATATATATATATATATATATATATATCCGACCGATAACTCAAAAAATAATGGATCTCCAGAAATAACAACGCAAGGGCAACCAAATTTGGTACACGTGTTTGTATTATAAATAGTCAACTCTGTACCAAAATTTAGGTCTCTACCTTTGAAGACAAAGAAGTGATGGGCAGTTAAAGAAACAAATTTTGGAGTTTTCCTCAAAACGTGAAACTCTCAATTTTAAACGTCAAAATTGGCAATGTTTAGGCAAAGAACGTAAAATAAATACGGAGTTGAAAAGAAAACGTTACAAGAAGAGTGTTCTGCGAACATTTAGGTTTCAGATTCAACCGTCATTGCCCTTCATTTTACTAAAATATTTACAGAAAATTCATTTCAAATAGACTCTTTCTTTGATGCTTTGGCTGTCGGTTTAGTTAAGTTGATGCTTTCGCTGTAGGTTTAGTGAAGTTTATGGTTTAACGGTCTATAATTTTTTTAGTTAATTTTCGTAGAATAAATTCGTTAATGCATTTTTGAATTGTTTATCGAAATATGATGCGTTTGTAAGAAAAAGATATAGACGCAGTAAGTTCGTTTTGGCATCGATTTTTCTGTAAATTTGCAGTTTAGCTGCCGAACGCTTTTCAAAACACTGTTTTTAGAAACCTGCCTAGCCCCCCCCCCCCCCCTCTGAATGCACAAATTCCAAGAAAAATTTCATGTTCACACTCCCCAAGGAAGTTACGGAACCAGGAGTGTATAATTTTTTTAGCTAATTTTTGTAGAACAAATTCGTTAATGCATTTTTGCATTTTTTATCGAAATATGATGCGTTTGTAAGAAAAAAAAACTGAACGCAGTAAATGCGTTTTGGTAGCGAATTTTCGGTAAATTTGCAGTTTAGCTCCCGAACGCTTTTAAAAAAAAACTGTTTTCAGAAACCTACCTAGCCCCCCCCCGCCCCCCCCCCTTAATCCACAAACCCCAAGAAAAAAGTCTTGTTCACAACCCCCAAGGAAGTTACGGGACCAGGACTGAGTAGGGGTGTCTAATTTTTTTAACTAAATTACGTAGAACAAATTCGTTAATGCATTTTTGAATTTTTTATCGAAATATGATGCGTTTCTAAGAAGAAAATTGACGCAGTAAGTGCGTTTTTGTAGCGAATTTTCGGTAAATTTGCAGTTTAGCTCCCGAAGGCTTTTCAAAAAACTGTTTTCAGAAACCTGCCTAGGGCCCCCCTGGATCCACAAACCCCAGAAAAATTTCTTGTGCACCCCCCCCCAAGGAAATTATGGGACCAGGAGTGAGTAGGGGTGCTGGGCGGGGTAGGTAGTAAAAAGGAAATATGAGCAGAAAATTTGAATAAAGCGGGCTTGAAAGTTGTCTTTTTCACATTTTGAAGCCATATCTCCCTTAAACCCTGCCTACCCCGCACAGCAGCCCTATTTACTCCCAGTCCCGTAACTTCCTTGGGGGGTGTGAACAAGAACTTTTTCTTGTGGTTTGTGCATCCAGGTGGAGTCCTAGTAATATTTCTGAAAACAATTTGTTGAAAAGCGTTCGGGAGCTAATCTGCAAATTTACCGAATTTTCATTAAATCCTTCAAATTTCAATAACTCAATTTGCTATTAACGTAAGCTTTGTTGGTTAGAAAACCGACATTTAATTTTATTTTCGGATATTTTTTGTATATTTTCGAACCATAAGTAATTTTGATAAAATATAGTACAATGTTTCTACTACATAAGCTATACTGAATATCAGATTGATGCCTGCTCGCATTTGCTATTAAAAACATGTTTAAGGAAATTCACTTCCTTAACACATTTGCTGCATCTAGACTTTTGAAAAATGTTTATATATTTTCAAACAATAAATTTATTTCGATGAAATATGGTACATTGTTTCTACTATATAGGCTACCAAGTTTGATGGATGCTTTCATCAAAGAAAGACATTTGCTATAAAAAATATTTTAAAGAAAATTCGCTACCACAACGCACTTGCTGCGTCCAGAGATTTTTTATTTATGATTGCAGTCTAATTTAATATATTATAATTAATGTAATTTTTATTATAGGCTGTGGGTGAACCGCCTCTGTTTTTATCTAGTTCCGTACTGTTTTCCATTATCGATGCAATCAAAGTTGCGAGAGAAGAAGAAGGTCTCAAAGACAACTTCAGACTCAATCCACCTGCTACACCGGAAAAAATAAGGCTCCTATGCAGTGACTCGATTACTTCCAAGGTAACTATGCGCACAGCAAGTGCGTTATGGTAGTGAATTTCCATAAAAATCTGTCAAATAGCGAAAAATTTCAACTTTTTTTTTTCAAAAGGATTATTCTCCCCAAAATAATAGAGTTCGTGTAATAAAATTGGGTACACATTTTCCACTTGTAAAGATTTTGTTACATAACAAAATTGAATTTTCTACGTTGAGGGGAAATGAAATTATTAAAGTCTAATAAAATGTATTACCAAAATGTACTACCATAACGCACTTCCTGCTTCTGAAAATTAAACAAGGGCATGGCGATGGCTTTTAAATACCGTGAAAATAGGAAGCTTCATACTACATACAGACTTGGAGACTACTTCTCTGGTTTCACTGTTGGGTTTCGTTTCTGTAGGTGAAGGGCGTAGCCAGCGCGTAAGCTAACTGGAGCAAGAGGCTCTTATGAATTCTAGATGTTCTAGGATGTTCTCTAACGCTTCTGTGACTAGCTTCGCTGCTTGACAGCATTCTCAGACAGATAAAAATTGAATTAGTACGAAATCATGACAACTACAAATAAATATCTATTGCTATGTTATGATATGATGTTTTAATCAAAAAATTTATCAAATTGAAAATAGGAAACACAGATAACGGATGAAGCTTTCAAAATGTCTACGTGATGTATGTCAATATTTAACATAAAAATTTAACTAGCCTATAATAACTATAATAACAGTTACAACAATAAAATAACTAAACAATAACAGGAATAAAGCAGTCTCTAAACAACGAAAATATCTCCATACATCAACTCATTATCTTATTACAACTTTTTTGAAAGAATAGTTAAATCTATTTTCTTTGACTTATTTAATTAGAAAGAAGAATATCCAAGAAAGGCGAATTCATTAAATCATTTTGCTCATTTAAAACAAGGCAGCTATTGTCGTGTGTGTACTTTTTGATTTCTAAAGCTTTAGAAAAGTCTAGTTTACAATAATGTTGTAGCTATATGCGCTTATTTACTGTAGGTCTATGTTCGGTATCAATAATATGTTTTGCAAATGTAGATTTGTCAGCGTGGTTATTTCTAAATGTAGAAATGTGTTCTTTGTATCGGGTGTTAAAATTTATAGAAGTTTGACCTATGTAGATTGCGTTACAATGTGTACAAGCTAATTTATAAACTCCAGCTTTTGTCAAGAAACAAGATTTTTCTTTCGCGTTAAATAGCAAATCACGCGTCGTGTTGTAAGATTTAAAAGCTACCTTTGTATTTGTACAGGTATTTAAAATTTTTGAATTGTTTTCTGAAATGGTTCCAAAATAAGTTATCGAAATATACATGCTGTCTTTTTTGTCTCTAATATTTGGATAAATTAAATTAATCGCTAATTTGTATTCTTTTTTCTCGATCATTTTATCTATTATTTTAACAGAGTAGCCATTGTTAAATACTATTTGCTTAATTATTGACATTTCTTTTTCAAAATTGTTTTGTGACATATATATTGAAAATGCACGATGTATCATAGAATGGTAGGCTGAGAGCTTTTGTGAAAAAGGGTGATACGAATCGTATGGTGTGGTTGTGTCAGTGTAAGTTGGTTTCCTATATATTGAAAAGTCAAATGAATTACTTTATAACTTTCTAATTGTTAAGTCTAAAAAATTTATACAACTTTAAGCTTCTTCTTCTAAAGTAAACTTAATATTTTTGTGAAGGTTATTAATAAAATTTAAAAATTCATTGAATTCATTTTTGTTGAAAACACTCTACATTAGTTAGTTAAGTATGAACATTTTGGTGGTAAGTGATATGGATATCATATATGCAGTTGTTTAAAAAGAAAAATATTAAAAAGGGAGACTAAGGGTTGACGAAATGGACTATATTTAGTGTGGGATATGCTGTTGATTCCCCTACTGAGGTTAACCCTATGATATTGTTTTGACATTGTTTTGGTTTAAAGTCGAATATCTCATCTTTTGAGGATCAGGGTACATCTGGTTAGATTGGGACACAAAGAAGAAGGAAAAAAGTAAATATTTGGGTATTAACCGGTTTAATTAATGTACTAAGGATTATATAGAGTTAGCTTTAAAGGATACAAACAAGTCATGTTGACTCAGGTATCGAAGGAAATATATTTTAGTTGCATTAAGAAAATGCTGGTATTTGGAAGTGTTTATGATCATAAGTTCTGTGTATGATTTCGTGTATTGTTGGATTGAATAAATATGTTCAAAAAAAATACACTTGGAGAACCTAAATCACCACAACACATCTTTTTAAAGACCTGACGATCGTTTCACTAACAAAGTTAGCATCATCAGAGGATTAAAAAATTAATAAATTTCTGAAGAACTAGGTAGGCTAGAGGAATTCTAAGACCACCACACTGCTATGCTCATGCGTTGTGACGTCAGGATGACGAAACAAGTTGGCGGGTTGGATAGAGAGAGAAAATAGATCTAACCTGAGATGACGTAATCCAAGATGGCGGTCAAGATGTCGGCTGTTAGCATGGAGATAAGAAGAATGTGACGTCACAGTGACGAAATAAGATGGTTGCTGGATAGAGGGAGAGAGATAAAAGATATAACCTGGAATGACGTAATCCAAGATGCTGGTCAAGATGGCTGACCTGAAGTAAAGAAGAAGTAGAAGATAGGGGAGGAACAAGTTACCTAACCTTGTAGTAGAGAATAGAATTCTTCATCCTCTCATGACGCACATTTTATTAGTGAAACAATCGTCAGGTCTTTAAAAAGATGTGTTGTGGTGATTTGGGTTCTCCAAGTGTACTTATCAGTGCTCATCACAGGTTAAAATCTTCACTTAATCACTTACTTGATCTACATTAGTTGCCGCCACGAATGCATTTAACACATTTTCCAAAACTCCCAGGAATAATGTTTTTTTTTAATTTTACCAAATTAAAATTTAATTTATATATATATATATATATATATATATATATATATATATATATATATATATATATATATATATATATATATATATATATATATATATATTTCAACAACACACCACGAGGGCTTACAGCCTAAATACTATTGTACCGTGTGTGTCGACAAGGAGGAAAGAGGCAACTTGTTAATTCTGGACTTGGAGGTTCGGAGAAGAACGAAAACATGTGCCGGCAAGGAATTCCACAAATTGGAAGTCCTCGGGACAAAAGAGCGGGCATAACAAGATGTTCTATGTCTGGTGACCTGGACAGTAAAAGGGTGCATTTGCTCTCTTCCCCTGCTAGATCTGTTGGGGGCAGCAGGTGGAGGAACTATGGAAGTAAGCTCCTCTGAGCAGTGCCCATGCAGATATCTATAAAAGGGAGAGAGAGAGAGAGGTCACCAACGGCACGTCGGTGGGCAAGGAATGACAGCCTTTGGATGAGGGTAGGGTCACCGATGAGACGTATAGCTCTCTTCTGAATGTAGTCCAGGATAGCGAGTGTAGAAGCGGCAGCGGCACCCCAGATGTGTGAGCAGTATTCGAGGTTTGGCCTTATTTGTGAAGTATATAAGGTATAGAGATTAGCTGGTGAAAAGTATTTGCGAGCCCGGAAGAGGAAACCTAATCTCTTAGCAGCCGCTTCTGCAATTGATGTGACATTTTTTTTTCCCTCAGGGCTCGTCCGCGGCCTTGCCGCCCCGATAGCACCGCAACCCTTGGTTGATTGTGCATACCCCTAGTCTTACTCCACCCATTCCAAAATCACTGTGCCTTGAACTAGTCTGCACAACGATTGGTAGGGTGAAGTTTTATATTGCTCTGTCTTCGGTCTAGAGTGACCGTAGATCAGTTGTCTTTTCCGGTCCAGAGCTATACACTCGCACAAGATGTGCTGGGCTGATTCCTCCCCCTCGCCGCAGAGTCTGCATGCGAGGTCCCCTTCGAACCGCCCCATTTTATGTAGGTGTTTCTTGACGGCCATGTGTCCCGTCAAGAGACCTGTTGTGTTTCTGAGCTGTCCTCTGCTAAGGTTTAGCAGCTCCACAGCTCTCTTTGAACTGGGTCCGTCAATTATTGACTTCCCATGTCTGAGCCCTGGACAGTCCGCCCAGTACACCTTGTGTTGGTTTCTGACCCAGGACTTAATGGCTCCCCTGGCAGTGCTCTTTGACACGCCCAGAGCCGGTTCTGGTCCCATAAATGGTTCTGCTGACCCTCTCTTCGCGAGACTGTCAGCTTCTTCATTGCCTTTGACCCCCGAGTGACCCGGCACCCAGATGAGGGTCACCTCATTCTGCCCAGCCAGGTCGCTCGTCTCGTCTCGGCACTCACTCACCAGCCAGGAATTTACCCGTGGGCTACTTAGTGCCTTAAGGGCTGCCTGGCTGTCTGTGGCTATGAGGATCCGCTTGTTGGTGTAGCCCCTCCTCTTGTTCTCCCGCACACAGTGCAGGATGGCGTACATCTCGGCCTGAAACACCGTTGCATGGGCTCCGAGGGAAATACTGTGACTTACCCTCGGTCCTTCCGAGTAAACACCTGCCCCCGTCCCACGCTCCCCGCCAGATCCGTCCGTGAACCAGACGAGCGCGTCCCGTGGTATGCCCGGCGTCTCCTCGCGCCATGCCCCGCGATCAGGGATTTCCACTGTGAAGTTGTTTTCCCTGCACATTCGCGGGCTCGCGAAGTCTGACCTCATTTCAAGCATGGGTTCCTTCACGATCTCCTGAATTTTGCAGTGGCCCCTGAAGCCTGGGTTGATCTTCAGTCTACCATTGCAGGCTAGTCTGTATAGTCCTAGCCTGGCCTCTCCCATAATAACGAAGTGTAGGGGGGGGTAGATCCAGCAACACCTCCATGGCGGCTGTTGGGGTTGAAGACATGGCCCCTGTGATGCCTAGGCAAGCCATCCTTTGGATCTTGCCTAGTTTTTGTTTGGCACTGGATTGTGTCACCTTAGGCCACCAGACCAGTGCCGCATATGTTAACGATGGTCTGACCACCCTTGTGTACAGCCAGTGGGCCATACTAGGTCTTAGTCCCCACGTTTTTCCATATAGCCGCCTAGTGACGGCTAAGGGATGTGACATGTTGGTGCCAATTGAAATTTCGATCCACAGAAATGCCAACAAGTGAAAAGGACTGATTACTTTGAATAACTTGGTTGTTCATTGTGATGGGTCTAGGGCTGGTGTATCTTTTATGAGATAGAAAGCAAGACTGAGATTTGCACAAGATTTCTGCTTCCCCAGTTTAATATTTTTGGAGATCCACGGAGACAGAACCCTCCATGAGTCTGTGATCCTCATCTAATTGGGCTAAAGAGACAGGCTTAGAACATTGTATATTTGAGTGGAGGGTGCTGTCGTCCGCGTAACTGTGAATTGGGTTAGATGTGCTAGAGAGGAGGTCATTGATGTGGAGAAGAAACAAAGTATGGGCTAAAGCTGTCAATTTTGAAGTTTAGTGTTGGAAAAAAATGTACCGTGTCTTCTTGGTAAATCGCATGAAAAAGAAAGTCGTTTAATTATTTTGAAAAATGTGTTAAATGCATTCATGCGGCAACTAATGGAGAGTATTTTGCACAAAAAAAAATAATTAAAAAGATCACAAATTTGTAGAAGTGACAGCAAAAAAATTGATGCAAGTCAGGGACTCTAGGCAATTTGAGAAAAGTTCGGATTCACACCGGTAACTCAAAAAATTATAGGCCGATTTTGATTAAATTTGGTGACTACCTTCCTTCTGCAAATAGCTTGGATAGGTTCGTTAGCTAGGCAAATCAGCGAGGTTTTTCCCAGAAAATTTGTGTTCTCTTTCAGAAAATTTTTATATTGTCGGAAATAACAAAGTAAGGGCAACCAAATTTGGTGTGCAGATTTACATCACTGAAAGCAAATCACGCACCAAAATTTAGGTCTACGGGTTAAAAGACAAAAAAGTTAGAGGCATTTAAAGAAAGAAAAAAAGGGGGGTTTTCGCCAAAACGTCAAAATCGCAATTTAAAACGTCAAAATTGGCACCATCTAGGCAAAAAACCTGAAACTATACTGGTTATGTAAAAAAAATGTCGCAAGAAGAATGTTTTACAACCCCTGTAGTCTTAGCTTCAACTGTCATTGTCCTTCATTTTACTAAAACTCATTTCAAATAGACCCTTTCTCTGATGCTTTGGCAGCAGTTTTAGCTTAGAGTTTATCGTTTAGTGGCATATAATTTTTGGCGAATATTCGTAAAAAGTCAATAAAGCTCAAGATATGCGTTATTATACAAGATACGAAAATGTATACATTAATTATAAGGTGTCGTGAGCTACATCTTAAAAAATATTTCTACAATTACAGGTGGCCCATAACTCGTTGGTGATACAATTATTTTTTTTAACGAACACGCCTCATGTTATTGCGTTTTCGCATTTTTCATTGAAATATAAGGCATGTTTGTAAGAAAAGAAATTCGGGACGCAACAAGTGCGATATGGTAGCGAATTTTATTTGAATGCTTCAAATTTGAACAGATCCATTTGCTATTAACCTATACTATAAGGTTCGTTGGCCAAGAAACCAATTTTTCGGAAATATTTTAAGTTTACTTCCGGAAGTTTGTGTACATTTTCAAACAATAAAGTTATTTTGATGAAACATGGCACTTTTTTTTACTACATAGGTTATACTGGTAATAAAATTTGACGCCTGCTTTCTTTAAAAAAAACATTTGCTATTAAAAATATTTTTATGAAAATGTACTACCATAGCGCACTACTGCGTCCTGACTTTTTTAATAATACTAATATTTACAACTATTAGAATAATAATATGGTAAATCGTTAAACATAGTAATGATGATAATAACGATAGTCCAGTTAAAATATTGTTTTTTTTTCAGTTTGAGCAGCCAAGTCTAGGAACTTACAAACCTTGGAATATAAATGTATGAGTCGTGTATTTTTCAACTGGAATGTTCCTATAAACGATACATGAAAACCTTAAACATACTTAATTAGAAATAATAAATTCAATAGAAGATATATGAACAGAGATTGATTATTTAATTTTATTTTACGCAATAAAATAAAGTGCTTTATTAATGTAAACTTTTATATATTTTTTAAGTCTCTGCCTAATTCAGTTGAAAATAAAAAAATCGTAAGCCTAGATGCAAAACTAACACAACTCACAGACAGAATTTCTCCAATATTTAAGATATTAGTGTTTGAGAAGAAGAGAATAAATTAGGTTTGTCGTTTATCAGTAAACTTTTTTAACAAAAATGTAAACCTTACAAAATTAACTACAAAATTGTCGCAAATCAAACTTCAACCAAGGCGCTTGGTCTTTTGAGAGCTCTAGCACATCAGAACTGGGGTGCTCATGAGACAGACAGTGCTGCTGTCCATTTTAGGTCACTAATCAGATCAAAAATTGAATACTGCCAAATTATCTATGCAACAGCAACAAAATCAGTTCTGAAACCTCTGGATGTGATTGTAAATCATGCCTTAAGGATAATAACAGGAGCCTTTCGAACAAGCCCCACGGACAGCCTGTATCGAGAATGTGGAGAAAGACCTCTCTGTCCGCGAAGAGAAGCAGCGCTACTACAATATGCGGCGAAAATTTCGGCAGATCCAAAAGACCCAGTTTACCACCTAATATCTCAGTCGGGTATCAACAGATCTCAGAATAACTCCCTTGAGCCACTATCGATTGTTCAACATATCAGAGGATATCAGCAAATACCCAATTTCAGAGAAACATTACCCCTGCGAAATGGAAAAATACCGCCATGGATTATTAGATTACCAGATAGACACCAATCCCACAACTTGTAACACAGACTTCTTGCCTACCGACAGTGTGAATAGACTATTTCAGGATACTATATCAAAATATAAATTTGACCTGTTCATGTATACTGACGGATCAAAGAGCACACGGGGTGTAGGAAGCGGTGTTATATCTCCCCTCAAAACAGAGGCGTATCACCTATCATCATAGTGTAGCAATTACACAGCAGAGTTATTTGCCATAAAGAGGGCAGTCCACACATTTATCGACTCCCCATACAAAAGTGCTTTAGTGTGCACAGACTCTTTAACCTCTATTAATTCACTTGCATCGCTTTATGCAAGAAACCCTATAGTAATTCAAATACAAGAAAGCGTTCACGGTCTCTATCATGCTGGCAAGTCAATCACACTGATCTGGACGCCTTCCCACAGTGGTATTGTAGGCAATGAAAATGCTGACGAATGCTCACAAGATGCGATACTAGAAAAGACAATAATCCCCATACAAACCCATTCAGACCTTATTGCCAATATTAGACAAAATTCTAAAGCCAAATGGCAAACCCACTGGTCATCCCTTGACAACAAACTTTGCAAGATCGAAACATCAGTCACCCCAAAGACGCTCCCAAGTCTAATACGCAGGAAATAAGTCGTTATCAGAAGAAGTCGTATAGGCCATTGTAAGTTCACCCATGGATACCTACTTATTCAGCAACAACAACCTCAATGTGAAATATGTGACAGAGTGATTACTGTTAACCATGTGCTTCAAGAATGTCCACTATATACCAATCCAAGACTCGAATACCTAAATGGGAAAACACTAGCCCAAATTCTTGACTTGAGTGAGCCAAATGTGACTAATTTACTCTGTTTTTAAGACAATCCTCACTATTTGATAGCATTTGGTTACATATACTTTAATTAGCGAAACAAAATGTACCGACAGTGTCAATGACCTTAGATGTTAAGACACTTTAAACTTCCAAATAATAATAAAAAAACTTCAACCACAGTCTGACTTGTAAACATTTCAAATAAACTCTCTTTCTAATGTTTAGACAGTAGTTTCAGTTATAGAGTTTATGGTTTAATGGTGTATATTTTAGCAAATTTTCGTAGAAAAAATAAATTAATGTGAAGACCGCGACGTATGAATTTTAAAAAAACTTCTTCAAATGAGCGTAAACTAGAACCACTAAAACCCTTATTCGGGGTCCGTTTCAATTTTTGTCTGTTTACACGTATACAGGGTGAGTCATTTCTACGGTAAAGATCAATATATCCGTTATTATGCAATATATGACAAAAAATGATATACGTTAATTATAGGGTCTTAAGCTGCATCTTATAAACTTATTTTGACATTCACAGGTGGCTCATAAGTCCTTGGGGATATGCACTTCCTTTTTTTAATATAACATCCCTTGTGTTGTATTTTCCATCGAATTATAACGCATGTTTGTAAGGAAAAAAATTGATATCGTTCATCGTTCTTGAGTTATTTCAATTGTATTGCAACTTTTCACGTTTTTGGTACATATCACAGATTGTGATACGGCGTTTTTACCAATAGATAGCGAAGCCCCGTAAAAATTACGCATTTAAAAAGCTTTTCGTTTGTATTACTCGTAGAAACCCGTGGCCACACAGTCATCACACCCACGTATCGTTTGGCACTACAATTCCGCGAACTGGGACGAAATGCGGGATTACTTTTCCTCATTTCCATGGGCGTCTGTCTGCTTCTCGCATCCTGACCCCTCTGATATCTCACAAAACGTCACCGAAATGATCCAAGCTGGCATGGAATTATTTATTCCACGTACACAGAAAACATCTTCAGCCACTCAAAAGCCCTGGTTCTCTAAATCCTGTGACAACGCCATACTTCAAAAGGTCAAAGCTCACAAAACACTTCTACACAATCCCAGTCAAGAAAACCGTCAAGAATTTAACGATGCAAGAAAGCGCTATGTCCGCATTCTTTCTGAGGCAAAAAAAACTCTTAATAACCACATCAAAAACAAAGTCCTCTCAAGCTCCAACGGCAGCAAACCCTTCTGGACTCTTACTAAATCTATTGGTAATAATTTCTGCAAGAGCACGTTCCCACCTCTTGTTTCAGGGGATGAAATTGTTTCTACCGCCCTGGGCAAGGCTGAACTTTTTGCCTCGTTGTTCGCCGGCAATTCTACTCTCAACCCACCTCCAAATGTTCAACCGCCAACAGTCCCCAATGTCCCGCATAAAATGACGGATATCATTTTCAAAACTAAAAAGGTACGAAAGATGCTCTCTTTTCTTAATACAAGGAAAGCTTCTGGCCTTAACGAGATCCCAGCAATTGTTCTAAAAAATGCGCACCAGAACTTGCTCCTGTCGTGACTCGTCTGTCTCAGACATTTTACAACAGAGACATATTCCCTAGCAACTGGAAAACTGCTCGAGTACAACCCGTCCCCAAGAAAGAATCCAAAGCGCTTCCTAACAACTACAGGCCTATTTCTCTCCTTTCAGTCGTCTCTAAAGTGATGGAAAAGTATATAAACACCGAATTACTAAAATTTCTTGAAAAACACAGTCTAGTTCACGATAGACAGTATGGATTCCGTCAGCGCTGATCAACTGTCGACCTCCTTTCCTTTGCCACCCATTCTTGAAACAAGTCTATGGAACTACACGGTGAATCCCAGATTGTTGCTCTAGACATATCCAAAGCATTCGACCAGATCTGCCACGCAGGGCTGCTTAATAAATTTCCGGCCTATAGCCTACCACCAAAACTCTGTACCTGGACAGCAAATTTCCTCTCCAACCGCAGCATTTCTGTTGTCGTGGATATCCATTCCTCTAAACTGTATCCAATTAATGCAGGACTTCCTCAAGGTTCAGCTTTAGCACCTACTTTGTTTCTTCTCCACATCAATGATCTCCTCTCTAGCACATCCAACCCAGTTCACAGATACGCGAATGACAGCACCCTCCACTCACATATACAATATTATAGGCCTGTCTCTTTAGCCCAATTAGATGAGGATCGCAGACTAATGTAGGGTTCTGTCTCTGTGGATCTACAAAAAATATTACACTGGGGAAGTGGAAATCTTGTACAATTCAACTCCACCAAATTTCAGTCTTGCTTTCTATCTCATAAGAGATACACCAGCCCTAGACCCATCAAAATGAACAACCAAGTTATTTAAAGTAATGAGTCCCTTTCACTTGTTGGCATTTCTGTGGATCGAAATCTCAATAATTGCAGAAACGGCTACTAAGAAATTAGGTTTCCTCTTCCGGGCTCGCAAATACTTTTCACCAGCTAATCTCTATACCTTATATACTTCAGAAGTAAGGCCAAACCTCAAACACTGCTCTCACATTTGGGGTGCCGCTGCCGCTTCTACACTCGCTATCCTGAACTCTATTCAGAAGAGCTATACGTCTCATCGGTGACCCTACCCTCACCCAAAGGCTGCCATCCCTTGCCCACCCACGTGCTGTTGGTGACCTCTCTCTCTCTCTCTTTTATAGATATCTGCACGGGCACTGCTCAGAGAAGCTGTCTTCCATAGTTCCCCCAACAGATCTACCAGGGGAACAGAGCGAATGCACTCCTTTACTGTCCAGGTCACCAGACATAGAACAACTTGTTATGCCCGCTCTTTTGTCCCGAGGACTTCTAAGTTGTGGAATTCCTTGCCGGCACATGTTTTTACTTCTGCTCCGAACCTTCAAGTCCAGAATTAACGAGTTGCCTCTTTCCTCGTTGTCGACACCCACGGTACGATAGTATTTAGGCTGTAAGCCCTCGTGGTGTGTTGTTGAAATATATTTAAAAAATATTCAATATCTCAATTTCCTATTAACTTAAGGTTCGTTGGCTAGGAAACTAGTTTTTTCGGGAACACCTACGGTTTATTTTCGGAAACTTTTTGTACATTTTCAAATAATAAAATTATTTTGATAAAATATGGTACAATGTTTTTACTGTATTGGTTATACTGGTAACCAAATTTAATAACCGTTTTCATTAAAAAAAAGCCATATTTGATGTTAACTAAATTTTTATGAAAATTCACTTTCAAAACGCACTTGCTGCCACCAGACTTTTTATTGAAAAAAGTAAATTTGAAAAAAATCGCTCTCTAAATCGAAAAACGAAGAAACCGTATGGAACCAGTAGTGAAAGTCCGGACGCAGCAAGTGCGTTATGGTAGCACGTTTCCATAAACACTTTCTTCATATATATATATATATATATTTTAATATATTTTTCTATTGTCCAAGAAAATTCAATTTTGGTAAGTTTCAAAGTCTTCATGTAAGCAGCATTTATACCAAATGTCTTCAAGTCAACTTCATTATATATATATATATATATATATATATATATATATATATATATATATATATATATATATAATTCGCTACCGTAACACACACTTGCTGTGTCGAGACTTTGAATGTGGGTCGTCAAGATAAAAATTGAGGTATAAAAAGACACAATACTCGTTTTTATTTACTTTCACATTACACAATAAATATCAAACACTATTTAAAATTTTCTCAAAAGTCTCTAAACTAAGATCCTCTTTATTCAAGTGAATTAGGTAGGTCAACGCAGCTGAAAAAGAAAATAAATTTAATGCTTATACAAAAGAAAATATTGAAATTTCAAAGACTTCTAGAAGTGTCAGAATCATATTTTAATTTAGAGTGTGCCCAAGATATGGTCGGTACGATATTGGTTGACAAAGAATTCCAAGAAGACATCAGCGTCACTGTAAGCAGGGGGCCTGCTTATGTATATAAATTTTTGTGAAGTTTCTCCATACATAAACGTTTGGGCAGATGTAAATTAATTACATCGGTTAGACCTCTAAAAAGTTTCATGAAAAATTGCCCAAAAATACGCACCTTTCAGTTGCTTCTCGCTCGTTATGGCTCCTCGTCCAATGTACGATCCAACAGTTTCCAAATGAGGCTGAAGACAGTTCGACCGATACTTAGTGACAAATGATTTAATAATATTAAGCTGACCTTGCGAAAGCTTTGTCTTTTGACGTTTAGCAGCTTCCTTGGCAACGTTATAGATAATACTGAGTGATTGTTTCACTTGCCCTTTCACCCTCTCTTCCAAACTAGAATCATCGCTGCACTGAAAATAAAGATGTTTTGTTTAAGTATTAGTAGAAATAGTAAGCTATTATTGTAACACTGTTTATTATAATGCAACCACTGTGGCCTTTAAAACTCAAAATATACAACCAAGACCGTACAACACTTGTGGAGCATTTTTTAAACAATTATTTGTCAACACCCTCACTGTTAGCATGTACCTACCCAGGGTCTTGCGGTCCATGGAAGCGATGAAAGCACCGCTTCCCCCAAAATATTTCTAGTAAAATTGTATTTTTTGTTTTAAATTGAACACTGTTAAAAGCATTTACAAGCATGATACTTAGAGCATAGGTGGTCCAGTAGTGAGAACGTGTTTCTCTGGACCCAAGGCGACTGGGTACGGTCACTTTAGGTCAACAACTAGTGCTTCTGCTCCCTACCAAACCAAATTACGATGTTTTACACAACAAAAAAAGATATTCTCTATGCTATCGTCTACCAAGCTCAGCAAGCAAACCCTCCAATTTTCTTTATTTCATATAAACCAATAATAATTTAAAAAGAGAGAGAATGCCCATCATACCTTACATTTTAATTTTTTTGGTAAGTTGTATATGTTTAGTCTAAAAAGACATGCTATCACACACTTCACGCCTAGGGGTCCACCAAGGCGACTTTATTTGAGATACACCTAAACTGAACCACGATAAAGATGGGTTAGACACAGGGACAGACAAAAGTAAACTATAACTATATGACTATTAACAATCATGTGAATTGCTTGAACAATATCACTTTAAAAAAATCTCTTTTTTAATTGAGTTAAATTACCTCATGCATTTTATTACCCTTAATAAAGTTTAAAATTATGTCCAACATTTCTCTTTTCGCAATTCGCGAGTGTATGAATCTGGCTTTTGTCCAAGACTACACTGAAATCCGGTCCACGCCGCAAGCAAGCACCTTGTAAATTAAGGTTGATACGCTTGGAGGTTAACAAACGTAGGTATGTCTAATTTTAAGCGGGAGACTGTACCTGTTTAAAACATACAATATTATAAATACAGAAATACGCTTTAAAGTGCTATCTACTAAAACAAATATTGACCAACTAACCTACGAAATCATCGATAATAAAAATGATGGATCTAGTAACTTATCTATCAGTATCGTTCTCATTTTGTGAGCAGGTTTTGATACTTGCAAAGAACATTGTCGCATGCTAAAATTAAGCGCTTCTGAAAGCAAACATTTTCCCGGTATTAGGAAGGAAATGGGCCAGGGCTGACAATTTACAATATTGTTAGTTGATTGTACACATGTCTCCATCTATAACATTTTGTGTTAACTAGAGCTCTCGTGACAACATAGTACCTGGTTTCGTACCGAGATGGCGTTCCTGTCGTACATTTCACAATGTTCTACGTTCTGATCGCTTGCAATAATACTTGTAACTTCCTTTGTTTAGATTTTTATCCAGCATTTATTTAAATAGCATAGCAGTACAGGTAACGTCGTCTGTCTTTGTCCAACATTGTAGATATTGCAATCCAGAATTTGAAGTGATGTCCAGGGTTATTTTAATTTTAATTTCGAATAACTTTTTTGTTCTTTGATCAAAAGACTTGAAAATTGGTACACAACCACGTCTTCCTATGGTCTTTTAAGAATTTGAGAGATAGTATACAGCTCCATACCGTTTTTGAATTGAAATGGTAGGAACCAAGAGCCTTTATTGTAGCTTGGCTATCTGAATATATCTTTATCGATTTGTGTGTCCAATGATTTTGTATAATTTCCGTCGCACACATCTCGATGGCATACACTTCTGCCTGGTGTATGGTTACATACTTTCTGAGGCTAGATGATATTCTAGCCTGTAACGATTCAGTTGTTACGTGGAATCATTACTGGTTTAAAAACACTTAGAAAACCCCCAAGCATAATAAATAATACCAGAAACCCTATCTATATTAAATATTCCAAGTTTTGGTTTCAAGATAATGTTGATGAAAATTCGCTAACAAATTCTGTATCGTAAGAAGCGTACTGAACTCCCTATAATATACGTCGAAATCTAAATATTGAAAAACGTTGCATTTTGTTGGGAAAAAGTAAAAGCTGACGTAATTATGATGAAATCTAGAAAAACGGTTAGCAAATGAACGGACGAGTCCATTATTGTAGAGGTGTGTATAGAAGACGTCGGTGACTTCGCCAACGATTGGAGGTCTCGTTTTATCTCATTCAAAGAATGAAGGCGAGAAAGAGCTCGCACATAGCCACTAATGGAAAATTTCGTGCAGGGCCGGCCGAACGCTCTCTACCTCTGGGAGTCTGGCACTGACGCCTGTGGCGTAAACACGTTGACTTTAGGTGTCTCTCGAGTTGTCTTGTAAACTGAGTTTTTAATAGTTTTCCTGTTACCTATACTACCTTGTAACAATACTCCGTGATTGTTTAAAGTGTTTTAATAATTTTCGAGTTTAAATTAACATAGTATTCAGCATAAAACGGGAGTCAAATTGTGGTTCTTTGTTTAAACCTGTTGCCTTGCTGTTTTAAAAAGATTTCCTGGTTATCGTCGAACTTTAAGTCATTTGGCAGTAAATCTCATCAGGGCAAATTTACGTTTTAATTGCGATTCGCGAAGTTTCCAACAAGCGAATGCAGAATATCGACCTGGGTGTCAAATGGTCTGGTACACGTGAAACAATAAATCCACCCGCAGTGACCACTAATGGGAAACATTACTGATTTTTTCCCAGCTTCTTCTCTCATATCTGAGTCACTGAAACTCGTGTCAGGCCATCTTAGTAGATCTAACTTGGAGGGCATCCCCTTAGAATCACAGGTAATTCAAGGCAGGAAAGTTTGGTGAGTCCACATAGAATTGTTTTCTGAACCAGCAAAATGTATTTCATGCAGTCATTTGATATCTGAACTTTTTATGATCTGAACTCAAACTCACTTAATCAAGTTTTGAGTCCAAACAATGTCAGGGAGGTGCTATTAGAATAATTATAAATTTCCTGTTTAAATCTCTGGAATTTTCTCAGTTTTTGTAAATTTAAACATGTAGTTTTTTTTTTTTTTGAAATTGTAACTAGTGAATTTTGTCTGTGAAAATATCCAACTTATACATTATCTTTAATATCATTTATTTTCAATAATTACTATAGAGTTTTCACGTATATATATATATATATATATATATATATATATATATATATATATATATATATATATATATATATATATATATATATATAGGGTGTTTCAAAAAACATGCACCATCGCTCGTGGGGCAATTCCTTACTAAAAAATAAGAAAAAAAGTTCCTGTGCACATGGGCCCGGAAACGCATAGTTTCCAATATACAGGGAGTTGAATTTTTTTTTTTTAATTTTTTATAAATAATTTCAAAACCACTGGATTGATTTTAATGAAACTTGGAACTTGAAAGTGTATTATGAAAGTGCATATTTTCAAGTGACAATCTGCTTACAACTGCGTCAGTGGCGTGCGTACGGGGCAACTGTAAAAATTCATTTGGGGAAAAATATGTGCGCCACTGTCTTTTTCCAATTTTGATACATCAGTTATGAAGCTTATTACATAAGCCACAAAAGCTACCTCTTGGTATTTTTTCGTTCAGGGTATCCCCTAGGAGATATGATTAATTTTATAAAAAGGGGCAAAGTACCGATTAGTCGGCGTAATAATAATAATAATAATAATAATATATGTTTACTGCAACCATAAGAATATGAAAAACAAAACATACAGTAAACATTACAGCAATAAACGTGCAAATAACTAACCTACGTAAAACTTATTGGTGATAAACATTGAAATGAATATTACAAACATTGATAAAAAATGATAAATAAAAAATAAAAATAAAAAATAAAAAAAGTAATCGTAAAGACACCATGATTTTTCAAAACTCTTGTTTTTTGTACATTACTCAATTGACTCTAATAACAAAGCTAAAAAAATATTGAAAGTGACCACCATTAGCGTCGTTACAATTATTTAACCTTCTGCGCAAAGATCTTCTTACTCTTCTGCAAATATTTTGATCTTCTCTAATGCTGTCAAATGCATATTCTATTATTCCCAACAATTCTTCTCGTGTATTTACTGGTGTTTTATACACTATTTCTTTTAAATGACCCCACAAATAAAAATCGAGAGGATTCAGGTCCGGAGATCGAGGTGGCCATGACACCGGACCTCCACGACCAATCCATCGGTGACCGTATGTGTTGGCTAAATATGTTCTTACAACTGCTGCAAAATGTACGGGCGCACCATCATGCTGGAACCACATTGTACCATTTCTCATAAAAAGCGGTAGTAACAACGGCAAATCATTTTGTAAAAAGTTTAAATATGATTCATGGTCAAGACGATTCGGTAGAACAACAGGACCAATTATGGGATTTTCAATAATAGCAGCCCAAATATTGATGGAAAATTGATACTGCGAATTTGCAACTCTTAGAGAGTGTGGGTTTTCATCGGCCCATCTATGTAAATTGTGAAAATTTACGATACCTTTTCGCGTAAATGACGCCTCATCAGTAAATAGTACACGTTTAGAAAAATGTTGGTCGTGCCTAAGTTTGTTTAAGAACCACTGACAAAACATTACCCTTGGTTGAAAGTCTCTAGGTAGAAGTTCCTGGACACGTGTAAAATGATAGGGATATAAACTTTGATCCTTCAGAGTTCTGTGAACTGATGATGCCGAAATATTACCCAGTTCGGTGGCAATAATTCTCGTACTTGTACTAGGATCACGTTCAACTCTATTTAATATTGCCTCTTCAACTCGTACAGTTCGGCGGTATCTTCTGCGTCCAGAGTCAGCTTTTAAAGGTTTTAAAGAACCAGTTTCTCTCAAATGTCTTACAATACGTGGGAAAATATTTTTGTCAGGAATTCTTCTTTGCGGATAAGTTTCCTGATAAACTCGCACAGCTTGTCTAGCATTTTGATTTGTTTGTCCATAAATTAACAACATATCAGTCAAATCCGCTGAAGTGTACTTAATGAAAACCATCTTGAGGAGGAAATAATATTAATGAGCAGCTCAGTATCAACAAATAACTAAAAACGAAAATACTGCACCGTATCAAAATTTAAAGAATAGCACGAAAACTCTTTTGACGCCTACAAAGCACTTCAAAATTGTAGAATTTAGAGAACTGTCAAAAATTATAGTTTCATGGCACTTTACGATTACTGTTTTCATTACTCCAACGAATCGGTACTTTGCCCCTTTTTATAAAATTAATCATATCTACTAGGGGATACCCTGAACGAAAAAATACCAAGAGGCAGCTTTTGTGGCTTATGTAATAAGCTTCATAACTGATGTATCAAAATTGGAAAAAGACAGTGGCGCACATATTTTTTCCCCAAATGAATTTTTACAGTTACCCCGTACGCACGCCACTGACGCTGACGTTTTAAGTAGATTTTCACTTGAAAATATGCTTTTTCATAATACACTTTCAAGTTCCAAGTTTCATTAAAATCAATTCAGTGGTTTTGAAATTATTTATAAAAAATTAAAAAAAAAATTAAAATTCAACTCCCTGTATATTGGAAACTATGCGTTTCCGGGCCCATGTGCACAGGAACTTTTTTTCTTATTTTTTAGTAAGGAATTGCTACACGAGCGATGGTGCATGTTTTTTGAAACAGCCTGTATATATATATATATATATATATATATATATATATATATATATATATATATATATATATATATATATATATATATATATATATATATATATATATGTTTTTAAATTGAGTCTCACTCTAAGAACTGGCCAGGATCTAATTACAAGATGAACAGAATTGATTGACAAACGTCAAATAATTGACATAATAATTTGTTTACTTTTGAGCTGCAACACAGCATCTGATTTTTAATATACCTCAATATATAAGTGCTTATATTTCTTTAGTAAGATACAACCACATTTATATCATTACTCTGTCATATGTACGTTAATTATTGATTTCTTGCTATTGAAGTTCTTGCTATTTATTTGATTTCTATTTGTGTGCAATTAATGTTCATTTTGGATTTACCAGCTATTTTAATTTCATTGTGTCGCTATTCCAAATTCAATTCATATGAATAAATTCAATATTTTGTTGCATTAATATGTCTGTTTGATTGAAGATTAATTCCTCTTTAAACCCTTTTGACTTTTTGGTGACAACGTAATTAAGACTCTTTAATATCGCATTCCTATATATCGAAGAGAAATTTTAAATAAAAAATCATCGTAACTAGGCACTAGTTTAGAGCGCTGATAAATATGAGACTTCAGGCAGTGCAACAGCACAATAACAGCGTAAGTAGTAAACAATATTAAGATCTTCCAACCTTATAGAGTATTTCTAATCTTGCGTTATAAATCTGATAGATAAAAACCTTTTAGGGTAGGATTGATAGCAAATAGTGACCTCACTACTGACCAGATTTGGGTTTACTTGAGGTCCAGCATATATTACTACTGCTGCTTGCCTATTACCGAGTTATAAATGTTTATTTAAGGGAGGTTATAAGCCTTGGAAAGTATGCAACCATACACCAGGCAGTTTTAACCAACTAACTAACTAAAATTGGTTGTCTGGTGAGTGGCTGAATAATAATAATAAAAACTCAAAGACGCAGCAAGTGCGTTATGGTAGTGAATTTTCATAGAAATGATCTGGCACCAAATATTTTTTTATAACTTTTTTTCTTGTAACATAAAAATCTAAATTTTTGTGTATATTTTACTTTTTATATCGTTAATTTACCTACCAAATTTGGTTATCATAGCTTTTTTATTTTTTGAGATAAAAATTTTTTTCGAATGAAAACTCAAAATTTTCCCGGAAAACCTCGTCCGATTTTCCTGAATAACGAACTTATCCAAGCCACTTACAAAAGGAAAGTGCATGCCAAATTTTATCAAAATCGGCCCATTATTTTTTGAGTTATTGGTGTGATATATATATATATATATATATATATATATATATATATATATATATATATATATATATATATATATATATATATATATATATATATATATATATATATATATATATATATATATGTATATATATGTTCAGAATTAATTTCAGCTTCGTCAGTCAGTAAGTGTGTTATCGCATCTTCTGATTGAGAAATTATCTGTTCTATTGGGATGAATTTAGGGGTTGGTGCAAAATTACGAGAGAGAGAAATTACGAGACAAGACATTGCCAGGATATTACGTTCTGCCAAACCTCCACCTTCCAACCTTTCCCCTCACGAACGACAGTCAATCAGAGACCTAAACCGAAACACAGATATTATAATCCTACCAGCAGACAAAGGCAACGCTACAGTCATACTTGACAAAACAGACTATATACAAAAGATGGACAATATACTAAACAACACAGACTACAAGCAAATCCCTAACGACCCTACAACTTATCTCGAAAAGAAACCCAAAACTATCATCAACAACTCCCAACTCAATCCTGACCTCAAAAAAGAACTAATCCCCCGCGAAAAATCATCTCGCATCCCTAGAAAATATGGTCTCCCGAAAATCCATAAGCCTGATATTCCCCTTCGCCCTATCGTAAGTGCCCACCGTTCACCCACACAAAAACATGCAAAACATATAGCCAAAACTCTCCAACCATTAGTAGAAAACGCTACATCCTATGTCAAAAACTCCACCCATTTCATTGACGTTCTTCAAAACAACACCATTTCTCAAAACGACATCCTAGTTATCTTTGATATAGTTTCCTTATTCACCAATGTACCTCTATCTGAAACCCTTGACATTCTCAAAAATAAACACAAAATTTCCCACGATACCATAGCTCTTGTAGAACACTGCACATCTAACACTTATGTCCTTTTTCAAAACAAATTTTACAAACAAGTTCGAGGTGCTCTAATGGGTTCATCCCTCTTTCCTGCATTGGCCAACATTTTCATGGAAAACTTCGAGACACAAGCCCTCAATTCATCCCAACTTAAACCAACCTGTTGGTTAAGATACGTTGACGACATTTTCGCTGTCTGGCCACACGGCAAAGAATCTCTAGACGAATTCCTTTCTTACCTAAATAATATCAACCCCCAAATCCAGTTCACCATGGAAATGGAAAATAATTTTACTGCCTTTCTTAGATGTATGCATCACTAAAAACCCAGTCAGAGGATTTTCTTACACTGTTTACCGAAAACCAACCCACACTAATCGTTATCTTAACGCCCAATCTCACCATCACCCATCGCAACTAAATTCCGTGGTTCGAACACTAGTAACACGATCCCTTAGACTAACGGACAACAACAATAAACAGACAGAATTAAACTTTTTAAGACAGACATTGCTAGAAAACGGATACGACAACAATCACATACTACGAAACATAAGAAACGCACAACAACAAACCACTACACCACAACAACAACAAACAGCGTCCACACAACAACGCACAGCGTTTTTACCATACATTAAAGGTGTCACCGACAAAATCAGCCGAATTTTCAGAACCCATAATATCAAAACCGTGTTCACAACAGACCAAAAACTGTCAAATATTATAAAAACTGCCAAGGATACGATTCCAAACGAATCCCACAGAGTTTACGAAATTCCTTGTTCCGACTGTTCCCGAACTTACGTAGGACAAACAAACAGACCCATCCACAATAGAATATACGAACACACCCTCGCAGTTAGAAAATCCGACGCCTCATCGGCGCTGGCCATGCATCATATTCATACAGGGCACAAAATAGACTTCGATAATGCCAAAACAATAGCATCGGTTTACAATTTCAAAACGAGAATTATCCGCGAAGCAATCGAGATTAAAAAACGTCCCGATTGTTTAAATAAGAGAGATGATGGTCTTCGCCTTCCGACTACTTGGAAACCTATTATATCTTCTTTACAAACACACAAAAAGGAAATAAATTCCACAGACAATTTTATTGCATCATTATCTGCCTCAACAAATGCCGGTGACCCTCTTAATCCTCCTCTAGATACCGTGACCAAAGCCCCCCACTTAATTGACGGTGACCCCACTACTTTCACTGATGACGCAACAGGTAGACGGAAGGACATATATAAGACAAGACTTGCAACGAACTGCCAGATCTCTCTGAGGCCTAGGGTTGAACACACTAAGACCTCACAGACGATATCCGGCGAGATTTGGGGAGTAGGCAGATTGAGGCCCCGTAATCGAGCTACAACAACCCAACCTACCTCTATCCACCGCTCTAAGGAGTAGGCAGATTGAGGCCTTATAGTGTCCTTACATATTTCCTTTACCTACCTTTGTCCACCACTCTAAGGAGTAGGCAGATTGAGGCCTTAGAGTGTCCTTACATATTTCCTTTACCCACCTTTGTCCACCACTCTAAGGAGTAGGCATATTGAGGCCTTAGAGTGTCCTTACATATTTCCTTTACCCACCTTTGTCCACCACTCTAAGAAGTAGGCAGATTGAGGCCTTAGAGTGTCCTTACATATTTCCTTTACCCACCTTTGTCCCCCACTCTAAGGAGTAGGCAGATTGAGGCCTTAGAGTGTCCTTACATATTTCCTTTACCCACCTTTGTCCATCACTCTAAGGAGTAGGCAGATTGAGGCCTTAGAGTGTCTTTACATATTTCCTTTACCTCTTGAAAATGGCTCCAAAACAGGAGCCGAAACGTCTAGTTTCTATAAATTCTGGACGCGGTTTAACCCGAGCATGTCTCATATATATATATATATATATATATATATATATATATATATATATATATATATATATATATATATATATATATATATATATATATATATAAACATATAAAAATTGAAACTGACCCCGGATATGGGTTCTAGGGGTCCTAGTTCGCGCTCATTTGCACAAATTTTTTCAAAATTCAAAAGTCGGTATCTCCTTATTAGTTAATCTTTTCTACGAAAATTCACTAAAAATAGTGCTGCATATCTTCCTGAAAATAAAATTTTAGTGTCTTACTTTAATATCTTGTATCTCTTATAATTTTAACTTTTGAACCAAGGAAAGTTTGTAATTTTTATATACAATATTTTGATGGAAATAATCTATTCCTATATGCTGTAACATAAATTTGGACCTGCTTGTATAACAAAAAATGCTACATTATATAATCTACAAAACTTTTAACTTGATTAAAAAAATTGTGTCTCATTACAATAATTTCGAGAGACATCAAACAAATTTCTTTTGTTTGTCAGTGCTTTGATCACTCGCTATTTCACAAACATATGCTTTCGTTTTTAACTAAAACTTTTCAGTCAGCCCAAATGATTTCTCTGACACTGTCAACGCCTCATTAATTCGAACGAGTAGAGGCAACTTGAATAAAGCAAAATCACGCCGGCGGTACTGAAATAGCTGCCTTTTAATCAGCTTCCTAACAATTCAATTTCTTCTTATTCTTCTTATTGTTGTGCCGGAATGTAAATTTATATATCTCGATATATCAGGAGTTTGGGGAGTCATCATCAGAAGTGTATGGCTTTCTTAAGGGCTATTCCAAATGATATGAAAATACTGGCCTTTGTAAAAAGGGAAGGGAATCTAAATGTGTAATATTTTTCTTTGTGCAAGTGCCACTTCCATTTTAAATTTAATATAGAACACAATTGGGTTGAATTTGAAGAAAGAAATTTGCATTCATTACGAGGAGTATTTTTATAGCATTGTGTCAATAAATTGATTTTTGTGAGTAGCACCTGCTATCTTGCCTAATTTGAAGTGAGCATATTATCGAGATGATTGTTTTGCTTACTTACTAGTTTGTAGTACCAGAGACGAGCATATTTTAAAAATTGCCTTAAATTCTGGGTCATAATTTGGATACTATTAAGACATTTTAATATCTAAAATGCTCTAAGGAAACTAATGTCTAGTGTTTCTATGGAAAATGTTATGGAGATTTGTATCTTCTATGCAATGCATCACTTAATCTCAAATATCTAAAAAACAGTTGATTTGATGAAATTTGTAAATAGAAACAAATTTCATCGAAATTTAATTCTTAATTAGAGCCTCGGTGGTTCAGAGGTAAGAACGTGTGCCCCTAAACCGAAGAGTACTAGGTTCGATCCCAGGGTTCTCCTTTCCCTTTTTCAGTACAAACTGTAACATTAAGATCATAATTATCTAACATAATAAAATGCGCACCAGAACTTGCTCCTGTCCTAACTCGTCTGTTTCAGACATCTTACAATAGAGGGAAATTCCCTAGTAACTGGAAAACTGCTCGAGAACAACCCGTCCCCAAAAAAGGATCCAAAGCGCTTCCTAGCAATACAGGCCTATTTCTCTTTTTTCAGTCGTCACTAAAGTGATAGAAAAGTATATAAACACTGAATTACTCAAATTTCTTGAAAAACAGTCTAATCCACGACAGGCAGTATGGATTCCGTCAGCGCAGATCAACTACCGACCTCCTTTCTTTTGTCACCCATTCTTGGAACAAGTCTATGGAACTACACGGTGAATCCCAGATAGTCGCTCTAGACATATCCAAAGCATTCGACCAGGTCTGGGACGCAGCGCTGCCTAATAAACTTCCAACCTATGGCATACCACCAAAACTCTGTACCTGGATAGCAAATTTCCTCTCCAACCGGATCACTCCTGTTGTCGTAAATGGCCATCCTCTAAACTGTATCCAATTAATGCAGGAGTCCCTCAAGGTTCAGCTTTAGCCCCTACTTTATTTATTCTCCACATCAATGACCTCCTATCTAGCACATTCAACCCAGTTCACAGTTACGCGGACGACGGCACCCTCCACTCTAATATACAAGATTCTAAGCCTGTCTCTTTAGCCCAATTAGATGACGATCGCAGACTCATGGACGGTTCTGGCTCTGTGGATCTCCAAGAAATATTAGACTGGGGAAATAGAAATATTGTATAATTCAACTCCACCAAATCTCAGTCTTGCTTTCTATCTCATAAGAGATACACCAGCCCTTGACCCAGCACAATGAACAAGCAAGTTATTGAAAGTAATGAGTCCTTTTCACTTGTTGGCATTTCTGTGGATCGAAATCTCAACTGGCACCAACATGTCACATCAATTGCAGAAGCGGCTGCTAAGAAATAAGGTTTCCTCTTTCGGGCTCGCAAGTACTTTTCACCAGCTATACCTTATATACTTCACAAATAAGGCCAAACCTCGAATACTGCTCCCACACCTGGGGTGCCGCTGCGGCTTCTACACTCGCTATCCTGGACTTAATTCAGAAGAGAGCTATACGTCTCACCGGTGACCCTACCCTCACCCAAAAGCTGCCATCCCTTGCCCACCGACGAGTCGTTGGTGACCTCACTCTCTTTGATAGATATCTGCACGGGCACTGCTCAGAGGAGCTTTCTTCCATAGTTCCTCCACCTGCTGTCCCAACAGATCTACCAGGGGAACAGAGCGAATTCACCCTTTTACTGTGAGCCCTCGTGTTGTGTTGTTGAAATAAATCAACCGAGGTTCTGGCATTGTATTTAAGAAAGTTGAATGTCTGCACGTTCCGCCCTTCGGAGGTGGCGTAAAGCCGTCGGTCCCGTGTCCATGCGATGTTGGGCACGATAAAGGTCCCTACCCTCCTTACATAAAGGCAGGGGTTCGGCAAAATTACCAGGATGGTGAGGTGAAACTGCTCCCTGGCGTCGTTGATTGGCCAGAATCGAAAATAGGCCGACGTTTAAGAAACAAAACACACACAATTCTTAATCAAACACAACCTATTTCAATCATCGAGGATCGAAGTTTATTTGCAGAGCAGCGCCATCTACATGTGTGGTAGTAAAACTATTTTTTCCAAAGTTCAAGCACTTCACCTCCTTGATTCCAGCTTTGACCGATTTCAAATACCCAATTTAGTTTTGAAGTAAATGGCATAATATGAAGTTTTAAAACATTATCTCAAATATCTAAAGAACGGTTGATTTTATGAAACTTGTGAATAGAAACAAATTTGGTCAAAATTTAATTCTTAAACAAATGCAATCTATTTTAATGACCCGAGGATCGAAAAGTTTCTTTGCACGGGAGCGCCATCTACATGTGTGGTAGTAAAAATCTTTTTTTTTTCGTAAAGTTCAAGCAAATACTATATAATGACAATATACAATACAGGACACTACGGCTGATTTCGTGTTACAAAAATATCAGCGCCCCTAGCGGATAGTACTGATGTTACGTCGTTCGAGAACGTTTAACACTAGCAATTGCTGGTGTTTAAATGTGTATAATTAAGTTTGAGCTGTGTTTTTTACAATGAATGTTAGTGGTTGGGTGTGTGCAATCTATAATTGTTCGAATTATAACGTGCTAAATCTATCAAACATTTCATAGGTTTCCAAAGGATGGCGAAACGTGAATATGATTTTAAACAGAAGACAAATTCAGAATCACTCTTATGCCAATATGTACAGTTCGCAGAAGATAATTTATTGTCTAATATTTACCATCATGTACTTATTTATAGATAAATTTCGTAAACGGATGGTTGAAATGCTCCAATCATAGCTTGTCTTCCAGTGCATAAAAAAATTTATGAGGGTATAAAAAGTTTTGCATTAATAATAAATGGTATAAGAAAACTGTTTTTCTATTTTCTTCTCTGTCCTTTTTTATTTCAGTATGGCATAAATTGTCACATTTTTTTACATTTACAATTATTTTACTTGGCAAAGGCTTTTAATTATCTTCCCAAGACAAGTTTTCAAAGGGAAGTGGAAATAACAGATTCAACCCTATAACAGATTTATTCACGGAAGTAAGAGTTAGTCTCACCTTTCGTCTGCACAATTTCTTATGTACTAAGTATACCAGTTACATATTTTAAAATATTAGATTAATAAGACAGTTTTCATATAGATATATAGGAATTTGAGTACTGTGCTACCATTTATACCTAGAACAATTATTTATAGGTAAGTACAGATTGTAACTTAATATCCTCAGAAACAGCTTTCAGTATATTTCTATACCTACCCTTGAAATAGTAGTTTAACGACAGTGTAACAAATGTAGTACTTTAAATTATGATTATGGGTAGGAGAAATTTGCAGAATTATTCATGCTGAATTCATTTAGGTTTCAAGTTGATTGTTGATACAAATTCTATTTATAACTATATAATCAGAAAATGTTCATTGTTTTGTCACGTACAAGTTTTTATATTCATCTATAATAAACCAATTCTCTAAATTAAGAATATGCAGGTAAATATACAATTCAAATTGCCCGCTCATTTGTCAGTACTTCACGCGAGTTGGCGCTAGTGTACTTGTCACAAATATCACCAATGCTAAAGCATAGGAGTGTCCCATATTGTCATTATATAGTATTTGGTTCAAGCCTTCCGCGGAAGGAAAATTCGCTAAAATAAAGAGGACTCAAAAAAATAGTGCGAATGGACTGCTAGGCGGTGTAACGTAGATTTTAAAAAGCCTCTAATTTCGTTGCTTCTAACCATAATTTTATTTAAAAAAAAGAAAACTTCCCTGTTTATAATTTTTAAAGGCCTATTATGTAAATATTAACATATTTTAGTGAATTTTCTTAAAAAAAATTCACTGATGAGGAGATCCCGACTTTTGAATTTTGAAAAAATTTCTTCAAATGAGCGCTAATTAGGCCCTCCAGAAAACATATCCGGGGTCAGTTTCAATTTTTATATGTTTATATATATATATATATATATATATATATATATATATATATATATATATATATATATATATATATATATATATATATATATATGTATGTATGTATCACACCGATAACAAAAAATAATAGGCCGATTTTGATTAAATGTGGTGAAAAAATTCCTTTTGCAAATGGCTTGGATGAGTTCGTTAGCCAGGAAAATCTGCCCAGGTTTTCCCGGAAAATTTTGTGTTTTCTTTCGAAAAAAAAATATATCTCCGGAATTAACAAAGTAAGGGCAACCAAATTTGGCACGCAGGTTTACATTCTTATGTATATATATATATATATATATATATATATATATATATATATATATATATATATATATATATATATATATATATATATATATATATACCAAAATTTAGCTATGTAGGTCAAAAGAAAAAAAAGTTATAGGCATTTAAAGGAAAATAAATTGGGGTTTTCTTCAAAACGTCAAAGTGGCGATTTAAAATGTCAAAATTGGCAACATTTAGGCAAAGAACTTGAATCTAATACGGGCTATAGAAATAAAATGTCTCAAGAAGGATGTTTTACAAACCCTAAAGTCTTAGTTTCAATCGTCATTGTCCTTCATTTTACTAAAATGTTCCCAGAAAATTCATTTCAAATAGACCCTGTCTCTGATGCTTGGCAGTAGCCTTAGCTATAGAGTTTATCGTTTAATGGTATATAGTTTTTGTCGAATTTTCGTCAAAAATCAATAAAGCCCAATATATCCGTTATTATATAAGATATGAAAAATTTTTGTATATATTAATTATAGGGTGTCTTGAGCTACATCTTAAAATAATATTTCTACAATCACAGGATGGCCCATAAGTCGTTGGTGATACAAATTTCCATTTTTTTTAATCAAAAACGCCTTATGTTATTACATTTTTGCATTTTCCATCGAAATATAATGCATGTTTGTAAGAAAAGAAATTCTAGACGCAGCAAGTGCGTTATGGTAGCGAATTTTGATCAAATGTTTCATATTTGAACAGCTCAATTTGCTATTAACCTATAAGGTTGACCAAGAAACGTGTTTTTTCAGGAACACTTTACGTTTACTTTTGGAAATTTTTGTACATTTTCACACAATAATAAAGTTATTTTGATGAAACAAGGCACATTGTTTTTACTATATAGGTTATACTGGTAACCAAATTTGATGCCTGCTTTCTTAAAAAAAAACACACATATTTGTTATTAAAAACATTTAAATGAAAATTCACTACCATAACTCACTTGCTGCGTCCAGAATTTTTAATTACTTTGCTACCCACCTTGCTTAAACTAATTAGCTAAACATAAGAGACTAAATTAAGTGCACATTATGCTTATTTCGCATGAACCGTTTCGGTTTCAGTTGCTCTCACGGGTGGAATTCGGAGTCAATCAATACGAGACCATATCCTCAACCATCCATAAATAAACCAGTTAAATATTCATTAGCGCATGTTGCCTGTTTTAATTATTGAAGACGCAGCAAGTGCGTTATGGTAGTGAATTTTCATAAAAATGTTTTTATTTCAAATATGTGTGTTTTCTTTTTAAGAAAGCAGGCATCAATTTTGGTTACCAGTATAACCTATATAGTAAAAACAATGTGCCATGTTTCATCAAAATAACTTTATTGTGTGAAAATGTACAAAAATTTCCAAAAACAAACTTAAAGTGTTCCCGGAAAAACTCGTTTCTTGGTCAACCTTATAGGTTAATAGCAAATTGGGCTATTCAAATATGAAGCATTTGATCAAAGTTCGCTACCATAACGCACTTGCTGCATCCAGAATTTCTTTTCTTACAAACATGCATTATATTTCGTTGGAAAATGCAATAACATAAGGCGTGTTTGATTGAAAAAAAAATAATTTGTATCACCAATGACTTATGGGCCATCCTGTGATTGTAGAAATATTTTTTTAAGATGTAGCTCAAGACACCCTATAATTAATATATACATTTTTTTTTCAAATCTTGTATAATAACGGATATATTGAGCTTTATTGATTTTTTTCGAAAATTCGACAAAAATTATATACCATTAAACGATAAACTCTATAGCTAAGGCTACTGCCAAGCATCAGGGAAAGCGTCTATTTCAAATGAATTTTCTGGAAACATTTTAGTAAAATGAAGGACAATGACGGTTGAAACTAAGACTTCAGTGTTTGTAAAACATCCTTCTTGAGACATTTGATTTCCATAGCCGGTATTAGTTTCAAGTTATTTGCCAAAATGTTGCCGATTTTGACGTTTTAAGTCGCAACTTTGACGTTTTGAGGAAAACCCCAATTTATTTTTCTTTAAATACCTATAACTTTTTTGTCTTTTGACATACAGAGCTAAATTTTGGTAGGTAACTTACCTAAACCTGCGTGCCAAATTTGGTTGCCCTTGCTTTGTTAATTCCGGAGATATAAATTTTTTTCGAAAGAAAACACAAAATTTTCCGGGAAAACCTGGGCAGATTTTCCTGGCTAACGAACTTATCCAAGCCATTTGCAAAAGGAATTTATTCACCAAATTTAATCAAAATCGGCCCATTATTTTTTGAGTTATCGGTGTGATACATATATATATATATATATATATATATATATATATATATATATATATATATATATATATATATATATATATATATATATATATATATATATATATATATATATATATATATATATATATATATATATAAACATATAAAAATTCAAACTGACCCCGGATATGTGTTCTGGGGGGCCTAATTAGCGCTCATTTGAAGAAATTTTTTCAAAATTCAAAAGTCGAGATCTCCTCATTAGTGAATTTTTTTAAGAAAATTCACTAATAATAATAATAATAACGTTTATTATCACCATCTTTACAGTGTTCCTATTTTAACAATCAGTATAACTAAATCTGCATAATAAACGCAATGTTACCTCACAAAAGTTATATTCTTTATGAACTTGAGCGTGAGGGAACAGAGTGCGGAGCTTAAAGTAAATCTAAATCAAATGAAACAACAAGGAGCTACGGAAAATTTATATCCGTTCTACTTATTGAGGCAACCGTACATACTTACTATCTCCCGTATATTCAACCTTTATATGCATACCTCTGCCATGTATACCACTTTACATTATATATCATAGCTTAGAAACATACCCTCTTTGCTACCCTACTTCTCTACATTCACACACACTGTCAAAAATGAAGCTCAATCAGTATACCTAGATCCTTGTTCGACAAAGTATTCAAAATAAGTATAATCACCATTCTTAATCCACCTCCTGACCTGTTTCTTATAAACCTGATACCGTCTTTCATTTCGTATTTCAGCTGGTAATGAATTAAATAACCGAGGTGCAATGTAGTAAAAGCACTTAGTCCCCATAGTTTTCTTTACCCTTCCAACCATAATATTATCTTGGCTTCTAAGTCCAGTCTCGTAGCTATGCTGCGAAAAAGTTCTGTCCCTTTTAAACTGCCACTTCAAAATGGCTTCACTATATAGTTGTCTTATTGTAAAGAAATTGGACTCCTTATAAAGCTGTTCAGTGGGATATCGATATGGTCTACCATATATAATCCTCAGAAACCGCTTGTGAATAACTTCCAACGGATGTATGGCAGCTTTATTTGCAGCGCCCCAAGCTAAAATTGCATATCTCAAAACAGAATCAACCAAGCCCTGGTAAATTATCCTTACCCCTCGAAAAGATAAAACCGCACTGAGTTCCTTAAATCTGTAAAGTATCGACCTGAGTTTCTTAACGGTTTTTTAAACATGTAGATCCCATTTTAAGTGCGAATCTATCGTTATTCCGAGGTATGTAACACTAGCAAATATTGGACCCACAGAGAGCAAATTATAGTTCGGTAAATTGATCCTGTATGAAGTAAAAGGCAAAAAGTTTGTCTTATTATAATTTAGCGTCAGCAAGTTTAAGTCAAACCAGTCTGCTATTATTGCCATGTCTAATTCCGCCTTATTCTTGCATTCCTCCCATGTGTCTGCAGAAAAAATTATCGCGATATCATCGGCATACGAAACTATACGGCCCCTCATGGGTAGCGTCAACAAGTCGTTTATGTAAAGGGTAAAAAGCACGGGTGCCAGTACCGTCCCCTGAGGCAACCCAATTTTAATTTCTCTTTGAGTACTAAGTGTACTGTTCACCTTTACCTGTTGTAGCCTATTGCTGAGGTAACTCCCAAAGAGATCTAAACAGTGACCTCTTATGCCATATGCATATAATTTTTCGAGCATTCTTTCGTGACTAATTGTGTCAAACGCTTTAGCGAGGTCGGCACTGATACACAGGGTTGGTTTGCGATTATCTACCATGTCATAAATATTTTCCAGAACATGTGCTATTGCGTCACATGTCGATGTTTTTTCCCTAAAACCAAACTGCCTTGGGGATAGAATACCATTACTATTCATATAGTCAACCAAACGCTTCTTTAATGTTTTTTCAAAAATCTTACATAAATTTGATATAAGTGACACTGGTCTGTAATTTTCTATGGACCTGTGATCGCCTTTCTTCATTAAAGGCTTTATAACTGCAATTTTAAACGCACTAGGGCAAACTCCAGTTTCAAAAATCAAGTTGATAAGAATGAGCTCATACTCAAAGCAAAGTAATACACAATAATTTATATCATACCTGAAGCATGCTAGTATCACCACTTTCAATTTCTTCCAGAAGATTTACGAAACCAGACAACTTTAAATCGTCGTTCATAAACTTGTTTGAACTTACTGCTTTGATAAGCGGCGTCAGGTTTTGTTTTACCTTACCAGCGAGCATTTTAAAACATTCTCTGGTGGTTGAGTCTGCCTGAAGATGAGGTGTTACCTTAAACATAAAACTATGATTCTATAAAGAGGAAGTACCGTAGCGAAGTAAAATTTAAAACATTGATAGATACACTTTGAAGTAACTCAGTTCACATAAGTTACTTTTCAACCAGACTTTTGTTTCTTCAACGAATCTGACACCATTGGGTGATTAGTTATAGGCTGGTTAACTTAAATTCCACAAAGATTAACATGAAAGGTGCCATATCAGAAGGGAAGCAGTGTACTGGATAGTATAAGTATAGAGAATTAAACTGAAAATCAGTTAAGTACACTTGGAGAACCCAAATCACCACAACATAAACTAGTAGTTTGAAAAGCTGTGTTTTGTTAGTCAGCAAAATCCAGAACCCCGTGGAAGGTAACAATATATATATATATATATATATATATATATATATATATATATATATATATATATATATATATATATATATATATATATATATATATATATATATATATGTATACATAAATTGAAATCGACCCCGGATATGTGTTCTAGGGGGCTTTATTAGCGCTCATCTGAGGAATTTTTTTTCCAAATTCAAAAGTCGGGATCTCCTTAGTGAATTTTTTTAAAGATAATTCACTAAAAATGATGCGACACGTGCTCTGCTGTGGCAAATCAACCTGTATATTTGGAAATATTTTCGGAATGTGCTCATTTATTGGGTATCACATGAATTCATATTTAAAAAAATCTCTGGACGCAGCAAGTGCGTTATGGTAGTGAATTTTCATAAAACTACTTTTTAATAGCAATAATGTGTGTTTTTTTAAGAAAGCAGGCATCAAATTTGGTTACCAGTATAATCTATATAGTAAAAACAATGTGCCATGTTTCATCAAAATAACTTTATTGTTTGAAAATGTAAAAAAATTTCCGAAAGTAAACTTAAAGTGTTCCCGAAAAAACTCGTTTTTTGGTCAACCTTATATAGGTTAATAGCAAATTGAGTTATTCAAATATTAAGCATTTGATCAAAATTCGCTACCATAACGCACTTACTGCGTCCAGAATTTTTGTTCTTACAAACATGCATTATATTTCGATGGAAAATGCAAAAATGCAATAACATAAGGCATGTTTGATTAAAAAAAAAAGAAAATTTGTATCACCAACGACTTATGGGCCACCCTGTGATTGTAGAAATAAATTTTTAAGATGTAGTTTAAGACACCCTATAATTAATATATACAATTTTTTTTCATATCTGGTATAATAACAGATATATTGAGCTTTATTGATTTTTTTTACGAAAATTCTACAAAAATTATATACTATTAACGATAAACTCTATAGCTAAGGCTACTGCCAAGCGTCAGAGAAAGGGTCTATTTGAAATGAATTTTCTGGAAACATTTTATTAAAATGAAGGACAATGACGGTTGAAACTAAGACTTCAGGGTTTGTAAAACATTCTTCTTGAGACATTTTATTTCCATAGCCCGTATTAGATTCAAGTTATTTTCCTAAATGTTGCCAATTTTGACGTTTAAATCGCAACTTTGACGTTTTGTGAAAAACCCCAATTTATTTTTGTTTAAATGCCTATAACTTTTTTGTCTTTTGACCTACAGAGCTAAATTTTGGTAGATAACTTGCCTATAATGATATAAACCCGCGCATAAAATTTGGTTGCCCTTACTTTGTTAATTTTGGAGATATAATTTTTTTTCGAAAGAAAACACAAAATTTTCCGGGAAAACCTCGTCGGATTTTCCTGGATAACGAACATATCCAAGCCACTTGCAAAAGGAAGGTACTCACCAATTTTGACGTTTAAAATCGCGATTTTGACGTTTTGAGGAGAACCCAAATTTATTTTTCTTTGAATGCCTGTAACTTTTTTGTCATTTAACCTACGGAGCTAAATTTTGGTAGGTAACTTGCCTCTAATGATATAAACCCGCGTATGAAATTTGGTTGCCCTTACTTTGTTAATTTTGGAGATATAAATTTTTTTCGATTTTTTTCGAAAGAAAACACAAAATTTTTCGGGAAAACCTCGGCGGATTTTCCTGGCTAACCAACTTATCCAAGCGACTTGCGAAAGGAAGGTATGTGCCAAATTTTATTTAAATCGGTCCATTATTTTTTAAGTTATAGGTGTGACACATAAATATATATATATATATATATATATATATATATATATATATATATATATATATATATATATATATATATATATATATATAAACATATAAAGTCTGAGACTGACCTCGGATTTGGGTTCCGGGGGTCCTAAATAGCGCTCATTTGAAGAAATTTTTTCAAAATTCGAAAGTCGTGATCTCCTCATTAGTGATTTTTTTTTAAGAAAATTCACTAATATTCCTCCAAATCAGTTTTATAAGGCAGTTCTTGGGGGTTTGACGCACTAATGAGCCAGCCTGTATAGTCGAAGAGGAGACTCGGAAAGAAATGGAGTTGGAATCTTATTACGGGGCCAATAAAGTAAGCAATACATATCATATCAACGATAGGATAATCATGGTGACAATTAAAGAAAAGCCCGATAATATCGAAATAAAACCAGTGTACTTTCCAACATCATGAAGCGAGGGGGAGGAAGTGAAATATATTGTTACGTTCTTAGGGGTTCTGGATTTGTTGACTAACAAAGATGAGATTAGATTATATTTTACTGTGAGTGGGCTATTTCAGTCCCTCCACCGCGACCTTAGGTCTATTGTGGCTCACGTCTAATTATTTAGATTTCACCCATCAATTCCAGGTCCCTGAGGGAGTCGATCTTTTCTTGAGGCTGAGAGTTTGTTTGGCAGGTGTACTGCCATCTGAGTAAAGTCGCTTGCCCGTTTTGAAGCTCAAAGAGAGATAACCTCTCTCCGAGCTCGTCTGGACCCGACATTCGTCAGTGTTTGCCTCGAGGCGGTATCATGAAGTCCCGCTCTCGAGCAGCATCCAATCTCCAGTTGTAATCCACCCCTAGACATCTCAGCTCCCCTCAGGCTCTTCCAAACCTGACACCTAACAGTGTTAAGACTCAAGGCAACATCCCATCGAGTCCCGCTCCCGAGCATCACCCCAGCGGGGCCGTCCGTCCGTTTCGTAGCACACAGTATGGGCTCCAAACTCCGGGTGTTTACCACTCATCAGAGATCAGAGCCCCCCGGGACGTCTAGACACACGACGCACGCCAGGGCTCAATCCAGCGCGGTATCATCTGGAACCCCGCTCCCGAGTAACAACCAAGCGAGGCCAATTGTCAGTCTCTGAGGCCACATTGGAGGCGCCAAATTCCGGGTGCATATCACTCTCCAGAGATGCCTGCCTCCCCCCAGCCTCACCTGCACCAGACCCCAGCCAGTGTTTCATTGACTCGAGGCGGTATCATGACTAACAAAACACAGCTTTTCAAACTACTAATTTATTACAACTATATTTTCCGAAAATAAACACACCAACTAAAGATGCAAAAAATAACGAAGAAATGAAAAATTACATAAAGAAGAAGATGTCAGATCAGGCTGAGCAATCGGTAAGAAGACTACAATATAAGCCAGCAAGAAAAACTGAAGTCATAGAGGACAATGGTGAAGATATATTAATAGGAAAGAAAGACATTGGAAAGCCTATCTATCGTAGAATTTTATCACGGAGACGCAGTTAATTTTGAAGAAGAGTATATGGAGGAAATCAGATAGATAAATCCAGATCATCTTGGCCGGCTAATTTTAGAAGAAGAATTTGAGAAAACCCTCAAGGAACTTAGACAAGGAAAGACTCTTGGTGTAGACGAATTAACAACAAAACTTTAAACTAATTCTGGTGAAAAACAAAATAAAAGAAAAGCTTTTTCAGCTGATTGAAAAATATTATACATCGTGAGAACCACCCAGTGAGTTTGTGAAGAGTAAAAGTATTTGTATTCCAAAAACAGTGACCAACACACGATATTAAATACGTATATTAAATATGCGAGAATCGCTAGCAAAATTTGACCCAAATAGACAGAAGAAAACATTTGTTTAAAATTAAGTCTTATTATGCCACTTAATTATTTTATGCCTACTTACATTTTCTTCAATTAAAGAAATGCTTTCTCCTTGAGAACTGGAATCTTTATCTAGGTAAGCCTCCAATATTCCATTTAGCGATTCCATACCATGAACATCTTTAGCTTTAAAAAAATCTGGTCCATCGTGCTTACTTTGATTTGCATTCTTCTTCTTCAATTTAAAAATATTCCTAAATCTCGACTTTGATTTCGTCTTCGTCCCTTCTTTCTTAGACTTTTCAATCAGCTGCAGCTGATCACTAAAGAAAACCTCATCTTGATAGAGTTTTTCTAGTATTTCATACTCTCTTTCATATAGATTTAGTAGTTTTTGAAAGAAACTTCTATCTGACGCATTCCCTGGGGAATTCTGTTTAAAATCCTCGACTGAAAAACCGTTAAAATTCTCAGTTTTAACGCCATACTTTCTTCCCATGCAGCTATCACTTCTAGTAGAGAAAACAAATATATCATGATCATCATCAACATCACTAAATCTAGTCTTAAATGAAATATCTCCGTGTGATTTTGAAGCTTTTGTAAGATCTCTGCATTTTGAAGATACCGATTCAGTGCGGTCGTCTTCTGCTAGGAGTGATAAGCTTTTCAGTTCATCATCATTACAAGAAAGATATGTATCTTCAGTTATGCTTGGGAGGGATATTTCTGACTCGGGGATTACCTCTAGATCGATTACAGATGTTTCTTCTGTAATAGTTGATCTCTCAGTTACCTGAATTGGAGATAATGCATCCGACTGTGTTCCCACTGATAAACGTGGACTGGCCTTCTCTTTCGTTGATTTTAACGGACGACCAAGCAAAACATCAAGAGATATCTCTTTAAAATTATCATTTTCCTCATATAAACCATCCCTTCTCTTATCTGCTAACACTCTTATTTTATGTGCATATAACTGACAGTCTTTCGTCATTTTATTGAGAAAATTCATACGGAAACAGTCATCAGTACCCATAGAGCTTTCATGCATTAAGAAATCACCGGCACTCTTATTATCAAATTTCATTCGATCATTTTTTGTATAATGGTCTGCAAGACTACAATCTATAATATTTTTACTTTTCTTTTTTTCCAGAGGAAACTTGAACAGTTCCATTATGCTGCGTCTTTTGAAAAAATTACCAGGAACTGATTTTTTAGATATAAGACTCGTATAACCACTTTCTTCAGAAGATGGACCATTTGAACCTTTTAAATCAAATAAAAGCATGTCTAGTTGTTCCTCGAAGTTTGCAGGGTTCTCAGAAAGTAACTCAATTGGTTTATCAGGTGATATGTTGATGTTTTCGTTTACTTCTCTGTTTGTTTTACTTGAATCTTGATTCAGACTATCACTTTCGATGCTTCTCATTCCATCTAACCACAAATCAAGGTCATTATTTGACGTTTTGATCGTATAGGAAGAGCCTGTTGTTAAAGATATCGATCTTTGCAAGGATATAGAGCTGCTTCCATGCTCGTGTGCTACTTTTTTTCTTAAAATTTCGCTTTGGCTTCTACATAACTGAGATTTTAGAATGAAAGTGTTATCGCTTTTCAGTGTCAAATTTGATATACTACCTCTACAAAGTGGAAATTTAAAGCTATGTTCTTTGGAGCTTTTAAACTTTTTGTTTAATAAATTTTCACCACATTCACATACATTTCGTTCCATGTAAACAAAATTACTCAAGTTCTTAAACCACTCGACTGGTGAAACTTTTTCGAAAATTTTGTTGTCACTGTTTCTATAATTTTGATGACAGTCAGCATTTAATTTTTTCTGATGACGGTTTTTCCTTACGTCACTCAAAATTATATTTACTTCTTTGCTACTATCGGAAGTTTTTACAGCCTTATTTATTTGGACACGAAAATTCTGTGTTACTTTTTCATCTTCGTTTTCTACATTTTCCGGTTTCTCACTATGTTTCATCTTTCTTTTTTTGCTTCTTTTCATGGATGTGGAATTTCTTTTGCGCTTCTTGGGCGATCGATTGCAATCTTGAAGGCAACAGCAACACAGTAAAGCAGTGCAGAAGTTCCCTACACCTTTAAAACTGCACCCAGTCGAATGATTCGTGTCATTCTTTGCCTCCACATCTGCAGTACCAGCATCAAAAGCGATTCTCTTACGATCTTCCTGGAGCTGATTTATGTAAGAATAGGGAAAAGTCAAGCTTCTAAGTAAACTCTTTTTATAGTCACTTATGTTCGCAGCGCATTTAAATGCTTTTTGAACAAGATTATCTTTGGGATCCCATAAAATAGTTGTTGGATTTTCATTACATTTATCAAAACTGATTTTACCTTCAGGTAGACCACCCCTAAGAATATCCGATATAGTTTTTGAATGCCTTTTTATATGCTTTTGTAGTTTGTTGCCTTGAAATCTATTTTCGGTATGTTTATTCGCATGTACTTTTCTTCGGGACTTTTTCTTATGGACCCGTTTTTTGCTTGGTTCGTTCTTCTCTTCCCGGAAAAGTTTTCTTGGGGGTGTACAATTACCTGAACATCCTCCCCCTGATAAGAATGCTTCATTAGGATCATCTGGTAGATAATTATTAAAGACTAGGCTGCAGTAATTTTCTGGAGGTTCCTCATTCTTTGGACAATGCTTGATTTTCCCTAGAGTTGGCTTGGTTTTGTCTACGGTTTCCGCACTGGTGTTGTTGCTGACTTGGCATCCCTGTTCTGCTGTGTTTTGGGTACTCCTCGTAACATACTGAGTTCCGTTCTTGTCAAGATTCCCAGTCGTCACTGTAACATATCTAACTTCAAACACTTGCGGTGGAACAACGCACTTATTTTCTCTACTTTGAGATCTTATTTTCAACAGTCGTTTAATATTTTTATCGTAAATCATTCTCTTCTGATATGAACTAAGAGGAGCATTACCTTTGTAGTCTTTTGTCAAAAAGAGACTGCTAGCATTTGAGTTCGCCAATCTTCCTCGTTGACAGCTAAATGATCTACTACGCCGATCTTTTCTAGGAGTGTTGTATCTTGATATTAGAGGCCTAGAAATCGAAAAGCTTTCCAGTGTTATGATGCTATTTACTTTAGAGCAATCTTTTGATTTGTCAATGTTGGGCATACTAATTTCTGATTTGGATGTTATCACCGATAAATTGTTATCTTTCTCCTGTTGTTTCTGATTATAGTTTCCAACACTAGTTTCATAATTTTTCGGTGATATAAATCTGGAACTACCTATCGCATTTGGAGGTATCATTGGTTTGGGAACTTCAGCATTTCGATTAATTTCAGTATTAGCTTTAATTTTGTAGTTTCTTATCCTACTACAAAGAGCCTTGTGTTCTTCTATAAACGATTTGGGTTTTGGTACCTCTGGTTTATATCTCTGGGCTCTATGTGGTGAAGATTCTTCCATAACATAGGTTTCATTGGAGAAACCCACTGTTTTGTCGATTGTTTCAGCAGGTTCTCCCATGGAGGTCTTGCCTGTTTCTGGTTTCTGCTGTTTGGCTTCTGAAATATGTTTAATTATTTGACCGTAAATCGCCTTTTCGGCTTCTTTCTTTTCATTCGTTAATGCATGTCTTACAAAAACGTTTGGAGAGTGCTGGGTATAACATTTGATTTCGGTTGATGGGAAAGAGACTTCTGAGCATCGAAGTGTATTGCTGAGGTTATTTTCGACTGCCGAATAACTGGACGTTTGAAAGTCCGGAGGTTTCTTTAAAATTTTCCAGCTCGATTTGCTTTTGCTTGATTTTGGAGTCAACATTTCAGAATCTGTTTTGATGCTTGACGGTGCCGATCGTAGGGCTGCTATAGTGATATTACCTTTATCCTGTTTTTCTGGCTTAATCAGCGGGAATTTATTTCTTGAAATGGAACAGTGAATTCCGACCTCTTTCATTTTATTATAATTAAATTTGGGTATATGTCTTTTTTCGGTGTTCTTCTTAACATTTAATGCCAAACCACTAAATGCATTATTCACAGTTTGGAGCTTTGACTTCACAGTCTTCTTTCTTCGGATTGGAACTCTTATTGGTCCAGTGGTGGTGCTATAATGTGATGTTTCAGAAGAACTGTGAAGATCCCTTCTTCTTGTGCTATCTTGTTTTGTTGTACGAGCTTCCCTAACCTTCACGGGAATCCTGCTATCGGAAAAATTGCTTTTCTGTTTAAAATCAGGCGTCCATCGGTTATTGTCAAATGCTTTTTTCTCTTCTGCCAATTCTTCAGCTGCTTCCCATGAGTCGTTTACTGCATCATTATAATCACTTAAAAAATTTGTATCACAAGTTTGTGTTTCGATACGTGTCGGCGAGTCTTCATTGGTATATTGATAGTAACGTCTAAAAACAGGTGATTTCTTTTTCCTTTCCACGATTTCTTCCACCTCGACGTCTGGAAAGGACACCTTTTTTATTGCAGGCTTCATTCGCAAGGGTGATGTTTCATCTTCCTTGCTTTGGACGTAATTTACGTGCGCTTCCGGGTTAATCTCGATAATTTTGAAAACTGTTTTTACTAATTTTGGATGTCTTTTCCCACTTTCATCGGTTTCTTGTCTTGGGGTTTTCTTGTGATCGTTGTCACTAAATTTATTTATGCTTCCAGAACTGATATCTTCAATCTGGAATGTTATTGTAGACAGCTTATACTGACGATCTAAAAAGCTTCGCTTACTTGCGCAAGTTTCACTTTCCTTCAGCGAATCTACGGTAAATTCGGGTAGAATTTCTAAGCCACTCCTTGCTGGTGTATAATCTTTTTCCACCATCAAACCCGCATTTATAGCAATGTTCATCTCATCATAAATATCAAGAGCTTCATCTTCTTTTTGAGATGTGTCTATGTGTAAGTTTGAATTGCTCGGCTCGCAGGTTTTGATCAGGACTTCTTCAGTTTGAATAACAGCATCTTCAACAATATCGTTATAATAACCGTCTATTATCCTTCTTTTGTCAATAGACTTTTGGGTCCCCACACAGTGTCTGCTTTCTATTTCTACAGTATCGTCACAGTACACTACACAACGTTCCTTCCGTGGGCTAGAGATGCGCGATGATGGAAGAAAATGCTTTTGGAGTGCCTGCTCGCTGTCAAATAAACAAAAATGGTCTGTTTTCTTCAGTTTCTTAGCACCTAGATTTTTTGTTAATCGCTTATTATGGTCGCCTGTTCCTTCAACACCGCAAGGCTTGTTAGTTTCTAAAGAAATTGTAATCTGCCTGGGCGAACATATCTTTTCCATTTTATTAAATTCTGAATGCTCTGGGTACGACAACAATTCTTTTAAGAAAGCTAAATCGTCAGTTTGAAAAACATGCCTCTCCCCTGGTTTCTTTTCTGTTAAGGGTTCATGCATTGCAACGTGATAGGGTTGGTTAATAAGGGACACTGGAGGAAATTGATTAGGAATATCACTCATAAAACAGCTTTGATAGTTCTTTGGATCATCAAAATTTACGAAACCAATTTCAAAACTACTGTCTTTGTGATTTAGTACATCTTTTATCAGCTTTGAAGGCTTGTCACCTAGAGAATTAGCAAAATCCGTGATTTTCTTATCGATTTTTGTAGATGTCGAAGAAACTTGCTGAGAAGTAATTTCAGAGTCACTCCTGTGCTTTCTCTCAAATTTTCTTGATTCGTTTTTGGATCGTTTTGATTTATGGCGTCTAGAATGTTCCTTTTCCAGCTTTTCTGGTAACTCATGTGATAAAATGTCATCTATAGCCTTTGGATTTGATTCGTCATTTCTATCTTCCATCAAAATACATTTTCCAAAATTAACGTGTAAGTTTTGGAATAGTGACTTTGGTGAAGAAGGTGTATCCTCTTTCTTGTTATCGGATGATTTTTTAGAGTGCTTAGAATACTTATCAACTAAAAGAAGGTTGATTTTTTCATCTTTGTTTTCACTGCTTCTATGTTTGTTTTTGTTTTTATGCTCAGCTCTTCCGATATCGATTTTTACTCTGGTATCAGTTTTATTTTTATGTGACTCTTTCCTCTCTTCATGTTTTAGGTCTAGTAATCTGTCATGCAATTCCTCATAGTCCAAATCGTTATCTTCCATAAATTGTTCTCTATCTCGATTGGTTCTTTTGTGTTTATGAGGTTTCTGAAAGACTGCGCTCTGGTGTTCACCTTCAAAATGTTGAGGGCGCTTTTTGTTTCTAGTTTCAGACTTATCTTGATGGGTTTGTTTGCTAAAAAACAACTGTTCAAGATCTGACAAAGTCGCAACTGTAATAGGCTGCTTTTTACTAAAATATTCAAAAAATTTTGTGGAAAACGTCCCTTCTTGTTTCTCTGCTTTTAGTTGTGGTTCTTTGGACTTCATCTTTTTAGCTGTAGCGTTTTTCACTATTTTCTGATAATCAGCTTCTTTGTCAATATCTTTTGATAACCTATCCGTGTGCATTCCTGACGATTTCAACTTTTTCTTCCTACTTTTTTTAATGTTATCATTTACAAAGTAAATCTCGGTTTTGCTATCTTCGTATAAATGTTTGAAGTTATCTGAGTTTTCATGATTTATAGCTTGTTTTTTTGTTTTCCTTGATGGGGAGTTCCTATCTATGTTTGCTTCCTTTATCACTGCATTTTCATTCCTAGTTTTTCTGTGTCGCTTTTCCTGGTTCAAATTTTTCTCCAATTGTTCCTGATGTCTGGCTGGTTTTGATTTCACATGGTCATCTTCGTCACCAGCATAGCGATATCGGCTCTCATGAAAATGCGTTTGTTTACCTTTGAGTTTTTTACCTTTTACTGTAGCCTGGTTTTCGTAGAAAGCAATTTCTCCACTTTTTGTACTTATCTTGCGAAATTGTGCTCCGAGCTCGTTTAGGAATAGATTTGCCTTTTTGTCGACTGTTCTAGGGTCAACTAGGAATACAGCAGAGTTGGAATACTTTTTGTAAGGTTTATGCATTCTTAATTTATGCTCATGTCTCAAATAATTGATGTTTCAGGGCTGTCACTTCAAGGAATCGATTTCTTTGAGATTCTGTGTATCACTAACATTTCATTTAAAGTAAAAACCATAAAACTATCCCCTTTTACAATATGCAATGACACAAACTTAAAACTTTCGGAACTGAAATTTCAACAGAAATAAAAAAATTCGACTATATTTATTTTGACATAACTTTTTGTTTGGTTTGACACTACTTAGCGAGCTGTTTCTATGGCAGTGTATTACACTACAGGACGTTCCATTTGAGAATTTCTGGTGCTACTCCTAGATGTATAAGGTTAAAATGTAACTTAGTGCTTAGAGAGCTAAAGGATTAATTCAATAATAATCATTTGTTTTTTTTTAAATTTCAACAACACACCACGAGGGCTTACAGCCTAAATACTATCGTACCGTGGGTGTTGACAAGGAGGAAAGAGGCAGCTTGATAATTCGTGACTTGAAGGTTTGGAGGTTCGGAGGAGAAGGAAAAACATGTGCCGGCAAGGAATTCCACAACTTGAAAGTCCTCGGGATAAAAGAGCGGGCATAACAAGATGTTCTATGTCTGGTGACCTGGACAGTAAAAGGGTGCATTCGCTCTGTTCCCCTGGTAGATCTGTTGGGGGCAGCAGGTGGGGGAACTGTGAAGGAAAGTTCCTCTGAGCAGTGCCCGTGCAGATATCTATAAAAGAGAGAGAGGTCACCAACGGCACGTCGGTGGGCAAGGGATGGCAGTCTTTGGGTGAGGGTAGGGTCACCGATGAGACGTATAGCTCTCTTTTGAATAGCGTCCAGGATAGCGAGTGTAGAAGCGGCAGCGGCACCCCAGATGTGGGAGCAGTATTCGAGGTTTGGCGTTATTTGTGAAGTATATAAGGTATCGAGATTAGCTGGTGAAAAGTATTTGCGAGCCCGGAAGAGGAAACCTAATTTCTTAGCAGTCGCTTCTGCAATTGATGTGACATGTTGGTGCCAATTAAGGTTTCGATCCACAGAAAGAGAAAAGGACTCATTACTTTGAATAACTTGGTTGTTCATTGTGATGGGTCTAGGGCTGGTGTATCTCTTGTGAGAAAGAAAGCAAGACTTAGTTTTGGTGGGGTTGAATTGTACAAGATTCCTACTTCCCCAGTCTAATATCTTTTGGAGATCCACACAGACAGAACCCTCCATGAGTCTGCGATCCTCATCTAATTGGGCTAAAGAGACAGGCTTAGAATATTGTATATTTGAATGGAGGGTGCTGTCGTCCGCGTAGCTGTAAACTGGGTTGGATGTGCTCGAGAGGAGGTCATTGATGTGGAGAAGAAACAAAGTAAGGGCTAAAGCTGAACCTTGAGGAACTCCTGCATTAATTGGATACAGTTTAAAGGAATGGCCATGCACAACAACAGATATGCTCCTGTTGGAGAGGAAATTTGCTGTCCACATACAGAGTTTTGGTGGTAGGCCATAGGCCGGAAGTTTATTAAGCAGCGCTGCGTGCCAAACCTGGTCGAATGCTTTGGATATGTCTAGAGCAACAATCTGGGATTCACCGTGTTGTTCCATAGACTTGTTCCAAGAATGAGTGACAAAGGAAAGGAGGTCGGCAGTCGATCTGCGCTGACGGAATCCATACTGCCTGTCGTGGATTAGACTGTGTTTTTCAAGAAATTTTAGTCATTCGGTGTTTATATAGGAGAGAAATGGGCCTGTAGTTCCTGGGAAGCGCTTTGAATCCTTTCTTGGGGATGGGTTGTACTCGAGCAGTTTTCCAGTTTTCCAGTTACTAGGGAATATGCCTTTATTATAAGATATTTGAAACAGACGAGTCAGGACAGGAGCAAGCTCTGGTGCGCATTTTTTTAGAACAATTGCTGGGATCTCGTCAAGGCCAGAGGCTTTCCTGGTATTAAGAGAAGAGAGCATCTTTCGTACCTTTTTAGTTTTGAAAATGATATCCGTCATTTTATGCGCGACATTGGGGACTGTTGGTGGTTGAACATGAGGGGGTGGGTTGAGAGTAGAATTGCCGGCGAACAACAAAGCAAAAAGTTCAGCCTTGCCCAGGGCGGTAGAAACAATTTCATCCCCTGAGACAAGAGGTGGGAACGTGCTTTTGCAGAAATTATTCCCAATAGATTTAGCAAGAGTCCAGAAGGGTTTGCCGCCGTTGGAGCTTAAGAGGACTTTGTTTTTGATGTGGTTATTAAACGAGTTTTTTGCTTCAGAAAGAATGCGGACATAGCGGTTTCTTGCGTCGTTAAATGCTTGACGATTTTCTTGACTAGGATTGTGTAGAAGCGTTTTGTGAGCTTTGACCTTTTCAAGTCTGGCCTTGTCACAGAATTTAGAGAACCAGGGCTTTTGAGTGGCTGAAGAGGTTTTCTGTGTACGTGGGATAAATAATTTCATGCCAGCTTGGATAATTTCGGTGACGTTTTGTGAGATATCAGAGGGGTCAGGATGAGAGAAGCAGGCAGACGCTCATGGAAATGAGGAAAAGTAATCCCGCATTTCGTCCCAGTTTGTGGAGTTGTAGTGCCAAACGATACGTGGGTGTGATGACTGTGTGACCTCGGGTTGCATTGCGCAGGAAGCAGTGACCATGCCGTGGTCTGAGCGACCAAGGGGGGCGGTGACTGATATCTTATAGCATTCAGGTTGTGTAGTAAGAAGGAGATCCAAGGGATTTGAGCTGTGTGTTGGGATACGAGGAAAGTAAGTAGGTTGCTGAACCATATTGGCTAAAGAATTGCTGACTGCAAAGGCCTCGGCTGTTCTCCCCTGTGGATCGGTTTTTGAAGATCCTAGCCATTCCTTATTATGGACATTGAAGTCACCAACAATAGTGACCTCGGAGGAAGGATATTCAGAAATCAGATAGTCGGTTTTTTCAGAAAGGTAGTCAAAGAGCTGGACAAAGTTGTTGTCAGAAGGTGACCGGTAAATGCAACAGATGAATTTAGTTGCAGCCCTGAGAGAAAGTTTTATCCATAGTATGTCTTTTCTTCCAGCTTCTAAATTGGGGAGTCTGGTGCAGGGTATATTGCTACGGACGTATGCGCACACGCCTCCATGCAATCTAAAGGAAGTAAGGAGCTCATACCCCGGGAAATTAAGGTGATTAGTGGCTGTTTTGGCACTGATTTAGGTTTCGGTGAGGAAGAGGAGTTGGGGCCTGTTAGCCTGGAGGAAATGGTGGTTAGAATTTAGGCCACATATATTCGAAAAGGATATGTTAAATCTTGATGTTGGCGCCCCCTGTACATCCCTCTCCCGGAGATCCGAATGGAGGGATATTTTGCCTCCGGAATATTTTATACAAGGACGAGCCATCATCATTTTTGTTTATAAGGGAAACCGACTCATACACCAGAACCGGAAACGTCCGTTGGGACTTCACCGGCCCCTTAATGTATGGGATGGTACCTCCTCGGGCGTGAAAAAATCCTTTACTATTACGTAATGGAAAATTCCACTACCACCTGCTATGGATTGGATTGGATCAATGTCTACCAATTTAAAAATAAGATTAATAAAGGGACTATCAATTGTCCAATAGTTATGCTTTTCGACATAGTAGGAGGATACAAAACATTATCATTTTGCATCCATGCCTATTGTCAAACTAACCAAGACATTGTGTATAGAGTTTCCGATACGCCAGTCTTTAACACGTTGATAGCCAGAGCGGTCCCCAGGGGCCGCTGCCATAGTTGCCTGCTGGGCCTCGGCGGTCTCTGAGGACCGCCGGCGCTTAACTTCAGTTTATCTATCTCTAGGCCAGTGGACCTCTTATCATGTACATTTAAATGAACATATGGGACCGCTCAGTCTAGTAGAGTAGGCGAGACATAAGAATTTCGTAGATTTTTGTTTTACATTTTCTAAAAAAGCTTTTTTATAAGGAAAATAACTACCAAATGTCATCTTGAACACTATTTGTTTACCAAAAGAGAACAACGTAACTCTTTATTGGAATAGTAAATAATAAACTTCTACATATTTTTTTAGGTTATATAATTTTAGTAATTGCGCTGACCTGTAATTCATCTTATTTATGCAGTGTCTTAAAACACTGAAGACAATCATGAGGCTGAGACAATCAGTACAGTCTGTACATACTTTTTTAACATTGTTTTTTGTTATTTTACCATTTGTTTTTTTTTTCTGATAATATCCTTTGCAATATTTGTGCGTTTTGTGCGAAGGGCCTTCTTTTTTTCCTAAATGATGCTCACGCTTACTAGGTTGCACTTTAGGAGTAGGATTTTCCTTTCTTTTAGTGAATTTTCTTAAAAAAAATTCACAAATGAGGAGATCCCGACTTTTGAATTTTGAAAAAATTTCTTCAAATGAGCGCTAATTAAGCCCCCCAGAACACATATCCGGGGTCAGTTTCAATTTATATATATATATATATATATATATATATATATATATATATATATATATATATATATATATATATATATATATATATATATATATATATATATATATATATATATATATATATATATATATATATATATATGTATCACACCGATAACTCAAAAAATAATGGGCCGCTTTTGTTTAAATTTGGTGAATAAATTCCTTTTGCAAATGACTTGGATAAGTTTGTTAGCCAGGAAAATCTGCCAAGATTTTCCCGGAAAATTTTGTGTTTTCTTTTGAAAAAAAATTATATCTCCGGAATTAACAAAGTAAGGGCAACCAAATTTGGTGCACGGGTGTATGTTCTTATATGTAAGTTACCGACCAAAATTTAGCCCTGTAGCTCAAAATACAAAAAAGTTATAGGCAATTAAAGAAAAATAAATTGGGGTTTTCCTCAAAACGTCAAAGTTGCGATTTAAAACCTCAAAATCAGCCACATTTAGGCAAAGAACTTGAATCTAATACGGGCTATGGAAATAAAATGTCTCAAGAAGAATGTTTTACAAACCCTGAAGTCTTAGTTTCAACCGTCATTTTACTAAAATATTTCCAGAAAATTCATTTCAAATAGACCATTTCTCTGATGCTTGGCAGTAGCCTTAGCTATAGAGTTTATCGTTTAATGGTATATAATTTTTGTCGAATTTTCGTAAAAAATCAATAAGGCTCAATATAGCCGTAATTATAAAAGATATGAAAAAAATTTGTATATATTAATTATAGGGTGTCTTGAGCTACATCTGAAAAAAATATTTCTACAATCACAGGTGGCCCATAAGTCGTTGGTGATACAATTTTTTTTTAATCAAACACGCCTTATGTTATTGCATTTTCCATCGAAATATAATGCATGTTTGTAAGAAAAAAATTCTGGACGCAGCAAGTGCGTTTTGGTAGCGAACTTTATTTGTTTATGTAGAAATCATTGTTTGTGAAATTTTTGTAAAATTTTGGTAATTAGTACCTAATGTTTAATGAGTTATTGTAAAAAAGATGTTTTTGGATTTTCGCAAAAAAGTTGTTTACAAGTTTTGTCGAAAAGCTTTTTGTAAATAATTATATCTTGGTAGGTGGCTAAATACCTTGAAGAAGTTTGTTGGCCAGGAAAATCGGGTCAGTTTTTCGGATATATTTTAAGTTAGTTTTCGAAAAATATTTGCCCTTTTCCAACAACAAAGTTATTTTGATAAAATGTGGTACATTGTTCCCACTATAGAGGTTATACTGGTTATAAAAACCATTTTTATGAAAATTCACTACCATAACGCACTTGCTGCGTCCCGAGTTTTTTTTTATTTCAACAACATACCACGAGGGCTCACAGCCTAAATACTATCGTACCGTGGGTGTCGACAAGGAGGAAAGATGCAACTTGTTAATTCTGGACTTAAAGGTTTGGAGGTTCGGAGGAGACGGAAAAACATGTGCCGGCAAGGAATTCCGCAACTTGAAAGTCCTCGCGACAAAGGAGCGGACATAACAAGATGTTCTATGTCTGGTGACCTGGACAGTAAAAGGGTACATTAGCTCTGTTGCCGTGGTAGATCTGTTGGGGGTAGCAGGTGGAGGAACTATGGAAGAAAGCCCCTCTGAGCAGTTCCCGTGCAGATATCTATAAAAGAGAGAGAGAGAGAGAGAGAGAGAGAGAGAGAGAGAGAGAGAGAGAGAGAGAGAGAGAGAGAGAGAGAGAGAGAGAGAGAGAGAGAGAGAGAGAGAGAGAGAGAGGTCACCAACGGCACGTCTGTGGTGAAGGGATGGTAGCCTTTGGGTGAGGGTAGGGTCACCGATGAGACGTATATCTCTCTTCTGAATGGAGTCCAGGATAGCGAGTGTAGAAGCGGCAGCGGCACCCCAGATGTGGAAGCAACCAACACCGCTAATGCTTCTTTGCAGAATCCAGGAACAATTTATAAATGGTTCGAGAATGTGGCAGAGATTTCATTTTTTATTTTTTTTTGAGCGTAATTATAAGCTTAGTTTGAATAAAAATTTAGGGTATTGGCAAACGACCTTACGTCTGGTGAATAGTTCCATTGTGGACCTTTTGAAAGCTGTTTAATCAGGTCTATTTGTGTGAGTAAAGAGGCCTAAAATATTACAAGCAATGATATAAATTCAATAACACTCAAAAGTGAGACGTTCAGGGATGTTTCTGTATTTCCCGTAAAAGCAATACGACTTTTAAAATGCCCAATCAGCGATTTCTGGTAAAAGACGTCTTTTCTGTTGGCGCAATATATTTATTTTCCTCTTTTGTTTTTTTATTACTCATTTAGCAATATACCATTTTTTAAAGATGTTTTTGGAGTTTCTGATAAACTGGAAATATGTACAAAATAATGAAGTTTTTTCCTAAAAAATGGACGATATTTGATAAGTTTTCAGTGAACAGAGTATATTTTTAAAAATGGTTTCTAGTATTTTTCCCATAATTCTAAGTCCAGGCATAGTAACTTACTTTTGACCTGGAGTAATGTTAGCTTTTGTTATTATTTCATGAGGGCTGCCAAGTGACGCACCTGTTGAACATGATAGTTCCAAGGCAGTGAGAGTTGATGATAACGATGATTTATCTCTATTTTCTTCAAAACTATGACTGCAATTTTTTTTTGGGTAATTTAGTAATTTTAACAATAAAAAAGGTTTACAAAATAGGAAAGCTAAAATAATTTTTTACTTCCTTTCTGCATGAGCAAGAGCTTTCATGCCAGAAGTAGAAGGCACAACTTAAGACTGATGGAGACGCTGCGTTTTTAATACCCTTCTTCCACTTGGGTAAATAATAAAAGTCTTAATTAAAATGCTGTGAACATTAATAAGAATATTTCGGCAGCGTATCCGATTTTATATTTAAGGCAGCCCACCATGTTTCTCTCCTTTCTTTAGTGGATGTAAACCTAAAAATAGTGCCAAACTGACGTGCCGCCACTGAAAATCGCAAACAGCAATGTACTTAGGCATGCAGAGACACCGTTGCCACATCCACAGGCAATCTTCTACAAGCAATATACTTTTTCATTATTTTGCAAAAACAAAACTCAAAACCTTTATTGCAAATCAAGGTAACACATAAAAATAAACTCTCAGTATACTTGTATACTGTTCACAGACAAATACGAGCCACAACTGTGGATTAATACAAATCTAGATACTTCACATGCAGCAAGATAAAGATTTTAAATTGAGTTTTCTGGTTATATTTACATAAAGAAGGGAGAAACCAAGGAATATAACGTTTGTAAATCTTTACATTTATAAATAGGCCCTAGTGTAAGTGTAATATCTTAAGTAACAGAAAAGTAATACATTTATCATTCTCAACTTGTCATCATATTCGGCGATTTAAGGATGAATTATTACATAGCGGCAACGCTTGAGCCACCACCCAATCAGAGCAGAGGACCGATGTAAACATAGAGTGCCTTGAATGTTGGCTTCAAACAATTCGGCTGCGTGCCGAGTCTATTCTCTGATATATAGTCAAAGGTTGAAAGTCTGATAAAACGACATTGACAATTGACAGTTCGGCTAGTTCGCCATAACCTAATAAAACACCCTTAGACAATGTGTAAGAAAACACCAATGTTCTTATTTTAATATCTTACATTAATTACTAATCTAAGGATCTTATAATACAAATAGATGCGCCGTAGAGAGTAGAGTCCAGAAAAGAGAATAGGCATAGAAGTGGAATGGCTTTATAATATCAGCTGTTGTATGGCAGTGAGGTTATTAGTTATTAGGTTATTTTAATTTTAATATGTTTAGAGAGAGAATGAGAGTATGCATGCACATTGCACGTGTTCATCTTTTTCTATAAACAAACCATTGTTAACGACGTTTTTGTGTGGGTAGTAAGCAGTGCTATATGGACATTCATCTAATTTATTGTAGTTTAGCTGAGTTAGTGTTTATAGTGACTTTATTTCGAGTTTTTCACACAATCAAAATGGTAATGTCTTGTTCTGCCTACGGATGCACAAATCGCTTCAATAAACTGAAACCTATCTCGTACCATAGGTAAGTTCTCGTAGTTATAGTCTGGTCATGTCTCAATAATATTTTCCGGCAATTTAAGCTTTCCTACTGACCGAGCTGCCTTGAAAATGTGGCTAGTTGCGATGAAACGTCAAGGTTTTCAGCCATCCAAAACTTCGAAAATATGTTCTCAGCATTTTCGCCCAGATGATTTTATTTATAATTTTGGAAGAAAAACATTAAAACGGCATGCAGTACCATCGATCTTCAACTGTCCCAAACTTTTAACGAAAAAAACCGACAAATCATGTTCATCTAGATTAAAATCAAAGACAATAGAAGAACCAGACACAATAAGGTAATTATATTCTCACTCTTAGTAACAGGTATGAGTTAAAATTTGGTTTGGTGAATTTGCAGTTTAACTCCCGAATGATTTGAAAAATATCGATTGCTGATAGATAAAGTTTGCTATCATACATGCACGGTAACACTAATCTTACCCTTTGTTCTCCTGTATTAGCCGAGTTATTAGCCTTCAAACTTTTTCTATCACTTCAGCACTTTCACCTGATTGCCTTAGTGTGGCCCTGGCGTACTTTATGGTTCACGGCTCCACTATCTTTTTGTCTCTCACTGACGCTGTCTTTGCCATTTGCTTGATCAATAGCGCTGTCTCTTTTCACGGTCACGGGACAAGATGTCACATATTTCGTTCTAACACTCTGCGATATCCCGTTTTCTAGAAATTCCATCGGCACCGTTTTCGGTTGCTTCCCCTCGTACGCCGTTGCGCTTCCTCCGCCGGGATCTACTTTTCCCTAACATTCTTTGTACCCTTCGTTAGGTCCCGGCTAACTGTCTGCCCATTGGTCGGCGGATCTTGATATTCCTACGCGCACCGCTGCTTTTGCTTTGGTCGGTTTTACGTGCTCAGTTTGTAGTTGCCCTTTGCGTTTAAAGTTGCACTGGGTTCCTTTCGTTTGCTATCATTTGTTGTTCCTTTGTTCTTCTTTCATTGTCCAAGTGGGCCTTATGGCTGGAGAATCTGTCTCTGTGTTGCCGATGGTGGAACAGTGCAGTTACAACATGTGCGGTTTTTGTACAATGAGAAACATTGAGTTTTCCGCACTGTTGTGGAACGACGTTGCCTTGACTTATTATCTGAGGGCGCACTGCTCTGCCACACATGCTGCCCCAGCTGTTCGCGCAAGGTGCCGCTTATGTACCGCAGTGGAGTGCCTGTCTTCAATTGCGACAGGCGATACACACAGAGACATCATGGCACATGCAGGTTCCGTGGGCCTGCGCTGGCTGGGATGTTCTTCGCGGGGGCCCACATCGGCGTGCAACAGGTGTGTCACCTGGTAATGATATACCTGTCCCGTAATCCACTGCGGGTGCGTTTTGCTATGGCGGAGACGGAGTTGACGGCGCACACAGTGGTAGATTGGTTTAATTCCATCCGGGAGGTGCTCGTCGATCATTTCACCGGGATGACGCGGGCGATTGGGGGCCCCGATGTCGTCGTAGAGATAGACGAGGCGAAATTTTCCCGGCGTAAATACAACCGTGTGCGTCGTCTGCGTGGCCAATGGGTGGTCAGGGGTGGTTCGCTGGGTGTTTGCGGCCAGGCATGCATGGTTCCGGTGGCTGATCGCAGTGCGCTGACATTGATGCGAGGGGCTACAGCGATTTGGGGGCGGCGGGGTTTCGTAATTTCACTTTGTGGATCCCGAAACCGGCGCGCATACGCAAAATATAGAGCGCCTCTGGCTGGAGGCTAGACGCCATGTGCGCAGGGCCGGACTCGGGGAGGCTCACTTCGATGGTTATTTGGCTGACGCTATGTTCCGGAGGCGCTACCTCGACACCACCATCCGACTACACCACTTTTGGCAGGCTGCTGCTGCTCTCTACCCGGGTCTGGAGCACCTTCTGTGGTAGTTCGTCTCGGACTCCATGGGCGTCCCATGCCCTGTCTCTTCAGCTGGCTACGGTACGTTTACGATTTTCTTCTTTTTTTTCTGTGCAGTATCTTCACTGTTGTTTCTCCGTCTCAGCGCCGGGAGCAGGGTGGTTTTGATAGGGGGGGGGGGGGCGTCGTGGCCGGCGATCCTTAAGTAGACGCGTCCTGTCATATCATGCATTGCGAGAGCGGCCTTGCCGGGAGGTGCTTTCTGCTCTAGGGGCCTGCCTTGGCTGACCTTCCTGCACCTAAGGGGCAGGTCAGGTCAGGCCCCTATAGCAATAAGCACCATCCGGTAATGTGGCTCTCGCGATGCATGGACGGGATCCGTCTACTCCGGTGGGGGCGGCGGCTTGGGTTGTGGGTTTTCCTTCCCCATCTGTTTACCTCGGCCGGCTGGCCGTCTTCCTGGACGCCCTCTCAAATGGAATTCGGGATTCGACAACCTTGGGTCACTGGCTTCTTTCTTCAGGGTTTGCGGGGTTGGGGGAATAGGAGTCCAGGGGATTCGGTTTGGGGGCTTTCTACGGTCGCGCTATATCCCTTTTCCGCGTTTTCCTCCTCCATTTTCCTTTTTATCTTCTTCCCCACCCAGCACCCCATTTCGCTCCTGGTCCTGTAACTTTCCTATGGGGGGTGAGCAAGGATTTTTTCCTGTGGCCTCTTGCTCTAGGGGGGTTTTAAAGGCTTTCTGTAAATAAAAAAAAATAATTTTAATTCGTCCGGGAGTTTTTCTGCAAATTTACCGTTGGTTTTATTTTTGTAGCCCATCAACAATTGTTGTGCCTTATAGCACCAATATGTTGGACCCCTCGTCAAGTAGCATGCATTCTACGAGTGCTGTTGCATTTGCTATCACTTTTGCTGCCGAGGTTATTACAGAACGAAGTTTCACCAGTTAAAAGGTATGTATTCAATAGGTCATAAAATAAGCATTGAATAATTTCTTTTTTAGGAAGAGAACTGTACCTGTGTATGCGGGTGATGCTATACATGATGATTTCAATGATGCAAAGGAATGCAAGCTTCTTTATGAAATTGCAAATAAAACAATTGTAAGGCAGAGGAAATAGATAATAATATTCTGAGGACCAAAATTTCGAGATGCGAAAAGAAAGTGGAGGGCTTGAGTGATCTCGTAAGGCATTTAAAAACAACAGAAAGAATTAGTTCGGACTGCCAGTTGGTTTTGCGGGGTTTTTTTTTTTTTTTCATAAGTATAAATAAGTTAATCTAACAATCTTGTGTTATTGCCAGTTAAATAAACATTATCATAAGTATAACGTTTATTATTTCGGATCCCAACATACCAATAACTGTATACAACCAACTAACAATTTAGAAAATTGTCAACCCTGGCCCATTTCTACCCTAATAAAGGGACAAAGTATGTATGTATACAGTCTCTATTTTTTAACATTTTGTGTTATTTGAAGCTGCCGTGACAACATACTACTTGGTTCCGCATCGAGGTGGCGGCACATGCTTCGTGTCTTACCACTCACTTAGTGCTGGAAGACTGGCTACCATAGCCGTATTACTTTATAGGTGTATTTTCGCTGCAATTAGTATGCCGTACTGACGAGCTCTAATTAGAGCGAAACCGGTCTAAGGTTCTAATTGTGGTGAAAATACTTCTAGCCTTACATACTTTGTCCCTATATTAGAGTAGAAATGGGCCAGGGCTGACAATTTCTAAATTGTTAGTTGGTTGTATACAGTCTCTAATTTTTAATATTTTGTTATTTGGAGCTGGCGTGACAACATACTACTTGGTTCCGCAACGAGGTGGCGGCACATGCTTCGTGTCTTACATCTCACTTAGTGATTTTACATATGTTAGAGGTATGTATGTTCAAATACCATTATTCGCCTTGTGTAGTAATTCAATAAGAAGGAAATGACAAAATACAGAACAAGTTAAATTTATTAGGACCATTAGCTATAAAACCTTTCAATCAAAATGTTTATAATATAACTCTCCATGATGAGATTACCAACCAAAAATATTTGTCTGGAATCTAATTTACCTCTGCTTTCTATATATCAATCATTCCTAATTGTTCATACATTACAAGAAACTAAATGTAATTGTGTGTCTCTTAATACCTTTCGGAAACTAGTGTGATAGTGTTCCAAAAAACTTAAAAAAAAAAAAACCTAAATAAAGTAAAAAGAGTTTAATATTGTAAATATCTGGGAATAAATCTTGATTTTTAACTCAAAACACATTGAATATATATATATATATATATATATATATATATATATATATATATATATATATATATATATATATATATATATATATGTATGTATATATATATTATTTCAACAACACACCACGAGAGCTTACAGCCTAAAGACTATCGTACCGTGGGTGTCCACAAGAAGGAAAGAAGCAACTTGTTAATTCTGCACATGAAGGTTCGGAGGAAAGGAATTCCACAACTTGGAAGTCCGCGGCAACCTTTGGGTGAGGGTAGGGTCACCGATGAGACGTATAGCTCTCTCCTGAATAGAGTCCAGGGTAGCGAGTGTAGAAGCGCCAGCGGCACCCCAGATGTGGGAACAGTATTCGAGGTTTGGCCTTATTTGTGAAGTATATAAGGTATAGAGATTAGCTGGTGAAAAGTATTTGCAGGCCCTGAAAAGGAAACCTAATTTCTTAGCAGCCGCTTTTGCAATTGATGTGACATGTTGGTGCCAATTGAGATTTCGATCCACAGAAATGCCAACAAGTGAAAAGAACTCATTACTTTGAATAACTTGGTTGTTTATTGTGATGGGTCTAGGACTGGTGTATCTCTTATGAGATAGAAAGCAAGACTGAGATTTGGTGGAGTTGAATTGTACAAGATTGCTACTTCCCCAGTCTAATATTTTTTGGAGATTCACAGAGACAGAACCCTCCATGAGTCTGCGATCCTTATCTAATTGGACTAAAGAGACAGGCTTAGAATATTGTATATTTGAGTGGAGGGTGCTGTCATCGGCGTAACTGTGAACTCGGTTGGATGTGCTAGAGAGGAGGTCATTGATGTGGAGAAGAAACAAAGTAGGGGCTAGAGCTGAACCTTGAGGGACTCCTAGATGAGTTTGTCACAAATGTCAATTTAAATATAGACGTTTTTTGTTTGTTTGCTACACGCTGGGGCATACCAAAAGAGTGTAGCTATAAGTAACAGTACATTGCTCTGGGGTTCACTCATTACCTGGCACAGTCAGGTACTAAAGAAAAGCAATCAATAAAAATCATTAAAATATATTCTACATTTTATTGAGACTAAGTAAAAATAATATAAACATCAACTAATATACCGCTAAACCTTTTTTCATTTACATTTGTACAAAATTTATACAATATATAAAGATGTTGCTTTTTTGGAAAACAAAAATATATAAAAGAAATATCTAAGAACCTATAATATCAACAAACAGTGGCAATTATTAACAATAAATTATGCAAAAGTGTTATAAAAAATACATATAAGCTATTAAGACTTAATTTTAAAAAAAAATGAATCTATAAAAATAACATTATACTGGATGATCCAAAATTAAATGGCAATACTATAAAACCGATAGCTTTCAATAAAATAGACAAAACAATAATATGACATAGAAAAAGAAAGGGGGGACAATGCTTCCCAATTTTTCTATATGGTGCTTGTTTTATTAATTTTTTTATCGGTTACTTTTAAAATAATTTCTCAATTTTGAAGATGTAAAAAATATAGACCAATAACTCTGTTTACTTGAACGATGCTCAGAATAATATACAAAAGATGGATGTCTTCTGATATCTTATTTTTGGGGTTGCAGGATATTCATTTCTATTAAACACCAGGTAAACAATTAACATTTTACCCCAAATCTAAGAAAAGAAAAGCCTCCGGAGAAATTTGTTATTGTTCTTATGTTGTGTTATTCATTGTAATTTTGCTCTATTTTTTACTGTAATTATTCTTACCAATGTTACAGGGTTATTCATTACAAATTACCCACCCCTTATGATCGTTATTATTGCCTAAAGAAACAAAAAGTGTAAAAGAATGTTGTGTGGTTATGACTGAATGTTGTTAAAATGCTATCAAAAGTACAGTGACAAACTTTATCAAAGTAAGCTTTGAAAATGACAGCTATTGTGTTTGATAAGTGACATTTCGTTAAAGAAATAGTCAAAACAGTTTACAGCGAGGAAGAAAAAGTCCAAATCTTTACTTGTTATATAAAAAATAACAAAAATATACAAAGAGCATATAGGGTGTTGTATCCCAAATCGTTCAACACCATCACAAAATACTTTCAAAAATATTTACCAAAAGATGAATCATACTTCCAATTTAACAACAAACCACACCTTTTTTAAACTTTTTTATAGTCAATAATAATGATGATAAGGGGTGGGTAATTTATAATCAATATCCCCGTATAATTTTTTACTATATTTTTTTGCTACGTTCATTTCCTAGATGATGTGTAACGGTTATGTTTTAATTATTACCGTAACTCCCTTACTGACATAACGAGAACCTCAAAGGAAGCTTAAATAAGAAAAAGTGACTTTACTTTTGAAGAGCAATTCAAGTTTTGTTGTGAAAAGATTTATTGACAATTCGCTATTGACATTTACCATCGTAGTGCCCTTACTGCATTCCCTTTATAGACGTTAAATTAAAATATCAACAGACGGAATATTTGTCTTAAGGAAAAAGATTGTTATTAGAAGATGTTCATGGAACAGAAAACTATCCAAGAGGGTATTCCTAATTGTGAAAATACATTTCATATTAATTTCATATTACAATAGTTATACGAAAATTCGCTAGCATAAATCCAAATAATATCGTTTATAATTAAGTAGGTCACATAGAAATTATAATTATTGACCTGGAATTGCTCATATTACATAAATAATAAACAAGTTGGAATGGCAGAGTACAGTATAAGGAATGCTGACTGATGAGGTTTGCAATTTGTGAATTATTCGACTCACTTATGCGCTATGGAATCATTTTTTGGGGTGCTGTGTCTGACTCTAATCGTGTCTTTTTAATACAGAAATTGATTGTTAGAATGGTGGCTGGTGCGGGGTTTCGTGAATCATGTAAACCTTTGTTTAAGAAGTATTCCATTCTCACCTTTTACGACGCTTACATATATGAAATTTGTTGCTTTGTTCATAAGAATTATCATTACTTCACAGGAAATCAAATTTATCATGGTTATGCTACCAGAAATAGAGACATTTTGAGGCCTAGTGCACATTGTACTGCCCTATACCAGAAGAATGTTTATTATAATGGATGTAAATTTTATAACCAACTGCCATCTGCTGTGAAAGCCTCTAATACTTTTTATACTTTTAAGCACACCCTAAAAAATTTTCTGTAAAAGACCTGTTACTCTCTCGAGGACTTCTTTGTTTAGATTAAGTGATGTGCTTCATGTTTGTACTGTGCTATATTTTAAATTTTAATTTTAGTTTTACTGATGTATCACTTATACTGGCATTATCACGAACAGATTTTATGCTGTATCTGTGAAATAAATATCTATCTATCTATCTATCTATGTAGACCAAGCAAGGTTATAAGTAGTGTTGTTGGTAAACATTAGCGAGACTTTTAATTTTAATTATGTAGAGATAAGTAGAGACTTTTAACTTTTGCTTTGAAAATGTAGACACTAATATTAGAGATTTTTGATTAGATTCTTAAAATGTAGACGTGAGAATTTTAATTTAACTATGTACAGATTTGGTTTTAAATTTATTCGAAGTTAGTTTTAAAAAGTTGTTAATTCGTTTTATTATTTATTAAATTTTTATTACAAATTACATCGTTACCATGTCCATATTATCCTAGTTATAAAACAGTTAATCGCTAATTATCCTCCGCTTCCTTAAACAATGTTTGTAAATTGGAAATCAAGAAGCAGGAGAATATCATTGCATAGATGAATATTTACTCCAGAATGACGTAATAACATGATCTAATTAGAAACTAGAGGTGGAAATATTAACAAAGATGCCGAAAGTCATAAAGTTGGAAATTTACGAGACAAGTTGACAACTGAAAGAAAGGCCGACAAAGTAAGCGCTATTGTTAAGCAATAAAGTATATTTGACAGTTACTGGTCGCAAGACCGTTGGGACTGCGAGGCCTCGACGGTGCCCGTGCAGAAACTGACGCGAAACACATGCATCTCTGCATCTCTCTCATGCACATGGAGGTAGATGAGTAACTAAAGGAGAGCGACAATATCACCAGCAGAGATTGACACACGGAACAAACTCAGCCGGCTACTTGGGTACACGTGCAATGCCTGGATCGCTGCGGTCTGCCGACAGACACTACAGAAGCAAGAACTGCGCTACCTCTCGAGTTCAGGAGAGTTTTCTATCAGTCAAGGAAAGTAAACGCCTAGTGTAATTATCGTGTAAGTGCTGCAAATAATTTCAGTTTGGTTTAGTGTATTGTAACATCCTGCTTTAAAGAAAAATTGATTGAACAGTGAGTCTTTAGTAAACCTCTTAATGCAGTGACAAGTTGTTGACAGCAGTTTCAAGTAAACACTTTCGAGTTTTCAAGTTCAAGTTCTCAATTTCAGTCTCAGTTTCAAGTTTGTCTTTATGTCCGATTTTTCCGTATACGTTAAGACATACCTTTGTCTCAGAAATTACTGTTAAAATACCGTTTTGCTGTTCCGATTCAAGTACATCAAGTTTCAACCCCAGTGTCTGCCTAGCCTTTTCATTGTACATTGCACGTACACTATCTTCCTGTCGCCACTTCTGCAAGCGTTTTCTACCAGTTCCTGACTCCTCTCTTGGGGAAATTAAGCGCCTATGGTAAGCGCTGAATACAATGTTACCCTGTACAGTTTCTACATTCCGTCAGCAGGTTAACTCCTGTGGGACTTCAGATGTAGGTCCAGACCAGCTGGTGAATATTTTGAGGTGTGAGCGCACTACATGTGAGTCATTTACAACTTTTCGAGTGATCTTTAAAACTAGACAGACATAATATTCCTACATCATTTAAATTTTTCATTAAAGTGCAACATTAATTTTAAATCAGTCAAAATGAAAATTTTAGTTGGTGCGATTGATCATTACATAAATGTATTCTGTATAATGTCAAAATATGTAAATTAGGAACATTAGAATTATATTAATTAATTGACATTTTGCCCACGAATTTTTCAAACCTTCAAATGTTTTAGAGTAATAAAAAAAGTAGCTTGTAACCTTTCATTTAAACAATAGTAAACAATTACTTAATTTTACAATATCTGAGCTTCTCTCACAAACTTTTACGAAAACAAAAAATACTCTGGCCAGAAAAATTAACTAGAAATTGACCTAACAAATTAAAATTGAGAGCATTGGTAGAATTAAAAGAAAAACCTTTAACTTTGCATTTGATATTTATTTTATTTCTTTGTAATGTACAACTTATATTTGATTTACCAGGAGTCTTGATTTTAATAACTCCCATTATTAATTTGTCAATAAATTTAAATATTTGTGTTTTTAATATTTGTTTTGATTGAATAACAAATTCCTCATTTAACCTTCATGAATTTTGGTGGTGCTATAGATGGAAATTCTTCATATCTATTATCTAGATCTCTCAAACGAACTAACTAACATAGTGCCGGTGTTTTGACTCGAAGATTTCATAAATCCAGGATTTTGTGGAGAACAAGATTAAAGCTGAGCAAGTATTTGATTGTCTTTTCATCTTTAAACCAAACAGTGTGTTCTTTATCTTACAAAATCAAAATATGAGAGATAAGTGCAAATAGGTTAGGGTTTGGGAGGTGATTATGACCTCACTATTGATGGGATTTAGGTCCAATTGAAATCTGTCACAAGATATCAATTGCGGACAAACATCAAATAAATACACTCAAGTTTTTAGGCTTAAATTGGTACAGATGTTGATGCATAAAGTGATATGGAGGACACATTGTTTTAGTAATGGGTGATAACTGATATTATTTAACAAACACAATACAAAATAACTAAGTAAAAAAATTATTTAGGAAGAAGTAAAGTAAACAAAATAAATAAAATTACTGTGACATTATATTATATTGCAACACCCTGAAACTTTCTAATTAACATAAGAAAGTCGACAGTAATAGAAAGAATATTACCAGTAAAAAGTTCCCTTCTCATTTTCACATAAAAATTTAGTACACTATTAATTATGAATCATCCTGTGTGTATGTATATGTATATATATATATATATATATATATATATATATATATATATATATATATATATATATATATATATATATATATATAATCTCTATGATGATGATCTCACTGTGAAAACTTAAATAGTCTGCAAAAATATTAGACAAATAGGTCAAGGTCTTATTTTAACAATATAAACACAATCTCTTCAACATATATAAAATAATTATTTTTTTTACTTTAACAGCCAAGGAAGACAAAGTAACATAAAAGTTTAAAAAAAAACAGATCGTCTGGTTGCTGCAAAAATAAAATAGGTGCATTACATAAATTTCAAGTGTATCGAAAAAATGTTTATAGTATACTTAGGACTGTAAACGTATTTTTTTTTCAATATTAAATGGACTAATTAGTTTTTGTAGCAACCAAACGATAGAATATACTGCAGTGACGATACTATAAACCTATATTATATTCTTCCTTATTTTTCAGTACATCAGTTCGTAAGAACCCCCAAAATAAATATAGGGTATGAGGTTTTCAATTGATAGAACGTATTTAATAATAAAAGCAACAGCTGAAATGCTAGACCTTTGAGTGTTGATTGATTCTCTCTAGTGATTCATTTGAATGTCCTGAACCTCCTGAACTTAATGCTGGTCCTGGGGGATAAACAAAAGTATAATATATAAATAATAATATTTATTTGTTCTTGTAAACAAATTACAGATATTTGAGTACATTGTAATGATATAATCAGAGAGCCTCGGTGGTTCAGAGGTAAGAACGTGTGCCTCTGAACCGAAGGGTACTGGGTTTAATTCCAGGGTTCTCCTTTCACTTTTTCAGTACAAACTGTAACATTAACATCAACCGAGGTTCTGGAATTGTATTTGAGCAAGTTGAATGTCTGCATGTGTAACAATTACATTTCGTTACTGCTTTAATTATTGAAAATAAACCCGTAAAAGACTTAATTCAGAGCCGACAATCCAATATCTGTAAGGCAATTCATGTTTTGGTTTCGAAATTATTTTCATGAAAAGTTGCTAAATCTTCAAGTACCGTAAACCCCTTTACTGCATTTCTAATTTGTACGTTAAAATGCATTATATGTTTGTCATGGAAAACTACCTCGCATTATTACTGAATTTCAGGAACAAACTGGCATTTAAAATATACGCTAGGAATGTTCGAGAACAAAATATTGTTTATCTGTAATTTTCCAGTGATCTCACCCGAGAAAGACCGTTGAAAACGTTGCAGTAAAATTGGCGGCAAACACCTTCAACTGTGAACACAGGAGGTGCGACGTCGGGATTTCACCACCGATTGGAGGTCTCGTTTTATCTCATACGAAGAATGGAGGCTAGAAAGAGCTCGCGCACAGTCAGTAACGTCACGGTAAGAATGTTTGCGTGCAGCGACCTAGCAGTTGCCGAACCCGACACATTAGCAGGGACTCTCTGCTGAGCCTTCATAGAGTGAACACCGTCAGTTTTCGGTGGCTATTAAATTATCTTAAAACGGGGTTGTAATGTTCTTTCTGTTATCTGTACTACCTAGTAATTATTGTCAGTGATTGTTCAGAGTAATTCAAGTGATTTTTGAGTCTAATTAAACATCGTATTCAGTATAAAAACGCGAGCTAACTCGTGGCTCTTTGTTTCGAATTGTTGATTTCTTGTCATGATCAGAAAGAATTCCTGGTTATTATCGAACCTTAAGTCAATTGGTAGTGAATTTTACTTAAGCAAATTCACGTTTTAATTGCGATTTGCAAAGTTTCCATCAAGCGAATTCGGAACATCGACATGGTTGTCAAATGGTCTTGTAATATTGGAGCAGTAACATCCACCAGCCCAATAATCTCTGATGGGAAGTCCCAGTCGTTTTCCCCAGTTTTTCCGCTCTTATTGGAGTCTGGAATCTGTATCAGGCACTCATGATTGACACCACCTGGAAAGCATCTTCACAGGGTCATCAGATAACTTAGTACCGGAAGACTGGTGAGTCTCAACAAATATTTTCTCTGAATCAGCAGAATTTTCGTGCCAAAATCTAAAGTTAATCTGAAGTTTTAATAACCTGAACTTTCAAAATCACATAATCAAGTTTGAGCTAAACAATGTCAGGGAGGTGCTGTCAGCATAACTATATATTTCCTGTTTAATCTCTAAGATTTTGTCAATTTTGTAAATTTAAACACACAGTTTTAATTTTTTTAAATTGTAATTAGCAAATTTGGTCTGTAAAATATCTAACCTATACATTCTCTTTAACATCTCTTATTTTTCATAATTAATATAGAAATTTCATGTAGGGAAATACTAATAGATATTCTTTTTTTTTTTGGAACCTCACTCAAAAACTGGCCAGTTAATTCACTAGAAAACTTAGTAATTGATTGACAAACGTCAAGTAATTTACCTAATCATTTGTCTTTATTTTTGAGCGATACACTAAGTAATTAACAGTAACATTTTAGTAATATGCAACTATCTTTATCTTATTGTTTTAGTACATGTATGTAAATTAATAATTTCTTGCTCTTGAGATTATTACTATTTATCTGAGTTTTATTTGTGTGCAACTGATGATTATCTGAGATTTACTAACCATTTTTTATTTCATTTTGTTTGCTATTTCAAATTTAATCTATACAAATAAACTTATATATTTTGTTATATTAAAATATCTGTTTAATTGAAGAGAAACTCCTCCCCAACTTCTTTCTTTTGGCATCAGCACAAATAATTATTCTTTCTAACTATTATCTAGATATCTAAATTTCTATGTAACCTAGCACTAGTCTGGAGAGCCCACAAATATAGGACTCTGGGCAGTGCGAAGCAAACAAAGGAAGAGAACATGAGTATCAAACTATATCCAGATCTGTCAGCCTCCTAAAAAGTGCTGCTAATCTTAATAAATTTGATAATCTGATAGATAGCTACTTTAGGGTAGGGTGTTATAGGCAATTGTGACCTCACCATTGAGCAGATCTATATCCACCTGAGGTCAATCACAATATAGCACGGTTCTTGTACCTTAAGCTTTTTGTTTGAAGGAGGTAACACACGTTCTGCCCTTCGGAGGGGGCGTAAATAACTAAATTTGGTACATGTTTTGAGTGTACCAAGAGCTATAATCGACAGTAATAAGAATTCAATTGAAGCATTTTAAAGGGTTGATAAGTGATGATTCACCCTTAAAATGTGACAGAATTTTTTAACCTATTGGCGGATTTAAAAAATTATTATTTCATTTTATGGGGAATTTAATTCTAAAACTTTTATTAATTATAGTAATTTTGAAAAAACTTTGTCATTTTCAACAAAATTCCGAATAACTAAATACACGTATTAGAGCTGTGTTATTTAAAATCATCGGAAATTCAAACGTTGGCTATGAAATTTAACGTCAAACTTGACAATCAGGAAAAAAGTTTTAATAAAAATAATTTAATGGAAAAGCAAACAACTTAAACAATAGAAATAACATAACATTTGCACCGATAAATTACAGAAATTGTTCAAAATGATCACTGTTCTCTCTCAGGCATAAATTTATTCTTCGTCGAAAATTGACTCTATCCAACAACTGTTGATTGTTTCTAATGGGTGTGCATTTATGTGCAATGCGGCTCCACAATTCGGCTCGAGGCGCAATTGGCGAGGAATACACAAAATCTTTTAACATTCCACAAAGAAAGAAGTCACATTTGTTGAGGTCTGGCGATCTTGGAGGCCAAACTTGTGAGCAATTATTTCCTCTTCCAATCCATTTATTTGGATACTGGTGGTTTAAATAGTCTAACAGGAATACTGAAATGAGGCGGTGCTCCATCGTGCATAAACCAATGTTTCAGTCTAAGTTGTAGAGGCACCTTAGAATCCAGATGGAGCCCCAAAAACTTTACTCTCTTATTGAATCGTAGATTTCACATATAGGCTCAGATTCAGATGCGCACCCACTGGAGAAAAACGAAGAATTTCAGTCTTCCGTGTGTTACGAACCAGACCATTTCGCGAACACTAGGCTGACACCTGAGACACACACATTAGCTGCAGCACCAAGCTCTTCAAAACTTTCCCCTGAGAGTGCAGCAGTGGTGTCATCTGCGTTACAAAGTTAAGCTGTATTATTGGAGATTATAAACAATATCGTTAAGAAAAATTGTAAAAAAAACCAGGGCACAATATGCTGCCCTGTGGCATGCTGCTCGACACGGCCTAGAATCCAGACATATAGTTCTTACCTGCCTGTCGTATCCTGGCCTGACTTCTCCCAGGCAGGTAGCTTTTTAGCCATAAATATGTATTTCCTTTTATGCCATAATGCCCCAATTTTTACAATAAAAGGGAATGGATGACCGCATCAAACGCTTTGGAAATGTCGAAGAACAGTCCGGTGGATTTGGACCCACTATTTATGTAATCCAAGACTGCCAGGTAAGTGCTGAGTTGACAGCCGCCTACGAAAGCCAAATTGGCACGGAGACAGCAAATTGTATCTCTCCAAAAAGGACCCGAGTCTTAGCAGAAATGCCTTTGCAAAGATCTTAGAAAAAAACTGCAGCAGCGCCATCACCCTGTGATTGTCCAAAAGACGTAGATCTCCCTTCTTAAATCTTCCTTGCATAAGACGAAGCAATCGTACAGTAAGTATTCATTACATATCTTCATCAACTGACGTGAGACATTTTTGTATCTTACCTTTGATAATTAATAAATCTGTGTGTTCAGAGAACAGGAAAGGTGGGCAGAAGGGCCGTAATAGGCGTAGAAACATATTTGTTAAAAACACACAAAATAATGAGTAAAAGTAGTTTAGTTTAATTCTTTACAGCAAGGAATGTAAATATTGCAATTAATTAGAGGTCAGAATTGTATCGATTGGCATTGAAAATATCACATTTATTATGTAAACAGTAAACAAAGTAAATTCGCAAGGTACGCAGGAATGCTAAAGTCGGCAATTTGGAAGGTTGCAATCTAATGAAGAAACTATAAGTAGTAAACAACAGAGTAAAAATGAAGTCAGTTAAAATAAGATCTTACGATGTAGACAGTTAATTTAGATTGCTTCAGATGTAACGACACGATACTTGTGATTTAATTATGTAAACATAAAAACACTGTTCAATTAAGATTCACGATGTAAACAGTCTACGTTAAGTTCATTCAGTTGTTATTAATAATGTTATTGTTGAGTTTCTGTGAGTTGTTAAATTTATAATTAAACTGTTACCAATGTTCCAATACGCTTAGTTCGACGACTTTAATCCTATAAATATCCTCCGCTCCCTTAAACACTGTGAGATAAACAATAAGCTAGGGTCTGGGTGAATAAATATTACTGTTGACCTCTTTATTGTCGGGATTTACATCCAAGTGAAATTCAATAGAGAGGATTCATCTTAAAGACGGAACAATTACAATTAAATTATACTGAAAATTGAGTAGTATTATTTAATTTACCTTTCATATTCCTACCATTGGTCCTGAATTGTGCTTGAGGCGGTGGTGGTGGCCCCCTCTTGTAATCTCGCCTATCATCTCTACCATCTCTATCTCTACCGTCTCTATCTCTACCATCTCTATCTCTACCATAAGGATTATAGGGGCTTAGCGGAGAAGGAGGCCCATACTCGGAATCGTACGTCGGCGAAGGGCTATCCCTGTCGTAAGGCGAGTACGGCCTGGAGTCTGGGGAATACCGCGGGGGCGGTGATGACATGCGTCCTAGAGGAGGAGGCCTGTGATCCCTGGGAAATAGATCCGGGGGTGGCGGCATGAAGGGAGGGACCCCCGTCAGTGGTGGTGGCATAAACGGAGGAGGTGGGGGCAAGAAGGGTGGCAAGCCAGGCAACGGGGGTGATTTGGTGATGTGATCCCTGCCTCCATATAGTAAAGGTGGAGAAGCGGGGGATTCAATGTGAAGGGGGGATGATATTGGTATTTCACCATTCTGTTCCAAGTGGGGCTGCATTCCTACAATAAAGATATTATGTAACCATTTTACAATGAAGTGTGTATACAATTGACTCACTGTTCTGTGTCTTTTCTTCATTGAGTACACGTTCTTGCATTGTTAATCTATTTCTTAATTGAGCAGCTTCATGTTTGGCATCCTCCAGTCTCCTCTCGGCCTGACGATAACTCACCCAGTTGTCGTTTACTTTTTTCTCCAACACAGAGATCTGACTCTTCAGTTCGACCTCCTGAGCCAGGATCTCCTGTTTGAGAGCTTCGTTCTGAGCCCTAGAAAAAAAAATATATATTTTAATAGTTAGTTTTGTTAATTATTATTATTAAAAATATGGTAACCCTGAATATTTTGAGAAATTCAAAGATGTATGAATTAAAATCGAGAGGTTTCTTATCAGAATTTTGTGAGGTAAATCGAGCAGGATCTTAAACTTAACCCCAACAAGCTGCGGGGTTACTGATCACAATTATATAGTAAATCTTGCTTTCCAAATAATCTTTCTGGGCAGGAACTAGTGGATGGTTTCGCCTCCCATTTTAGGAACAATTTTTCTCCTAGTGGCTCCCAATGGTTCAAGCACGAATAATAATGTGAATACTTCCTTTATGAACAGATTGGATGATATTAATATCTTAAGGGCAGATAAAAAAAATCAAGGCTAATTTTTCATCTAGTCCTGACTTGGTACCTGCTTCTTTTGTAAAAGACTCTCTAGGTGCTTTTCTAGTTCTGCTTACAAAAAGTTTTAACCTTATACTGGAATCATCTGCTTTCCCTGAAGTTTGGAAATTATCACGTGGTTTTCCGACATTTAAAGCAGGCGAAAGGACTGTTTTTTCCAATTATCGTATGGTGTCAATTTGTTGTGTCTTCTGTAAAATTTTTGAAGCTGCTTTATATGAACATATATCCTTTAACATAGAGAATAGATTATCTATTTTTCAGCATGGCTTCATGGCAGGTCGTTCTACATGAATTTAGTCACAATGACAGTTTATTGATGCAGCTATTGAGGATCATAGCCAAATCGATGTTATATATACAGACCTTTCAAAGGCTTTTGACCGCCTTAATCATGCTCTTATTATTGACAGGTTGCACTGTCTTGGTTTCTCAGGGAATCTGATCGAGTTATTTAAATCGTATCTTAGCGGACGAAAGCAATTTATTGAAATTAAGGGCTATAAATGAGATAGCTTTGAAATATCTTCTGGAGTGCCACAGGGCTCCATCCTTGGTCCGGTTCTTTTTACTATTTGTATTGATAGTATATCAAACATCTTGGAAGTGCCTCACTTTGACAGCCACTTCGCCAGATTATATGTCGGAGAATCTATAGCCGTAACAATAGGTCTCATTGATTTTCCCGGTTTATGAATTTTTGGGAGACAATATTGTTTGGGGACTTTTGGATTTGCAACTTGTAACGTCTTCCTAAGTTTTTTATTATAACGTTGTGACAACTCTTTAAAGTATTTTTCACCTCGTTAATCATTTTTGGTAGCAGGTTCTTGTTTAGTTGTGTATACGGTCCTGTCTTTATTGCATTACTCACTCTATCTTTATAATCCTTTTTGTCCAAGATCACGACCTCATTGCCTTTATCTTCATTTGATTAGAATTCTTGTTTTTAGTGGACTTATTTTTGTTTTTAGTGGACTTATGTTCTTTCAAACAGCCGGTTTAAATTTCTTACTAAATAGATTAATAAAATTTCCTTTAAGTTTATTATTATTTGCTTATTTGTTTATTTGTGTAAATTATACAGTACGCTAATACAATACATCAAATACTTGTGCTGTACAGTAACGTAATTTAATATATAATGTTATATCCAAAAGTTCCTTAAACCAAGCTCCGTCACTGGTTTGTAGTCCTCTGCGCTCTGTCTTTGATGCAGATAAACATTCTGAAACTTGTCAGGTAAAGTAATAAAGGAAGTTCAAAAACCCTGTCTGGCAATTAAAATACAACACACAGAAAATTTGCCTGCAATTTAGTATCCCTCTCGGTATCGTTCTCTACCTAAGACTCTGTATAAAAGGTTATGTTAGTAGTAAGTAGTTAAAAAAATTTCATTCCCTGATGACACTAACTTTGTTAGTGGAACGATTGTCAGGTTTAAAAAGATGTGTTGTGGCGATTTGGGTTCTCCAAGTATACTTATCAGTGCTCATCGCAGGTTCCAATCTTCATTTAATAATATTAAATATTTGTGCTTTGTCATCCTAAGGCACTACACTGTATAAAATACTCTTTGTAACCTGTATATGTTGAACGAATTTCTTTTCTGTTAAGTCAGATAGAGAAGGTATAAAATTTTTTAATGTAGCCTCACTACACTTTTTTCAGTACTTACTTATAATTTTGCAACTCTTCTTGCATGAACTTGATTCGTTCGATAGTAGATGTGGCCTCGCCTTGCTTTTCCATCCACATAGATTCATGTTTACTCAATTCTCTGTAACAGATTATACACAAATTAACATTAACTAAAGTATAAACGAACAAATAGAAGCAATAATATCACAAACCCTTAAGAAACAATTCTTGTAAGTTAATTTTAATATAGGGACTTCAAAAACAACCCTTGAATTTGATTAACAGTATCCAGTTATTATATGGATTTAAAAAATACATTATATACCTCCTGTATTATATTTCTTTAAAGATTTTTGAAAGTATGTTGAAAAAGGGATTAATTGAATTTCTTGAAGAAAACAAAATACTTCCTGAAAATCAGTATTGTCACCAAACAGGAAAATCAACTATGGTTGACGTAATAAAACGCATCTGTTCGATGTGTTTGAAAATGGAAAAAAGGCAGAGATCACATTTTGCGATCTCAGCAAAGCATTCGATTCTGTGGATCATGCATAAACTTTAGCATTATGGTCGCAGGGGTGGGGTTCATGATCATCTGTTCAGATCCTATCTTTTGAACAGATACCAGAGCGTCTTGTGGAATGGAAGTTGTTTTTCAGGGGTGTTTTATTTGGAGTTCCTCAAGGTGCGGTGTTGGGACCACTTATTTCTGATATATGTTGATGATCTTGCTGGGTGTATTGACTCTTTCAGTACTTATCTCTCTGCCGTTGACACAAATTTTTGTGAACATGAGAAAACATTCCATATCAAAACAAGCAGAAGAATAGAAAGGACAGATAAGTGGTTTGGATTGAATAAACTGAAGTTTAACAAAGACAAGACGAAGACAGTGGAATTTTCAACTAAAGAAAATAAAAGCAGAAGTGTAAAATGCCTAGGAATATTGACAGACCAGTCTCTAAACTGGACATCTCACATGGACGCTTAATACAAGAAGCTGGCTGTTGTATTAGGTGGTTGATCTGTGCTACTTACCTTGCTGCAAGGACTGCCTATGTTTCCAACTTTCAGTCATGACCAAGCTATGGTCATCTGAATTAAAGAAGAGGGCTGTTACAGTAAGAAATACAATCAAAGCCCTCAGTAGAGTGTCTGGCAGAAAAAGCTCTAGAAATGTTTTTAAAGAACACAAGATACTTACTGTAGTAAGCTTGTATATACTTAATTGTGTCCTGTTTGCTAGTGGTCATTTAAATGACTTTCCAAGGAACAATCAGCATCATTCGTACTCAACGAGACATGGTGAACAATGGAGAATTGTTTTTTATTTCAACAACACACCACGAGGGCTCATAGCTTAAATACTATCGTACCGTGAGTGTCGACAAGGAGAAAAGAGGCAACTTGTTAATTCTGGACTTGAAGATTTGGAGGTTCGGAGGAGAAGGAAAAACATGTGCTGGCAACGAATTCCACAACTTGGAAGTCCTCGGGACAAAAGAGTGGGCATAACAAGATGTTCTATGTCTGGTGACCTGGACAATAAAAGGGTGCATTCGCTCTGTTCCCCTGGTAGATCTGTTGGGGGCAGCAGGTGGAGAAACTATGGAAGAAAGTTCATCTGAGCAATGCCCATGCAGATATCTATAAAAGAGAGATAGAGGTCACTAACGGCGCGTCGGTGGGCAAGGGATGGCAACCTTTGGGTGACGGTAGAGCCACCGATGAGACGTATAGCTCTCTTCTGAATGGAGTCCAGGATAGCGAGTGTAGAAGCGGCAGCGGCACCTTAGATGTAGGAGCAGTATTCGCGGTTTGGCCTTATTTGTGAAGTTTATAAGGTATAGAGATTAGCTGGTGAAAAGTATTTGTGAGCCTGGAAGAGGAAACCTAATATCTTAGCAGCTGCTTCTGCAATTGATGTGGCATGTTGGTGCCAAGTGAGATTTCGATCCACAGAAATGCCAACAAGTGAAAAGGACTCATTACTTTGAATAACTTGGTTGTTCATTGTGATGAGTCTAGGGCTGTTGTATCTCTTATGAGATAGAGAGTAAGACTAATTGGGCTGAAGAGACAGGCTTAGAATATTGTATATTTGAGTGGACGGTGCTGTCATCCGCATAACTGTAAACTGGGTTGGATGTGCTAGAGACGAGGTCATTGATGTGGAGAACAAACAAAGGAGGGGCTAAAGCTGAACCTTGAGGAACTCCTGCATTAATTGGATACAGTTTAGAGGAATGGCCATCCACGACAACAGAAATGCTCCGGTTGGAGAGGAAATTTGCTGTCCAGGTACAGAGTTTTGTTGGTGGGCCATAGGCCCGAAGTTTATTAAGCAGCGCTGCGTGCCAGACCTGGTCGAATGATTTGCATATGTCTAGAGCAACAATCTGGGATTCACCGTGTAGTTCCATAGACTTGTTCCAAGAATGGGTGACAAAGGAGGTCGGCAGTTGTTCTGCGCTGACGGAATTCATACTGCCTGTCGTGGATTAGACTGTGTTTTTCAAGAAATTTTAGTAATTTAGTGTTTATATACTTTTTCATCACTTTAGAGACGACTGAAAGGAGAGAAATAGGCCTGTAGTTGCTAGGAAGCGCTCTGGATCCTTTCTTGCGGACAGGTTGTACTCGAGCAGTTTTACAGTTACTAGGGAATATGCCTTAATTGTAGGATGTCTGAAACAGACGAGTCAGGACACAGGCAAGTTCTGGTGCGCATTTTTCGAGAACAATTGCTGGGATCTCGTCAAGGCCAGAGGCTTTCCTGGTATTAAGAGAAGAGATCATCTTTCATACCTTTTTAGTTTTGAAAATGATTGATTTTATGCACCGCATTGGGGACTATTGGTGGTTGAACATTTGAAGGTGGGTTGAGAGTATAATTGCCGGCAAACAACGAGGCAAAAACTTCAGCCTTGCCCAGGGCGGTAGAAATGATTTCATCCCCTGAAACAAGAGGTGGGAACGTGCTCTTGCAGAAATTATTCCTAATAGATTTAGCAAGAGCTCAGGAAGGTTTGCTGCCGTTAGAGCTTGAGAGGGTTTTGTTTTTGATGTGGTTACTAGGATTGTGTAGAAGCGTTTTGTGAGCTTTGACCTTTTCAAGTCTGGCCTTGTCACAGGATTTAGAGAACCAGGGCTTTTGAGTGGGCGAAGAGGTTTTCTGTGTACGTGGAATAAATAATTCCATGCCAGCTTGGATGATTTCGATGACGTTTTGTTAGATATCAGAGGGGTCAGGATGAGAGAAGCAGACAGACGCCCATGGAAAGGAGGAAAAGTAATCTCGCATTTCGTCCTAGTTCGCGGAGTTGTAGTGCCAAACGATACGTGGGTGTGATGACTGTGTGACGTCACGTTGCATTGCGCAGGAAGCAGTGACCATGCCGTGGTCTGAGCGACCAAGGGGAGCGGTGACTGATGCCTTATAGCATTTAGGTTTTGTAGTAAGAAGGAGATCCAAGGGAGTTGAGCTGTGTGTTGGGATGCGAGGAAAGTAAGTGGGTTGCTGAAGCATATTGGCTAAAGACTTTCTGACTGCGAAGGCCTCCTATGCTCTCCCTTGTGGATCGGTTTTTGAAGATCCTAGCCATTCCTTATTATGGACATTGAAATCACCAAGAATAGTGACCTCGGAGGAAGGATATTCAGAAATCAGATGGTCGCTTTTTTTCAGAAAGGTAGTCGAAGAGCTGGACAAAGTTCTTGTCAGAAGGTGACCGGTAAATGCAACAGATGAATTTAGTTGCAGCCCTGAGAGAGTAAGTCTTTTCTTCCAGCTTCCAAATTGGGGAGTCTGGTGCAGGGAAAATTGCTACGGGCGTATGCACACACACCTCCATGCAATCTAAAAGAAGTAAGGAGCTCATACCCCGGGAAATTAAGGTGATTAGTGGCTGTTTTGGCACTGATTTGGGCTTCGGTGAGGAAGAGGAGTTGGTGCCTATTAGCCTGGAGGAAATGGTGGACGGAGTTCAGGTTAGAATTTAGGCCACATATATTCGAGGATACGTTAAATCTTGATGCCGGCGCCCCTTGCACACCCCTATCCCGGAGATCCGAATGGAGGGGTATTTCACGCCGGAATCTTTTGTAAAAGGAGGAGCCATCATCATTTTTGTTTACAAGGGAAACCGACTCATACACCAGAACTGGACATGTCTGTTGGGACTTCACCGGCCCCTTGATGTAAGGGGTGGTACCTCCTCGGGCGTGAAAAAATCCTTTACTATCACGTAAAGGAAAAGTCCACTACCACCTACCAAACGCCTGAATGAGTTCAGAAACTCAAATATGGCCGAAAGTGGACCTAGGTTGTTTCTGAAGTCAATGAATCAATTTTTCAACATATACTTCAATACTATGCTAAGTTTTTAAGTGAAACGGTTTAGTTTCTTAATTTCTCGGGAACTTTATTAGTGATATTTCAAAACTCCATATCTTCTAAACGACGAGACCGAATTTCAAAAATAAAAAAGCAATGTATAGGGAATCAAAAGCTTTTTTCTACGAGCAATCACACGACCCCTATTCCCATTTGAAAAAAATTGAGGGATGACACTCCGGTTTAGGAGGGTAAAGTTTGGGCTATACTTGTTGCGTCAAAAGTTGTCCCACTCACAACCAAACTTAACACGTGTCAGGTTTTGCGACAAAATCTTTTCCTGGCAGTTATGGCTTCCAGCTAGTTTTAAATAGGCCACCTGTATATTAGAGTTTCAGTACTCATGTAATACATTAACATTGACATGTCATGGAATTGAATGGATTGAATATAATAAATAATAATGTTGATAAACTATAATATTCCTTGATACTAGATAGAAAATCAAAACATTTTGGATTAAATATATTTTAGTTTTGTGTTATTTCCGTGTGAAAATTTACTTGAGTGGTCAATTATAAACTGATTTTATGAAATTTCAACCCAAACAACGAGTAATTCAACAACTTAACATATTATGCACTTACTTCTGCATTTGGGTTTCTTTTTCTTTGAAGTAATTCGACAAAACCTCAAGTTTCGTCTGGGCCTCAAGCTTTTCCTTATCTGCCTCCTCGTATTTTCCTTTTAATTTATTGATCTCATCTACTGTAGCATGCAGCTTCACTTCGAGGTTACGTCTATTAGCTTCTTCACCTTGCAGTCGTTGAATGTAAGACTTGTTTTCAGATTCCAGTTGTTCTAACTGCGCTCTCAAAGAACTAGCATCAATTAGTGATTTCAACGTTTCCGAACTATTCTTAGCACTCTTTACAGTTTTAATATTTTCTTTAAGTGTAGTATATTCTTTGGATTTTATTTCTAGATTCCGTCGAGCCTCAATTAGCTGAACCTCCAATGACTGGATCTCTTTCTTGTAGGTTTCTTCTTTACCTGCAATACCAAAACTGATTTCTTCATATTTTTGCTTGAACAAATTAACCTGTGATTCTAGAGTGTTTTGCTGTAACTCTTTCTCTTCTTCTATTTTAAGTATGTTAAGAAGGAGCTTATCTAATTCGCTTTGCAATTCCAAGACTTTTTTGTTACTTATGTCTAGTTCTAAATGGAGCTCGTGATTTTCCGTATCTTTGATGCTCAAAGTTTCATTAATCGAGTTAATTGTTGATTGTTGTTCAACTAATTGCCTCTGGAGCTGTTCAATGTTAGCTTTCAATGTTTCGCTACCACCCTGTGAGCTTAGGATATCCGACAGCATTTTGTTAAGTTCCATGCCTACTTCTGTGGAATTCTCCAATTCTTTTTCCAGAGACTGGATCTGTTCTTCTAGTGCAGCCTTTTCTTTTTGCATTTCCGTTAACTTATCGTTTAATCCTTCCACAACTGCATTTGGAACTGTATTTATCAAGTTGTCAATTGTGGTGCCTTCGATTTTTTCCTGTAATATTTGGTTTTCTTTTAAACATACTAAATATGCTTTTTCTAATTTGTTTATTTTAGCTATTAGTGGACCCTCTCTTCTACTTTTATCTATTGAAATGTAACCTAATAGGAAAAATATAACGGAAAGTGCCGTTGTGACTAGGTAAACGAACAGTTCTGATGTAAAAACTGCAAAATCCATGTTCAAACTAGTTTGATAAGATGATTCTGATGGTATAGCTTCTTCTTTGGGTCTCTTACATTGCGAAGATAATGGATCAGCATCACAGTAACCATCTGCAACAACAAAAATTACCTAAAATTTACAAATAATAGTTATAATAGGCTTTATTTCTACCAAAAATATAAACTAACAAATTATGCATATTTGCTTTGGTAGAAAACTGTCAATCTAAAAAAAAAAACTCTGGACGCAGCAAGTGCGTTATGGTAGTGAATTTTCATAAAAATGTTTTTAATCTAAATATGTGTGTTTTCTTTTTAAGAAAGCAGGCATCAATTTTGGTTACCAGTATAACCTATATAGTAAAAACAATGTGCCATATTTCATAAAAATAACTTTATTGTGTGAAAATGTACAAAAATTTCCAACAGTAAACTTAGTGTTCCCCAAAAAACTCGTTTCTTGGTCAACCTTATGGGTTAATAGCAAATTGGGCTATTTAAATATGAAGCATTTGATCAAAATTCGCTACCATAACGCACTTGCTGCATTCAGAATTCCTTTTCTTACAAACATGCATTATATTTCGATGGAAAATGCAAAAATGCAGTAACATAAGGCGTGTTTGATTAAAAAGAAAGAAAATTTGTATCAACAACGACTTATGGGCCACCCTGTGATTGTGGAAATATTTTTTTAAGATGTAGCTCAAGACACCCTATAATTAATATATACACATTTTTTTAATATCTAGTATAATAACGAATATATTGAGGTTTATTGATCTTTTACGAAAATTCGACAAAAATTATATACCATTAAACGATAAACTCTATAGCTAAGGCTACTGCCAAGCATCAGAGAAAGGGTTTATTTGAAATGAATTTTCTGGAAACATTTTAGTAAAATAAAGGACAGTGACCGTTGAAACTAAGACTTCAGGGTTTGTAAAACATCCTTCTTGAGACATTTCATTTCCATAGCCCGTATTAGATTCAAGTTATTTGCCTAAATGTTGCCGATTTTGACGTTTTAAATCGCAACTTTGACGTTTTGAGGAAAACCCCAATTTAATTTTCTTTAAATGACTATAACTTTTTTGTCTTTTGACCTACATAGCTAAATTTTGGTAGGTAGCTTACCTATAAGGATATAAACCCGCGTACCAAATTTGGTTGCCCTTACTTTGTTAATTCCGGAAATATAATTTTTTTTCGAAAGAAAACACAAAATTTTTCGGGAAAACCTGGGCAGATTTTCGTGGCTAACGAACTTATCCAAGCCATTTGCAAAAGGAATTTATTCACCAAATTTAATCAAAATCGGCCTATTATTTTTTGAGTTATCGGTGTGATACATACATACATACATACATACATATATATATATATATATATATATATATATATATATATATATATATATATATATATATATATATATATATATATATATATAAAATTCTTTCGAAAGAACACAAAATTTTCCGATTTTCCTGGCTAACGAACTTATCCAAGCCACTTGCAAAAGAAAGGCACCTACCAAATTTCATCAAAATCAGTCCATTATTTTTTGAGTCATCGATCGGATATATATATATATATATATATATATATATATATATATATATATATATATATATATATATATATATATATATATATATATATGAGGAGGTAGGAATTATTTCAGGGGTAGATTCAGGTTCAGGGGGGCAAAATAAGTAAAATAAACACATACGTTATAGTTCGAATGTCAACCATTCTTGAAATAATGATTTTTTAAATTTTTTTGGGAAACAAACTTTTTTTTTATTCCAGTCTTTTTCTCTTTTTTAACAAGTCAGTCACATGTGACCTAGGTGATATGTGCAAATCAATTTTAAATTATTTGTCAGAATTAGTTATCTGTCAGTTTGACATTAACTGGTTCACTTACGAATTCCTAAAATGCCTCAAATATTCACCCATGGGGAATACGCGGATATGATTTTTGTAATGGAAACTCAGTTCACGCAGTTAACGAATATCAACGGCGATTTCCAAACCGAAGGGTCGCTAATAGAAAACTTTTTTAAAGACTTTTCATGGGTGTTCAGGAAACTGGTGTTGTTCCAAGCGCAATGTTTTTTAATGAAAGAGAATTTCTTGACGTATGAATCCAAGAAAACATTCTTAACATTGTTGAAGAAAACCCGAGGTACGAGGAGGATTGGAAATCAACTCAGATTGTCACAGAAAGCCGTTTTCAATACGCTCAAGAAAAATAGTTTAAAACCTTCCCATGTTCAATAAATTGGACATCAGAACGAGATCACTACTAATTATTACGTAAATGAAAACTTCTGAAGCAATTATTACTGCCCGTTAGACACAAAGATAAGTTGCATTTTTCCCAATAAACTTTTGTCATTAATTTGCAACCTGAATTTTTACATCTAACAGCATTCCTGAGATCACTTCCCACAATTGGTAGTTGTAATGTCTTCCCTTTTTTCCAGGCGTAGGGGTTTTTCTTAACCCAGAGGGGGAGATATTGTTTCTAGTTACCATTAAGGGTAATGTATTTTCACCCCAACAGCCGCTATGGAGCTGTTGCTCGATCTGCCAACACCAACCCCCCACCCCATTTACTTATTATGAGGGAGGCCAGGCTAGGACTATACAGACTAGCCTGCAATGGTAGACCTAAGATCAACCCAGGCTACAGGGGCCACTGCAAAATTCAGGAGATCGTGAAGGAGCCCATGCTTGAAATGAGGTCAGACTTCGCGATCCCGCGAATCTGCAGCGAAAACAACTTTACAGTGGAAATCCCCGACCGCGAGGCATGGCGGGAGAAGACGCCGGGCATACCACGCGAAGCGCTCGTCTGGTTCACGGATGGATCGGGCGGGGAGCGTGGGACGGGGGCAGGTGTTTATTTGGGGCCGTTAATAAAGCTACAAATATAGTGTATTTTAATAATTGATTGAATCCCCCAGTTAAATAAGAAAACACTTGGCAAATTTCAAGTCGTTTGTCATTTTTCATAATTACGGCCGAGATTTCACGATTGCTGGTTTGGGTGGTATGCTATATGCCTGGTATTTATTTAGTTTGGTTACCGTTGATGTGTGGTTTATACCTGTTGGCGGTATTACCGCGAGGCATGGCGGGAGGAGACGCCGCGCATACCACGGGACACGCTCGTCTGGTTCACGGACGGATCCGGCGGGGAGCGTGGGCCGGGGGCAGGTGTTTATCCGGAAAGACCGAGGGTAAGTCACAGTATTTCCCTTGAAGCCCATGCAACGGTCTTTCAGGCCGAAATGTACGTCATCCTGCACTATGTACGGGAGAACAAAAGGAGGGGCTACACCAACAAGCGGATCCTCATAGCCACAGACAGCCCTTAAGGCCCTAAGTAGTCCACAGGTAAATTCCTGGCTGGGGAGTGAGTGCCGAGACGAGACGAGCGACGAGCTGACCATTTATGGGACCAGAACAGACTCTGGGTGTGACAAAGAGCACTGCCAGGGGAGCCATTAAGTCCTGGATCAGAAATCAACACAAGGTGTACACTATATTTGTAGCTTTATTAACGGCTCCAAATAAACACCTGCCCCAGTCCGTGAACCAGACAAGCGCGTCCCGTGGTATGCCCGGCGTCTTCTCCCGCTATGTCTCGCGGTCGGGGATTTCCACTGTAAAGTTGTTTTCCCTGCACATTCGCGGGCTCGCGAAGTCTGACCTCATTTCAAGCATGGGCTCCTTCACGATCTTTTGAATTTTGCAGTGGCCCCTGAAGCCTAGGTTGATCTTCAGTCTACCAATGCAGGCTAGTCTGTATAGTCCTAGCCTGGCCTCCACGATAATAACTAAGTGTAGGGATGGGGGAGATCGAGCAACACCTCCATGGCGGCTGTTGGGGTGAAAATACCTTACCCTTAATGGTAACTAGAAATAATAGCTCTTCCTCCTAGGTTAAGAACAACCCCTACGCCTGGAAAAAAAGGGAAAACACTACAACTACCAATTGTTGCAAGTCATCTCAAGAATGTTGTTAGATGTAAAAATTCAGGTTGCAAATTAATGACAAAATTTTATTGCGAAAAATGCAACTTATCTTTGTGTCTAACGGGCAGTAATAATTGCTCCAGACGTTTTCATTTACGTAATAATTAGTAGTGATCTCGTTCTGATGTCCAATTTATTAAACATGTTTTTTTGTACTTTTGGATAAATAAAATTTTTCGAAAACATTCAGTGACGTTTTTGTACCAAAAGAAACAAAACCTACAAATATTAACTGCATATTACTTTAAATATAATCTCGGGACTCGGGAGGATAACAGAAGGCGTGGTAAACATTCTCGTTGTTCCTGATGGAAGGAGGGATATAGAATAACCCTGTCCGCCCAAGACAATTCCATCTGGCAAATGGCAAAAGCCCTTCGCTCCCAAAAACTTCCGATATCCCCACTTCACGGCCGCAACGGTGTCGTATACACGGATGCGGAGAAGGCAAGTGCATTCGCAGATCATCTGGAGTTGCAATTCAGCCCGAATTATAACAACGTTGATCTGTCGCACGTAGCAAGAACGCACCACTATGTCAGGAGTGCCCTTCGGGCCACCCCAGACACAACTATCGAGCCGCAAATTTCGAAGAAGTTTCCCAAATAATCAAAACATTAAAAAAATAGGAAAGCTCTGGGATACGACGGAATCTCCAACGTAGCCCTGAAAAACCTCCCCCGCAAAGCCGTGGTATTCCTAGTTACGATTATGGATGCTATGCTGCGATTTCAACATTTTCCTTCCATGTGGAAGCTTCCCGGCATTATTAACATCCCGAAACCCAGCAAAGATCCGCCGTTCCCTCAGAACTACAGGCCCATTAGCCTACTATCAGTCATCGGCAAAATCGTCGAAAAACTGATTCGGAAAAGGCTGGCTTGATTCATCTCTGAAAATCATATCCTCCCAGACGAGCAGTTAGGTTTCAGGCACCAGCACTCCACCACAGACCAAGTCCTGCGTGTGGTGGAAAACATCACCGAAGGATTTAATAAAAACAAGTCAAACTGGTGCAATATTTCTTGACATTGCTCAAGCCTTCGATAGGGTTTGGCATGCGGGCCTCCTAAATAAACTTATATCATTTAATTATCCTCTCCCTCTGATTCTGCTAATCAGGTCATACCTGCAACAGACGAAGTTCCAGGTCAAACATCTGGGAGCCAGATCTAGAATGTTCCCAGCCACGGCTGGTCTCCCACAGGGTTCTTCTATCTCCTCTCTGCTGTACAATATATTTGTCGCAGACATTCCGACAGCGCCCCTAAACGTGACATACGCACGGTACGCAGACGACACTACAATCCTCAGCAGCTCCACTTAGCCGAGGATAATAACCGAACGACTTCAGACCGCCGTAGTCGAGCTGCAAGGCTGGTGTAGGAAATCTTGTCTAGCCATAAACCCCGAAAAATGTTCAGCAGTCCTATTTTCCAAGAGGAGACACACACCTCACGAACACGTATCATTAGACAACCGTCTAATTATCTAGCAAGATTCCGCCAAATACCTCGGGGTTTTCCTCGACAAACACTCCACATGGTCCCCATGTCTAACACGCCCGACGAAAAACCTCGATGTTCATCTCGAAACTGTTCCCACCTCTAAATAGAAATTCCAAATTGCCCATGAACAATAAATTGCTCATTAACAAAGTCATAATCCGGCCAGCCATGACCTATGCATCCCCTGCATGGGCCACCGCGGCCGCAACTCACATCAAGACCCTCAAATCACCCAGAATCAAATTCTGAGAATGGTTACCGGAGCGCCATGGTTTGTCAGTAACAGTCAGATTCATTCTGATCTGGAAATGCCTTCGATACTTGAGTTTATAACTCAACTATCCACAACTCAGTTCGCAAAAGCCGCTTCTCACCCAAATGCTCTTCTCCGTAGTGCCACCGACTACGATGAGCAACTTCCATATAAGCATAAGCATCCAAACCTTATACTTACCCGCTAACGCCCCCGCGGCAAAAACAGAATGGAAACATTCAAACCCAAACGTCATTGTGTGAAATCTTTCCGACGGAGGTAGGGACTAAGGTCCGGTACTCCATGTGAGGGAGTTTTAGTAAGTAGGAGTCTCACAGTACCTCAAAACTCCCACGCACTTCGATGTTGTGAATGAGGTCTGCATGCAGCATTTCTCCCTTCTGTATAAAAAAAACTCTGGACGCAGCAAGTGCGTTGTGGTAGTGAATTTTTATTAAATGCTTCAAATTTGAATAACTCAGTTTTCTATACACTTAGAAAGAGTTTAATTTTGGTATGTAGTAAGATATTTCCTAGGGCAAGATATCCACCAAATTTCATTAAAATAAATTTGTAATTTTTGGAGAAAAAAAATTTTCGAAAGAAAATTTAAATTTGAATAACTCAATTTTCTATCAGCTGAGAAAGTTGAATTTTGGTACTTAGTAAGGTCTCTCTCAAGGCAATATATATATATATATATATAGTAAATTTCATTAAAACAGCTTTGTTATTTTCGGAGAAAAATGTTTTTTTTTTTAAGAAAACTCAAAATTTTCCCGGAAAACCCCGTCCGATTCCTCTCTATTAGTGAATTTTTTTAAATAAAAATTCACTAAAATTCGGCGAACTTCACCAATGTCACTGTCACCGCGAAGTTTAACTATTATTAATTTTGTTCTGTAAAGTAAAATTACCAGCCATACTTATATTTGACAGTGTAGAAAGTAATTTCAAAGCCTGCTATATCAAGAATAATGTTCATCACTATGGAGCTGCATCATTGGAGCATGTTTAGGTAGAGATGTTTTGTGAGTTTAAATAAAAAGTCGAAGACGCAGCAAGTGCGTTATGGTAGTGAATTTTCATAAAAATGATCTGGCACAAAATATTTTATTATAACTTTTTTTTCTTGTAACATAGAAATCTAAATTTTGGTGTATAGTTTACTTTTTATATCGTAAACCTACCTACCAAATTTGGTTATCATAGAGTTTTTATTTTTTAAGAAAAAAATTTTTTTCAAATGAAAACTCAAAATTTTTCCGGAAAACCTCGTCCGATTTTTATGATTAACAAACTTATCAAAGATATTTACAAAAGGAAGGTACATGCCAAATTTTATCAAAATAGGCCCATTATTCTTTGAGATAAAATTTTTTTTTGAATGAAAATCAAAATTTTCCCGGAAAACCTCGTCCGATTTTCCTGGATAACAAACTTGTCAAGGCCATTTACAAAAGGAAGGTACATGCCAAATTTTATTAAAATCGGCTTATTACTTTTTGAGATAAGAATTTTTTTCGAATGAAAACTCAAAATTTTCCCGGAAAACCTCGTCCGATTTTCCTGACTAACGAACTTATCCAAGCTATTAACAAAAGAAACGTACATGCCAAATTTTATCAAAATCGGCCTATTATTTTTTGAGTTATCGGTGTGATACATATATATATATATATATATATATATATATATATATATATATATATATATATATATATATATATATATATATATATATATATATATATATAATATATATATAAATATATATATAAATATATATATAAATATATATATATATAAACATATAAAAATTGAAACTAACCCCGGATATGGGTTCTAGGGGTCCTAGTTCGCGCTCATTTGCAAAAATTTTTTCAAAATTCAAAAGTCGGGATCTCCCCATTAGTGAATTTTTTCTACGAAAATTCACTAAAAGAATAATTTGCACTTGTATATAAAAATTTCCCAAATGACACAAATAATTCGTCGACTCAAACAAATAAACATAAAAATAATCTCATACCAATACCATACGACATCAGTTACAGCGTCTAACAGACCTGCGCAATAATATCAAATATTCCGTTACCACGGCAACGACATACTAGATCTCATATAAGCTATTGACAATCAAAGGCGGTGATATTAAATATAAATGTTTCAAATTTGAATAGCTCAATTTTCTGTAACCCTAGAAAGCTGAATTTTGGCACATAGTTAGGTCTTTCCCAAAGCAATATGTACACCAAATTTTATCGAAATATCTTAGTAATTTTCGGAGAAAAAAAATTTTTTCGAAAGAAAACTCAAAATTTTCCCGGAAACCCGTGTCTGATTTTTCTGGCTAATGAACTCATCCAAGCTATTAATAAAAGAAGGGCACTTGCCGAGTTTTATCAAAATCGGTTAATTATTTTTTGAGTTATCGGTTGGATATATATATATATATATATATATATATATATATATATATATATATATATATATATATATATATATAAATCGAAACTGACCCCGGATATGGGCTCTAGGGGCCCAAATTCGCGCTCATTTGCAAAAATTTTTGCAAAGTCTCACCATCGATACCTCTCTATTAGTGAATTTTTAAATAAAGGACAAAGGCAGCCCAACAGTGCAAGACGAGCTAAAGAGCGGACGCGGACACATTCCAAGAAGCAGCGAACCGCGACGAATCTACAATTACACACATAACAATTACTAATTCATTATGATGTCCAGTTAACTTCAATTAACATTTTATTTAGACTTTTTTACATTTTCTTTCGTTTAAAAACTGATCTAACATTTTTCGTAATATTCGCAAAATGATGTTATATGATCCAGTCAAAATAAAACAGCAAGATATTCCGTCAAAACAAGCCGCCCACCCTTGTTTTCATTTTAGTTGCGAAAGACAAGATGATGAAGCAGCATTTGCATTCTATAAATAGGTTATGTAAATACTATAATACAAATAATAGCTTCCTAGATTCTATGCGTCTATTTTAACGGGTGCAGACCAACAATAAAATTGAAATTAGTTTGGAACTTACCAAACATAAAAACTTTAGTTTACAAAATAAACAACTTCACTACATCTATCACAATCGTTACATTTTCAAGAAACAACAACTGAAGGTTAATATGTATAAACGTGTATTGCTATTGTAACTAATTTGGAAATTGGAAACTATACATTCTGGCAAGGATGTTACCAAACACGCTGTTATATCAAATAAGACTATTTTAAAATTATAATAACAGCAAACCAAAATATTTTTAGATCGCGCCAAACTGAGACGTTACTACGTGTATGCAATATAAAGGTAATAGGTAATTAATAATATTGCCATTATGATGTCATAGAACTGACAGAGTCCAGGTCATTTTTACTAGTATTGTTGCATCATAAACGACCAAACAGGCGGCAAGTTACATTTTACTGTACAAGGATGGATCTTTATGCTTTTATTTACTTGCATATTGACTTTTAAGAAAATTCGAACACGCAGTAAGAGTTGATCAATTTTAATAAAATTTTATACCTAATGTGTGTTTAATCAAATTTGAAAAATGATTACATCTTCAAACCAACATATTAAAAAGAGTCTTCACGCAGCAAGTACGTTATGGTAGTGAATTTTCATAACAATGTTTTTAATAGTAAATATATCTCTTTAATGCAAGCAGGCATCAATCTCATTACCCGTATAATATATATATATATATATATATATATATATATATATATATATATATATATATATATATATATATATAGTAGAAACAATGTACCATATTTTATCAAAATAACTTATTGTTTGAAAATGTAAAAAAAAATTTCCGAAAATGAACTTTAAATGTTTCCTAGCCAACAAACTCCAGGTTAATAGCAAATTGAGTTATTAAAATTTGAAGGATTTAATGAAATTTCGTTACCAAAACGCACTTACTGCGTCTTGATTTTTTTCTTATAAACGCATTATATTTTGATAAAAAATGCAATAATATCAGGGTGTAAAAAAATTTATAGGTATCACCAACGATTTATGGGCCACCTCTCATTGTCAAAATAATTTTATAAGATGCAGCTCGAGACACCCTATACTTTATGTATACAATTTTTTCTCGTATCTTGTACAGTAACAATTATATTGAGCTTAACCATATAGGAATGTGTCAGCCTGTATATATATATATATATATATATATATATATATATATATATATATATATATATATATATATATATATATATATATATATATATATATGTAAATAGATAAAAACTGAAACTAAACTCGGATATGGATTCTAGGGGGCCTAGATAGCACTCATTTGAAGAAATGTTTTTAAAATGCAAAGTGGCAATCTCAATAATGAATTTTGTCTACGAAAAATTGCTACAAATTATAGACCATTAAACCATAAACTGAACTAAAGCTACTGCCAGAGTATCAGAAAAAGGGTCTAATTGAAACGAATTTTCTGGAAATATTTTAGTAAAATGAAGGACAATGACGGTTGAAGCTGAAACTTAAGGGTTTGCAGAACACTCTTCTTGCGACATTTTCTTTACATAAACCGTATTCGTTTCAGGGTCTTTGCCTAAATGTTGCCAATTTTGGCGTTTCAAATCGCGGCTTTGACGTTTTGGGGAAAACCCCCTATTTTTTTCTTTAAATACCTATAACTTTTTGTCTTTTAACTTACAGATCTAAATTTTGGTACATGGTGCGCTTTTTAACGCTAATAGAGAGGTCATGATGAAAAGCTTTTGAAAAAATTTCTTCAATGAGCGCGAATTTGGATCCCTAGGACCCAAAACCAAGGTCCGTTAAAATGTTTATATGTTCATATATATATATATATATATATATATATATATATATATATATATATATATATATATATATATATATATATATATATATATATATATATATATATATATATATATATATATATATATATATATATATATATATATATATATATATATATACTCGTGGTTCGTTTTTTCGTGAAGAGTTATGTTATAATTTATTGGGTTTAAATTCGTGGAAACTTCTTCATTTTTGGACAAAATTAAAACAACATTTGTGTTTTTGATGTAACGACGTTTCGCCGCCTCATGCGCGGCTTCTTCAGGTTATTTATTTATTTATTTCATTTTATATTAATTTATTAACATTGCACTTTTACGGTGAGACCAGTATGTTAAACCATCACTCAATTGTACTTGCAGGAAAATATACCTTAGTTACTATAGTTAATTTTAATTTCTAATCTTTGACTGCGTTTTTAGTGAATTTTCTTAGAAAAAATTCACTAATGAGGAGATCTCGACTTTTGAATTTTGAAAAAATTTCTTCAAATGAGCGCGATATATGACCCCTAGAACCCATATCCGGGGTCAGTTTCAATTTTTATATGTTTATATATATATATATATATATATATATATATATATATATATATATATATATATATATATATATATATATATATATATATATATATATATATATATATATATATATATATATATATATATATATATATATATATATATATATATATATATATATATATATATATATATGTATCACACCGATAACTCAAAAAATAATGGGCCGATTTTGATAAAATTTGGCATGTACGTTTCTTTTGTAAATGGCTTGGATAAGTTCGTTAGTCAGGAAAATCGGACAAGGTTTTCCGGGAAAATTTTGAGTTTTCATTTGAAAAAAATTCTTATCTCAAAAAGTAATAAGCCGATTTCAACAAAATTTGGCATGTACCTTCCCTTTGTAAATGGCTTTGACAAGTTTGTTAGTCAGGAAAATCTGACAAGGTTTTCCGGGAAAATTTTGAGTTTTCATTCGAAATAAATTTTTATTTCAAAGAATAATAAGCCGATTTTGATAAAATTTGGCATGTACCTTCCTTTTGTAAATGGCTTTGACAAGTTCGTTAATCAGAAAAATCGGACTAGGTTTTCCGAAAAAATTTTGAGTTTTCATTTGAAAAAAATTTTTATCTTAAAAAATAAAAAATCTATGATAACCAAATTTGGTAGGTAGGTTTACGATATAAAAAGTAAACTATACACCAAAATTAAGATTTCTATGTTACAAGAAAAAAAAGTTATAATAAAATATTTTGTGCCAGATCATTTCTATGAAAATTCACTACCATAACGCACTTACTGCGTCCAGGCTTTTTCTATTTAGAGAGGACATTTTATTGTCCTCTCTAAATAGAAAAACGCAAAAAAAATTAATATAAAATGAAATAAATAAATAAATAAAAAAACTCTGAACGCAGCAAGTGCGTTATGGTAGTGAATTTTCATAAAACTATTTTTTAATAGCAATAATGTGTTTTTTTTTAAGAAAGCAGGCATCACATTTGGTTAACAATATAACATATATAGTAAAAACAATGTGCCATGTTTCATCAAAATAACTTTATTGTTTGAAAATGTACAAAAATTTCCGAAAGTAAACTTAAAGTGTTCCCGAAAAACTCGTTTCTTGCTCAACCTTACAGGTTAATAGCAAATTGAGCTATTCAAATATTAAGCATTTGATCAAAATTCGCTACCATAACGCACTTACTGCGCCCAGAATTTTTTTTCTTACAAACATGCATTATATTTCGATGGAAAATGCAAAAATGCAATAACATAAGGCGTGTTTGATTAAAAAAAGAAAATTTGTATCACCAACGACTTATGGGCCATCCTGTGATTGTAGAAATAATTTTTTAAGATGTAGCTCAAGACACCCTATAATTAATATATACATTTTTTTTTTCATATCTTGTATAATAACAGATATATTGAGCTTTATTGATTTTTTTTAACGAAAATTCTACAAAAATTATATACCATTAACGATAAACTCTATAGCTAAGACTACTGCCAAGCATCAGAGAAAGGGTCTATTTGAAATGAATTTTCTGGAAACATTTTATTAAAATGAAGGACAAAGGTTTAAACTAAGACATCAGGGTTTGTAAAACATTCTTCTTGAGACATTTTATTTCCATAGCCCGTATTAGATTCAAGTTATTTTCCTAAATGTTGCCAATTTTGACGTTTAAATCGCAACTTTGACGTTTTGTGAAGAATCCCAATTTATTTTTGTTTAAATGCCTATAACTTTTTTGTCTTTTGACCTACAGAGCTAAATTTTGCTAGGTAACTTGCCTATAATGATATACACCCGCGTATAAAATTGGTTGCCTTTACTTTGTTAATTTTGGAGATATAAATTTTTTTCGAAAGAAAACACAAAATTTTCCGGGAAAACCTCGGCGGATTTTGCTGGCTAACGAACTTATCCAAGCCACTTGCGAAAGGAAGGTACTCACCAATTTTGACGTTTAAAATCGCGATTTTGACATTTTGAGGAGAACCCAAATTTATTTTTCTTTAAATGCCTGTAACTTTTTTGTCCTTTAATCTACGGAGCTAAATTTTGGTATGGTACTTGCCTATAATAATATAAACCCGCGTATGAAATTTGGTTGCCCTTACTTTGTTAATTTTGAAAATATAAAAAAAAAATATACACCCACGTATAAAATTGGTTGCCTTTACTTTGTTAATTTTGGAGATATAAATTTTTTTCGAAAGAAAACACAAAATTTTCCGGGAAAACCTCGGCGGATTTTCCTGGCTAACAAACTTATCCAAGCCACTTGCGAAAGGAAGGTACTCATCAAGTTTTATCAAAATCGGTCCATTATTTTTTAAGTTATAGGTGTGACACATAAATATATATATATATATATATATATATATATATATATATATATATATATATATATATATATATATATATATATATATATATATATATATATATATATATATATATACATATATACAAACATATAAAGTCTGAAACTGACCTCGGATTTGGGTTCCGGGGGTCCTAAATAGCGCTCATTTGAAGAAATTTTTTCAAAATTCAAAAGTCGGGATCTCCTCATTAGTGAATTTTTTAAAGAAAATTCACTAATAACCTGAAGAAGCCGCGCATGAAGCGGCGAAACGTCGTTACATCAAAAACACAAATGTTGTTTAAATTTTGTCCAAAAATGAAGAAGTTTCCACGAATTTAAAGCCAATAAATTATATATATATATATATATATATATATATATATATATATATATATATATATATATATATATATATATATATATATATATATATATATGTGCATCCGAGCAATAACTCAAAAAATACTCAACTGATTTGAACGAAACTTGGCACATATCTTTATTGTATTAAGACCGCCCACGAGTTCGTATATCAGCTATAACAGACATTTTCCCATAAGTACACCCAAATCACCACAACACATATTTCAGACCCTTACGATCGTTTCGTTGACCATGTCAACATCTTCAGAGGAAGAAAAATTCTAAAATAAAAAACTAGCTACGGTGTATTTATATCGCGTCAAAGTACTTTACTTACCGCAGGGGAGCTTTCTGTCTCCCCTGCTCTGGTGCCTACTCGTGAACCGCCTGCTAGGGAGGCTCTCGCGAGGGGGGTACGAGGTGCAGGGCTATGCGGACGACATTGTCATCATTTTTTTAACCTCAGGGCTTGTCCGCGGCTTTGCCGCCCCAATAGCACTGCAACCTTTGGCTTATTGTGCATGGCATTGTCATCATAGTCCAAGGAAAGTTTACACAGTCTGTGTGGGAGCACATGCAGACACCACTGAAAGTGGTGGAAAGGTGGACGGTTGGCCAAGGGCTCGGGGTGAGCCCCGAGAAAGCAACCGTCTTACCGTTTAGGAGAAGGAGGAAGTGGGAGAGCCACAGAACTCTCACTCTATACAGTCGAAACATCCCAATGGCCAGGTAGGTAAAATATCTGGGGTCGTATTAGATACATAGATAGATAGATAGGTGCTTTATTGTCCAAAGATAAAAATCTTATTGACAAGCAAAGTTAACATATAAAAGTAAAACTTGTCAAAATATAAAAAATCTCGGGACGCAGCAAGTGCGTTATGGTAGTGAATTTTCATAAAACTATTTTTTAATAGCAATAATGTGTGTTTTTTTAAGAAAGCAGGCATCAAATTTGGTTACCAGTATAATCTATATAGTAAAAACAATGTGCCATGTTTGATCAAAATAACTTTATTGTTTGAAAATGTAAAAAAAAATTCCGAAAGTAAACTTAAAGTGTTCCCGAAAAAAACTCGTTTTTTGGTCAACCTTATAGGTTAATAGCAAATTGAGCAATTCAAATATTAAGCATTTGATCAAAATTGGCTACCATAACGCACTTACTGCGTCCAGAATTTTTGTTCTTACAAACATGCATTATATTTCGATGGAAAATACAAAAATGCAATAACATAAGGCGTGTTTGATTAAAAAAATTTTCATTAAAATGTTTTTAATAACAAATATGTGTGTTTTTTTAAGAAAGCATGCATCAAATTTGGTTACCAGTATAACTTATATAGTAAAAACAATGTGGCATGTTTCATCAAAATAACTTTATTGTGTGAAAATGTACAAACATTTCCAAAAGTAAACTAAAAGTGTTCCTAAAAAAACACGTTTCTTGGTCAACCTTATAGGTTAATAGCAAATTGAGCTGTTCAAATATGAAACATTTGATAAAAATTCGCTACCAAAACGCACTTGCTGCGTCCAGAATTTCGTTTCTTACAAACATGCATTATATTTCGATGGAAAATGCAAAAATGCAATAACATAAGGCATGTTTGATTAAAAAAAAAAAGGAAATTTGTATCACCAACGACTTATGGGCCACCCTGTGATTGTACAAATATTATTTTAAGATGTAGCTCAAGACACACTATAATTAATATATACAATTTTTTTTCATATCTTATATAATAACGGATATATTGAGCTTTATTGATTTTCTACGAAAATTCGACAAAAATTATATACCATTAAACGGTAAACTCTATAGCTAAGGCTACTGCCAAGCATCAGCGAAAGGGTCTATTTGAAATGAATTTTCTGCAAATATTTTAGTAAAATGAAGGACAATGACGGTTGAAACTAAGACTTCAGGGTTTGTAAAACATCCTTCTTGAGACATTTTATTTTTATAGCCCGTATTAGATTCAAGTTACTTGCCTAAATGTTGCCAATTTTGACATTTTAACTCGCCACTTTGACGTTTTGAGGAAAACCCCAATTTATTTTTCTTTAAATGCTTATAACTTTTTTGTCTTTTGAGCTACATAGCTAAATTTTGGTAGGTAACTTACTTATAAGGATATAAACCTGTGTACCAAATTTGGTTGTCCTTACTTTGTTAATTCCGGAGATATAAATTTTTTTCGAAAGAAAATACAAAATTATCCGGGAAAACCTAGGCAGATTTTCCTGGCTAACGAACTTATCCAAGCTATTTGCAAAAGGAATTTTTTCACCAAATTTAATCAAAATCGGCCCATTATTTTTCGAGTTATCGGTGTGATACATATATATATATATATATATATATATATATATATATATATATATATATATATATATATATATATATATATATATATATATATATATATATATATATATATATATATATATATATATATATATATATATATATATATATATATATATATATATATATATATATATAAACATATAAAAATTGAAATTGACCCCGGATATGTTTTCTGGGGGGCCTAATTAGTGCTCATTTGAAGAAATTTTTTCAAAATTCAAAAGTCGAGATCTCCTCATTAGTGAATTTTTTTTTAAGAAAATTCACTAACAAAAACAATGTACCATGTTTCATCAAAACAACTTTATTGTTTGAAAATGTACAAAAATTTCCGAAAGTAAACTTAAATTGTTCCAGAAAAAACTGGTTTTCTGGTCAACCTTATAGGTTAATAGCAAATTGATTCAAAATTTGAAGCATTTAATGAAAATTCGCTACCATAACGCACTTGCTGCATCCCGAATTTCTTTTCATACAAAGATGTATTATATTTCGATGGAAAATACAAAAATGCAATAACATAGGGCGTGTTCGATTAAAAATATTCACTAAAAAAAAAAAGAAAATTTGAATCACCAACGACTTATGGGCCACCCTGTAATTGTGGAAATATTTTTTAAGATGTAGCTTAAGACACCCTACAATTAATGTATACAACTTTTTTTCGTAACTTGCATAATAACGGATATATTCCGCTTTAATGATTTTTTACGATAATTCGACAAAAATGATATTGACCATTAAACGATAAACTCTATAGCTAACACTACTGCTAAAGTATCAGAGAAAGGGTCTATTTGAAATGAATTTTCTGGGAATATTTTAGTAAAATGAAGGACAATGACGATTGAAACTAAGAGCTCAGGCTTTGTAAAACATTATTCTTGAGACATTTTCCTTCCATAGATCATATTAATTTCAGGTTCATTGCCTAAATATTAACAATTTTGACGTTTAAAATCGCGACTTTGACGTTTTGAGGAAAACCCAAATTAATTTTTCTTTAAATGCCTGTAACTTTTTTGTCCTTTAACCGACAGCGCTAAATTTTGGTAGGTAGCTTACATATAATGATATAAACCCGTGTACCAAATTTCGTTGCCCTTACTTTGTTAATTCCTAAGATATAAATTTTTTTCGATTTTTTTCGAAAGAAAACACAAAATTTTCCGGGAAAACCTCGGCGGATTTTCCTGGCTAACGAACTTATCCAAGCCACTCGCGAAAGGAAGGTACTCACCAAATTTTATCAAAATCGGTCCATTATTTTTTTAGTTATAGGTGTGACACATAAATATATAAACATAAATATATAAACATATATATATATATATATATATATATATATATATATATATATATATATATATATATATATATATATATATATATATATATATAAACATATAAAGTCTGAAACCGACCTCGGATTTGGGTTCCGGGGGTCCTAAATAGCGCTCATTTGAAGAAATTTTTTCAAAATTCAAAAGTCGAGATCTCCTCATTAGTGAATTTTTTTTAAGAAAATTCACTAAAAACACAAAAATATAAGTTCACAACAAAGAGTATCTAACGTATATTAATAATCGTGAAAAAAATTTACGGAAAAACCATAAATAACCGAATAATTGAGAAATGAAGTTCAAAAAAATGCACCATTTTCACGTTTCGAACTGTCAATTTTCAGCAGCATTGCCACATTGAATATCTAATTCCAAGAGTCTTTTGCCACTGTAACGAAATAAAAGTCTAAAATGCTTTTTACACACAATCCTGCCGACCTGACTTTCTGGACCTAGCAACACCGCCTATCTGCAATTTAATCCCAAGAGTGTTTTGCCGCTTTAAAGAAATAAAAGATCTAAAATGCTTTTTACACACACTCTTGCCGACCTGACCTTCTGAACCTGACAACACCGCCAACCTGCATGAAATATATCAACAAAACAACAGCTGGTGTGGTATACTTGCAATATGGTAGGTGGTAGTGGAATTTTCCTTTACGTAAAGGATTTTTTTTCACGCCCGAGGAGGTACCGCCCCTTGATGTAAGGGGTGGCCACTAATCACCTTAATTTCCCGGAGTATGAGCTCCTTACTTCTTTTAGATTGCATGGAGGCGTGTGCGCGTACGTCCGTAGCAATCTACCCTGCACCAGACTCCCCAATTTAGAAGCTGGAAGAAAAGACATACTATGGGTAAAACTCTCTCTCAGGGCTGCAACTAAATTCATCTGTTGCATTTACCGGTCACCTTCTGACAAGAACTTTGTCCAGCTCTTTGACTACCTTTCTGAAAAGACCAACCATCTGATTTCTGAATATCCTTCCTCCGAGGTCACTATTCTTGGTGACTTCAATGTCCATAATAAGGAATGGCTAGGATCTTCAAAAACCGATCCACAAGGAAGAGCAGCGGAGGCCTTTGCAGTCAGCAATTCTTTAGCCAATATGGTTCAGCAACCTACTTACTTTCCTCGCATTCCAACACACAGCTCAAATCCCTTGGGTCTCCTTCTTACTACAAATCCTGAATGCTATAAGATATCAGTCACCGCCCCCCTTGGTCGCTCAGACCATGGCATGGTCACTGCTTCCTGCGCAATGCAACCCGAGGTCACACAGTCATCACACCCACGTATCGTTTGGCACTACAACTCCGCGAACTGGGACGAAATGCGAGATTACTTTTCCTCATTTCCATGGGCGCCTGTCTGCTTCTCTCATCCTGACCCCTCTGATATCTCACAAAACGTCACCGAAATTATCCAAGCTGGAATGGAATTATTTATTCATCGTACACAGAAAACCTCTGCAGCCACTCAAAAGCCCTGGTTCTCTAAATCCCGTGACAAGGCCAGACCTGAAAAGGTCAAAGCTTACAAAAAGCTTCTACACAGTCCCAGTCAAGAAAACCGTCAAGCATTTAACGACGCAAGAAATCGCTATGTCCGCATTCTTTCTGAGGAAAAAAACTCGTTTAATAACCACATCAAAAACAAAGTCCTCTTAAGCTCCAGCGGCAGCAAACCCTCTGGACTCTTGCTAAATCTATTGGGAATAATTTCTGCAAGAGCACGTTCCCACCTCTTGTCTCAGGGGATGAAATTGTTTCTACCGCCCTGGGCAAGGCTGAGCTTTTTGCCTCGTTGTTCGCCGGCAATTCTACTCTCAACCCACCTCCAAATGTTCAACCACCAACAATCCCCAATGTCGCGCATAAAATGACGGATATCATTTTCAAAACTAAAAAGGTACGAAAGATGCTCTCTTCTCTTTATACCAGGAAAGCCTATGGCCTTGACAAGATCCCAGCAATTGTTCTCAAAAATGCGCACCAGAACTTGCTCCTGTCCTGACTCGTCTATTTCAGACATCTTACAATAGAGGCATATTCCCTAGTAATTGTCCCCAAGAAAGGATCGAAAGCGCTTCCTAGCAACTACAGGCCTATTTCTCTCCTTTAAGTCAACTCTCTAAAGTGATGGAAAAGTATATAAACACCGAATTACTAAAATTTCTTGAAAAACACAGTCTAATCCACGACAGGCAGTATGGATTCCGTCAGCGCAGATCAACTGCTAACCTCCTTTCCTTTGTCACCCATTCTTGGAACAAGTCTATGGAACTACACGGCGAATCCCAGATTGTCGCTCTAGACATATCCAAAGCATTCGACCAGGTCTGGCAAGTAGCGCTGCTTAATAAACTACCGGCCTATAGCCTACCACCAAAACTCTGTACGTGGACAGCAAATTTCCTCTCCAACCGGAGCATTTCTGTTGTCGTGGATGGCCATTCCTCTAAACTGTATCCAATTAATGCAGAAGTCCCTCAAGGTTCAGCTTTAGCCTCTACTTTGTTTCTTCTCCACATCAATGACGTCCTCTCTAGCACATCCAACCCAGTTCACAGTTACGCGGACGACAGCACCCTCCACTCAAATATACAATATTCTAAGCCTGTTTCTTTAGCCCAATTAGATGAGGATCGCAGACTCATGGAGGGTTCTATCTCCATGGATCTCAAAAAAATATTAGACTGGGGAAGTCGAAATCTTGTACAATTCAACCCCACCAAATCACAGTCTTGCTTTCTTTCTCATAAGAAATACACCAGCCCTAGACCCATCACAATAAACAACCAAGTTATTCAAAGTAATGAGTCCTTTTCACTTGTTGGCATCTCTGTGGATCGAAATCTCAATTGGCACCAACATGTCGCATCAATTGCAGAAGTGGCTGCTAAGAAATTAGGTTTCCTCTTCCGGGGTCGCAAATACTTGTCACCAGATAATCTCTATACTTTATATACTTCACAAATAAGACCAAACCTCGAATACTGCTCCCACATCTGGGATGCTGCTGCCGCTTCTACACTCGCTATCCTGGACTCCATTTAGAAGAGAGCTATACGTCTTATCGATGACCCTACCCTTACCCAAAGGCTACCATCCTTTGCCCACCGACGTGCCGTTGGTGACCTCTGTCTCTTTTATAGATATCTGCACGGGCACTGCTCAGAGGAGCTTTCTTCCATAGTTCCTCCACCTGCTGCCCCCAACAGATCTACCAGGGGAACAGAGCGAATGCACCCTTTTACTGTCAAGGTCACCAGACATAGAACATCTTGCTATGCCCGCTCTTTTGTCCCGAGGACTTCCAAGTTGTGGAATTCCTTGCCGGCACATGTTTTTTCTTCTCCCCCCAACCTCCATACCTTCAAGTCCAGAATTAACAAGTTGCCTCTTTCCTCCTTGTCGACACCCATGGTACGATAGTATTTAGGCTGTAAGCCCTCGTGGTGTGTTGTTGAAATTTAAAAAAAGTCATAACCTCAAGGTGCAAAAATATACGTTTTTGTTGCAAATCGAAACGTTTTAATTGCATTTATCATTGAAAGGCTATTAAAAACAAAATATACCACATTGTTTTACTTTATTAAGGTATGTACAAGTGTTTTTAGGCCATATTTTATTATAATCACATTAATATGTAGTTGCGGTTAAGTGCACCGTTCCCAATTTTACTTTTTAGACCATAATCTGATTAAAAAAATCATAGAAGGTACTTACCACTGCCAATGTCGCTATTAGATACAAAATCATCTCTAGCTTCAGAGGGAGACACGCTTTCAGACTTTGAATAATCACCAGGGACTGGACTACCATCTTTATCAATATCAGCACTTTTACTATCAGAAGTTCTGGATCCAAAATAGGAATATATACTGTTGAACAATCCAGGAATTTCAGCACCATCACTTGATTTCCGTAACACATCAGCTTCTGACTGAATTTGCTGATCAAAAGGTGACTCTTTAGCTTCACTAGTTTCAGTATTTTCAGGAGAACTATCAGAATTTAAAAAGTCTTTGATTTCACTACTTATCTTGATATTTTTATAAAAGTTATCAGAATTCAATGAGTCTTTAGCTTCACCACTTGTTTCAATGTTTTCAGCAGACTTATCAACAGTGAGATCATCATTTTCTGAAGCAAGCTTATGGATATCATTGTTTTTAATAACATCCTCAAAGTTATGTTTATGTATAGGTATATCACTTATTATAGGTTTAGGAATATCCTGACTAGAAACAGGTTTTCCATCAGTCTTTTCTTTTGAAGAAGTTTCCTCTTTTTCTTTACTATCCTCCACAATTGTTTCTTTAGATGAATTTTCAGTAACACCTGCAACTTGAGCTGAGGTTTCATCTTTAATGTAATTTGTTTGAACCTTAGGATAGCTATTGTCATCCAGTTTACCATCTGGCTTTGCTGGTTGAGATGCAGAATCAAGAACCTGCTTATCTTTAATAAGTTCAGAAGAGTTGTGTGCTAAATTGGAAAAACCATCATTTCCAATAGATTCCCCTTTTTCAAGTTCAGGATTTGACACATGCTTTAAAACCTCAGGTTTCACAGTATTAGCTTCTTTATGGTCTTCGGATTTTATATTAGCTTCAGGTGCTGAAGTTTGAATACCTAAGCCTCCAGGATTAACAGAATTCATGAGTAAATTTCCCAAGCCTAGTGGATCTGGAGTTACTTCCTCAATAGTTAAGTCAATTGGTGGAGGTATTTCAAAAGGTGTTTCAGCTGTACTTAAAAGTGCTTCAGTTGTAGTTTCTGTCTGACTACTTTCAACTTCCTCCTCTGAAGACCCAGTAATCTCTTCAGTTGGTTTTTCTAAAGTTTTTTCTTCATTATTTACATTTTCTTTATCTATTATAACTGGTATTTCAGTCCTTTCACTTGTTTCCCTCACAACAGTTTTTTGAGTTTCATCACTGTTTTTGGAATCTGCCTTGTAATTGTTATCTATAACTTGAACCTCATCCTCAGATTTACTATTCACTATTTCCTCAGGTGGCTGATGTACACTTTCTTCGGCTTTGTTATACTCAATTTTATGTGGCTCAAGATTATTTTCTTTACCCTGTATAAATTCTTTGTGCTGTACATTTTCTTTATTATCTCCATATTGTAGATTGTCTTTTGAGTCCACAGTCACACTTGGATCTAATGTTTTAAGTTCCATATCTGAAGCACGTTGTGAACCATTCTCACTACTTGATTCATTATTTTCTTCGGTTTGTTTTGACTTTACCAAATCATCTTTACTCTGATTTTCATTTTCATTTTCCTTCTTGACTGGTTCTTCTTTTGAAGATTCAAATTCCTGGTTTGGTTTATTATCAAAAGGAGGTTCAGGCTTTTTATTGTCTTGTAGATCCACAACCTCAGGCTTTTCTTCTTCAGAAATGTCAACACCATCATCTAAATCATCATCATCATCTGATTCATCTTCATCTTCCCCTTCATCTTCGTAATCTTCATCATCTTCAGTATCATCTACAGTTGTTACCTTATTTTTTTCTTTAGTTTCAGTATTATCTGTACTAACATTTTCATCAGTTGTTTCTAAGCTTTTTTCTTTATTTCCACCAATCCAACTAGATAGCCTAGAAAGCACACCAGGTTTTTCATCTACACTTGGTGTGTCTTCTTTTACACTTTCCTTTTCTTCGCTTGTTTCTTCAGCTACTTTAATATTATTGACAGCTTCTTCAACAACTTTCTTGTCTTCAATTTCATTATATTTTATTGTATTTTCTGAATTCGCTTTAGCTGTTTCACTATCATCTACTTTTGCATTGTTATTACTTATAACCTCACTAGCCTCAAAAGGAGATTCACCAGGAAGTAAGTCTTTTTTTGCATCATCAACTGCTACTTTTTCATTATTGTCTTTTTGTTCCTTCGGAGAATTGACCTCAGAGTTTGGTTCTGTATCATTTGCATTTAACTTCTGAGACAAATTTAAGGTATCAACTAAAGGCAACTCTTCAGTTTGCTCGAGTGTACTGTCAGTTTCACTTTGTTTTCCCTGTTGAAATTCATTGCTGCCTGAAGATGGAGGGGTAGCTGTAGCAAGAACTGGACTCTCTGTGCTGCTAGGTATTATATTATCAGAATCTGTATAAATCGTAGTACCATCTACAACTTCATAAGATTCTTTAACTTTTTCTGGTGTAAGAATATATGTATCATTACTAGGCACTTTTGGTGTAGCGGCATCGTTTGATAATTTAGTGTCTACTAGAAGCTCAGGTGCTTTCAGGATCTTCTCTTCTCTAACAAACTTTTTGGGGATATATCCTCGTTTGCCATCAATCTCGACACCCCATAGATCCTCGTTAGAACCAGCAGATTTGCTATAAATTACAACACGGATGTTGGGTTTAAACGACAGAATTGAGGGATCGGGGCTTGAATATTTCAGCAAAGTTGTTCCATATGACACTGGTTCTAAAATAAACAGACATTACCATCAAGATGAAAGATAGAGGTTATGGGTAATATTTTAAGAAAAACGTTTACCTTTACATTCTGGATCGACGCATAATCGCTTGTCGGATATTTGGGCATTCAAAAAGTATATATTTATTATAAATATCACAAAAAATAATAACTTATAACTAACCATTCTGTCATAGTTTGACAAGTCAATTAATGCAAAGCCACATCACTGTTTATCAAAAACTCAGTGTTGCCAATTATTGATATTAATTTGACATTGACACAAATAAAAACTCGAGTTGTAATAAAACCATCATAGACAACGATTTGGAATAAGTTTGTCATTTATGGATACTATCTTTCTGGGAAGGGTTTAATAATATGGTTAATAGATGGCACTCGCTTATTAAGTACAAATAATTATTTTATACATACAAATAACTAAAATATCTAATTCCAAAACTTTGTTATTAAATGCAACTTTGGTAAAGGTTTAGTTTCCGAACACCTGTTCGATTTTTATGAAATTTTTGTATATAGGCCTGTTTTAGGGTGTAGATGACGAAGACCACAATAAAAATGATTGCAGAAGCAAACTTTTGGAGTTATTTGGAAATTCTTGTAGAAAAAGCGTAAGTTGTACTTACTTTTGCGACATGTTTTTGTCATATTTTACACATGTTCGGGAGTCGTTCATTTTATATCAAGCTAAAGAAGGCTGGATTCCACAATTATAATTCATTTTCACGTGGTTAGTGCACCCTCTATACTGTTTACACGTCTCTATAAATCTCCCTTTTTTTCGTCGTATAATATATCCTAATAAGTTGACATTGACATTTGTCATATAAAGCCAATGTAAAGCTAAATGTATTCTCACCACAATTAGAACCGTAGACCGGTTTCGCTCTAATTTTTTTATTTTATTTAAACAACACACCACGAGGGCTCACAGCCTCTCAAGGAGGCGGCACAAGGAATGGAACAACTATTATTTGTTGTAAGATGACAGAAAAACGTCACCGCTTACCAAAACTATAACTACTTTTCGGTTTTCAGGTATTTGAGCCAAGTCGTACGTTAATCTAACTTTTGAATTATTTCATTCAAATTGAATTTTAATATTAATGAATTAGTTGATATGGCATTTATTATAAGCGAATGTCAACGAAATTCTTTTGTCGCATCCCGTGTGTGTATGCACAAACATATCCAAACCAAAGATCCTCAGGCAAAATGTTTCGTCGTGAGAATACTCCTGGCTTTACATACATAATTGTCCCTATATTATGGAAGAATCAGGGCTCGTCCGCGGCTTAGCCACCCCTATAGCACTGCAGCCTTTGCCTTATTGTGCATGAACTTACTACTTGGTTCCGCAATGAGATGGCGACTCCTGTCTTACCTCTCACTTTGTTCTGTGATGTTGGCTACCATAGCCGTATTACTTTATAGGTGTCTTCTTGCTGCAATTATTATACCGTACTGACGAGTTCCAATTAGACCGTCCCCCTTGGTCGCTCAGACCACAGCATCGTCACTGTTTCCTGCGCAATGCAACCCGAGGTCACACAGTCATCACACCCACGTATCGTTTGGCACTACAACTCCGCAAACTGGGACGAAATGCGAGATTACTTTTCCTCATTTCTATGGGCGTCTGTCTGCCTCTTTCATCCTGACCCCTCTGATATCTCACAAAACGTCACCGAAATCGTCCAAGCTGGCATGGAATTATTTATTTCACGTACACAGAAAATCTCTTCAGCCACTCAAAAGCCCTGGTTCTCTAAATTCTGTGACAAGGCCAGACTTGAACAGGTCAAAGCTTAGAAAACGCTTCTACACAATCGCAGTCACGAAAACCGTCAAGCATTTAACGACGCAAGAAACCGCAATGTCCGCATTCTTTTTGAAGCAAAAAACTCGTTTCATAACCACATCAAAAACAAAATCCTCTCAAGCTCTAACGGCAGCAAACCATTCTGGACCCTTGCTAAATCTATTCGGAATAATTTCTGCAAGAGCACGTTCCCACCTCTTGTTTCAGGGGATGAAATTGTTTCTGCCGCCCTGGACAAGGCTGAACTTTTTGCACCGTTGTTCGCCGGCAATTATATTCTTAACCCACCTCCAAACCCAAATGTTCAACCACCAACAGTCCCCAATGTCGTGCATAAAATGACGGATATCATTTTCTAAACTAAAAAGGTACGAAAGACACTCTCTTCTCTTAATAGCAGGAAAGCCTCTGGCGTTACGACATCGCAGCAATTGTTCCCAAAAAATGCGCACCAGAACTTGCTCCTGTCCTGACTCGTCTGTTTCAGACATCTTACAATAGAGACATGTTCCCTAGTAACTGAAAAACTGCTCGAGTACAACCCGTCCCCAAGAAAGGATCCAAAGCGCTTCCTAGCAACTACAGGCCTATTTCTCTCCTTTCAGTGGTCTCTAAAGTGATGGAAAAGTATATAAACACCGAATTACTACAATTTCTTGAAAAACACAGTCTAATCCACGACAAGCAGTATGGATTCCGTCAGCGCAGATCAACTGCCAACCTCCTTTCTTTGTCACCCATTCTTGGAACAAGATTTTCGCTCTAGACATATCCAAAGCATTCGACCAGGTCTGGCACGCAGCGCTGCTTAACAAACTTCCGGCCTATAGTCTACCACCAAAACTCTGTACCTGGACAGCAAATTTCCTCTCCAACCGGAGCATTTCTATGGTCGTGGATGACCATTCCTCTAAACTGTATCCAATTAATGCAGGAGTCCCTCAAGGTTCAGCTTTAGCCCCTATACTTTGTTTCTTCTCAACATCAATGACCTCCTCTCCAACACATCCAACCCAGTTCACAGTTACGCGGATGACAGCACTCTCCACTCAAATATACAATATTCTAAGCCTGTCCCTTTAGCCCAATTAGATGAGGATCGCATACTCATGGAGAGTTCTGTCTCTGAGGATCTCCAAAAAATTCTGGACGCAGCAAGTGCGTTATGGTAGTGAATTTTCATAAAAATATTTTTAATAACAAATATGTGTGTTTTTTTAAGAAAGCAGGCATCAAATTTGGTTACCAGTATAACCTATATACTAAAAACAATGTGCCATGTTTCATCAAAATAACTTTATTGTGTGAAAATATACAAAAATTTCCAAAAGTAAACTTAAAGTGTTCCCGAAAAAACACGTTTCTTGGTCAACCTTATAGGTTAATAACAAATTGAGCTGTTCAAATATGAAACATTTGATCAAAATTCGCTACCATAACGCACTTGCTGCGTTCAGAATTTCTTTTCTTACAAACATGCATTATATTTCGATGGAAAATGCAAAAATGCAATAACATAAGGCGTGTTTGATTAAAAAAAATATGAAACATTTGATCAAAATTCGCTACCATAACGCACTTGCTGCGTTCAGAATTTCTTTTCTTACAAACATGCATTATATTTCGATGGAAAATGCAAAAATGCAATAACATAAGGCGTGTTTGATTAAAAAAAATATGAAACATTTGATCAAAATTCGCTACCATAACGCACTTGCTGCGTTCAGAATTTCTTTTCTTACAAACATGCATTATATTTCGATGGAAAATGCAAAAATGCAATAACATAAGGCGTGTTTGATTAAAAAAAAGGAAATTTGTATCACCAACGACTTATGGGCCACCCTGTGATTGTATAAATATTATTTTAAGATGTAGCTCAAGACACCCTATAATTAATATATACAAATTTTTTTCGTCTCTTATATAATAACGGATATATTGAGCTTTATTGATTTTTTACGAAAATTCGACAAAAATTGTGTACCATTAAATGATAAACTCTATAGCTAAGGCTACTTGTCAAGCATCAGAGAAAGGGTCTATTTGAAATGAATTTTCTGCATATATTTTAGTAAAATGAAGGACAATGACGGTTGAAACTAAGACTTTAGGGTTTGTAAAACATCCTTCTTGAAACATTTTATTTATATAGCCCGTATTAGATTCAAGTTATTTGCCTAAATGTTGCCAATTTTGACATTTTAAATCGCCACTTTGACGTTTTGAGGAAAACCCCAATTTATTTTTCTTTAAATGCCTATAACTTTTTTGTCTTTTAAGCTACATAGCTAAATTTTGGTAGGTAACTTACCTATAAGGATATAAACCTGCGTGCCAAATTTGGTTGCCCTTACTTTGTTGATTCCGGAGATATAATTTTTTTTCGAAAGAAAACGCAAAATTTTCCTGGAAAACCTAGGCAGATTTTCCTGGTTAACGAACTTATCCAAGCTATTAGCACAAGGAATTTTTTCACCAAATTTAATCAAAATCGGCCCATTATTTTTTGAGTTATCGGTGTGATACATATATATATATATAAATATATATATATATATATATATATATATATATATATATATATATATATATATATATATATATATATATATATATATATATATATATATATATATATATATATATATATATATATATATATATATATATATATATATATATATATATATATATATATATATATATATATATATATAAACATATAAAAATTGAAACTGACCTTGGATATGTTTTCTGGGGGGCCTAATTAGCGCTCATGTGAAGAAATTTTTTCAAAATTCAAAAGTCGGGATCTCCCCATTAGTGAATTTTTTTTAAGAAAATTCACTAAAAAATATTAGACTGCGGAAGTAGAAATCTTGTACAATTCAACTACACTAAATCTCAGTCTTGCTTTATATCTCATAAGAGATACACCAGCCCTAGACCCATCACAATGAACAACCAAGTTCTTCAAAGTAATGAGTCCTTTTCACTTGTTGGCATTTTTGTGGATCGAAATCTCAGTTGGCACCAACATGTCACATCAATTACAGAAGCGGCTGCTAAGAAATTAGGTTTCCTCTTCCGGGCTCGCAAATACTTCTCGCCAGCTGATCTCTATACCTTATATACTTCACAAATAAGGCCAAACCTCTCACATCTGGGGTGCCGCTTCTACACTCGATATCCTGGACTTCATTCAGAAGAGAGCTATACGTCTCATCGGTGACCCTACCCTCACCCAAAGGCTGCCATCTCTTGTCCTTATATATATATATATATATATATATATATATATATATATATATATATATATATATATATATATATATATATATATATATATATATACATACAAATTTTAACTCACCCCGGATGTGGCTTCTAGAGGTGCTAATTCATTTGAAGGAACTCCTTCAAAATTCAAAAGTCGGGATCTCCCAACCAGTGATTTTTTCTGCGAAAATTCGCTAAATGACATATTTCGTATTAAACACTACCATACCGTACTTGCTACGTCCAGACTTTCTTTAGTTTTAGTACAGCTAATTAATAAAAGCATGTTTAAAAAATAACCGTTAAGATATTTATTCAACAACAAATCTGATTTTATTAAAGTTTTAATAAACCTTAACCACCTAACAAGAAAAACGTCACTAGACAACAAATCAGAAGGAAATATAGATGAGGGTGGGATAAGGTAACATAATAATACGTAATTAGTAAACCATATTTGTTTGATTCAATTAATTAAAAAGTTCGGGACGCAGCAAGTGCGTTATGGTAGTGAATTTTCATTAAAATGTTTTTAATAGCAAATATGTGTGTGGTTTTTTTTTCAGAAAGCAGGCATCAAATTTGATTACCAGTATAAACATATATAGTAAAAACAATGTTCCAAGTTTCATCAAAATAACTTTATTGTTTGAAAACGCACAAAAATTTCCGAAAGTAAACTTAAAGTGTAACCGAAAAAATCCGTTTCTTGGTCAACCTTATGGATTAATATCAAATTAAGCTTTTCAAATATGAAGCATTGAATCAAAGGTCGCTACCATAACGCACTTGCTGCGTCCAGAATTTCTTAACTTACAAACATGCATTATATTTCGATGGAAAATGCAACAACATAAGGCGTTTTCGACTAAAAAAAAGATTAGTTGTATCACCAACGACTTATGGGCCACCCTGTGATTGTAGAAATAATTTTCTAAGATGTAGCTCAAGACACCCTATAATTAATGTATACAATATTTTTTTCATATCTTGTTGTTGTTGTTGTTGTTGTAATTTGGTTTGGCCTCGGACCGTTAGGTCCATTAGCCACAGACTTTTTTTAAATTTATGTCTAGTGGTGTTTATGAGATCTATAAACAATAAATTTGCATCAAGTTATATCGCCAGCCAATTTTATTATCTTACACTATTTTTATACCTAATTAACTAATTTGTAATAATAAATTTACTTTGTATACTTTTTTTTTTTTTTTATATAATAATAAATTCAGTTTCTATACTTTTTTTTTGTTTTTTTTTTTATTTTATTTTTTTTTTCATATCTTGTATAATAACGGATATATTGAGCTTTATTGATTTTTTACGCAAATTCGACAAAAATTATATACCATTCAACTATAAACTCTATAGCTAAGGCTACTGCCAAGCATCAGAGAAAGGGTCTATTTGAAATGAATTTTCTGCAAATATTTTAGTAAAATGAAGGACAATGACGGTTGAAACTAAGACTTTAGGGTTTGTAAAACTCTTGAGACATTTTATTTCTATAGCCCGTATTAGATTCAAGTTCTTTGCCTAAATGTTGCGAATTTTGACGTTTTAAATTGTCACTTTGACGTTTTGAGGAAAACCCCAATTTATTTTTCTTTAAATGCCCATAACATTTTTATCTTTTGACCTGCAGAGCTTTGGTAGGTAGCTCACCTACAACGGTATAAACCAGAGTACCAAATTTGGTTGCCCTTACTTTGTTTATTCCGGAGATATAAATTTGTTTTGAAAGAAAACACAAAATTTTCCGGGAAAACCTGCGCCGATTTTCCTGACTAACGAACTTGTTGAAGCCATTTGCAAAAGGACGGTATTCACCAATTTTAATCAAAATCGGCCCATTATTTTTTGAGTTATTAGTGTGATACATATATATACATATATATATATATATATATATATATATATATATATATATATATATATATATATATATATATATATATATATATACATATAAAAATCTAAACTGACCCCGGATATGTGTTCTAGGGGGCCTAATTAGCGCTCATTTGAAGAAATTTTTTCAAAATTCAAAAGTCGGGATCTCCTCATTAGTGAATTTTTTTTTTTAAAGAAAATTCACTAAAAAGGTACATAAGAGTTAAGCAAGTCGGTTGTTTATAAAAATTTTAATAAATATTATTTTATAAATTATATCACTATCTTTTAATGCAGTCGTTATTATCTTTTAACACGTTTGGAGTCTTCAATATTTTATGTTTTCCTTTTTTCGTTTCTTCTTATTCTTCAGATGTGTCGGGAGAAATTGAAGAATCAATTGAAGCTGACGTTCCAGTTAGTCGAGCCGCTAAGTCACTGGCCAATCTACCAAATGCAAACCTGCAACAATTAGAATAAGATAACTTTTCAAGATATTTAATAAAGATGATGCTATTAAATTTTTTAATTGTTAAATTATTTTTTTAACCACAACCGTTACTCAGTTGTGTGTGCGTGTGTTTTATTCTATGACCAAGTCTATTAGCCACAATATGTTATATTAGACGGACGAGACGTAAGCAGAAAGCCTAATTAGCGAATTAAGCAGGAAATTATTTGTTAATAATAATTAATCACCCTGTATATCTTAAACGATTTATTTCAGACCCAGCTTATAAGATATTGTGAAATTCGTAAAATATGTACTATTATCAGTTTGGCGTAAAAAGACTTGGGTTTCCATTGAAAAAAATTTCGGGACGCAGCAAGTGCGTTATGGTAGTGATTTTTTATTAAATGTTTTAAATTTGAATAACTTAATTTTCTATGAACTTAGGAAGTTTAATTTTGGTATGTAGTAAGGCATTTGCTAAGGCAAGATACTTACCAAATTTCATTAAAATAGCTTTGTAATTTCCGGAGAAAAATTTTTTTTTCGAAATAAAACTCAAAATTTAAATAACTCAATTTTCTATTAACTTAGAAAGTTTAATTTTAGTACGTAGTAAGGTCTCTCCCAAGGCAATATATCCATTAAATTTCATTAAAACAGCTTTGTAATTTTTAGAGAAAATAATTTTTTTCCAATTAAAACTCAAAATTTTCCCGGAAAACCCTGTCCGATTTTCCTGGCTAACGAACTCATCCAATCCATAAATAAAAGAAAGGCACTTGCCGAGTTTCATCGAAATCGGCTAATTATTTTTTGAGTTATCGGATGGATACATTTTAGCATTGCTCATTATTAGGGAAAAAATGTAATTTTAGCTTTCTAAATTTGTAAAGTGTAACACCGGTTTCACCTTTGCGATGTTTTAATTAAGTTACAAAGAGGTTTAAAAATTCAAAATAATTGTGAAACCAGAGGGAAAGCAATACCGTTTGTATACGGTGTCTATATTATTATAACACCTACATGAAATTATACCTAATACTAATTATACTATGCTTACCTTCAGTTTATTCTAATATTACATACTCAAATTCCCGTTTGTAAATGTACCCAGCTTCTATATTTCTCTAAATTATTGAAAACATTTTGAAGTGGATTTCAAAACAATCAACTCGCTGTAAATACCTTTGACTATCTATCTACGAATAGACCAGGCATCACCCAATGCGATACGTTGTAATGTTTGAAACCAACATTGAATAAAATGTTTGTTTACAGGGTCCTCCACACCATAGGCGTCTCGAGAAATAGGATTGAAATTTTCATAAATACGATTAAAATAATGATAAAATTTAAAAGATGTTTAACTACCCATACATTATTTAAGTATACTATTAACTAAAAAGTCTGGACGCAGCAAGTGCGTTATGGTAGTGAATTTTTATAGAAATGATTTCTCGAATAAAATGTTCGAAAGTCTTAATGTTGCAATGTTGTGATCTCGTCACAAGTGACTTTTTTCTATGCAAATTCAGTAAAAAGTGTTTTCAACAAAAATTTAAGAAAAAACCTTGCAGTTCTACCAGTTTTTCTAGAAATGACCACCTGATTTGTCTGCTGCCATGTTTTATATAGCTACAACTTACCGGATAATTTCTTATTAATTACATCATGTGGCAAGCATCTAGGAAAATATATACATTTTCATTGGTTACAGGATGCGGCAAATAAGCCTTTAAACCTTCTTGAATAAATGTATCTAAATTTGCTCACAACCATTTAATCATGCTTATATTTGCAGCTGCTCCATCAAAACTTACAAAAGTAACGACTATTCCTGCTTGATAGATAAAACTTAAAACCCGATTAAATAATAGGCTTGCTTTTTCTTCACGAGAAATGACAGCTAGGAAGAAATAATCCACTGGAACTTTTCAGTGGTTATTTAAAGCAACTAATAAGAAAAGCAAAACTTCTTTAGCCACTGAAAGCTCGTTTGAATTATTCATATCCACGCCAATATCTACGTTACCACAAAACTTTTTTTCTGTGCACTCAACTTGACGTCTTAATGAACCACTCGTCGATGACTAGGTATTTAACAAAGTATTTTGCGACCTTTTTCAGCTGCTTCTCGTATTTTTGAATCCAAAACCGCTAATGCTTCTTTGCATAATCCAAGAACAATTTAGAAATAGTTCGAGGATGTGGCAAAAATTTCATAAATTTTTCTCGAACGTAATTATAAGCTTTGTTTGAATAAAAATTTAGGGGAATAGCAAACGACCTTACGTCTGATGAATAGTTCCGTTGTGGACATTTGAAAAGCTGTTTAATCAGATCTATTTGTGTGGGCAAAGAGGCCTAAAATATTACAAGCAATGATATCAATTTAATAACACTCAAAAGTGAGGCGTTCAGGGATGTTTCTGTATTTTCCGTAAAAGCAATACGACTTTTAATATGCTCAATCAGCGATTTTTGGTGACAAACTCTTAAGACGTCTTTTCTGTTGGCACAATATATTTATTTTCCTCTCTTGTTTTTTTATTACTCTTTTAGCAATAGATCATTTTTTAAAGATATTTTCTGGAGTTCCTGATAAACTGGAAATATCTACAAAATAAGGAAGTTTTTTCCTAAAAAATGGACGATATTTGATAAGTCTTCACTGAACGGAATATAATTTTATAAAAATGGTTTCTAGTATTTTTCCCTCAATTCTAAGTCCAGGCACATTAACTTACTTTTGACCTGGAGTAATGTTAGCTTTTGGTGTTAATTCAGGAGGACTGCCAAGTGCCTCACCTGTTGAAGATGATGATAGTTCCAAAGCAGTGAGAGTTGATGATAACGATGATTTATCACTATTTTCTTGAAAACTATGACTGCAATTTTTATCGGGTAATTTATTAATTTTACCAATAATAAAGGTTTACAAAATAGGAAGCTAAGAAGAATTCTTCACCTTCTTTCTGCGTGAGCTAGAGCTTATTCATGCCAAAAGTAGAAGGCACTGAAGAACTTAAAACTGATGGAGACGCTGCGTTTTTAAGACCCTTCTTCCACTTGGGTAAATAATAAAAGTCTTTATTTAAATGCCGTGAACATAAATAAGAATATTTCGGCAGCGTATCCGATTTTCTATTTAAGGCAGCACACCATGTTAGTAGATGGAAATCTAAAAATAGTGCCAAACTGACGTGCCGCCACTGAAAATCGCAAACAGCAACATGCAGAGACATCGTTGCCACATCCCCAGGCAATCTTCTACAAGCAATATACTTTTTCATCATTTTGCATAAACAAAACTCAAAACCTTTATTGCAAATCAAGGTAACACAAAAATAAATTTTCAGTATACTTGCATACTATTCACAGACAAATACAAGTCACAACTGTGGATTAATACAAATCTAGATACTTCACATGCAGCAAGATAAAGATTTTAAAATGAGTTTTCTGGTTATATGTACATAAAGAAGGGAGAAACCAAGGAATATAACGTTAGTAAATCTTAACATTTATAAATAATCCCTAATGTAAGTGTAATGTCTTAAGTAACAGAAAAGTAATACATTTATCATTCTCAACTTGTTAGCATATTCGGCGATTTAAGGATGAATTATCACATAGCGGCAACGCTTGAGCCACCACCCAATCAGAGCAGAGGACCGATGTAAACATAGAGTCCCTTGAATGTTGGCTTCAAACAATTCGGCTGTGTACCGGGTCTATTCTCTATATAGTCAAAGGTAAATACTATCCAATGTATGCAATACTTCGCAGATGTGTAATGCTGGTTGCATAGCAAAAGTGAATACAAATTTAGCATTTTAGCAGTTTTTAAAATTATTCTTACTTATGTCGTATGTTATAAAGGTAAATAATTGTTTTAAAGATTTAAATATTTCTAGGAGTATTGAATAATAAACTGAATATAGGTCAACAGAAGAAATCAGTAGCTTATATTCCCGATATGAACGTGAAACTTTCGACTGGGAGCGTGGCGTCTCCTGTAATCCGGCTGCTCGGAGGTCAGGTTCAGTGGATGGTTTGAGGTCGGGAGTCCTGTCACAGGGCGACCACGTCGACCGGACGTCCGCACTAAGCTCGGCATTAACATGGGCACCTTGAGGGAGCTCAGGGTGGCCAGGTTGACTAAGGAGAGGCGAACCGGGCCAGGGGGGAAACTCAGCAGCCAAAAGTCTCCGTGTCGAGCAGTAGTGGGATCGCGTCTGGGAGTGGGAACCTTGTGGCAGCCCGGTCAATATAGCTAGACCTGGGCCTTTTTTGAGTTTTTTTTTGTTCATTTCAATTTTTTTTGGACTATAATTATATTCCCACCTAGAAGTAACTTGTTTGCAAAAGTAGAATTTTTCTGGAAGATCTAACATTTTTGTACGTAGTAGAATAAGTAAAAGTAGAATAATTCTGGAAGGAACATCTTGCACTCAAATTAATAACTTCTCGAAAGACGAACAATAATTATTTAGGTATCTCTTCAGTAATGCATTGTGGGTTGTCATAACATTGCATTATTTCTTTCTTCATTTCTAGGCATTGGTAGTTTCTTTCGGTGGAAGTTACCGTCATTCAATAGATTGGTCACTATCCTGCTAAATATTTTGGTGTTCGGTTGTCGTATTTCTGGGTAGTTGTTTTGATATGAATTTGCAGCTGCCTCAGTATTTCTGTTAGAACGAATATAACATTCCAACATGTCAAAATATTCTTCATTACTGAACATATTGTTGAATAATATTTGAAATAAACAGGAAACAAACTATTTAGTACAAAATTTTAAGCAACGTGTTAAATACACCTCAAGTTGTTTAGATAATTAAGAATGACAGTATTCTTAATTGTCGCGATAGTGTTATTTCCATAACAACCTTTCTTCTTTGCTTTTCAGTTGACTTACGTTTAAAAATCAAACAATTTTCAAAGGCTTCTTCGTAACTCATTAATCTGCTTTTTATTGAGTTCTGTTAGTAAATTTAGTTATTTACTAGGTTTACCTATTTAATTAAATTATAACAATTTTTAGGATAATGTTGTAATGTAAAATATCATTTGTAATAATGGGCCGATTCATTGGTGTGCTCAAAGTTCCTTTTTTTTTTTATCGTGAATCATTACGGAAAATTATGTTAAAAGTAGAAGTCTATTGTTAGACTCCATGGCCTACTGCTTTTTGAACACTTTTTTTGTCATTTGTTTTCTGGGATTGGATTTCATAGCCTACTATCCTCAAAACGGTTTTTCTCAAAATTGTCAGTGCAATTACAAGATTTCTTAAGCATATTGTACATCATTGGAAAGCTCTTTTTCACATGAGCAAAAATACAATATGGCGGCCATAATAAAAACAAACGTGGATGCCAATAGCTCAAAAACAAATGACAATCCAAATTTGAGAATAGCACAAGAAGATTACTCTGTAAAAAGTGACCTGATAATGTGCAAGCCTTAGGCGTGTCAGATCAACGCCTACTTAGATATATTGGAGAAAAAAGAAATTGACAAATTTTGTTTTCTTCAAAATAACTCGAAATCGAAAAGAGGCAGGGCAAAATACAAAACATATTTGGAACGAGCATGAAATTCTACAAAACATTGCTAATATAACCGTCTCCCTATCTCTCATAATAACGAAGATAGCAATACATTCCCATTCAGTTTGGAACACACTGTATACCGAATTTGAAGACGTTATCTCAATTCGTTCTAAAGTATTCGTGGGTACCAACAAACAGATATACAGACCGACAGACAAAAAATTTTCGTTCCCAAATCATGTTTTGTATATGTTTTGACCCTTTTTACGACGTTTAAGCGAAAAAAAAAATTGACATTTTTGTCGCCACACGTTGTGACGATGTGCGGCCCTTGCGTTTTACTAAAACAGTCGAACAAATAAATCTACGTTCCGCCCTTCAGAGAGGGAATTTTTGACTGTGTCGTGTACAATGCGATCTTACGTAAAATATTACTTACACGCTGTAATAGGTTCAGTAGGTATTCCATCTTTGCAAAATAAAAAGCTTCCCTACAATTTTTATAGAAACTGCCCCAGGTCAGTGGATGATTTTTTTTTAGTGAATTTTTATTTTAAAAAATTCACCATTAGAGAGGTATCGCTGGTGAGACTTTGCAAAAAAAAATTTAAATGAGCGCGAACTTGGACCCTTAGAACCCATATCCAGGGTCAGTTTCAATTTTTATATATATATATATATATATATATATATATATATATATATATATATATATATATATATATATATATATATATATATATATATATATATACAGTGGCGGATTTGCCCTAATGCCCAGTAGGCCCGGGCCTAGGGAGGCCAGATATTAGGGGCGGCCAATCCTGACAAAAAACACATGGCGTATGGCGGCCGCACTGCACGGCGCAGTCTGCACCGCATCGTATAACAATAATCTTCCTAAATCACTTTCGCACATTTTATATATAAAATATAGATATGATACATATGAATATAATGTTGGCAATAAAGTAAATTCATTATGTAGTCTATATGATTGGTGCTGAGAAAGGGGCGGCTGGTACTTACTACATGGCCTGGGGCGCCCAAGACTGCAAATCCGCCACTATATATATATATATATATATATATATATATATATATATATATATATATATATATATATATATGTATGTAATTCACTTTTGTTTGGGTGAAAGGGCATTCTGAGATCACCGGAAACGAAATTGCAGATCAGGCTGCAAAAGATGCCACAAACTTATCACAAGAGTATGAGCTAAGGGAGTATAAGGATCTAGTTAACATCTATAAACGTAATGTACGTCGTGAATGGGAAACCGGCTAGAAACGTTTTGTAAACGATTCTAAAACCAGTACACCCTTCTCCACCCAATTTTACCTAAAAATCCTCCACATATCTTGGACTTTAAAGTCTCCAAGTTTTACTCTACAAGTATCACAAGGCTAAAAATGAATCATGGTGGCTTTCCAGCACATTTACACAAGATTGGTTTGCAAGATTCACCAAAATGTTCATGCGATAATACCTCTATTGCAGATCTGAATCACATATTCTTTAACTGCCAAAACCACCAAACAATAAGAACTAATTTTATCATCTCTCTACTCAATGCTCAGCAAAAATTACCACTAAATATAACAACATTATTAAGCACGCAAGATAAAAATATATATGATATTATAATTAAATTCATTTACAGTGCAAAAATAACTATATAAAGATTCTTCTTTCCTTCTCTCGTAAATAACATTACCTGTGGCTAATAGATTCGTCTGAAGCCATACCAAAGCTGTTTTGTCACACACACACATGTATGTATCAATCCGATAACTCAAATAACAATTAACCGATTTCGATGAAACTCGGCAAGTGACTTTCTTTTATTAATGGCTTGGATGAGTTCAATAGCCAGGAAAATCGGACAGGGTTTTCCGGGAAAATTTTGAGTTTCCTTTCGAAAAAAAATTTTTTCTCCGAAAATTATAAAGCTGTTTTAATGAAATTTACTACATATGTTCCCTTGGGAGAGACCTTACTACGTACCAAAATTCAACTTACTAAGTTGATAGAAAATTAAGTTATTCAAATTTTGAATTTTCTATCGAAAATTTTTTTTTCTCCGAATACTACAAGCTATTTTAATGAAATCGGTGGATATATTGCCTTAGCAAAGACCTTACTACATACCAAAATTAAACTTTCTAGGTTTATAGAAAATCGAGTTATTCAAGTTTGAAGCATTTAATAAAAATTCACTACCATAACGCACTTGCTGCGTCCCAAACTTTTTTTTATTTCAACAACACACTACGAGGGCTTACAGCCTAAATACTATCGTACCGTGGGTGTCGGCAAGGAGGAAAGAGGCAACTTGTTAATTCTGGACTTGAAGGTTCGGAGGAGAAGGAAAAACATGTGCCGGCAAGGAATTCCACAACTTGGAAGTCCTTGGGAGAAAAGAGCAGACATAACAAGATGTTCTATGTCTGGTGACCTGGACAGTAAAAGGGTGCATTCGCTCTGTTCCCCTGGTAGATCTGTTGGGGGCACCAGGTGAAGGAACTATGGAAGAAAACTCCTCCGAGCAGTACCCGTGCAGATATCTGTAAAAGAGAGAGAGAGGTCACCAACGGCGCGTCGGTGGGCAAGGGATGACAGCCTTTGGGTGAGGGCAGGGTCACCGATGCGACGTATAGCTCTTTTCTTAATAGAGTCCAGGATAGCGAGCGTAGAAGTGGCAGCGGCACCCCAGATGTGGGAGCAGTATTCCAGATTTGGCCCTATTTGTGAAGTATATAAGGTATATAGATTAGCTGGTGAAAAGTATTTGCGAGCCTGGAAGAGGAAACCTAATTTCCTAGCAGTCGCTTCTGCAATTGATATGACATACTGGTGCCAATTGAGATTTCGATCCACAGAAATTCGAACAAGAGAAAAGGACTCATTACTTTGAATAACTTGGTTGTTCATTGTGATGGATCTAGGGCTGGTGTATCTCTTATGAGATAGACGGCAAGACTGAGATTTGGTGGCGTTGAATTGTACAAGATTTCTGCTTCCCCAGTCCAATATTTTTTGGAAATCCATAGAGACAGAAGCCTCCATGAGTCTGCGATCCTTATCTAATTGGGCTAAACAGACAGGCCTAGAATATTGTATATTTGAGTGGAGGGTGCTATCCTCCGCGTAACTGTGAATTGTGTTGGATATGCTAGAGAGGATGTCATTGATGTGGAGAAGAAACAAAGTAGGGACTAAAGCTGAACCTTGAGGGACTCCTGCATTAATTGGATACAGTTTAGAGGAATGGCCATCCACAACAACAGAAATGTTCCGGTTGGAAAGGAAATTTGCTGTCCAGGTACAGAGTTTTGGTGGTAGGCCATAGGTCGGATGTTTATTAAGCAGCGCCGCGTGCCAGACCTGGTCAAATGCTTTGGATATGTCTAGAGCGACAATCTGGGATTCACCGTATAGTTCCATAGACTTGCTCCAAAAATGGGTGACAAAGGAAAGGAGGCCGGCAGTTGATTTGCGCTGACGAAATCCATACTGCCTGTCGTGGATTAGACTATGTTTTTCAATAAATTTTAGTAGTTCGGTGTTTATATACTTTTCCGTCACTTTATAGACGACTGAGAGGAGAGAAATAGTCCTGTAGTTGCTAGAAAGCGCTTTGGATCCTTTCTTGGGGACGGGTTGTACTCGAGCAGTTTTCCAGTTACTAGGGAATGTGCCTCTATTGTAAGATGTCTGAAACAGACGAGTCAGGACAGGAGCAAGTTCTGGTGCGCATTTTTTGAGAAGAATTGCTGAGATTTCGTCAAGGCCAGAGGCTTTCCTGGTATTGAGAGAAGAGAGCATCTTTTGTAACTTTTTAGTTTTGAAAATGATATCCGTCATTGTATGAGCGACATTGGGGATTGTGGGTGGTTGAACACTTGGAGGTGGGTTGAGAGTAGAATTGCCGGCGAACAATGAGGCAAAAAGTTCATAATTGCCCAGTGCGGTAGAAACAATTTCTTCCCCTGAAACAAGGAGTGGGAACGTGCTCTTGCAGAAATTATTCCCAATAGAGTCCAGTAGAGGGTTTGCTGCCGTTAGAGCTTAAGAGGACTTTGTTTTTGATGTGGTTATTAAACAAGTTTTTTTGCCTCAGAAAGAATGCGGACATAGCGGTTTCTTGCGTCGTTAAATGCTTGACTGGGATTGTGTAGAAGCGTTTTGTGAGCTTTGACATTTTCAAGTCTGGCCTTGTCACAGGATTTAGAGAACCAGGGCTTTTAAGTGGCTGAAGAGGTTTTTTGTGTAATACAATAAGAAGAATACAATAAGATACATATATATATATATATATATATATATATATATATATATATATATATATATATATATATATATATATATATATATATATTGCAACCACAAAGCGACATCGGTCTTAGACTGTGTATGATGCTATAAACTGCATAACTTACGGAATGTTAGGTCCGGGCCTACGCATCCTCCTGCACTTCCCCCTCTTATCTCTGCTCCATCCATTCGGGCATTTCCTATAATGCATGGTCTCCCCAAGCTGATGAACTGGGTTCTTATCGGTGACAGCTTCTTCAAGTGAAGTAGCTTCGTTAGAAATTGCTAGAGAATCCTGCGGTGATCTGATTATTTGTACTTTTATTCTATCAGGTGAGCTTGGAACTTCATCTAATATGTGACCATTAAAATCTTCGTCTGTCTTGGTCGAGTTCTGCAGCTGGGAGCTGTCTTCGATGGGTTTCATCGTTGATGATGGCGGCCTGTTTTCTAGTTCAGCGTTGACTGGTTTAGGTTTTTGAGTTGAAAACTGGGACAAGGGAGGTTCAGTTGAGCTTGATGTTTGAATGGGTTGAGGTGATGATGAGGTGTATTGGAGTTTTTGAGTTGTACTTGCGATTGTTGTGGTAGAGGTTTGATGAGGTTTTGCTGTAGTTGTAGTACTAGGTTTTGGTTTAACCGTGAAATCGGAGTAGTCGTAATTGTAGTCATAATCCTAGAAAAGTAAATGAAAAACTTACAATGTTATGGTTTTCAGAAAGATAATTATAGCTAAGGTTCATACATTAGATAGGTTGTCCGGTAACTCTGAGGGGGGAGAAACGCGAGAGGAGGGTAATATCTCATGTGTATTCCAAATGCGGATACATGATACAAACATCAACAACATACAATTTGTCCACAAACAAAAATCGTTGTTTTTTTCATTGATTTTTGTTTTAGGACAAATTTCTGGCCAATTCAGATGTAGTGTTGCACTGCCCTTGGTACAATGGATGAAGTTTTGGCCTATTGAACCTTTTGTATAGTTTCAATTTCAATTTTTTAAGAATTGATCAAATTTATCCCCTGAAGATGACCTCTTAGAGTGTCGAAACGCGTCGGGAAGTAAATTATAATAAATTTGTTGTCTGGAGAGAAGCCTTTCATTCAATGTTTAGCTATTCTATCCCAGACTATGTGACGTTCAGAAATGATATATATGTATGTATGTATATATGTGTCACACCGATAACTAAAAAAATAATGTGCCGATTTTGATCAAATTTGGTGAGTACCTTCTTTTTGTAAGTGGCTTAGATAAGTTCGTTAGCCAGGAAATCGGCCCCAGTTTTCCCGGAACATTTTGTGTTTTCTTTCGCTAAAAAATATATATCTCCGGAGATAACAAAGTAAGAGCAACCAAATTTGGTGTGCATGTTTGTATTATAAATAGTGATCCACGTGCATAAATTTGGGTCTGTAGATAGAAAGACAAAAAAGTTATAGGTATTTAAAGACAAAAAGTTTCGGGTTTTCCTGAAAACGTCAAAGTCGCGATTTGAAACGTCAAAATTCGCAACATTTAGGCAAATAACCTGAAACAAATACGGATTGTGTAAAGAAAACGTCAAAAAAGGGTGTTCCGCAAACCCTTAAGTCTCAGCTTCAACCGCCATTGTCCTTCATTTTACTAAAATATTTCCAGAAAATTCATTTTAAATAGACCCTTTCTCTGATGCTTTGGCTGTAGGTTTAGTTAAGTTTATGGTTTAACGGTCTATAATTTGTAGCTAATTTTTCTAGAAAAAATTCTTTATTGAGGAGACCGCCACTTTTCAATTTTAAAAAGATTTCTTCAAATAAGCGCAAACTAGCCCCCTAGAATCCATATCCGGGTTTAATTTCAGTTTTTATCTATTTGCATATATACAGGGTGACGCATTTCTACGGTAAAGCTTAATATAATTGTTATTATAGAAGATACGAGAAAGAAATTGTATACGTTAATTATAGTGTGTCTTAAGATGCACCTTATAAAAATATTTTGACATTCACAGGAAGGTCCATAAGTCGTTGGTGATCCCTGCAATTGTTTTTTGTTTTCGAAGATATATTATTGCATTTTTGCATTTTTTATCGAAATATGATGCATGATTGTAAGAAAAAATATCGAGACGCAATAAGTGCGTTTTGGTAGCGAAAGTTTATTAAATCCTTCAAATTTCAATTACTCAATTTGCTATTAACCTAAGGTTAAAAATTAAAAAAATATCTGGACGCAGCAAGTGCGTTATGGTAGCGAATTTTCTTTAAAATATTTTTAATAGCAAATATCTTTCTTTGATGAAAGCAAGCATCAAACTTGGTTGCCTATATAGTAGAAACAATGTACCATATTTCATCGAAATAAATTTATTGTTTGAAAATATATAAACATTTTTCAAAAGTCTGGATGCAGCAAATGTGTTATGGAAGTGAATTTCCATAAAAATGTTTTTAATAGCAAATGCGAGCAGGCATCAATCTGATTATCGGTATAGCCTATGTAGTAGAAACAATGTGCTATATTTTATCAAAATTACTTATTGTTTGAAAATATACAAAAACTGCTTGAAAGCTGTCTATTTGAAGCCATATCCCCATTAAACCCTGCCTACCCCGCACAGCACCCCTATTTGCCCAAGGTCACGTTACTTCCTTGGGGGGTATGAACAAGAAGTTTTTCTTGTGGTTTATGTAACGAGGGTGGTTGTATGCACACACGGGGGGGGGGGGGGGGAATGTATACGACGTAGCAGACCCCACCCCTGTGTCACTTGACGTGGCAGGGGTTGGAGGGTGGCTGCTTCGTCGTGAGGATTTTCCTTCCACCTCGCGTGCATACAACCACCCTCGCTGCATAAACCGCAAGAAAAATGTCTTGTTCCTACCCGCCAAGGAAGTTACGGCACCTGGGGGGATAGAGGTGCTGTGCGGGGTAGGCAGGGTTTAAGAAGGATATGGCTTCAAGATGTGATAAAGACAACTTTCAAGCCCGTTTTATTCGAATTTTCTGCTCATATTTCCTTTTTACTACCTACCCCGCCCAGCACCCCTACTCACTCCTGGTCCCTTAACTTCCTTGGGTGGCGCGAGCAAGATTTTTTTCTAGGGGTTTGTGGATTCAAATGGGAGGGGGGGGTCATAGGCAGGTTTCTGAAAACATTTTTATGAAAAACGGGAGCTAAACTGCAAATTTACCAAAAATTTGCTACCAAAACGCACTTACTGCGTCCAGATATTTTTCTTACAAATGCATCATATTTCTATAAAAAATGCAAAAATGCATTAACATTTGTTCTACGAAAATTAGCTAAAAAAATTATACACCCCTACTCACTCCTGGTCCCGTAACTTCCTTATGGAGTGTGAACAAGAAATTTTTCTTGGGGTGTGTGGATCCAAGGGCGAGCCTAGGCAGCTTTCTGAAAACAGTTTTCTAAAAAGTGTTTGTGAGCTAAACTGCAAATGGTCCCGTAACTTCCTTGAGGAGTGTGAACAAGACATTTTTCTTGGGGTTTGTGGATCCAGGGGGGCCTAGGCAGGTTTATGAAGACAGTTTTTGAAAAGCGTTCGGGAGCTAAACTGCAAATTTACCGAAAATTCGCTACCAAAACGCACTTACTGCGTCCAGATTTTTTTCTTACAAACGCATCAAACTTCGATAAAAAATGAAAAAATGCATTAACGAATTTGTTCTACGAAAATTAGCTAAAAAAATTATACACTCCTACTCACTCCTGGTCCCGTAACTTCCTTGGGGAGTGTGAACAAGAAATTTTTCTTGGGATTTGTGGATCCAGGGGGGTGAGGGCCTAGGCAGCTTTCTGAAAACAGTTTTTTGAAAAGCGTTCGGGAGCTAAACTGCAAATGGTCCCATAACTTCCTTGGGGGGTGTGGACAAGACATTTTTCTTGGGGTTTGTGGATCCAGGGGGGAGCCTAGGCAGCTTTCTGAAAACAGTTTTTTGAAAAGCGTTCGGGAGCTAAACTGCAAATGGTCCCATAACTTTCTTGGGGGGTGTGGAGAAGACATTTTTTTGGGGTTTGTGGATCCAGGGGGGAGCCTAGGCAGCTTTCTGAAAACAGTTTTCTGAAAAGCGTTAGGGAGCTAAACTGCAAATGGTCCCGTAACTTCCTTGGGGGGTGTGGACAAGACATTTTTCTTGGGGTTTGTGGCTCCAGGGGGGAGCCTAGGCAGCTTTCTGAAAACAGTTTTCTGAAAAGCGTTCGGGAGCTAAACTGCAAATGGTCCCGTAACTTCCTTGGGGGGTGTGGACAAGACATTTTTCTTGGGGTTTGTGGATCCAGGTGGGAGCGTAGGCAGGTTTCGGGAAACAGTTTTTTGAAAAGCGTTCAGAGGCTAAACTGCAAATTTACCGAAAATTCGCTACCAAAACGCATTTACTGCGTCCAGATTTTTTTCTTACAAACGCATCATATTTCGATAAAAAATGCAAAAATGCATTAACGAATTAATTCTACTAAAATTAGCTAAAAAAAATATATACACCCCCTACTCACTCCTGGTCCCATAACTTCATTGGGGGGTGTGAACATGAAAGTTTTCTTGGGGTTTGTGGATCCAGGGGGGAGCCTAGGCAGGTTTCTGAAAACAGTTTTTTGAAAAGCGTTCGGGAGCTAAACTGCAAATTTACCGAAAATTCGCTACCAAAACGCACTTACTGCATCCATATATTTTTCTTACAAACGCATCATATTTCGATAAAAAAATGCAAAAATGCATTAACGAATTTGTTCTACGAAAATTAGCTAAAAAAACTATGCACCCCTACTCACTCCTGGTCCCGTAACTTCCTTGGGGGTGTGAACAAGAAATTTTTGTTGGGGTTTGTGGATCCAGGGGGGCCCTAGGCAGGTTTCTGAAAAGAGTTTTTTGAAAAGCGTTCGGGAGCTAAACTATAACCAAATTTGATATGTAGGTTTACGATATAAAAAGTAAACTATACACCAAAATTTAGATTTCTATGTTACAAGAAAAAAACTTATAATAAAATATTTGATGCCAGATCATTTCTATGAAAATTCACTACCATAACGCACTTGCTGCGTCCAGACTTTTTCTAAATAAAGTTTTCTTCTGAAAATCTTTTGTGTAACTTTAATGAAATTTATAATAGAAGTTTCTTTTAAAGAGACTTACACTATCTACACATATAGCAAAATTTAATTCTTTAGCTTCACAGAAAATTGACTTTTGGGCATTTTTCTCACAAGGAGTTGGAGCACATGATTTTTTGATAATAGAGAGATATCGATGGTAACACTTTCGAAAGAATTCATTAAATGCGCCCGTACTAGGACCTATAAAATCGACCTTCAAGGTCTGTGTAAGTTTAAAGTATTAACTTTACTAATATGCGGTATAATAATAGTGTACAATTCTTATAAAAATGATGATGGCACCAGACGATAAAATTTTAATTCGAATACCTCACATTCGTCGAAAGATCAAGATCTGGGAAACCGTACTAGGTAGGTATAGGGATCCTTGGAGTAAGTTAACCTTATTTTTCCCACAGAAATCAAAAACGTTGTGAAATACCGGATGTTCCAGAGAAAAGCATAACTTTGAGGTGTCACACTTTTTTTGAATCACCTTTATATTTGAAAATAATTTTAGGTTGTAGTTCTTTTCAACCTACACGATCTCCGATTGAAATCAATCCGAAATAACGAAAAATATAGACGTGAGAGCCTGTGGCGTATGTGGTGACCACACTGTATATATCCTGTATATATATATATATATATATATATATATATATATATATATATATATATATATATATATATATATATATATATATATATATATATATATATATATAAATGAAAGTGACTTTGCTGGTTTTGGACGCTAGTTCGCACTTATATAAACAATTTTTTAAAAGTCTCCCAATCGTTACTTCCCTTAATGCTGTGTTTTTTGTACGAAAATTCGCTATAATTATATTTTACATTCACAAGCAAAACCTTTTATGAAAGACATACTGTACAATGATTAACAAATTAAAGAAGAATAAACATAAACTCACCCCCAATCCTCCCAAACTGTCATCATTTAGCAGGGCAATAATTTGAAAATCTTTCAAGTGCAGCTGAATATTATAGTCGCCGGTCTGTTTCTGATCGTAGATAGTCTGTGGCTGCTGGGTTCTACTCTTGGACCTTGGAGCGCAATCCGTAGTCAACACCAACAGCAAAACCGCCAGAATAATCGAAGACACTGAGACGCCCATTCTGCCAACTCTCTCTCTGTCGATCACTTTCTTTGTTAATAGTAAAATCAGAACTGAAGGATTTACTCTAAAAGTCCAAGAGTGATCATGGTGCACAGCGTGGTCGATGACTTCGCGGACCGCTGCTTCTCAATGTGCAACAAGAAGCAGAAGGTTAAAAGTGGGAGTATTTAGTTTAAGATGTGATTACCGCTAAGGTCTACGAACCTGATCACATATCAAACATCATTTATATTGCATCTTGGAATAGTGTTATTGCTGTTTGTATGTGTTCCAGGAATCGGGTGACCCGAGACCGCAAGCTTCACTGAAGAATTCTTCTGGTTTGTCGAATACCGGTGGAGATTGGACATTGCGTGAATAGAGATTAAAAGTATAACAGTTTTTTCAATTTGCTTCGGCAGTTATGTAAATATTTTACCTATATTTCCATGATGCATATATCAGAAAACTGGTCGAATTTTAATCAAATAACGGTGTCAATTTCGATGCTATAAACTATAAATTCAGTCTTTTTATCTCTTGGAAATGTAATACAGTTAACAAAAGTACATTTGAAATGCATAGAGCAATTAATAAAATACAAGTGATTGAATCTATATACAGAAAAAAGCACATGGCCAACTTTGTTCAAAACTGGGTTGTAAGTAAACAAATTTACAAGTGTGAAGTTTCATTCCTATGGATTATCTTTTTAGGCACCTTTATCCTTTTACGCAGCCCCTATCTGTTTTTTTTTATTTCAACAACACACCACGAGGGCCCACAGCCTAAATACTATACCAGCGTGAGTGTCGACAAGGAGGAAAGAGGCAACTTGTTAATTTTGGCCTTGAAGGTTTGGAGGTTCGGAGGAGAACGAAAAAAATGTACCGACAAGGAATTCCACAACTTGGAAGTCCTCGGGACAAAAGAGCGGCCATAACAAGATCTTAACTGGTGACCTGGACAGTAAAAGGGTGCATTCGCTCTGTTACCCTGGGAGGTCTGTTGAGGGCAGCAGGTGGAGGGACTATGGAAGAAAGCTCATCTGAGCAGTGCCCGTGCAGATATCTATAAAAGAAAGAGATGTCACCAACAGCACGTCGGTGGGCAAGGAATGGCAGCCTTTGGGTGAGTGTAGAGTCACCGATGAGACGTATAACTCTCTTCTGAATTGAGTCCAGGATAGCGAGTGTAGAAGCGGCAGCGGCACCCCAGATGTGGGAGCAGTATTCGAGGTTTGACCTTATTTGTGAAGTATATAAGGTATAGAGATTAGCTGGTGAAAAGTATTTGCGAGTCCGGAAGACGAAACCTAATTTCTTAGCAGCCGCTTCTGCAATTGATGTGACATGTTGATGCCAATTGAGTTTTCGATGCACAGAAATGCCAACAAGTAAAAAGGACCCATTACTTTGAATAACTTGGTTGTTCATTGTGATGGGTCTAGAGCTGGTGTATCTCTTATGAGATAGAAAGCAAGACTGAGATTTGGTGGAGTTGAATTGTACAAGATTTCTACTTCCCCAGTCTAATATTTTTTGGAGATCCACAGAGCCAGAACCCTCCATGAGTCTGCCATCCTCATCTAATTGGGCTAAAGAGACAGGCTTAGAATATTGTATATTTGAGTGGAGGGTGCTGTTATCCGCCTAATTGTGAACTGGGTTGTATGTGCTAGAGAAGAGGTCATTGATGTGGAGAAGAAACAAATTAGGGGCTAAAGCTGAACCTTGAGGGACTCCTGCATTAATTGGATACAGTTTAGAGGAATGGCCATCCACGACAACAGAAATGCTTTGGTTGGAAAGGAAATTTGCTGTCCAGGTACAGAGTTTTGGTGGTAGGTCATAGGCCGGAAGTTTATTAAGCAACGCTTCGTGTCAGACCTGGTCGAATGCTTTGGATATCTCTAGAGCGACAATCTACGATTCACCGTGTAGTTCCATAGACTTGTTCCAAGAATGGGTGAGAAAGGAAAGGAGGTCGTCAGTTGATCTGCGCTGACGGAATCCATACTGCCTCTCGTGGATTAGACTGTGTTTTTTTTTTCAAGAAATTTTAGTAATTCGGTGTTTATATACTTTTCCATCACTTTAGAGACGACTGAAAGGAGAGAAATAGGCCTGTAGTTGCTAGGAAGCGCTTTGGATCCTTTCTTGGGGACGGGTTGTACTTGAGCAGTTTTCCAGTTACTAGGAAATATGCCTATATTGTAAGATGTCTAAAATAGATGACTCAGGACAGGAGCTAGTTCTGGTGCGCATTTTTTGAGAACAATTGTTGGGATCTCGTCAATGCTAGAGGCTTTCCTGGTATTAAGAGAAGAGAGCATCTTTCGTACATTTTTAGTTTTGAAAATGATATCCGTCATTTTATGCGCGACATTGGGGACTGTTGGTGGTTGAACATTTGGAGGTGTAGAATTGCCGGAGAACAACGAGGTAAAACGTTCAGCCTTGCCCAGGCTGGTAGAAACAATTTCATCCCCTGAAACAAGAGGTGGAAACGTGCTCTTGCAGAAATTATTCCCAATAGATTTAGCAAGAGTTCAGAAGGGTTAGCTGCAGTTGGAGCTTGAGAGGGTTTTGTTTTTGATATGGGTATTAAACGAGTTTTTTTGCCTCAGAAAGTATGCGGACATAGCGGTTTCTTGCGTCGTTAAATGCTTGACGGTTTTCCTGACTGGGATTGTGTAGAAGCGTTTTGTAAGCTTTGACCTCTTTAAGTCTGGCCTAGTCACAGGATTTAATGAACCAGGGCTTTTGAGTGGCTGAAGTGGTTTTCTGTGTACGTGGAATAAATAATTCCATACCAGCTTGGATGATTTCGGTGACGTTTTGTGAGATATCAGAGAGGTCTGGATGAGAGAATCAGACAGACGCCCATGGAAATGAGGAAAAGTAATCCCGCATTTCGTCACAGTTCGTGGGGTTGTAGTGCCAAACGATACGTGGATGTGATGACTCTGCGACTTCGGGTTGCATTGCGCAGGAAGCAGTAACCATGCCGTGATCTGAGCGACCAAGGAGGGCGGTGACTGATGCCTTATAGCATTGAGGTTTTGTAGTAAGAAGATGATCCAAGGGATTTGAGCTGTGTGTTGGGATGCGAGGAAAGTAAGTAGGTTGCTGAACCATATTGGCTAAAGAATTGCTGACTGCAAAGGCCTCCGCTGCTCTCCCTTGTGGATCGGTTTTTGAAGATCCTAGCCATTCCTTATTATGGACATTGAAGTCACCAAGAATAGTGACCTCAGAGGAAGGATATTCAGAAATCAGATGGTCGATTTTTTCAGAAAGGTAGTCGAAGAGCTGCACAAAGTTTTTGTCAGAAGGTGACCGGTAAATGCACTAGATGAATTTAGTTGCAGCCCTGAGAGATAGTTTCATTCAAAGTATTTATTTTCTCCCAGCTTCTAAATTGGGGAGTCTGGTGCAGGGTAGATTGCTACGGACGTATGCGCACACGCCTCCATGCAATCTAAAGCAAGTAAGGAGCTCATACCCCGGGAAATTAAGGTGATTAGTGGCTGTTTTGGCACTGATTTGGGTTTCGGTGAGGAAAAGGAGTTGGGGCCTATTAGCCTGGAGGAAATGGTGGACGGAGTTTAGGTTAAAATTTAGGCCACACATATTCGAGAAGGATATGCAAAATCTTGCACTTAGATGGGAGAAAAACACATTCCATGTATTCATAGTAGGCTGAACTCCTCCATGTTAATACATTTTCTCACATAACCCAGTTTTTAGCAAAAATTATGTCACTTCGATATACACCAATTCAATCAGAATTAAGTAAAGTAAAATCTGACTTTTTAGTACAAGCTTATAATAAACTACTCCTTATAGTAGTTGCGATCTAACAGCAATTATGTTGAGAATCTCTTTGAGTTTGTTATAACCCCCATATTTAAATTTGGGTGTTAGTTGCAAATAAAACCAATCATAAATAATTTGATACTCTCATTTATCAACTTCACCAATTACTTAACTCCGCCATCGCCGGTCCCAAGCCCGGGTGAGAGAGGAGTAGAGGGTGGAGTAACAACCACGTTAAAAAACCAGGGTCCGCCCGGCCCGGACGGTAGCACCCTGTAACGGCCCCTGGCTAGGGACATAGCATCTAGCAGGTGGTAGTGGAATTTTCCTTTACGTGATAGTAAAGGATTATCTCACGCCCGAGGAGGTACCACCCCATGCATCAAGGGTCCGGTGAAGTCCCAACGGACGTTTTCAGTTCTGGTGTATGAGTCAGTTTCCCTTATAGGCAAAAATTATGATGGCTCCTCCTTGTACAAAATATTCCGGAGGTAAAATACCCCTCCATTCGGATCTCCGGGAGAGGGGTGTACAGGGGGCGCCAGCATCAAGATTTAACATATCCTTCTCAAATATATGTGGCCTAAATTCTAACCTGAACTCCATCTACCATTTCCTCCAGGCTAATAGGCCCCAACTTTTCTTTCTCACCGAAACCCAAATCAGTGCCAAAACAGCCACTAATCAGCTTAATTTCCCGAGGTATGAGCTCCTTACTTCCTTTATATTGCATGGAGGCGTGTGCGCATACGTCCGTAGCAATCTACCCTGTACCAGTCTCCCCAATTTAGAAGCTGGAAGAAAAGACATACTATGGATAAAACTCTCTCTCAGGGCTGCAACAAAATTCATCTGTTGCATTTACCGGTCACCTTCTGACAACAACTTTGTCCAGCTCTTTGACTACCTTTCTGAAAAAAACGACCATCTGATTTCCGAATATCCTTCTCTGAGGTCACTATTCTTGGTGACTTTAATGTCCATAAAGAGGAATGGCTAGGATCTTCAAAAACCGACCCACAAGGAAGAGCAGCGGAGGCCTTTGCAGTAAGCAATTCTTTAGCCAATATGGTTCAGCAACCTACTTACTTTCCTCGTATCCCAACACACAGCTCAAATCCCTTGGATCTCCTTCTTATTACAAAACCTGAATGCTATAAGATATCAGTCACTGCCCCCCTTGGTCGCTCAGATCACGGCATGGTCAGCGCTTCCTGCGCAATGCAACCCGAGGTCACACAGTCATCACACCCACGTATCGTTTGGCACTACAACTCCGCGAACTGGGACGACATGCGGGATTACTTTTCCTCATTTCCATAGGCGTCTGTCTGCTTCTCTCATCCTGACCCCTCTGATATCTCACAAAACGTCACCGAAATTATCCAAGCTTGCATGGAATTATTTATTCCACGTACACAGAAAACCTCTTCAGCCACTCAAAAGCCCTGGTTCTCTAAATCCTGTGACAAGGCCAGACTTGAAAAGGTCAAAGCTCACAAATCGCTTCTACACAATCCCAGTCAAGAAAACCGTTAAGCATTTAACGACGCAAGAAACCGCTATGTCCGCATTCTTTCTGAGACAAAAACTCGTTTAATAAACACATAAAAAAGTCATCTTAAGCTCCAACGGCAGCAAACCCATCTGGACCCTTGCCAAATCTATTGGGAATAATTTCTGCAAGAGCACGTTCCCACCTCTTGTCTCAGGGGATGAAATTGTTTCTACCGCCCTGAACAAGGCTGAACTTTTTGCCTCGTTGTTCGCCGGCAATTCTACTCTCAACCCATCTCCAAATGTTCAACCACCAACAGTCCCCAATGTCGCGCATAAAATGACGGATCTCATTTTCAAAACCAAAAAGGTACGAAAGATGCTCTCTTCTCTTAATTACCAGGAAAGCCTCTGGCCTTGACGAGATCCCAGCAATTGTTATCAAAAAATGCGCACAAGAACTTGCTCCTGTCCTGACTCGTCTGTTTCAGACATCTTACAATAGAGGCATATTCCCTAGTAACTGGAAAACTGCCGTACCACTGTGAGTACCACCCGTCCCCAAAAAAGGGTCCAAAGCGCTTCCTAGCAACTACAGGCCTTTTTCTCTCCTTTCAGTCGTCTCTAAAGTAACGGAAAAGTATATAAACACCGAATTACTAAAATTTCTTGAAAACACAGTCTAATCCACGATAGGCAGTATGGATTCCGTCAGCGCAGATCAACTGCCGACCTCCTTTTCTTTGTCACCCATTCTTGGAACAAGTCTATGTAACTACACGGCGAATCCCAGATTATCGCTCTAGACATATATAAAGCATTCGACCACGTCTGGCACGCAGCGCTGCTTAATAAACTCCCGGCCTATGGCCTACCACCAAAACTCTGTACCTGGACAGCAAATTTCCTCTCCAACCGGATCATTTCTGTTGTCGTGGATGGCCATTCCTCTAAACTGTATCCAATTAATGCAGGAGTCCCTCAAGGCTCATCTTTAGCCCCTACTTTGTTTCTTCTCCACATCAATGACCTCTTCTCTAGCACATACAACCCAGTTCACAATTAGGCGGATAACAGCACCCTCCACTCAAATATACAATATTCTAAACCTGTCTCTTCAGCCCAACTAGATGGGGATCGCAGACTCGTGGAGGGTTCTGTCTCCGCGGATCTCCAAAGAATATTAGACTGGGGAAGTAGAAATCTTGTACAATTCAACCCCACCAAATCTCAGTCTTGCTTTCTTTCTCATAAGGATACACCAGCCCTAGACCCATCACAATGAACAACCTAGTTATCCAAAGTAATGAATCCTTTTCGCTTGTTGGCATTTCTGTAGATCGAAATCTCAATTAGCGCCAACATGTCACATCAATTGCAGAAGTGGCTGCTAAGAAATTAGGTCTCCTCTTCCGGGCTCCCAAATACTTTTCACCAGCTAATCTCTATACCTTATATACTTCACAAATAAGGCCAAACCTCGAATACTGCTCCCACATCTGGGGTGCCGCTGCCGCTTCTACACTCGCTATCTTGGACTCCATTCAGAAAAGAGCTATACGTCTCATCAGTGACCCTACCCTCATCCATATCCTGCCATCCCTTGCTCAGCGACGTGGCGTTGGTGACCTCTCTCTTTCTTTTATAGATATCTGCACGGGCACTGCTCAGATGATCTTTCTTCCATAGTTCCTCCACCTGCTCCTCCACCTGCTGCCCCCAACAGATCTACCAGAGAAACAGAGCGAATGCACCCTTTTACTGTCCAGGTCACCAGACATAGAACATCTTGTTATGCCGGCTCTTTTGTCCCGAGGACTTCCAAGTTGTGGAATTCATTACCGGCACATGTTTTTTCTTCTCCTCCGAACCTCCAAACTTTCAAGTCCGAAATTAACAAGTTGCCTCTTTCCTCCTTGTCGACACCCATGGTACGATAGTATTTAGGCTGTAAGCCCTCATGGTGTGTTGTTGAAATAAAAAAATAATAAGTTCTAATAATTTGAACACAAAAGCTATGATAAAACAACCAGTTGTTACTAAATATGAAGAAGTACTACAGGTGGATTTTTATACTCAGTAATAGGTGTGTCTAAAAAAATCACATTCTTCTACAAACAAGAAAATATGGTGGTTTAAATAAAATTTGAATATCAAGATTAACAGAAAAATTCACCATCCTAGCTTTAAGCACAGTGACTTGTTAGACAGTGTGGCCATAAGAGATTCAGCCGCCATGTTTCTCCAAATTTAACATGCGCTTATGGAAGAATGGTAAAAAATTGCATATAACAACTCTGTATATGTATAAACAGACAAGAACTGGAACTGACCCCGTATGTGGGTTTTAGTGGTTCTAGTTCGCCCTCATTTGAACACATCTTTTTAAAATTTATAAGTCGCGGTCTTCTCAATAACGAATTTTTTCTACGAAAATTAGCTAAAATATAGACTATTAAAGCATAAACTCTATAACTGAAACTATTGCCACAGCATCAGAAAGAGACTCTATTTAAAATGGATTTTCCGAAATTATTTTAGTAAAATGAAGAACAATGATGGTTGAAGCTGAAACTTAAAACTTTGCAAAACACACTTATTATGACATTTCTTCTACATAATCAGTATTTGTTTAATATTCGTTGTATAAAAATTGCCAATTTTGACGTTTCAAATCGCGACCTTGACGTTTTAACAAGAAAAATTATAAAGTTTTTAAAATATTTTTTCTGCCAATTCTTTACCATTTTGCGTCAAGAAAACTTAACCGTTGGGTGTAATATTCAATTCGTTTTGTTAATTACACAAAATATTTTGTTGTGCTTTCATCTGATCACCAGTGGCATCAATTTTTTTTAAATGGCTATAACTTCTTTTTCTTTTAACTTAGACGTCTGAATTGCGGCATATAGGGCAAGTTAGATAGTTGAAACGTATGTGCCAAATTTGGTTGGCATAGCTCTGTTATTTTCGGATATACAAAAATTTCCTGAAAGAAAACCCAAAATTTTCCCGGAAAAAGTGGTCCGATTTTTCTTGCTAACGAACTTATCCAAGCCACTAACAAAAGGAAGGTATGTACCAGTTTTGATCAAACTTGGCGCATTATTTTTTGAATTATCGGTACGCTATATATATATATATATATATATATATATATATATATATATATATATATATATATATATATATATATATATATTCGTTTTACGAAAAATTCGCTTAAAGGTATAGGCATTTAAAGAAAAAAAATTGGGTGTCACTTATGACCATATAACTATAATATTTTGTGTGGGTAACAAAATCATATCTATGTTACAGAAAAACACTAAGTTTTCTGGCGCAAAAAGATCAAGAATTGCCAAAAAAATTACTTTAAAAATTTGATAACTTTTCCTCTTAAAACGCCAAAGTCGCGATTTGAAACGTCAAAGTTGGCAACTTTTAGGCAAAGAACCTGAAGCTAATACGGGCTATGTAGAGAAAATGTTGCAAGAAATGTGTTTTACAAGTCCTTAAATTTCATCTTCAACCCTGTCCTTCATTTTACTAAAATGTTTCCAGAAATTCTATTTCATATAGACGCTTTCTCTGATGCTGTAGCAGTAGTCTTAGTTATAGAGTTTATGGTTTAATTCCCTGTAATTGTTACAAAATTTTCGTAAAACAAATTCGTTTATGGGGAGAGCGCGCCTTCTGAATTTAAAAAAAAATCAATTGAGCGCCAACTAGGTCCCCCAGGACCCATATCCGGGATTATTTTCAGTTTTTATATGTTTACATATATACAGGGTTTGACGACCGCAGCCATGAAAGAAGACAACACACACACATATATACAGGGTATTATATACTACGGTAAAGCTCAGTATTACTGTTATTCTACAGGATACGAGAAACAATTGTAAACGTTAATTATGTGGTGTCTTGAGCTACACCTTAAAAAATATTTCTACAATCACAGGCTGGCCCATAAGTCGTTGGTGATACAAATTTTCTTTTTTTTTAATCGACCATGCCTTATATTATTGCATTTGTGCATTTTCCATCGAAATATAATGCATGCTTGTAAGAAAAGAAATTAGGGACGCAGCAAGTGCGTTATACTAGCGAATTTTTATTAAATGTTTCAAATTTGAATAGCTGCAATTTGAGCGGCATCTGATAAAAATTATTTCGACAATCACAGGGTGGACCATAAGTCGTTGGCGATACAAATTTTCTTTTTAGTGAATTTTCTTAAAAAAAATTCACTAATGAGGAGATCCCGACTTTTGAATTTTGAAAAAATTTCTTCAAATGAGCGCTAATTAGGCCCCCCAGAACACATATCCGGGGTCGGTTTAAATTTTTATATGTTTATATATATATATATATATATATATATATATATATATATATATATATATATATATATATATATATATATATATATATATATATATATATATATATATATATATATATATATATATATATATATATGTATCACACCGATAACTCAAAAAATAATGGGCCGATTTTGATTAAATTTCGTGAATAAATTCTTTTTGCAAATGGCTTGGATAAGTTCGTTAGCCAGGAAAATCGGTCCAGGTTTTCCCGGAAAATTTTGTGTTTTCTTTCGAAAAAAAATTATATCTCCGGAATTAACAAAGTAAGGGCAACCAAATTTCATATGCGGATTTATATCATTATAGGCAAGTTACCTACTAAAATTTAGCTCCGTAGGTTAAGGGATAAAAAAGTTACAGGCATTCAAAGAAAAATAAATTTGGAATTTCCTCAAAACGTCAAAATCGCGATTTTAAACGTCAAAATTGGTGAGTACATTCCTTTCGCAAGTCGCTTGGATAATTTTGTTAGCCAGGAAAATCAGTCGAGGTTTTCCCGGAAAAATTTGTGTTTTCTTTCGCAAAATATTTATATCTCCAAAATTAACAAAGTAAGGGCAACCAAATTTGGTAAGCTGGTTTATATCGTTATAGGTGTGCCACCTACCAAAATTTAGCTCTGTAGGTCAAAAGACAAAAAAGTTATGGGCATTTAAAGAAAAATAAATTGGGGGTTTCCTCAAAACGTCAAAGTGACAATTGAAAACGTCAAAATTCGCAACATTTAGGCAAATAACTTGAATCTAATACGGGCTATGGAAAGAAAATGTCTCAAGAAGAATGTTTTACATACACCGAACTCTTAGTTTCAACCATCATTGTCCTTCATTTTACTAAAATATTTCCAGAAAATTCATTTCTAATAGACCCTTTCTCTGATGCTTGGCAGTAGCCTTAGCTATAGAGTTTATTGTTTAATGGTATATAATTTTTGTCGAATTTTCGGAAAAAATCAATAAAGCTCAATATATTCGTTATTATACAAGATATGAAAAAATATTGTATACATTAATTATACGGTGTTTTGAGCTACATCTTAAAAAAATTATTGCGACAATCACAGGCTGGCCCATAAGTCGTTGGTGATACAAATAATTTTTTTTGTCGAAAACGCCTTATTTTTTTGCATTTTCCATCGAAATATAATGCATGTTTGTAAGTTAAGAAATTCTGGAGGCAGCAAGTGCGTTGTGGTTGCGAATTTTGATTAAATGCTTCATATTTGAAAAGCTCAATTTGCTATTAACCTATAAGGTTGACCAAGAAACGGATTTTTTCAGTAACACTTTTGGTTTACTTTTGGAAATTTCTGTACCTTTTCAAACAATCAAGTTATTTTGATGAAACATGGCACATTGTTTTTACTATATATGTTATACTGGTAATCAAATTTGATGCCTGCTTTTTCTATATAGGTTATATTGGTAACCAAAATTGATGTCTGCTTTCTTAAAAAGAAAACACACATATTTGCAATAAAAACATTTTTATGAAAATTCACTACCATAACGCACTTGCTGCGTCCCGAGATTTTTAAATCGAACATCCCTTATATTATTGCATTTTTGCATTTTCCATCGAATTTAAATGCATGTTTGTTTTCGAGTTATTTCGATTGTTTTACAACTTTTCACCTTTTTGGTAAATATCAAACATATAAGTACACTTGGAGGACCCCAAGCACCACAACACATCTTTTTTAAAGACTTTACGATCGTTTCACTAACCACGTTAGCGTCATCGGGGGATGAAAAAAATCTAAACCAAATTTGCTCTCAAAAAGATGTGCGGCAGTTATTGGTTTGTCGCCAGAAGTGCTTGGCTGTGCTCATCACAGGTTCCAGTTTTCACATAGTACATATTAAACATGGTGATACGGCGTTTTTACCAACAAAAATGGAAGTTGAATGAAAATAACGCATTCGGAGAAGTTTTCGTTTATATTATTTCATGAAAATCGCGATAGTGACTGAATTTTAAAAAAATTCTCGTAACTCAATTGTTTCAAATAAAAGAGTCTGTATTTTGTGTTTCAGAAGTGAAGGGATAATAACAAATGTTTAATAAATTATTAAAAAAATTTTTTTTCGGATTTTCGTGAAAAAATTGTTTGTAAATTTTTATGCAAAAAACTTTTTTGGGAGTTTCGTCTAGAAGCTTATTTGATGAAATGTGGTACATTGTTGTTACTATATATGTTATACTGGTAACCAAATTTGATGCCTGCTTTCATTTAAAAAATGCATATTTGCTATTAAAATCATTTTTATGAAAATTCAATACCATAACGCACTTGCTGCGTCCAGACTTTTATTGCATAGACAGTATGACATCAAATTGCATGGAAATATTTTCCGAGATTTAACTAAATGGCGAATTAATAATTGATTAATAGTAATCAAACAAAATGGTGTTATTAAACGACTGGTGACCTCTAACAGCCTCGGCTTGGTGAGAACCTCTTGCACTCTTGTACAATAATGTTATATGTAGATACTTCTTAAAGATATTCCTTATTTTTCAATCACATTAACGTTTGTCGATTTAAAAAACAGTTAAGTTAAATGATATCCACGAAAAAATATAGCATACGAATATTTGTGTGCTAAATCCATTTTACTGTTATAAGTCAGCAAATAAATAATATAATATGAAGAGTAAAGTCGTTAAGAATATTCTTATAATTTCCAGTTGTCAGATGTGAAGATAATTAAGTTAATTGATTGCGTTGCAATTATTGATGGCTCGCTCAGGTCTTTTGAGGTCGAATATCCATCTACCGTTACGGCGCTAAACGGTAAAATCCACTCTTCGCCAAAACAAGGATTCAAACATGATCAGTTCAAGTCAACAATCCATACAGTGTGCATCTCGTGAAAATGATTTATCACATATTCATCTTGTCATTTTTAGTTGCCTACGCAATATCTTCGCCTCTACCGAAAATCAAAGACGCGGATCCAAACAAAAGAGTGCTCTACGATCAGAGACAAGAAGGTGAGTGGAATGTCAGAGCCGACTTGCAAAATTTCATCATCATGATTATACCTACATCAACTAATTCGAGTCCAACGCCTAGTTTGTTGGATTTTTTAAGAGTCGCCCCTTCAAGAAACCACCCGAAACGTGTAAAACATGTCAATAAACAACCCCATGAGGAGAAAAAACTCGATGAAGCTGCAGCTCAAGAAACTATGCATTTCATCGAATCGAAATCAGCCCCGTATCATGTCGACATCTCTAAATCCAGGAGCCATTTGTCGAGGCTACGCCCAGTGACGAATGATGAAGTTGTCATCACTAATTCCCCGAGTTTGGCTCTAGTGAAAACAGCGACGGAGGTTTTAAAGCATACGAGAAATGGGAGGGCGTATATACTGTCAGTTCCTAGGGATGAAGAGTTCGTTTTAAAGAAACTATTGAAGAAAGATGTTAGGAAGAAAACTATTAAAGAAAGCGCCAAAGAATCGAAACATGCACAAAAATTGTTGGGTGCCCAAAATGAAGAAGAATGCGGACCAGGAGAAACGAAAGATTCGTATGGAATTTGTGGTGTAGTTCCTAAATAATTTTGTGTAGGTTTTAGTAAATTATTTAATGTATTTATGGTTTTTTCTATTAATTTTTCGTAATAAAATTATTTAAAAAACATCGTCAATTGAATTTTTAAGATTTTTTAGATATCATTATAATAAGTTTAGCTTACGTAAATTGAAACCGATAAACACTATTGATTTATTAATAACAAGCCTGGACGCAGCAAGTGCGTTATGGTAGCGAATTTTCATAGAAATGATCTGGCACAAAATATTTTATTATAACTTTTTTTTCTTGTAACATAGAAATCTAAATTTTCTTGTATAGTGTACTTTTTATATCGTAAACCTACCTACCAAATTTGGTTGTGATAGGTTCTTAATTTTTTGAGATAAAAATTTATTACGAATAAAAACTCAAAATTTTCCGGGAAAATCTCGTCCGGTTTTCCTGATTAACAAACTTATCCAAGCCATTTACAAAAGCAAGGTACATGACAAATTTTATCAAAATCGGCCTATTATTTTTTGAATTATCGGTGTGATATATATATATATATATATATATATATATATATATATATATATATATATATATATATATATATATATATATATATATATATAATATAAAAATTGAAACTGGCCCCGGATATGGATTCTCGGGGTCCTAGTTCGCGCTCATTTGCAAAATTTTTTTCAAAATTCAAAAATCGGGATCTCCCCATTAGTGAACTTTTTTTACGAAAATTTACTAAAACATTTCTTTACATTTTTAGTGAATTTTCTTAACATTTCTATACGTTTTTAGTCAATTTTTTCTAGGAAAATTCACTAAAAATGTAAAGAAATGTTTTAGTAAATTTTCGTAGAAAAATGGAGAGATCCCGACTTTTGAATTTTGAAAAAAATTCTTTAAATTAGCGCGATCTAGGACCCCTAGAACCCATATCCGGGGTCAGTTTCAATTTTTATATGTTTATATATATATATATATATATATATATATATATATATATATATATATATATATATATATATATATATATATATATATATATATATATATATATATGTACATATCATACCGATAACTCAAAAAATAATGGACCGGTTTTGATAAAATTTAGCATGTACCTTTCTTTTATAACTTGGCTCGGTTAGGGTCTTGGACAACTAATATGATCAAACAACTTTAATGCTCTCGGCAATGATTTAGTTCACAAGCTTTTCATAAAAACTAAAATTATTAATCGAAAAACAACCTATTCTCTCATTAACCTAAAATAAAAACAATCACTGGGCAAATTTTAAATTCATGTCGTCTGTCATTTTCCATAATTGCGGCCGAGATTTCACGATTGTTGGTTCGGGTAGTATATTTATGCCTGGTATCTATTTAGGTGGTTACCGTTGATGTATGGTTTATACCTGTTGTATGAATCAATATACGCACGGAAGTTAACTACTCTGTCTGTCAGGCATTGGATTTTAACCACTAAGTCGCCTCAACGCATGTCTTTGGGCTTTTATTTTTAATTTGGAAAAAACTCTAAATATTGTAAACCAAATTACTTACAATTCACAACATAGTTTATTTGCACTATTTCGAGCCACATATAAAGTCTCATTCCAGTCACTCTGATACAAAAATATAGCGTTTTCAAAAAGTTTTCCCCGATTTTCCACCGGAAAAACTGAAGCATAAAGGCTGATTAACGAACTCGACCTCGGTCTTCGCCCAAACAAGATTTTTGCCAAGTTTGATTGAAATCAGTTTAGTATTTTATGAGTGATCGCTGTTTGCTGTACTTTCAGTAATTTGTTATTTGGTGACGTGGACTGCAGTTTCGAACCGTCCCGGTTCATCCTCAGCACGCTACTGACTATGATCGCTCCTGTGTGGTCTATGTCTAAGACTGTACGTGACGCCTGCGCGTTGAGCCTCTATTGGTCGGTTGACTGTTCTCTGACTGGTTGTGTTCTCGGACTGTGTCGTGTGTATCGGTCTCCTATCTTGATCACTGTGGTTTGATAATTTGTCTATTTGTATGGCTTTTATTAAGTTTTGTTTAAATGTTTGTACTTGGATTTTGATTCTGCCATTAGTTGTTTCTTACTGTTTGTTAGTTGAATGTAGTATTGTTCTCAGATTTCCATTTTTTATGGTAGTTGATGTGTTTCATTAGTTGTAATTGGTTTATTACTGGTTTTTGGTGTTTTCTGTTGTGAATGCGTGTAGCTACGTTTGATTTGTAGCTAGGTATGTGGATTTTATCTAATGCTGTTATATGTTCCTTGAATCTTGTTTTTATTGATTTTTTATCATTCCTATACATTTTTTATTGCATGTGTTACATTCTATTTGATATATTTCGTTTAATTCATGTGGGTTGTGTTCTTGTTTTTTATTTATTTTGTTTATTATTTTGTTATTGGTTTTGTAGCTCATTTTTAAGTCATATTGTTTGAGCGTTTGTGTTATTTTTTTGATGTGGTGGTTATAGGTGAATGTTGTGTATTTTGTGTTTACTTCTGGTGTTTTGTTTTCGGTTTTGTTAATTTGTTTGTTTTTGATTTCTTTTATTAGCTTTTCTATTGTTTTCTTGTTGTATCCATTTCTTTGTGCTATTTGTATTATGATTCCTTTTCTCGTTCGTCATTATGGAGTGGCACATTTAGCATTCTGTTTATAAGTATCTGTATTCGGCCATTTTGTGTGTGGGGGGGTGTAGTGAGTGTTTAGGTATAGTGATGTCTGTTTGTGTAGGTTTTCTGTATATTTTGTCTGGTTTTCTATTCTGACTAGTGCTAAGTCTAGGAAGTTATTTGATACTTTTTCTATTGTAAAGTTTATGTTGTTGTTGATTTGGTTAGTAAGATAACAGTTCGAACAATGGACTACATAGAACCGGACGTACTCTATTCATCAAAACATTTTTATTCAAATTTCTAACGATATACCAATATATATATATATATATATATATATATATATATATATATATATATATATATATATATATATATATATATATATATATATATATATATATATATACTTTCGTAAGCATCAAGCTGACGCGACTGTCTGGCATTTTGTATTAACTTGAGATTTTCTTTATTTAACTTTCATAAAAGATAAACCATACAAAACCGTTGTCTGTTTAGCTGCTCTTCGCAGGTTCCAATCTTCACTCATCATCAGAAGCACCCAAATTTTTTTAAATGCCTATAATTTTTTTTCTTTAAACTTGGAGATCTGAAATTTGGCATGTACTGTAAGTTTAACAGTGTAAATCTCCATGCCAATTTTGGTTGCCATAGCTTTGTTATTTTCAAAGATAAAAAGTTTTCCGAAAGAAAACCCAAGTGATTTTTTTAAGAAATCGCACCGATAACTCAAAAAACCGATTTTGATAATATATATATATATATATATATATATATATATATATATATATATATATATATATATATATATATATATATATATATATATATATATATATATATATATATATATATATATATATATATATATATATATATAAACAAAGAACTGAAAATTCACTAAAAAGGGTTTCCTTTAAAAAATATGTTGATGACGTCATATTTGAAAAGCAGGAGTGGGGGAAACGTAAATTTTATGCAAAAATGTGTATTTTTGAAAACCAGAGTTGACGTGTCCGAGAATTTCGTCAAAACACAAATTACTCAAATTTTAAGAAATATATTCCCTAATTTGGTATCTTACTATATATATATATATATATATATATATATATATATATATATATATATATATATATATATATATATATATATATATATATATATATAATAAGGTAGTAAAAATTACGCAGCATATAAATACATATGTGTAAAATTTAAATTAAATATTTTAAATTATTCTTATTATCTCAAATAATACCAGGGACAGTTTTAAAAAATTTTTATTAACATAAATAAATGAATACTTAAGGTCTGTTGAAATTGTCTAAGAATTACTACGTCGCCGTGTAACGAAAGGTCGGATGAATCCAGGTATTCTAATCTTCCTGAAAATAAAAAGTAGTTTTAGTTTATTTTTTTCCCTTTATGCTTCTATATTTCTCACAAATAATACATAATATGTAGATATCTTATTAGCAAATTATTATTTAAAAAAATGATAATATACAGAGTGTTTTCTAATTGTATGGCAATATTTAAGGGGATAATTTTTGGGTCCATTTTAAAAATAAAACTTCATATAAGGTATGTCCTGAACGTCTTAACTTTTGAGATACAGGGTGTTAAAGTTTTTAAAAATAAGTAATTTTTAAATAATATCTGTACCACTCTAGATATTTTAATGAAATTTGGTATATAGATACTACGCATCAAGAGGCATTTTTTCATGTACCACTTCTTTTTATTTTCACCAATACCGTTCGTGCGAAAATTTACCTGCATATTTTGGCAGACATTGATGGTACGCCACTGATGTCTCTTAAAATAAACATTATTTTTTAAATCCCCATTCATTTCTAAGCAAATTTGATTACTTAGCTTTTTCTCAGTGCGATGCACGGTTTTCGCCTAAAAAAATCTAATTTTCTGCATGGTCATAACAATATCGTTAATATGACAATAGCAAATGTAGAGAAATATTAGAATAAACAGGCTGGATAAGTAGAAATGGTCACGTACCTTAGGAGTAATATTAGGGACGATGGTAAATGTAGCAGAGATCTGAGAATGAGGACCGCAATGGCACAGCAAGCATTCGAGAGATAAATTATTTGTTTCACTAATCAATAAAAAATTCTGGACGCAGCAAGTGCGTTATGGTAGTGAATTTTCATAAAAATGTTTTTAATAACAAATATGTGTGTTTTTTTAAAGAAAGCAGGCATCAATTTTGGTTACCAGTATAACATATATAGTAAAAACAATGTGCCATGTTTCATAAAAATAACTTTATTGTGTGAAAATGTACAAAAATTTCCAAAAGTAAACTTAAAGTGTTCCCGAAAAAACACGTTTCTTGGTCAACCTTATAGGTTAATAGCAAATTGAGCTGTTCAAATATGAAACATTTGATTAAAATTCGCTACCATTTACCACTTGCTGCGTCCAGAATTTCTTTTCTTACAAACATGCATTATATTTCGATGGAAAATGCAAAAATGCAATAACATAAGGCGTGTTTGATTAAAAAAAAATGGAAATTTGTATCACCAACGACTTATGGGCCATCCTGTGATTGTAGAAATATTATTTTAAGATGTAGCTGAAGACACCCTATAATTAATATATACAAAAAATTTTCATATCTTATATAATAACGGATATATTGATCTTTATTGATTTTTTACGAAAATTCGACAAAAATTATATACCATTAAACGATAAACTCTATAGCTAAGGCTACTGCCAAGCATCAGAGACAGGGTCTATTTGAAATGAATTTTCTGGGAATATTTTAGTAAAATGAAGGACAATGACGATTGAAACTAAGACTTGAGGGTTTGTAAAACATCCTTCTTGAGACATTTTATTTCTATAGCCCGTATTAGATTCAAGTTCTTTGCCTAAATGTTGCCAATTTTGACATTTTAAATCGCCACTTTGACGTTTTGAGGAAATCCCCAATTTATTTTTGTTTAAATGCCTATAACTTTTTTGTCTTTTGACCTACATAGCTAAATTTTGGTAGGTGACTTACCTATAAGGATGTACACCTGCGTGCCAAATTGGTTGGTTGCCCTTACTTTGTTAATTCCGAAGATATAAATTTTTTTCGAAAGAAAAAACACAAAATTTTCCGGGAAAACCTGGGCAGATTTTCCTGGCTAACGAACTCATTCAAGCCATTTGCAAAAGGAATTTTTTCACCAAATTTAATCAAAATCGGCCCATTATTTTTTGAGTTATCGGTGTGATACATATATATATATATATATATATATATATATATATATATATATATATATATATATATATATATATATATATATATATATATATATATATATATATATATATATATATATATATATATATATATATATATATATATATATATATATATATATATGTATATATATATATATATATATATATATATATATATATATATATATATATAAACATATAAAAATTGAAACTGACCCCGGATATGTTTTCTGGAGGGCCTAATTAGCGCTCATTTGAAGAAATCTTTTCAAAATTCAAAAGTCGGGATCTCCTCAATAGTGAATTTTTTTTAAGAAAATTCACTAAAATGGTGTATAAGAGGTCCAAAAGTTATATTTAAATGTCAAAATGCTCATACTTTCTAGTAAAAAATCAAATATTTAGTTGAGTAAAATTAGAATAGATCGTCTAAGTAGAACAATGGTGTTTCAGAGTATCTGCATATACATTGGTGGTTGGAAATAATTGAGAATGTAAAAAATTCTTGCAAATTAGTCAATAACAAAAATTCAAGTGTCATTTACTCGACATTTCTGTGTGTTGTTACGCCCAACTTTTATTGTCGGCTTACATTTCCAGGACACCAGGTATATGCGTGATCAAACATTGTGCCGAAGAATTGCTGGAGCCTCTTGCATATCTGGTAAATTTCTGGTTGGAGTCTGGTAGTTTCCGATGTAAGCTTAAGTTGTCGATTGTTATTCTACTATACAAACATGGGCACAAAGAATTGCTTGCTAATTACAGCATCCTGTCACTACTATCGAATATATGAAACAATTTTGGAAAAATTATACAAAGGAGGATCTACACTTTTCTAGTGGATAATTAATTACTAAGTTGTGAGGGGCAGATCTACGGCTCGTGCGGTATACCAATTTATAGAAAATATCACTGATGGTATATGTGAGTGCAAGGAGGTGACAGGCATATTCATGGACATATCAAGGACCTTCGATAGCACTAATTATGACATATTATACTGCAAATTAGAGCATCTGGGTATAAGAGGAACACCTTTGATGCTTATTAGATCTTACCTTAGACAGAGAAATTAAAGAATCAAATACGCCGATCATGAAAGCGGCAGTGAAGTGTGTTCACAATGGCTTCAAATAAAACGCGGAGTACCGCAGGGATCAATTCTTGGTACATTGTTATTTCTCGCTTACATCAATGATTTACCTAAAATATCTTAGGAATATCATAAAACCCTATATGTGGATGACTCAGTCGCTGTTATTAACATTTTTTTATTTCAACAACACACCACGAGGGCTCACAGCCTAAATAATATCATACTGTGGGTGTCGACAAGGAGGAAAGAGGCAACTTGTTAATTCTGGACTTGAAGGTTTGGAGGTTCGGAGGAGAATGATGAGAAAACATGTAGCGCGGGGATCAATTATTGGTACATTGTTATTTCTCGTTTACATCAATGATTTACCCAAGATATCTGAGGAATATCATACAACCCTATATGCGCATGACTCAGCCGCTGTTATTAAGATTTTTATTTATTTCAACAACATACCACGAGGGCTCACAGCTTAAGTACTATCGTACCGTGGGTGTCGGCAACGAGGAAAGAGGCAGCTTGTTCATTCTGGACTTGAAGGTTTGGAGGTTCGGAGGAGAAGGATGAGAAAACATGTGCCGGTAAGGAATTCCACAACTTGGAAGTCCTCGGGACAAAAGAGTGGGCTTAACAAGATGTTCTATGTCTGGTGACCTGGACAGTAAAAGGGTGCATTCGCTCTAGATCTGTTGGGGGCAGCAGGTGGAGAAACTATGGAAGAAAGCTCCTCTGAGCAGTGCCCGTGCAGAGAGAGGGAGAGAGAGAGGTCACCAACGGCACATCGGTGGGCAAGAGATGGCAGCCTTTGGGTGAGGGTAGGTTCACCGATGAGACGTATAGCTCTCTTCTGAACGGAATCCAGGATAGCCAGTGTAGAAGCGGCAGTGGCACCCCATATGTGGGAGCAGTATTCGAGATTTGGCCTTATTTGTGAAGTATATAATGTATAGAGATTAGCTGGTGAAAAGTATTTGCGATCCCGGAAGAGGAAACCTAATTTCTTAGCAGCCGCTTCTGCAATTGATGTGACATGTTGGTGCCAATTGAGATTTCGATCCACAGAAATTCCAACAAGTGAAAATGACTCATTACTTTGAATAACTTGGTTGTTCGTTGTGATGGGTCTAGGGCTGGTGCATCTCTTATGAGATAGAAAGCAAGACTGAGATTTGGTGGAGTTGAATTGTACAAGATTTATATTTCCCCAGTCTAATATTTTTTGAAGATCCACAGAGATAGAACCCTCCATGAGTCTGCGATCCTCATCTAATTGGGCTAAACAGACAGGCTTAGAATATAGTATATTTGAGTGGACGGTGCTGTCATCCGCACAACTGTGAACTGGGTTGGATGTGCTAGAGACGAGGTCATTGATGTGGAGAACAAACAAAGGAGGGGCTAAAGCTGAACCTTGAGGAACTCTTGCATTAATTGGATACAGTTTAGAGGAATGGCCATCCACGACAACAGAAATGCTCCAGTTGGAGAGGAAGTTTGCTGTCCAGGTACATAGTTTTGTTGGTAGGCCATAGGCCGGAAGTTTATTAAGCAGCGCTGCGTGCCAGACCTAGTCGAATGCTTTGGATCTGTCTAGAGCAACAATCTAGGATTCACCGTGTAGTTCCATAGACTTGTTCCAAAAATGGGTGACAAAGGAATAGAGGTCGGCATTTGATCTGCGCTGACGGAATTTATACTGTCTGTCGTGGATTAGACTGTGTTTTTCAAGAAATTTTAGTAATTTGGTGTTTATATACTTTTCTATCACTTTAGAGACAACTGAAAGGAGAGAAATAGGCCTGTAGTTGCTAGGAAGCGCTTTGGATTCTTTCTTGGGGACGGGTTGTACTCGAGCGGTTTTCCAGTTACTAGGGAATATGCCTTTATTGTAAGATATCTGAAACAGACGAGTCAGGACAGGAGCAAGTTCTGGTGAGCATCTTTTGAGAACAATTGCTGGGATTTCGTCAAGGCCAGAGGCCAAAGAACAAGATGCACAGCAGTCTTTTAGCCGTTGTTTGAGTCCTTTTCATTACTGGTTTAACAGAAACGGTATGAAGCTGAATGTCGATAAGACCCACCTTGTTTCATTTGGTTACTTTTTTGGTGAACCACGTAGTTACTTGTATGAATACGAGCTTTGAAGACATCAAAGAATGTAAAATTATTGGGTCTTTGTACCCGACTGTCAACTAAACTGGAAAGCAGATATTGAACTTTTATCATCGAAAATTAGCTCATTCAGTTATGTTCTAAAAATGATATCGACTTTGGTTGATCTGAAGGCAAATACTTTAATCAAATGAGAGGGGTGGCAGTTGGAACAAAAATCCAGTACCTTGTTAAAGACATTTAATGCAATATTTGTCCCTGGACCGCATAAGTTCCAGTATCTCTGTTTAAAAATTGCCAGTTTTGACGTTTAAAATCGTTACTGACTATAAAATTTGCTAGAAAAATTTTCTCGTACTTGTTGACCTTTTTGTGCCAAGAAAAGTTAACCTTTGTCTGTAATGTTGAACATATTTTGTTTACCAGACAAATATTTTGGTCTAGTGTTCACTGACCGTCAGTGGTACACAATTTTTTTTTTTACTTTTTTTTTACTTTAGAACTAAATTTTGGTATATAGCATACGTTTTATAATAGAAACCAGCATACCAAAATTGGTTGCTTTAGGTTTGTTATTCTCGTAGATACGGAATAATTTTCCGGAAAAACACAAAATGTTCCCCGAAAAACTGGTCCGATTTTCCTGACTCACGAACCCATTCAAGCCATTTACAAAAGAAGTGTGGGTACCTACCTACCAAATTTAATTGAAATCGGCAAATTATTATTATTATTTTTTATTTTTATGTCAACAACACACCACGAGGGCTTACAGCCTAAATACTATCGTACCGTGGGTGTTGACAAGGAGGAAAGAGACAGCTTGTTAATTCTGGACTTGAAGGTTTGGAGGTTCGGAGGAGAAGGAAAAACATGCGCCGGCAAGTAACTCCACAACTTGGAAGTCCTCGGGACAAAAGAGCGGGCATAACAAGATGTTCTATGTCTGGTAACCTGGACGTTAAAAGGGTGCATTCGCTCTGTTCCCCTGGTAGATCTGCTGGGGGCAGCAGGTGGGGGAATTATGGAGGAAAGCTCCTCTGAGCAGTGCCCGTGCAGATATCTATAAAAGAGAGAGAGGTCACCAACGGCACGTCGGTGGGCAAGGGATGGAAGCCTTTGGGTGATGGTAGGGTCACCGATGAGACGTATAGCTCTCATTTGTATGGAGTCCAGGATAGCGAGTGTAGAAGCGGCAGCTGCACCCCAGATGTGGGAGCAGTATTCGAGGTTTGGCCTTATTTGTGAAGTGTATAAGGTATAGAGATTAGTTGGTGAAAAGAATTTGCGAGCCCGGAAGAGGAAACCCAATTTCTTAGCAGCCGCTTCTGCAATTGATGTAACATGTTGGTGCCAATTAAGATTTCGATCCACAGTAATGCCAACAAGAGAAAAGGACTCATTACTTTGAATAACTTGGTTGTTCATTGTGATGGGTCTAGGGCTGCTGTATCTCTTGTGAGAAAGAAAGCAAGACTTAGTTTTGGTGGGGTTGAATTGTACAAGATTTCTACTTCCCCAGTCTAATATTTTTTGGAGGTCTACGGAGACAGAACCCTCCATGAGTCTGCGATCCTCATCTAATTGGGCTAAAGAGACAGGCTTAGAATATTGTATGTTTGAGTGGAGGGTGCTGTCGTCCGCGTAACTGTGAACTGGGTTGGATGTGCTAGAGAGGAGGTCATTGATGTGGAGAAGAAACAAAGTAGCGGCTAAAGCTGAACCTTGAGGAACTCCTGCATTAATTGGATACAGTTTAGAGGAATGGCCATCCACAACAACAGATATGCTCCTGTTGGAGAGGAAATTTGCTGTCCAGGTACAAAGTTTTGGTGGTAGGCCATAGGCCGGAAGTTTATTAAGCAGCGCTGCGTGCCAGACATGGTCGAATGCTTTGGATATGTCTAGAGCAACAATCTGGGATTCACCGTGTTGTTCCATAGACTTGTTCCAAGAATGGGTGACAAAGGAAAGGAGGTCGGCAGTCGATCTGCGCTGACGGAATCCATACTGCCTGTCGTGGATTAGACTGTGTTTTTCAAGGAATTTTAGTAGTTCGGTGTTTATATACTTTTCCATCACTTTAGAGATGACTGAAGGGAGAGAAATAGGCATGTAGTTGCTAGGAAGCGCTTTGGATCCTTTCTTGGGGATGGGTTGTACTCGAGCAGTTTTCCAGTTACTAGGGAATATGCCTTTATTGTAAGATATCTGAAACAGACGAGTCAGGACAGGAGCAAGTTCTGGTGCGCATTTTTTGAGAACAATTGCTGGGATCTCGTCAAGGCCAGAGGCTTTCCTGGTATTAAGAGAAGAGAGCATCTTTCGTACCTTTTTAGTTTTGAAAATGATATCAGTCATTTTATGCGCGACATTGGGGACTGTTGGTGGTTGAACATTTGGAGGTGGGTTGAGAGTAGAATTTCCGGCGAACAACGAAGCAAAAAGTTCAGCCTTGTCCAGGGCGGTAGAAACAATTTCATCACCTGAGACAAGAGGTGGGAACGTGCTCTTGCAGAAATTATTCCCAATAGACTTAGCAAGAGTCCAGAAGGGTTTGCCGCCGTTGGAGCTTGAGAGGACTTTGTTTTTGATGTGGTTATTAAACGAGTTTTTTGCCTCAGAAAGAATGCGGACATAGCGGTTTCTTGCGTCGTTGAATGCTTGACGATTTTCTTGACTGGGATTCTGTAGAAGCGTTTTGTGAGCTTTAACCTTTTCAAGTCTGGCCTTGTCACAGGATTTAGAGAACCAGGGCTTTTGAGTGGCTGAAGAGGTTTTCTGTGTACGTGGAATAAATAATTCCATGCCAGCTTGGATAATTTCGGTGACGTTTTGTGAGATATCAGAGGGGTCAGGATGAGAGAATCAGACAGACGCCCATGGAAATGAGGAAAAGTAATCCCGCATTTCGTCACAGTTCGTGGGGTTGTAGTGCCAAACGATACGGGGATGTGATGACTCTGTGACTTCGGGTTGCATTGCGCAGGAAGCAGTAACCATGCCGTGATCTGAGCGACCAAGGAGGGCGGTGACTGATGCCTTATAGCATTGAGGTTTTGTAGTAAGAAGGGGATCCAAGGGATTTGAGCTGTGTGTTGGGATGCGAGGAAAGTAAGTAGGTTGCTGAACCATATTGGCTAAAGAATTGCTGACTGCAAAGGCCTCCGCTGCTCTCCCTTGTGGATCGGTTTTTGAAGATCCTAGCCATTCCTTATTATGGACATTGAAGTCGCCAAGAATAGTGACCTCGGAGGAAGAATATTCAGAAATCAGATAATCGGTTTTTTCAGAAAGGTAGTCAAAGAGCTGGACAAAGTTGTTGTCAGAAGGTGACCGGTAAATGCAACAGATGAATTTAGTTGCAGCCCTGAGAGAGAGTTTTATCCATAGTATGTCTTTTCTTCCAGCTTCTAAATTGGGAAGTCTGGTGCAGGGTAGATTGCTACGGACGTATGCGCACACGCCCTCATGCAATCTAAAGGCAGTAAGGAGCTCATACCCCGGGAAATTAAGGTGATTAGTGGCTGTTTTGGCACTGATTTGGGTTTCGGTGAGGAAGAAGAGTTGGGGCCTGTTAGCCTGGAGGAAATGGTGGACGGAGTTCAGGTTAGAATTTAGGCCACATATATTCGAAAAGGATATGTTAAATCTTGATGTTGGCGCCCCCTGTACACCCCTCTCCCGGAGATCTGAATGGAGGGGTATTTTGCCTCCGGAATATTTTATACAAGGAGGAGCCATCATCATTTTTGCTTATAAGGGAAACCGACTCATACACCAGAACCGGAAACGTCCGTTGGGACTTCACCGGCCCCTTGATGTATGGGGTGGTACCTCCTCGGGCGTGAAAAAATCCTTTACTATTACATAAAGGAAAATTCCACTACCACCTGCTATGGATTGGATTGGATCAATGTCTACCCCTTTAAAAATAAGATTAATAAAGGGACTATCAATTGTCCAGTAGTTATGATTTTCGACATAGTAGGAGGATACAAAACATTTTCATCATTTTGCATCCATGCCTATTGAGTTATCCCTGTAAAACAGATATATGTGTGTGGTTAACAAAATCTATTGAATATTAGAGACAAATATTAAGTTTTCTTTGCGCCAAAAGGTCAATATGTGGGTACCAGAAAAAAGTTATAGTTTTTTTTAAACGCCAAAATGGCAGTTTAACACGTCAAAATTGGCGTTCTTAAATAACGATTCTGAAACGATTTATGTAGAAAAAATGTGGTAAGAAGTGTGTTTTACAAAACCTCGAGTTTTTGCTTCAACTGCCCTTGCCCCCCGTTTTACTAAAATATGGGAGCTAGCTGAATTAATTTTTTTCCTGTGTTTTTGTCAAGGAAACATATATATAGGGTTGTGTTTTGAAAAGTTTTTCTCTTTCTTATTGCTTATTCAACTTTCGTTAAAAGTAATTTCAAAGTCTTCTAAACATATTCTTTTATTATATAAACAATACTGAACATGAGTCCCTGTTCGCGACCATTTGAAGATTTTTTCTCAAAATCTAAGAAAGTCTGGACGCAGCAAGTACCTAATAGCAAACATGTGTTTTTTTTTAAGAACGCAGGCCACAAATTTGGTTGCCAATAACCTATATAGTAAAAACATTGCGCCATGTTTCATCAAAATAACTTTATTGTTAGAAAATGTAAAAAAAAATCCGAAAGTAAACTTAAAATGTTACCGAAAAGACTAGTTTCTTGGCCCTTATAGGTTAATAGTAAATTGAGCTATTCAAATTTGAAGCATTTAATGAAAATTCTCTACCATAACGCACTTGCTACGTCCCGAATTCCTTTTCTTACAAACACGCATTATATTTCGATGGAACATGCAAAAATACAATAACATTAGGCGTGTTCGGGTAAAAAGAAAAGGAAATTTGTATCACCAACGACTTATGGGCCACTCTGTGACTGTAAAAATAATTTTTAAGATGTAGCTCAAGACTTCCTATAATTAATGTATACAAATTTTTTTTCGTATAATAACGGATAGATGGAGCTTTATAGACTTTTTACGAAAATTCGCCAAAAATTATATACGGTTAACGATAAACTATAGCTAAAACTACTGCCAAAGCATCAGAGAAAGGGTCTATTTTAAATGAAATTTCTGGAAACATATAAGTAAAATGAAGGACAATGGCAGTTGAAGCTAATACTTCAGGGTTTGTAAAACATGCTACTTGCGGTATTTTCTTTACATTACCCGTATCAGTCTCAGGTTTTTTGCCTAAATGTTGCCAGTTTTGACGTTTTAAATCACGAGTTTGACGTTTTGCGGAAAACCCCAATTTTTGTGTTTTTAGATCCCTGTAACTTTTTTTGTATTTTAACTTATACAGTTAAATTTTGATACGTAATTTACTTTCAATGATATATACCTGCGTACAAAATTTATTTGCATTTACTTTGTTATTTCCGGAGATATAAATATTTTCCGAAAGAAAACACAAAATTTTCAGCTAAAAAACGGGTTGATTTTCCTGGCTAACGAACTTATCCAAGCCACTTTCTAGAGGAAGGTACTCACCAACATTAATCAAAATCGGCACATTATTTTTTGAGTTATTGAGTTATCAGTGTGACGTATATATATATATATATATATATATATATATATATATATATATATATATATATATATATATATATATATATATATATATATATATATATATATATATATATATATATATATATATATATATAATCTGAAACCGACCTCGGATTTGGGTTCCAGGGGTCCTCAAGCGCGCTCATTTGAAGAAATTTTTTCAATATTCAAAAAGTGATCTCCTCATTAGTGATTTTTTTAAAAGAATATTCACTAAAAACGCGGGGGTTCCTTTCTACGAAAATTTGATAAAATGAAAGAGTCTGTAAAGTGTTCGATTAAAAAAAGAAGAAAATTTATATCACCAACGACTTACCGCCCGCCCTGTGATTGTAGAAATAATTTTTTAAGATGTAGCTGAAGACACCCTATAATTAACGTATACAATTTTTTTACGTATCTTGTATAATAGCCGATATATTGAGCTTTATCGTAGAAATGCAGCACCCTGTATATATGAAACCAAAGAAAAACTGAAACTGATCCCGGATATGGGTTCTATGGGCCCTAGTTCGCGCACGTTTGGAGAAATCTTTTCAAAAATTAAAGGTGGCGGTCTATATAGTTTACTTTTATTTATGATATAAAACCGCGTACCAAAGTTTGTTGCCCTTACTTTGTTATTTCTGGAGATGTAAAAATTTTCCCTAAGAAAACGCAAAATTTTCCAAGAAAAACTGGACCGATTTTCCTGGCTAACGAACATATCCAAGCCATTTTCAAAAAGAAGGTAATCACCAAATTTTATTAAAATCGGCCCCATATATATATATATATATATATATATATATATATATATATATATATATATATATATATATATATATATATATATATATATATATATATATATATATATATAAACAGATAAAAATTGAAACTGAAGCTGGATATATGGTCCAGTTGGCGCTCATTTGGAGAAATGTTTTCAAAAGTCAACAGTCGCGATCTCCTCGTTAGTGAATATTTTTTAAGAAAATTCACTAAATCCTGATTTATCATTAAAAGTTCTGGACGCAGCAAGTGCGTTATGGTAGTGAATTTTTATTGAGTGTTTCAAATTTGGATAACTCAATTTTCTATAAACTTAGAAAGTTGATTTTCGGTATGTAGTAAGGTCTTTCCCAGGGCAACATACCCACCAAATGTCACTAAAATAACTTTGTAATTTTCGGAGAAAAAAACATTTTCGAAAGAAAATTAAAAATTTGATTCTCAATTTTTTATCAACTTAGAAAGTTAAATTATGGTACATAGTAAGGTCTTCGCCAAGGCAACATATCCATCAAATTTCATTAAAATAGCTTTGTAATTTTCGGAGAAAAATTTTTTTTCGGAAAACCTTCTCCGATTTTCTTGGATGACGAACTCATCCAAGCCATTAATAAAATAAAGGCACTTGCCGAGTTTCATCGAAATCGGTTAATTACTTTTACATATATATATATATATATATATATATATATATATATATATATATATATATATATATATATATATATATATGTATATATATATATATATATATATATATATATATATATATATATATATATATATATATATATATATATATATATATATATATATATATATATATATATATATATATAAACATATAAAAATTGAACCTAACCCCGGATATGGGTTCTAGGGGTCCTAGTTCGCGCTCATTTGAAAAAAGTTTTGGAAAGTCTCACCATGGATACCTCTCTATTATTGAATTTTTTAAAATAAAAATTCACTAAAATTCTGAAAAAAGTATATGAAACGAGAATTTGCTTGGGTTTTCAGTCTGAGAAATAGGGTGTATGAGGAACGTTCCAATTGTATATCGTATACTTATACTACAGTCACAAATGTATAACAAAAATATAAAAAACGTACCTTCTACTTCCAATGGCAGCCTGTTGACTAGGAGTTATTTCAATTTTTTCAGTGGTTTCCGAAGTCACGGCTGCTGGTGAACTTGTAGGCCTAGTGGTTGTTGTTGAAGTTGTAGACGACGAGTGCTCATTATTTACTAAGAAAAACTCATCGAGGTCAGAATAATCCTCCCCAAACAAAGCCGGATCAAGCAGAGAAGCTGCCTGCAACAACCCAGCAGGTGGTGCCAATACTACAACAATTCCATCAAGGTTGACCCTATAATTTTCAGAGCCGTTCTGTCTCTGATCGTAGATTGCCTCGAATTGATTTAGATCGTATGAAGATGCTGGGTCATTTGAAATAGTATTTTGTGAGATATTCTTAGCGGGTGCAGCCTGGAGACCTTCGATTGAGGTTCCGACGATGATGAAGACAGCGATTCTCCTTGCTATTGACATCTTCAGCGAGTGTAGTAGGTCAGTGAGGCCAGCAGTCGAGGTTCGATGTTGTTACAGCTGTTACCCAAGGTGGAATGATGAGAGATGAGAGGTAAACTGGAAATGTGCGGTCTTGTTGTCTCCGATATGTGTGATCGAGAATCAATGGAATTTGGTTCTTCATAGGTCACGGTTCTAACTGATCTTTAGATTTTTTACACACCAACTAACTGTTTATTGCGATGGTATGTATACTGAATTGATTGAAAAATACAGCACGCTGTTGTAATTTTTAGTGAATTTTCTTGACTAATGAGAAGATCCTGACTTTTGAATTTTATAAACATTTTCTCAAATGAGCGCAAACTAGGAAACCCCTAGAACCAATATCCGGGATCAGTCTCAATTTATATATATATATATATATATATATATATATATATATATATATATATATATATATATACATATATATATATATATATATATATATATATATATATATATATATATATATATATATATATATATAATTTCTTCATTTATTATAACCCACAACCAAAACATAAGAAAAACCGTCTATTTAAAATTCATTTTCTGCAAATATAAAAGTAAAATGAAGGACAATGACGGTTGAAGCTGAAACTTAAGGGTTTGTAGGACACTCTCCTAACGACATTTGCTTTACAAAACTCGTATTCGTTTCAGGTTATTTGCCTTTGAAAATTAATCATATTTATACATGTCACAAGCTGTCAGAAATAAGAACGTTATTTACTTGTGTAACTTTGACTTTCATTTGACATTTGTGGAAACAATTTATCAAGTACTGATGTATTATGAAAATGTAAACATAGATAATTCTATCAGATTAATTAATTTTTGCCTTTTTGTACCAAAGTTTTTTAAATATGTTTTCTTTTTTGAAAATTCAGTAAATAAACACATAATCTGATCGGTTATTAAAATTAAATAAAAACTAAAAACTCTGGACGCAGCAAGTGCGTTATGGTAGTGAATTTTCATAAAAATGTTTTTAATTGCAAATATGTGTGTTTCCTTTTTAAGAAAGCAGGCATCAATTTTGGTTACCAGTATAACCTATATAGTAAAAACAATGTGCCATGTTTCATAAAAATAACTTTATTGTGTGAAAATGTACAAAAATTTCCAAAAGTAAACTTAAAGTGTTCCCGGAAAAACTCGTTTCTTGGTCAACCTTATAGGTTAATAGCAAATTGAGCTATTCAAATTTGAAGCATTTAATGAAAATTCGCTACCATAACGCACTTGCTGCGTCCCGAATTTTTTTTCTTACAAACATGCATCGCTGAAATATTCAAAAATGCAATAACATAAGGCGTGTTTGATTAAAAAAAAAGAAGAAAATTTGTATCACCAACGACTTATGGGCCATCCTGTGATTGTAGAAATATTTTTTTAAGATGTAGCTCAAGACACCCTATAATTAATATATACAAATTTTCTTCATATCTTGTATAATAACGGATATATTGAGCTTTATTAATTTTTTACGAAAATTCGACAAAAATTATGTACCATTAAACGATAAACTCTAAAGCTAAGGCTACTGCCAAGCATGAGAAAAAGGGTCTATTTGAAATGAATTTTCTGGAAACATTTTAGTAAAATGAAGGACAATGACGGTTGAAACTAAGACTTCAGAGTTTGTAAAACATCCTTCTTGAGACATTTGATTTCCATATCCCGTATTAGATTCAAGTTCTTTGCCTAAATGTTGCCGATTTTGACGTTTTAAATCGCAACTTTGACGTTTTGAGGAAAACCCCAATTTATTTTTCTTTAAATGCCTATAACTTTTTTGTCTTCTGACCTACATAGCTAAATTTTGGTAGGTAGCTTACCTATAAGGATATTAACTAGTGTACCAAATTTGGTTGCCCTTACTTTGTTAATTCCGGAGATATAAATTTTTTTCGAAAGAAAACACAAAATTTTCCGGGAAAACCTGGGCGGATTTTCCTGGCTAACGAACTTATCCAAGCCATTTGCAAAGGGAATTTTTCCACCAAATTTAGTCAAAATCGGCCTATTATTTTTTGAGTTATCGGTGTGATACATATATATATATATATATATATATATATATATATATATATATATATATATATATATATATATATATATATAAATATATATATATATATAAATATATATATATATATATATATATATATATATATATATATATATATATATATATATATAATATATATATATATATATAAACATATAAAAATTGAAACTGACCCCGGATATGTGTTCTAGGGGGCCTAGTTCGCGGTCATTTGAAGAAATTTTTTCAAAATTCAAAAGTCGGGATCTCCTCATTAGTGAATTTTTTTTAAGAAAATTCACTAAAAACATATTTTAATCCGATTCCTACATGAATCATGGTATGGGATTATACATGTAAATAATTGCACACTAAAGTCTTCAGGTATATGCAGTCTTTTACAAAACTCGAAGCCAAGGGCATGCCCTTCACTTCTGAAATATAAAATACAGGCTGTTCCATCTGAAAAAAAATATGTGTTATGGCAGTTTGAGTTTTTTCAATTTTTTTTTTAGAACGCCTCTATATGGCATTTTTTGGCAAGAAGGAATGAGACTTATTGAACACAGGGAGTTTGCCTGGTCTGTTGGACGCCCATTCCTAAACCTGGGCGTCCAACAGACTAGGCAAAGTTCCTGAGGCCAATAAGTCTCATACTCTTCTTGCTAAAAACAATGGAAAAACTGCTCACGGGCGGTGTACTGGAAGCATATCCCCTACACTGCGGACAATATACATACAGAGCAGGAGTCTCAACAGAAACAGCACTGCACCAACTGGTGCTGAACTGGAGAATACGCTGGAGAACAGGGAGGTGACGCTGGGGGCCTTCAGCAACACCTCATTCGGATCTGTATTGGCAGCTGTCAGGGAGCGGGGAATAGAGGAGACCTGCTGCAGGTGGATCGGTTCCATGCTCAGGGACAGGGCGGTGTTCACCTCACTCGCGGGAGAGACTCTACTGGCGGGGGTCGCGGCGGAGTGTCCGCAGGGGAGCGTTCTGCCTCCCTTGCTCTGGTGCCTAGTCGTGGACGGCCTGCTGGGGACGCCAGCGCCACCTCCCTGTTCTCCAACGTATTCTCCAGTTTCAGCACCAGTTGGTGCAGTGCTGTTTCTGTTGAGACTCTTGCTCTGTATGCATATTGTCCGCAGTGTAGGGGATATGCTTCCAGTACACTGCCCCTAATGTGCCGGTCGAGCAGTCTTTCCATTGTTTTTAGCAAGGAGGACATGAGACTTATTGGCCTCAGGGACTTTGCCTGTTCTGTTGGACACCCAGGTTTAACCCTGGCCAGTCTCCATGCCCTCTGAATGTGCCCCAGAGCCAGTCTGGCCCTCATAATGAGGCTAAGCGCCGGCGCCAGTATATCTATCCCCTGTTGCAGCGTGATGGGCATTATTCAATCAAATCACTGAGATTTGCATGGCTTAAAGCAGTTAATGGCCCATCTGATTTTGCTCCAAGTAACCACCTCTTTAGCGACTGTCCAGTCTACTCTAGATGCCCGCCTATAAGACGCCCCCGAGCGTGTAAAGTCCTCCGTGGGTGTTCTAAGGGAGCCTATGTTGGTCTGAGTGCCCTTGAACAGGATCTTGTGTAGTCGAACACTCTCGGACGTGTTCTCCACTTCTTTGCAGTGCCTCCTCCACAACTCCTTCTTGGCGTCCCTCAGTATTTTGTTATAGGTCGTTAGGGCCTATCTATATTCATCCCATGCTCCCGACCTTTTGGCCGCGTTAAATAGCTTACGAACCCGCGTCCTCCTTTGCTCACGCAAAGGAGGACGCGGGTTCGTAACCTCACGGTCTTCGTTCCACCACGGGACGTTCTTGGTGGACGCCATCATTTTAAAGGGGCAGTTGGCGTTATAGGCCGAGGTGATTGCGTCTCGCAGTTGGGCTGCCGCAGTCTCGAGGTCTTTTGAATTGTCTATGGTACTCTTAACCCCTCGCAGTTCCACTGCTAGGTCTGTCCTGTAGGCTTCCCAGTCCGCCTTGCGGGGGTCCCGGGACCATACCGTTTGTCTTTCGACTTTTTTTATTTCAAACTGGATGTATTTGTGGTCTGAGCTGCTCACTTCTCCAGACACAGCCCAGTTCTTAACAAAGTCACCCAGAAACTGGGTGTAAACTGTTAGATCTAAAACTTCCTCACGCCGTGTTGTGACGAAGGTCGATTTATTACCTCTATTCAATATGTCTAGATTAAATTTCATAAAGAATTGTAAAAGTGCCTCACCCTTAGAGTTTGTGTCCGAGCTTCCCCACAACTCATGGTGTGCGTTCACATCCATGCCGATGATGGTCTGCCATCCACCTGCTCTGCTACCCACCATCGGCTGCTTCAATTGCTTGGGTTGAGGTGGGTCCCTGCTGTCCCCTGGCAGATAGGCTGACTCGACAGTAATCTACCTCGGCCCATCCGCTCCTCCATATCAGATTTTTATCGTTGCCAGGTCCCTGGAACATAAATTCATTAAAGGCAGAAATTATATCCCTTCCCTGACAAAAATGCAGGCCCTCGGGTTCTCGCTGGATCTGCTGTAGATGAGCTTTCCAGCAGCTCCGCCGAGTCCCTTGAACTCTCCTTTATATGAGTACGGTTCCTGGATGAGGGCCACATCCGAGTTCCTCAGAGCCATCAGTAGTCCGGCTGTGGCTGCCCTACTGTGTTGGAGGTTGACCTGAAGGAACCTAAGTCCCATCAAGCCCTGGTTGCTTCCTTAGTGGACGGCACGAGTCTGTAACCTGAGCCACTCCTCGAGCCTCATTGGTTTTGGTTTCATATATATTTATGATCTTCATGTTGTTCCCGCGAGAACGGGGGAAATACTGTCCATACCATCAGAACCCCCTGTGTGGTGCAAGACGGGTTACTCTGGAGGTTGCCCGGTACTCCAGAGGTTCCGTTCACGACACCATCATCCTGGTGCCATCCATCTCTAGGCACAGGTCACGTGACACCGTATATTGGGGGAGTTTAGTTCGACCTCCTTGTCTAGATCCGTCATATTTAGTTATTAGCAGAGTTACCTCGTGCAGGATGCGGCTCTGCACCGCGCATGACGGTCTCGGGGAAAGCTTCATCTAAAGCTTATGTAGTTGTTTCCACTTCCTCAGCTTGCCCCCTAGAGTCCTTTGGCCCCGACTCCTTGACCCCTAGAAAGATCCTTGCTAAAGTACATGTAAAGAAAGAAGGCAAATTTTTATGAGAAGCTTCTGAGACATAATAACTTTCTAACATTATTTGAATGACACATTCTTGGAAAAAAGGTAGGAGATCAACCAGAGGAACACTGCATACAAATTCAGTTGATGAACTGTTGGAAACGAAGAGTAATGGTTGAAACGATGAGGTGACATCGCCTTTAGAAATTTATATTCATAAATAATAGTTATAATTTGTGAACCATAAATAATGATTGGATAATCAAACTATAATTCTTTTACTTTTATTGTCTAAGATTGCATGGAGGCAGTTAGTAAAACAAATTTTAAAGATTATTTTTTATTGCATTATTCGTTTGTATTCCATCTGATCTTCGTACATTTTTAAGAATACTTTATATTTCTTATTGTGATATTCTATGACTTGTTGATTGGGCCTAACGATCGTTCCTCTGCCTCCCATGGATTGTATAGCCTCCGTCATGTCTTTGAAGTGCTTTGCTGCGCATGCTCCCAGTATTGCCGAACCCAGTAACACTGACTCCATCTCTTCCGGGCATACGACAGGCAAATTGACGACATCAGCTTGAGTTTGTGTAAACAACATGTTCTTTGACAAACCTCCACAAATTAATATTGATTTAATGTCCGTGTATCCTGACTTTATGAGTGTTTCCAAAATATGTCTGGTACCATACTGTAAATCAAAGTTGCAAAATTAATCATAAATCGTTATAAAGCTCTACTTCATGAGAATTAATGAAATCAGTGTAATTTGTTTGGTTTTATGCAATGACAACACTGAAACGTCATTTGACAGCTGTCAAAATATTAAAAACGTAAGCTCTAAATATGTCTCTGCTCCTTTGGTAAGGCTTTCTTTTATAAAAGAGAGCCTCGCCGAATATTTTATTGGCACGTTGTTATTTGGAAATTATTAGTTTTTTAACGTTTTATTTTTTTATTTTTTTTATATCAACAAAACACCACGAGGGCTTACAGCCTAAATACCTTCGTACCGTGGGTGTCGACAAGGAGGAAAGAGGCATCTTGTTAATTCTGGACTTGAAGGTTTGTAGGTTCGGAGGAGAAGGAAAAACATGCGCCGGCAAGGAATTCCACAACTTGGAAGTCCTCAGGACAAAAAAGCGGGCATAACAAGATGTTCTATGTCTGGTGACCTGGACAGTAAAAGGATGCATTCGCTCTGTTTCCCTGGTAGATCTGTTAGGGGCAGCAGGTGGAGGAACTATGGAAGGAAGCTCCTCTGAGCAGTGCCCGTGCAGATATCTATATAAAAGAGAGAGAGTTCACCAACGGCCCGCCGGTGGGCAAGGGATGGCAGCCTTTGTGTGAGGGTAGGGTCACCGATGAGACATATAGCTCTCTTCTGAATAGAGTCCAGGATAGCGAGTGTAGAAGCGGCAGCGGCACCCCAGATGTGGGAGCAGTATTCGAGATGTGGCCTTATTTGTGAAAAATATAAGGTATAGAGATTAGCTGGTGAAAAGTATTTGCGAGCCCGGAAAAGGAAACCTAATTTCTTAGCAGCCGCTTCTGCAATTGATGTGACATGTTGGTGCCAATTGCGATTTCGATCTACAGAAATGCCAACAATTGAAAAGGACTCATTACTTTAAATAACTTGGTTATTCATCGTGATGGGTCTAGGGCTGGTGTATCTTTTATGAGAAAGAAAGTAAGACTAAGATTTAGTGAGGTTGAATTGTACAAGATTTCTACTTTCCCAGTCTAATATTTTTTGGAGATCGACGGAGACAGAACCCGCCATGAGTCTGCGATCATCATCTAATTGGGCCAAAGAGACAGGCTTATAATATTGTATATTTGAGTGCAGGTTGCTGTCGTCCGCGTAACTGTGAACTAGGTTGGATGTGCTAGAGAGGATGTCACTGATGTGGAGGAGAAACAAAGTAGGTGCTAAAGCTGAACCTTGAGGAACACTTGCATTAATTGGATATAGTTTAGAGGAATAGCCATCCACGATAACAGAAATGCTCCGGTTAGAGAGGAAATTTGCTGTCCAGGTACAGAGTTTTGGTGGTAGGCCATAGGCCGAAAGTTTATTAAGCAGCGCTGCGTGCCAGACCTGGTCGAATGCTTTGGGTATGTCTAGAGTGACAATCTGGGATTCACCGTGTAGTTCCATAGACTTGTTCCAAAAATGGGTGACAAAGGAAAGGAGGTCGGCACTTGATCTTCGCTGACGGAAGCCATACTGGCTGTCGTGGATTAGACTGTGTTTTTCAAGAAATTTTAGTAATTCTGTGTTTACATACTTTTCCATCACTTTAGAAACCACTGAAACGAGAGAAATAGGCCTGTAGTTGCTAAGAAGCGCTTTGGATCCTTTCTTGGGGACGGGTTGTACTCGAGCAGTTTTCCAGTTACTAGGGAATATGCATCTATTGTAAGATGTATTAAACACACGAGTCAGGACAGGAGCAAGTTCTGGTGCGCATTTTTGGAGAACAATTGCTGGGATCTCGACAAGGCCAAAGCCTTTCCTGGTATTAAGAGGAAAGAGCATCTTTCGTACCTTTTTAGTTTTGAAAATGATATCCGTCATTTTATGCGCGACATTTGAGACTGTTGGTGGTTGAACATTTGAAGGTGGGTTGAGAGTAGAATTGCCTCCGAACAGAGGCAAAAAGTTCAGCCTTGCCCAGGGCGGAGAAACATATTCATTCCCTGAGACAAGAGGTGGGAACGTGCTCTTGCTTAAATTATTCCCAATAGATTTAGCAAGAGTGCAGAAGGGTTTGTTTTTGATGTGGTTATTAAACGAGTTTTTTTGCCTCAGAAAGAATGCGGACATAGCGGTTTCTTGCGTTGTTAAATGCTTGACGGTTTTCTTGACTGGGCTTGTGTAGAAGTATTTTGTGAGCTTTGACTTTTTCAAGTCTGGCCTTGTCTCATGATTTAGAGAACCAGGGCTTTTGAGTGGCTGAAGAGGTTTTCTGTGTACGTGGAATAAATAATTCCATGCCCGCTTGGATAATTTCGGTGACGTTTTGTGAGACATCAGAGGAGTCAAAATGAGAGATGCAGACAGACGCCCATGGAAATGAGGAAAACTAATCTCGCATTTAGTCACAGTTCGCGGAGTTGTAGTGCCAAACGATACGTGGGTGTGATGACTGCGTGACCTCGGGTTGCATTGCGCAGGAAGCAGTGACCATGCTGTGGTCTGAGCGACCGAGGGGGGCGGTGACTGATATCTTATAGCATTCAGGATTTGTAGTAAGAAGGATATCCAAGGGATTTGAGCTGTGTATTGGGATACGAGGAAAGTGAGTAGGTTGCTGAACCATATTGGCTGAAGAATTGCTGACTGCAAAGGCCTCCGCTGGTCTCTCTTGTGGATCGGTTTTTAAAGATCCTAGCCATTCCTTATTATGGACATTGAAGTCACCAAGAATAGTGACCTCGGAGGAAGGATATTCAGAAATCCGATGGTCGGTTTTTTCAGAAAGGTAGTCAAAGAGCTGGACAAAGTTGTCAGAAGGCGACCGATAAATGCAACAGATGAATTTAGTTGCAGCCCTGAGAGAGAGTTTTATCCATAGTATGTATTTTCTTCTAGCTTCTAAATTAGGGAGTCTGGTGCAGGCTACATTGCTACAGACGTATGCGCACACGCCTCCATGCAATCTAAAGGAAGTAGGGAGCTCATACCCCGGGAAATTAAGGTAATTAGTGGCTGTTTTGGCACTGAGGAAGATGAGTTGGGGCCTGTTAGCCTGAAGGAAATGGTGGACGGAGTTCAGGTTAGAATTTAGGCCATATATATTCGAGAAGGATATGTATATTTAAAGATTCCAACAATTTGGGAAAGACAAGAAAAACTTTCGATGAAGACGAATTAACGGCAAACTTAAGAATATACCAAATACAGATATAGAGACAGACTTACTTTTCTGACTTCAGTTTTCTTTCTTCTCTGTAACCGATTTCGCCGTTTGCGGCATCGTCAGACAGGAGAAAATGTTATCTATTTATGCGCATTAATGACAACTGTGAAAAAAATCCGTTGCTAGGTTATGATTTTTTTCAGATGTAGAATCATCAGCATGGTTATTTCTAATTGAAGAAATATGTTCCTTTTATCTGCTATTAAAACTTCTAGAAGTTTGACCTATGTAGATTGCGTTACAATGTGTAAAGCTAATTTATAAATTCCAGCTTTTGTCAAGAAACAGGATTTTTCTTTCGCGCTAAATAACAAATAACGCGTCGTGTTGTAAGATTTAAAATTTTGAAAGTGTTTCCAATTTAAGATATCACAACATATTTGTTTTTTTTTGGTCTCTAATAGTTAGACAAATTAAATTAAGCGATGATTGTATTATTTTCTGCCTATCATCTTACATATTATTTCAACAGAGTAACCATTACGAAATGCTATTTGCTTAATTATTAAAATTCCTTTTTCAAAATTTATTTGAGACATAGGTATTGAAAATGTACGATGTATCATTGAGTGATGTAGCAGTGGTGGGGAGGCCAACGCCAAGCAAGTAGGCCACAATGGGCCCTTTTTGCCAACCCCAGCAACCCAGCAACCATGCTCTACTCTTCCTCGGTTCCGTCGCCAAACCGCCCCGACCTCGAGATGAAGGCCATGACGGTCTTCAATTGGACGGTACTTACCTGATTCCTCTGCAGAGTCCTTGATCCGAACAATTCTGCTCGAAGACTCCCAAAAGCCTCGCATTCACACAGGTAGTGGTAGGACGTTTCTTCATCCTCGCCACATTCCTGGCAAATGGGATCCCTCTCTACGCCTATCAATGTGAGGTGTCTTCTAAGGGCGCAGTGGCCTGTCAGCACCCCGAGGATGCGGCGAAGCGTAGGTCGACTCCTTCCGAGTAGCCAGACAGCTTTATCTCTGTCCGGCCCCTCCACGAAGTCCCTCGCCTGCCTGCAGCCATCAACCGACCCCCAGTGCCTCTCCATTGCTTCCTCGGTCCACCTGTCTAAGACGACAGAGACTGTCTTCCTACTTATGCCTATCGCAGGCTCCGGGCCACAGAACGGCCGCCGGGAACCAAGCTTTGCGAGATTATTCGCCACCTCATTCCCCGCCACGCCACAGTGTCCCGGAACCCACACCAGTTGCACCTCCTTCGTCCTGGCTAGCCCTCTGAGGGCGTCAGCGCACTCCTGAACCAGGGGTGACCTGATTCTGGCCGCGCAGACTGCCCGGAGGACCGCCTGGCTATCCGAGCAAATGCACACACATTTCTCGGGACTCATCTTCACATCCTGTCTATTGGCCACAGACAGGATAGCATACGCCTCTGTTTCGAATGCCGTGGTGTATGCGCCAAGAGCATAGCTCTCGCGCACCCCCAGGCCCTCGATGTATATTCCTGCCCCGGAGGATTGCTGGTCCTCCAGCCGCGATCCGTCGGTGAAACAGACCAGGCTTGCGGGCTGGAATGTAACCTCATTTTCCCTCCACTGATCCCTACTGGGGATCCTGAGGGTGTATGGCCTAGTCAACCTAATATCGTCCTCGGCATCCCTCACCTTTATGGCGGAAATCGGAATTTCCTTTTCCACCTCCTTGGCGACTCTTGCATGCCCTATTACTGCTCCCTCTCCGCTCCAGTTACCTGAGTCCCGGATCCTAAGATGCGACGCCATAGCCTCCCTTCTGATACAGATGGGAAGCGGTGGCAGCATCAACAGGACCTCTAGCGCGGCTGAGGGTGTCGTCCTCATAGCGCCTGTGATACCCAGGATAGCCAGCCTTTGGAGTTTGGCCAGCTTCCTGCTGGTTGTTTGGTTCACACCACACCACCAGACCAACGCCCCATAGAGGATTCTCGGCCTGACGATCGCAGTGTAGATCCAATGAAGGATCCGGGGATTAACTCCCCAGGTCCTCCCTATCACACGACGCAGCTGCCAGAGGGTCGCTACTCCCTTCCTCACAACTCGTTCTATTTGCGACCCCCATGTTAGTTTCGGGTCCAGGATCACCCCCAGATATTTGACCTCCCGCACTAAAGCTAAAGGTTTTCCAAACATCACGGGCGCCCTCTTCTTGGTAAATAGGATCATCTCCGTCTTCGCCGGGTTTACGGAGAGTCCCTGCTCACCACACCACCTTTCGATTATGCTACAGGCAGCTTGCATGCACTCACAGACGACGCCGAGGAATTTGCCGGTGACTAAGACCAGCCCATCATCAGCGTACGCCTGTGCGTAGAAGCCATTCTCAGAGAGCCGCTCCAAGAGGCCGTCCATGACCAGACACCATAGATGAGGCGAAAGGCAGCTCCCCTGGGGACAGCCGCCCGTCACCCCAACGTCCAGCCCTCGGCCCCTCAAGGTCAGCGACACTCTCCTGTCCTCCAGCATGCTCGCCACCCAGCTTATTAGGGACCTCGGCGTTCCCCTCTCCTGTAGGGCGTTACAGACCGTATCCGTCCTTGCCTTATCAAAGGCCCCCTCCACATCGAAGAACACAGCTAATGTGCTCTCCCCGTAGTGTAGAGCCCTTTCCACCTTCCGTGTCACAGCGTGGAGCGCCGTCTCCGTCGATCTCCCCCGCTGGTACGCGTGCTGACCTTTGTGGAAGGGATGATCCTTGAGGATCCCTCCCAACATAAACCTATCTACTAACTTTTCCAATGCCTTAAGTAGGAAGGATGTTAGGCTGATTAGCCTGTACGCCTTGGCCAGCGTGTAGTCCTCCCTTCCCGGTTTGGGAATGAAGACCCCCCTAACCCGGCGCCAGGCCTTTGGGACGTAACCGCACGCCAGGCTGGCCCGAAAAACCTCCCTTATGTTGGGAAGCAGTATATCCAGGCCCCTCTGGAGCAGGGCTGGAAAAATCCCATCGCAGCCTGCGGATTTGAATGGAGCGAACTCGCTCACCGCCCAGGTTATAGAGCCATCTGTGACCACCTCCTCCGCCAGCTGCCAGTCCGCATTCGGGGCTGTCCACCGGCCCGGTTCGGCAGCCTCCGTGACGGCTCCACCGCCCTCAAGGTGAACTTCGGCGAGATGACGCAGGGTCTCCTCACCGGTGCTTGTCCAGCTCCCGTCCTGTTTCCTTAAAGATCCTACATTACTACCTAACTCTTGTTTGAGTACTCTCACCAGCCTGGCTGCGTCAGGCAGGGAATTGATTTCCCCGCAGTACGCGCGCCAACCAGCTCGCTTACTCCGGCGTAATTCCTTCTTAAACTCCCTTCTGGCAGTCCTAAACTCGTCCCAGGCCGCTTCACCCGATTCTCGGACGGCTCGGTTTAAGGCCCTCCGAGTCCGCCCGCGTAGTACGGCGAGATCCTTGTTCCACCATCTAACTTTGATGGACGGTTCCCCCCTAAGTGGTGACGCGGCCTCGTAGGCTGCCATTATTTTCCCTTCTAGGGCCTCGACCTCGCTATCTAATGCCTCTATAGAGAGTCTACTCCCCTCTGGGCTCCTTGGCGACCCACCGAGGCCTATTAGATAGGCATCCCAGTCGGTCTTCCTTGGATTTCTCCTGGGGGGAGGACTCTCACGGTCCACATCCAATTCAAAGCTGATCATACGATGATCAGACATTGATATGTGTTCCGTCACCCTCCAGTTAGATATATCCTCCGTTATTCCTCTGCTCGCTAACGTAATGTCGATCACCTCCTGTCGGATACGATTGACAAACGTTGGAGCTGTACCTCTATTTAATACCTCTAGGTTCGTTGTAGCCAAGTACTCTAAAATCATTGAGTGATAGCCTAACACCTTTTTTGAAAAAGTGTGGTGGGGGGATCAATTTTGGTATCATTTGATAGCTTTTTCAAAAATTTCAGATACGTGTCTTTTCATTTCCTGATATGAAACGTGTTATTCGAGATATTTAACCGTTTCCAAACTTTATGGACAGCCGGTATAAAGATAAGAATAAAGATTACACATCAAAGCACTAAAACCACTTTCTAAAATACTTTATCCAAAAAGCAAAAATCAGCAAAATCCCAAACAAATTGAATATACTAACATTATATACACTGAAAAGCCACAAAGAAAACAATTTTTATACAATAAACTTAAGACATTAAAACACATATTACATTACAGAAAAACTAAGGCTAACACAAGTGCCGTAAAAATTTGATGTCGATTTGTGTAAACATCCTTTTGATTTAATATAATACTTACAGATAAAGCTTGCACTGTTGCAAGATAAAGAACAGCTAGATTTTCTTCATCATTTGCCAGCGTTAGTCCAGATATCTATAAAAACAACAGATTTAAGACAAAAAAATACCAGAGGCAAAATCAAATGAAAACCTTAAAAGATGCGTGTAACAAAATTTATTAATGTCCAAAACAAGTATGTTATTGTTCGACGTAGTCTCTATCACCTTCTATGCCTCCAGCGTTTTAGAAATGCTTGAATACCCAAAGAAACATTTTCTTGTCGTGTGCCCAGCTACTCATGCTCTGCTTTAATAATTTATCATTATAATGACATTTCTTCCCAACTGAACGCGTTTTTAAGTAGATCAAATAGATTATAATCGCCGGGGAAGAACGCAGGGGAATGAGAATGCTGTGGTAAACACTCAAACTTCAAATCTTGAATGCTTGATGCTATTGCATGCGCAGAATGTGGCCGCCACTGTCAGTGGCAAAATAAAACTTCGCCTTTTGGTTTTAATGGCATGCTTGAGACGATTCGTTAGGAGTTTTAACTATGTAGCTCTTATAACAGATGTGGCACGTAGTTCTCCAAAATTACCCTTTTTGCATCCCAAAAAGCGTGAATATATCAGGTCTTGTCGAGATCTGTGGCCGAATTTTTTTGGGTTTTAGCGAAGAAGTATTACGCCATTCTTTCCTAGGTGTCTTGGTTTCAGGTTCATGTTAGTACACCTGAGACTCATCCCCACTCAAATTCCTCGACAGGAACTCATCTCCTTCTGCTTCATACCTACGCAAAACTTTTTTACATGCATCACCAGGTCGTTGTTCTGATTCTGCGGTCAATTGCTTTGGCATCCACCTTGCTCACACTTTATGGAATTGGAGAATGTCGTTCCTAATGTGATGTACACGATAAAATGGCTATCTGACCTTTCGGTAAAAACCACACGTCCCCATCGCTACCGCAATACAAAAACAAATCTAACTTAACTTACTTGATCTAATCCTAGTCATAATCCTAATCCTAGTAATGATACTACTGTTCTTACTCCCCGTCCAGTTCCAATTATATCCTTGCCTAACCTGTGATTCTTCCTCATCCTTACCCCCTCCTAATGTGGTGTAGAGAAGCATTTTGTTTTCTCCCTCAGGGCGCATCCGCGTCTTTGCTGCCCCGATATCACCGCAGCATTTGGCTTAATGTGCATGCCCTTTGTCTTTTCTACTCCACCCATTCCAAAATCAATGTGCCTTGAACTAGTCTGCGCAGCAATTGGTAGGGTGAAGTTTTATATTGCTCTGTCTCCGGTCTAGGCTGACCGTAGATCAGTTGTCTTTTGTGGTCCAGAGCTTTACACTCGCACAAGATGTTCTGCGCCGATTCCTCCCCCTCTCCGTAGAGTCTGCATGCCTGGTTCATTTTATGCAGGTGTTTCTTGACGGTCATGTGTCCCGTCAAAAGTCCTGTTATGTTTCTGAGCTGTCCTCTGCTAAGATTTAGCAGCTCCACAGCTCTCTTTGAACTAGGTTCCTCAATTACTGACTACCCATGTCTGAGCCCTGTACAGTCTGCCCGGGTACACCTTGTCTTCGTTTCTCACCTAGGACTTAATGGCTCTCCTGGCAGTGCTATTTGTCACGCCCAGAACCTGTTCTGGTCCCATAAATGGTTCTGCTGACCCTCTCTTCGCAAAACTGTCAGCTTCTTTATTGCCTTTGACACACGAGTGACCTGGCACCCAGATAAGGGTGACCTCATTCTGCTCAGACACGTCGCTCGTCTCGTCTTGGCATTCACTTACCAGCCTGGAATTTACCCGTGGGCTACTTAGCGCCTTAAGGGCTGCCTGGCTGTCTGTGGCTATGAAGATCCTCTTGTTGGTGTAGCCTTTCCTTTGACCTCATTTCAAGCATGGGCTCCTTCACGATCTCCTGAATTTTGCAGTGGCCCCTGCAGCCTGGATTGAACTTCAGTAAACCATTGCAGGCTAGTCTGTATAGTCCTAGCCTGGCCTCCCCCATGATGACTAAGTGGGGGGGGGGGCAGATCCAGCAACACCTCCATGGCGGCTGTTGGGGTTGAAGTCATGGCCCCTGTGATGCCCGGGCAAGCCATCCTTTGGATCTTGCCTAGTTTTTGTTTGGCACTGGATTGTGTCACCTTAGGCCACCAGACCAGTGCCGCATATGTTAACGATGGTCTGACCACCCTTGTGTACATCCAGTGGGCTATACTAAGTCTTAGTCTCCACGTTTTTCCATATAGCCGCCTAGTGACGGCTAGGGTCATAACTGCCTTACGCAGTATTTTTTGAACATGACCATTTCAGGTTATCTTAGAGTCCAATAAGACCCCAAGATATTTTATCTTCCTGACCATTGGGATGTTTCTACCGTATAGAGTGAGAGTTCTGTGGCTCTCCAACTTCCTCCTCCTCGTAAACGGTATGACGGTCGCTTAATCGGGGCTCACCCTGAGCCCTTGGCCTACCGTCCACCTTTCCACCACTTGTAGTGCTGTCTGCATGCGCTCCCACACTGACTGTGTAACCTTTCCTTGGACTATGATGACAATGTAGAGAACCATACCTTGTGCACAAAGCTTCAGCGAGTTCATCATGGATAACCTAAAAAGTTTCTTTCACTAACGCTTCAACTGACGAATGCGACTAAGGCGCCACAACACGACTTGTTTGACAAGGTTACAAATCATCAGCTACGGAAGTCGCTCCATTGTTTCATATGTTGCACTTTTAAGGTTTTTATTTAACCTCGCCCCCTATTAAGGATTATTAAGTTTAAAATACCATTCCCTTCAAGGTCGAATCAGCTATCGGAGATCTATTACCATGAAAATCTGGATAAACATGTAAATTTTCTGTGAGAAATGCTTCACAAGCTTGACCTTTGCTTTCTGTCATCTTCTTTAAAAGATTACTTAGATATTCCTGGATGTGCCTGAAAATTTTTAAGAAAGCATTTTTATTTATGTTTTTTATTTGAGCATTGACTTAAGTACTTTCAAGAGAAACACCTACATCTTGCCAATGTTCTGCTTAATTCTAGATGTAGCTGGATGAGAGTCAATGATGTGATCGATTAATTTCCCAGTAGCACTTTGACCACCTTCATTTAACCACAACCCAGGTACCATGGCACTGAAATAAGGTCCCCATACTCCAGGAGTAAAAATCGGTCTACTTGATACCGCCATGTGACAGGTGGAGGTTCCACAAATTAGTCCTGTAACACATGCAAAACAGATTGAATTACCTGTGGCATATTCAACAAAGATTAATTCTATGCAGAAATCAAGCAATTAAATCAAGTCTGTTAAATTATATGTACAATTTGGAAAACCCAATTTATCAAAATACAGTTTTCAGACGATCGTTCCGCTGACAAAGTTACGTCATCATGACTTTATTCATCCCTCTGACGACGCTAACTTTGTTAACGAAACGATCGTCGGTTCTAAAAACTGTATTGTGAGGAATTGGGTTCTCCAAATTGTACTTATCAGTGGTCATCACAAGTTCCACTCTTCGCTCATCTGTAAACTTACTCAGAAGAGTTTCTGTGTAAATAATCTGTTGTTCTTTAATGTAATGATACTTTACCTCAAGGTTTTTCCGTAACCAAAGTAACCGCATACAAAAGCTAAGATAATCCAAAAAGTCGCGTCATTTAAGATAGAAAACGTTCGGGACGCAGCAAGTGCGTTATAGTAGTGAATCTTCATAAGAATTGTACACTATTAGTAAGATATTGTTACAAAGCACTTCAATAGACGTAGGTGCGGTGTTGCCACATCTCCAGAATTTCCCCAACATCTGGGAATTTTTGCACAATCTGGCAACACCGCCTCCCCACCCCCTGGGGGTGCCTGGGGTGACCCCCCTCAGGCGAAGTCTCAACCCTCTAGGACCAGAAATAACGAAGTTACCAACTTGTGCCCCGTCGGAACGGATAACTGAGGTCTGCACATTCCGAACACCCTGTATATACACCCTGTATACGCAGAGAACCCTTACACCCTGTATACGCAGAGAGATCTTATAGTTCGAGAAACATCTCTTGTGTAGCATAGGAGTGGTGACCACATTTGGATCATCCTGTATACACATCCCCCTGTATACACACGGGACCGATCTGTATTCACAGAACCTTCTAGTAAAAGAAGGTCCTGGAACGTTCTGGAATGGAATGCTCTAGAAAGGAGGGGAAGGTACGGCGAGTATATAAAAGCGAAAGCAAGCCAGCCCGAGTTAGTTCAGTTCAGTAAGAGAATGTGGTAGTGACTTGAAGAAGCAGTGTAAAGTGTTAAGAGAGTAGCTACTGTAGTACCAGTGTAGAGACTTGTGTGGAGATTAGTAATTGTAGACAGTAAATTAAGTGTTTTGTGAGAGAGACATTCTAGAAATTTTATTATATCCATATTTAGAGTGTAAATAAAGTTGTTTTGTTAAAATTAAAAGTCTCACTTATCCAGAACCCGGAGAAAACGTAACAATTTGGTGTCAGAAGTGTGGGATAAGTGAGTGAAGAAGTGAACAATTAAGCTAGTTGTAAATGGTAAACACTAGATCGACTGACTACGACAAGATGGCTGAAATCAAAGAGTTGATGGACTTACTGAAAAGACAACGCGAAGAAGACGAGAGAAGACGACAAGAAGATAAAGAAGACCTCAAGAGGCAACGCGAAGAAGACGAACAGCGGCGACAAGAAGATAAAGAAGACCTCAAGAAGCAACGCGAAGAAGACGAGAGAAGACGACAAGAGGAGGAACAGAGGCGTCTTGAAGATAAAGAAGAACTCAAGAAGCAACGCGAAGAAGACAAAGAAGACCTCCGAAGTATGTTCCACAATATGAGAGTTGATGTAAAAGAAGAAATTGAACAGATCAACGAACAAATAGAAAATGTGGACAAGAAAGTAGAAAATGTGGACAAGAAAGTAGAAAATGTGGACAAGAAAGTAGAAAATGTGGACAAGAAAGTAGAAGATGTGGAAAATACAATAGGAGTGGTAAACAGGAAAGTAGAAAATGTCACAGAGGATTTGAACAAACGATGGGAAGAAGTGGAGGGGTTGAAAGAACAAATGAAGATGATGATGAAAGGCACAGAAGTCAGACATAGAGAACTGACAGAGCAGGTGATGAGCCAGACTGACAGAACTCAACCAAGAGGAGTTACTGGAATGTCCCCAGTTCAAAATCGTCCGGAAGAAGATATGCCAATCGTGCAGCAGCCTCATGGAACCTTGAAGCCGCCGACTTTTGACGGAGAAACATCGTGGCCCATGTACAGGAGGCAGTTTGAGGCGGCAGCTCTCAGTAATGGGTGGAGCGAACAACAGGCGGCAACTGCTCTAATTCTCTCGCTTCGAGGTAAAGCCCTAGAAATCCTCCAGAACATCCCGGAATCGAAACAGCAAAACTACTTAACAGTGATACAGGCCCTAGATTTGAGATATGGTAACAAGTACATGAGCCAGGTCTACCAGACACAACTAAAGTCAAGGGTCCAGAAGCCAAATGAGACGCTGCAAGAATTTAGTGCCGAAGTGGAGAAACTTGTGCGACTGGCATATCCCCAAGCCCCAGAAGAATTTGTCAACCAGATAACCGTCCAGACCTTCATCGATGGGGTACTTGACAACGAGATGCAACAAGCTTTAAGGCTCGGAAGATTCAAAACACTTACAGACTGCGTCATCTATGGCTTGCAATTTGAAGCAGCGAAGAATGCATCTCAACCTCGCCCGAACAGGCTGCGCGAAGTGAAGGAGATAGAGGACCATGCAGACACGACAGAGGAACTAAGGCGAGAAATCAAGTTGATGAAGGAAGCCATAAGCAAGCTCACTGCAACGGTTGGAGCACGTAAGACGAAAGCAGATTGGTCCCACATAGAATGCTACAAGTGTGGTAGGAAAGGGCACATAAGTAGGCAGTGCTCACAAACCCAACAGGTGGCATGCAGAAGACAAGAATACACCAACAGGGAGCGCCATCAGGGAAAACGACCTGACGCCAGTGTAGGTGGGCGACACGTGGCATGCGAGACCCAATGCCCCAAAGTCAGGGTCTCCACTATCCGACGCTGCCGCGAGAGCCTCGTCATACCTGGCAGCATAGACGGAAGACAATGCAGTTTTACCATCGATACTGGCGCCACTACATCCGTTGTACGCCCAGACATGTTGCCAAATATGTCGGCACTAACTACCAACAGACAGCCTGTGTTGGAGACGGCAAAAGGAGATAGAATACCCGTGCATGGAGAGGCCACTGTTTACATTAGGCTGGGCAGTACTGAGCTACAGGTAAGGGCTGTCGTCGCAGAAATCGTCGACGAATTTATTCTGGGCCTGGATTTAATGGAAGAGTTCGATGTCCTATCAGTGGACTTCCAGAATAAGATCTTGAAAATCGGTAACGAAGAGTTGTATTTATCTCCAACAGCAGGCGAAGCTAGTCCCAGGGTGAGACTTATTGTCGACGAAGATACACGGATTCCTGGTAACAGTGAGAAGATTGTCAGAGCCAGGCTAGAGAAGAAACTTGATGGTATGTCTGCTCTCATAGCGGAGCCCCTAAAAGATAGACATGATGGTGCCCTCGTCGCACGATGCTTAGTAGACCCGAAGAGGACAATACCCATAAGAGTGGCTAACGTACAAACTAACAGGGTCACATTGAAGAAAGGTGAGGTTATCGCCACTTGCGAACCCATTGACCGAGTGACGTCGTCCAAAAACGTGACACCCACTGCATTAGACAGAAGACTGCCAGTAGAATTAGTAGAGCGGTTCAAGAATTCATGGGGCCAATTGAACAATATGGAGATGGAGATGGCAGTGAAGTTCATATTGGAGGAGGCCGATATATTCGCTCAAGATAAAATCACAGGTCGTACGAGTCTAGTGCAACACAGAATTAATACTGGCGACGCAAGACCAATTAGACAGCCGCCGAGAAGACTGCCTTTTGCCAAGCAATCAGAAATCAAGGCGATGGTTAACGAAATGCTGGAAGATGGTGTGATCGAGGAATCTAATAGTCCTTGGTCGTCCCCAGTAGTTTTGGTCACCAAGAAAGACGGCACTATGAGATTTTGCGTGGACTATAGGAAGCTGAATGATGTCACCAAGAAAGACAGTTATCCCCTGCCCCGGATCGACGACACTTTGAACACTTTGGCCGGATCAAAGTGGTTCTCTACATTAGACCTGAAAAGTGGCTACTGGCAAGTAGAACTCCATAAAGACGATAAGGAGAAGACTGCTTTTTCAACCGGGAATGGGTTGTACCAATTCAAGGTCATGCCATTCGGCTTATGTAATGCACCTGCCACCTTCGAGCGACTAATGGAGTTAGTGCTGAGAGGACTGACATGGGAAACATGCCTGGTGTATCTCGATGATGTCATGGTGATTGGAAGGACTTTCGATGAACACCTGTCGAATCTGAAGCAAGTTTTCTCCAGGCTGAGAGGTGCCAATCTGCAACTTAATCCCAAGAAATGCGTCCTCTTCCAGAAGAGAGTGAGTTTCCTCGGACATGTCGTTTCTGAGAAAGGGATAGAAACTGATCCAGAGAAAATAAAGGCAGTAAGAGACTGGCCTGTGCCGAGGAACAAACATGAGGTCAGAAGTTTTCTGGGACTTTGCAGCTACTACCGACGCTTTGTGAAGTACTTCAGCAGCATTGCGAAACCTCTGCATAGCCTGACTGAAAATAAGGTCGAGTTCATCTGGTCACCAGATTGCCAAGAGTCTTTTAGAGAACTCAAACATCGTCTTCTCACTGCTCCTATACTGGCTTATCCTCAGAACGAAGGACTGTTCATACTGGACACTGATGCTTCCCAGTATGGCATTGGGGCAGTACTCTCGCAGCTCCAAGCCGGAGAAGAAGTTGTGATAGGCTACTTCAGCAAAACGTTCGGAAAAGCAGAAAAAAATTACTGTGTAACCCGGAAAGAACTGCTGGCAGTTGTAAGATCCATCGAACATTTCCACAGCTTCCTGTACGGAAGAACATTCCGCGTGAGGTCAGATCACTCTGCTCTGCAATGGCTTCTGAACTTTAGAAATCCTGAAGGACAGATAGCACGATGGATAGAGAAACTGCAGAGCTACGACTTCCGGATTGAACATCGAAGAGGAAGAAGTCACGCCAATGCAGACAGCCTGTCGAGAAGACCATGTTCAGTGCATGAATGTAAATTTTGCGAGCGACAAGAGAACAAAGAGATCGACAAAGTAACTCATCAGATCAAACAACTGGTGGCAGGACAGAAGAATAACACCGATCTAGACGTAAATCTTGAATACATCAGAGACGCACAGAAGACAGATCCAGACTTGAAAAATATTAGAGAATGGCTACAAAAGGGGAAAAGACCTGAGTGGCACGATGTGTCCCGGTTTGGGGCGGAGGTTAAAGGATACTGGCTACAATGGGACTCATTGTGTCTAAAGAATGACATGATCACTCGAAAATGGGAAACTGCCGATGGTAGAGACTGTATATACCAGACCGTCGTGCCAAGTGAGTGCATAAGCAGTGTTCTTCAAGAGCTACACAATAGTAGAAGTGGAGGCCACTTTGGGGTCAACAGGACTCTTGCCAGAGTGAGAGACCGCTTCTATTGGATAAACTGCCGAAGAAGCGTGGAAGAATGGTGCAAAAGGTGTGACCAATGTGCTTCAAAGAAAGGACCAAAGACCCGATCCAGAGGAAAAATGATGCAGTACATCTCAGGTACACCGTGGGAGAGAGTTGCCGTAGACATCGCAGGACCTTTTCCCATCACAGAGTCTGGGAACAGATACATAATGGTGGCGATGGACTACTTCTCGAAATGGCCTGAAGTTGCGCCGATCCCCAACCAAGAGGCAACGACCGTAGCAGAAGCCCTGATGGAAAATGTCATATCACGGCATGGCGTACCCTTGGAGATTCACACCGACCAGGGCCGGAATTTCGAATCAGAGGTCTGGAAGAGCCTAATGGACTTGCTAGGCATAAAGAAAACGAGAACAACGCCACTCCACCCTCAATCAGACGGCATGGTAGAACGGCATAACAGGACCATCAATCAGTATCTTGCTATGTTTGTCGACGAGAATCAGAGAACCTGGGACAAGTTGATACCTCTGTTCCTCCTAGCTTACAGAAGCTCTCAGCATGAATCTACCGGCTACACTCCATCCATGATGTTGACCGGCAGAGAGATGCGGTTACCAATCGACATGACGAGACCACCACCGAACGAGGACATAGCGGACCTAGCTACGTTACCTGAGTATGTCGCCGACCTAGAAGGAAAACTGCGCACTATACACAGATGTGTCAGAGATAGGCTCCTCTTAAGCAGTGACCGGATGAAGATGCGCTTGGATCGCAGAGCAACACCCCATACATTCAAGGAAGGTGATGCAGTGTGGCTGTACCAACCAACAAGGAGAAAGGGCCTCAGTCCCAAACTTCAGAAACCATGGGAAGGGCCATACTTGGTGACTAAGAAAATCAACGACCTAGTCTACAGAATCCAGCTGTCTCCAAGAACTAAACCCAAAGTTGTTCACATAGAGAGGTTGAGTCCCTATCGGGGCAACGAACCCCCAAGTTGGCGGCCGGTAAATACTGTTCGGGACGAACAGTCTTAAGGAGGGGGGCAGTGTTACAAAGCACTTCAATAGACGTAGGTGCGGTGTTGCCACATCTCCAGAATTTCCCCAACATCTGGGAATTTTTGCACAATCTGGCAACACCGCCTCCCCACCCCCTGGGGGTGCCTGGGGTGACCCCCCTCAGGCGAAGTCTCAACCCTCTAGGACCAGAAATAACGAAGTTACCAACTTGTGCCCCGTCGGAACGGATAACTGAGGTCTGCACATTCCGAACACCCTGTATATACACCCTGTATACGCAGAGAACCCTTACACCCTGTATACGCAGAGAGATCTTATAGTTCGAGAAACATCTCTTGTGTAGCATAGGAGTGGTGACCACATTTGGATCATCCTGTATACACATCCCCCTGTATACACACGGGACCGATCTGTATTCACAGAACCTTCTAGTAAAAGAAGGTCCTGGAACGTTCTGGAATGGAATGCTCTAGAAAGGAGGGGAAGGTACGGCGAGTATATAAAAGCGAAAGCAAGCCAGCCCGAGTTAGTTCAGTTCAGTAAGAGAATGTGGTAGTGACTTGAAGAAGCAGTGTAAAGTGTTAAGAGAGTAGCTACTGTAGTACCAGTGTAGAGACTTGTGTGGAGATTAGTAATTGTAGACAGTAAATTAAGTGTTTTGTGAGAGAGACATTCTAGAAATTTTATTATATCCATATTTAGAGTGTAAATAAAGTTGTTTTGTTAAAATTAAAAGTCTCACTTATCCAGAACCCGGAGAAAACGTAACAATATATTATTAAAACTAATTCTTTAAATGTATGTGAGTACTGCAAGTATCTTTAAAAAAATGTGTAGCAAATTTCATTAAAGTTACAAAAGTTTTTCAGAATTTTTTTATTATTTACAAAGGGAATGTACCTGCCAAATTATAAATATGGCAGGTATTTTCCGTATTAATTGCTTGGATGGTTTTGTTTTAGTCAACCCATCCAGTTTTTGCAAACAATAAACAACAAAAAAGGTTATTTAAAACAAATTTTTGTTATCCGCGAAGCTCATTATGTTACTTTTCTTTAATTTAGTACCCCTGGTGGGTTTACATAGGTATTATTATGGTTCAAGATTGAAGATTCTAACTTAATGGGAAATTTATTGAGCTTTCGGAGTCGAAATATTTTTACGGGAATTTTCTATCATATCATACTTGCTGCACCCAGAGCCTTTCCAACACCTATTTATTGTTGCTGTATTAATATTTTTGAAAATGGTAAAATATTGCAGCTTACTATGTAAGACTGACAAACAAGGCAACCTCAAAATCATTTTTGGAAAAAAAATTTAAAAATGAAATGAGATAACAATTTAAACATAAATTGAAAATCTTGGGTCGCTGCTTCGTCGCGGAGGTTCTGCTTCGCCTTCTGCATGCCTACAATTACCCTCAATGTATAAACAAGAGCAATGTAAACAAGAAAAGTTCTTTTGGAACAACCCCTAAGAAGGTTACGGGATCTGCGGTGATTATACAGGTTCTGCGCGCGGTAAACAGGATTTGAAGGAGGTATAGCTGCAAAATGGGATAAAGGCAACTTAAATAGGTTCAACTAAGCTGTTTCTTCCCCACTTTCCGCTCACATTTATTTTTTATATTCTTCTCCACCCAGCACCCCTATTCCCTCCTCGTCCCATAACTTTCTTGTGGGCTGTTTGCTAGAAATACTTCTTGTGGTTTGGCCATCCAGAAGGGGTTCTAAGCATATTTCTGAAAATATTTTTCTAAACACCCCAAAAGATGCTCTCTTCTCTTAATACCAGGAAAGCCTCTGGCCTTGACGAGATCCCAGCAATTGTTCTCAAAAACCGCGCACCAGAACTTGCTCCTGTCTTAACTCGTCTGTTTCAGATATCTTACAATACAGACATATTCCCTAGTAACAGGAAAACTTTTCGAGTACAACCCGTCCCCAAGAAAGGATCCAAAGCGCTTCCTAGCAACTACAGGCATATTTATCTCTTTTCAGTCGTCTCTAAAGTGATGGAAAAATATATAAACACCGAATTACTAAAATTTCTTGAAAAACACAGTCTAATCCACGACAGGCAGTATCGATTCCGTCAGCGCAGATCGACTGCCGACCTCCTTTCCGTTGTCACCCATTCTTGGAACAAGTCTATGGAACTACACGGTGAATCCCAGATTGTCGCTCTAGACATATCCAAAACATTCGACCAGGTCTGGCACGCAGCGCTGCTTAATAAACTTCCGGCCTATGGCCTACCACCAAAACTCTGTACCTGGACAGCAAATTTCCTCTCCAACCATAGCATTTCTGTTGTCGTGGATGGCCATTTCTCTAAACTGTATCCAATTAATGCAGGAGTTCCTCAAGGTTTAGCTTTAGCCCCTACTTTGTTTCTTCTCCGCATCAATGACCTCCTCTCTAGCACATCCAACCCAGTTCACAGTTACGCGGACGACAGCACCCTCCACTCAAATATACAATATTCTAAGCCTGTCTCTTTAGCCCAATTAGATGAGGATCGCAGACTCATGGAGGGTTCTGTCTCCGTGGATCTCCAAAAAATATTAGACTGGGGAAGTAGAAATCTTGTACAATTCAACCTCACCAAATCTCAGTCTTGCTTTCTTTCTCATAAGAGATACACCAGCCCTAGACCCATCACAATGAACAACCAAGTTATTCAAAGTAATGAGTCCTTTTTACTTGTTGGCATTTCTGTGGATCAAAATCTCAATTGGCACCAACATGTCACATCAATTGCAGAAACGGCTGCTAAGAAATTAGATTTCCTCTTCCGGGCTCGCAAATACTTTTCACCAGCTAATTTCTATACCTTATATACTTCACAAATAAGGCCAAACCTCGAATACTGCTCCCACATCTGGGGTGCTGCTGCCGCTTCTACACTCGCTATCCTGGACTTCATTCAGAAGAGAGCTATACGTCTCATCGGTGACCCTACCCTCACCCAAAGGCTGCCATCCCTTGCCCACCGACATGCCGTTGGTGACCTCTCTCTCTCTTTTATAGATATCTGCACGGGCACTTCTCAGATGAGCTTTCTTCCATAGTTCCTCCACCTGCTGCCCCCAACAGATCTCCCAGGGGAACAGAGCGAATGCACCGTTTTACTGTTCAGGTTACCAGACATAGAACATCTTGTTATGCCCGCTCTTTTGTCCCGAGGACTTCCAAGTTGTGGAATTCTATGTTTTTCCTTCTCCTCCGAACCTCCAAACCTTCAAGTCCAGAATTAACAAGTTGCCTCTTTCCTCCTTGTCGACACACACGATACGATAGTATTTAGGCTGTAAGCCCTCGTGGTGTGTTGTTGAAATATAATATATTATTCACTTTAGGCATAAGAAAATAAAAATCAACCAGTCTAATCACAAAAGTCACCTATGTAATATATAAGTATATCTAGTAAGATTTAAACAGTTCAGTTCACAATTTTATATGGAAACAGGTTCTTGCATTTTATTGTAATTTAAAAAAAAAACTGTATATTTAACGGTACCAATCTCATATTATGTAAAATTAGTTTTCAACGGTACAGAATATATATCGTGTTACTAAAGAAGCGAGAGGATATGGAAATACGCTCTCCATGGATTAAGTATTCAAGCATTATACAGCAGGCTACAAAGGTTGTAGATCATATTATTTAGCCAACAACTAATTAGGCACTTTGAAAACTAAAACCGGACTGGTTGGAACTGTGTAAATGTAAAAGAGATTTTTTGGACGTATCGTGAGCGCATTTTCTAAAAACTATTTTAATAGAATTTGGCAGTAAAAAAAGTCTGGACGCAGCAAGTGCGTTATGATAGTGAATTTTCATAGAAATGATTTGGCAGCAAATATTTTTTATAACTTTTTTTAAAATTTTAACATAGAAAAATCTCGGGACGCAGCAAGTGCGTTATGGTAGTGAATTTTCATAAAACTATTTTTTAATAGCAATAATGTGTGTTTTTTTAAGACAGCAGGCATCAAATTTTGTTACCAGTATAATCTATATAGTAAAAACAATGTGCCATGTTTCATCAAAATAACTTTATTGTTTGAAAATGTACAAAAATTTCCGAAAGTAAACTTAAAGTGTTCCCGAATAAACTCGTTTTTTGGTCAACCTTATAGGTTAATAGCAAATTGAGCCATTCAAATATTAGGCATTTGATCAAAATTGGCTACCATAACGCACTTACTGCGTCCAGAATTTTTGTTCTTACAAACATGCATTATATTTCGATGGAAAATGCAAAAATGCAGTAAAATAAGGCGTGTTTGATTCAAAAAAAAAAGAAAATTTGTATCAACAACGACTTATGGGCCACCCTGTAATTGTAGAAATAATTTTTTAAGATGTAGCTCAAGACACCCTATAATTAATATATACAATTTTTTTTTCATATCTGGTATAATAACAGATATATTGAGCTTTATTAATTTTTTTTTACGAAAATTCTACAAAAATTATATAACTATTAACGATAAACTCTGTAGCTAAGGCTACTGCCACGCATCAGAGACAGGGTCTATTTGAAATGAATTTTCTGGAAACATTTTATTAAAATGAAGGACAATGACGGTTGAAACTAAGACTTCAGGGTTTGTAAAACATTCTTCTTGAGACATTTTATTTCCATAGCCCGTATTAGATTCAAGTTCTTTTCCTAAATGTTGCCAATTTTGACGTTTAAATCGCAACTTTGACGTTTTGTGAAAAACCCCAATTTATTTTTGTTTAAATGCCTATAACTTTTTTGTCTTTTGATCTACAGAGCTAAATTTTGGTAGGTAACTTGCCTATAATGATATAAACCCGCGCATAAAATTTGGTTGCCCTTACTTTGTTAATTTTGGAGATATAAATTTTTTTCGAAAGAAAACACAAAATTTTCCGGGAAAACCTTGTCGGATTTTCCTGGGTAACGAACATATCCAAGCCACTTGCAAAAGGAAGGTATTCACCAATTTTGACGTTTAAAATCGCAAATTTATTTTTCTTTGAATGCCTGTAACTTTGTCCTTTAACCTACAAAGCTAAATTTTGGTAGGTAACTTGCCCCTAATGATATAAACCCGCGTATGAAATTTGGTTGCCCTTACTTTGTTAATTTTGGAGATATAAATAAAAACACAAAATTTTCCGGGAAAACCTCGGCGGATTTTGCTGGATAACAAACTTATCTAAGCGACTTGCAAAAGGAAGGTATGTGTCAAATTTTATCAAAATCGGTCCATTATTTTTTAAGTTATAGGTGTGACACATAAATATATATATATATATATATATATATATATATATATATATATATATATATATATATATATATATATATATATATATATATATATATATATATACAGGGTGGCTCATTAGTGCGAGGAAGTACGATATCTCCTTTAATATTCAGAATTTTGAAAAATGTTCTATACAAAAGTTGTTGGGAATGACGAGGGGCATATTTTAAAAATATTTGTAACTATACAGGGTGTTACCTAAAAGTAGGGCAACATGTAAGTTTTTTATTTTAAATGACACCATATGTTTTTTTGTTTTTTATCGGATTTGCCATAAAATTCTCTATATGGTACAGTTATTTGTTTTCCAAAAATTTGCGATGTTGCCAAGTAAATAATTATTTATTGAAAATTTTAACAAAAATATCATAGTAGAAATGCGGCTGCCAATCCCCTAATATTGAAAAGAATCCAAAGGTTTTCGCCATCGTCAAAGTTGAACCTTTAATAAAGTCAGCGAACTTAACAAAACTCATTTAATTTGTACAGGGTGTGTTTAAAAAAAAATCGAAATTTCAAAATTTTACTATGAAAAAACTTGATTTTTTTTAATGGAACACCCTGTATTTTATTAGCCTATCTTGTAGCCTGCTTCCATACCTTCAAATTTTGTTATGAGGATGATTCTAAAAAAATGCATAGTTTTTGAGATAAATCCATTTTTATGATAAATGGTCTCCCCTATACGGAACAATAATAATTATTAGTAGACTATGACTTTCAATTTCAAACAACTGTCATACTAATTTATTTTAAGCAAACTGTCAAGTAATTTCCGAAGTGAATTTGCATAGTTGATGAGAAATTGTAAAGTTTAAAAAAAATGAATTTTTCCAAAGAAGAACTTGTCGATATGATATTCACATTAGGGGCTAGTGGTAAAAATTGTTTATTAGCCGTTAGATTATATCATCAGACTTTTCCGCAAAGACCACTACCAAGAAAGGAAGCATTTGAGAAATTATTAGACCGCTTTTCTCGTACTGGAAGAGTGAATTACGAAAAAGGTGAGCGAACCAAGCCCGCCAATTCAGAAGAAAATCAGTTATCTGTTCTACTGAAAATAACTGAAAATCCGCATATTTCACAAAGAGCCATTGCGAATGAAACTGATTTATCTAGACGCACTGTTCAAAGGGTTCTTCGTAGTAATAAACTACACCCATATCACATACAACTCTTGCAAGAGTTAAATAACCAAGATTATGAAGCCAGAATGATTTTTTGTCAGTGGGCGCAGCAGAAAATTCAGCAAGACGGGCGCTTTTTTGATTATGTTTTATTTGTTGATGAAGCCACTTTCCACAAAAATGGAAATGCAAATCGCCACAATTTTCACTACTATGCGACTTCTAATCCCCAGTTTATAAGAACACATAGCCAGGCAAGGTGGTCATTGAATGTATGGGGTGGTATAATAGGACATTATGTTATTGGGCCTTACTTTTTCGAAGAGCGTTTAACAGGGCAAGTTTACCTCGAGTTTCTCCAAAATGAATTGCCAAGATTGCTTCATCAGTTACCAAACTATATTAGAAAGAGAATGTGGTATTTACACGATGGTGCTCCAGTGCATCATACGGCAGCAATCCATGAACACCTTCAAAACGCTTTTCCTGATAGATGGATAGGAAGAGGTGGCCCAGTGAGATGGCCCCCTCGTTCACCCGATATCACCAAAATGGATTTTTTTTTGTGGGGATACGTCAAAAATCATGTTTACCAAATTCCGCCCACTACAAAAGATGACATGAAACAGCGAATTAGAGAAGTTTTCAGAAATATTGATAACAATGTCCTAACTAACGTAAGTCAATCTTTTGAAAGACGAATTGAAATTTGTGTAAATAATAATGGTGGCCATATTGAGCATTTACTGTAGTATACCTAATGTTTTATTTATTGTTGATAATGATTATTATTAGTTTATAAATGCTTTGAATAAAAAATATAAGTGAGTATTAAAAATTTTTTTAAATTAGAATCATCCTCGGAAACCTCTTGCTGTTAAAAATCAATCCATTTAACAACGTTAATTTCATTTACAAAGTAGGTAGTAGTAGTTTCATTTGAGTGATTGAGTTATTATGTTCTAGCCTACCTACCAATTATTCTTGTTCCTCTATAGGCAAGACGGGGTTAAGCCATTTTTCATAAAAATGGATTTATGTCAAAAACTATGCATTTTTTGAGAATCATCCTCATAACAAAATTTGAAGGTATGGAAGTAGGCTACAAGATCGGTTAATAAAATACAGGGTGTTCCATTTAAAAAAAATCAAGTTTTTTCATAGTAAAATTTAGAAATTTCGATTTTTTTTTAAACAAACCCTGTACAAATTAAATGAGTTTTGTTAATTTCGGTGACTTTACTAAAGGTTCAGCTTTGAAGATGGCGAAAACCTTTTAATTATTTTCAATATTAGGGGATGAGCAGCCGCATTTCTACTATGATGTTTTTGTTAAAATTTTCAATAAATAATTATTTACTTGGCAACATCGCAAATTTTTGGAAAACAAATAACTGTACCATATAGAGAATTTTATGGCAAATCCGATAAAAAACAAAAAAACATATGGTGTCATTTAAAATAAAAAACTTACATGTTGCCCTACTTTTAGGTAACACCCTGTATAGTTACAAATATTTTTAAAATATGCCCCTCGTCATTCCCAACAACTTTTGTATAAAACATTTTTCAAAATTCTGAATATTAAAGGAGATATCGTACTTCCTCGCACTAATGAGCCACCCTGTATATATATATATATATATATATATATATATATATATATATATATATATATATATATATATATATATATATATATATATATATATATATAACATATAAAGTCTGAAACTGACCTCGGATTTGGGTTCCGGGGGTCCTAAATAGCGCTCATTTGAAGAAATTTTTTCAAAATTCGAAAATCTCCTCATTAGTGAATTTTTTTTAAGAAAATTTACTAATATAAATTTTGGTATATGGTTTCCTTTTAATGTCGTAAACTTATGTATTAAATTTTGTTACCATAGCTTTTCTATTTTTTGAGACAATTTTTTTTTCCGAAAGAAAACCCAAAGTTTTATCAAAATCGGACCATTATTTTTTTGAGTTATCTATATATATATATATATATATATATATATATATATATATATATATATATATATATATATATATATATATACAGGGTGATTAATCTAACTGATTCATTAGAGGTTTATAGAGAAATAGAAGAGACATCAATCTGAGATTTCTATGCTAATATGTATAATATTTCATTAAATTTTGTATGTGTACAAAAAAATTCGGGATGCAGCAAGTGCGTTATGGTACGAATTTTCATTAAATGCTTCAAATTTGCATAACTCAATTTTCTAAAAACCTAAAGAGTTGAGTTTTGGTGTGTAGTAAGATATTTACGAGGGGAACATACCCACCAAATTTGTTTAAAATAGCGTAGCTATTTTTTCAGATACAATTTTTTTCCGGAAAAAGTATATTTTTTTTTTAGAAAAACTGGTCCAATAGGGCTGGCTAACGAACTGATCCCAGGCATTAATAAAAGAAAGACTCTTGCCGAGCTTCATCAAAATCGGTTAATAACTTTTTTAATTATCGTGTGGACATATATATATATATATATATATATATATATATATATATATATATATATATATATATATATATATATATATATATATATATATATATATATATATATATATATATATATATATATATATATATATATATATATATATATATATATATATATATATATAACATATAAAAATTCAAACGGACCTTGGTTTCGGGTTCTAGGGGCCCAGATTAGCGCTCTTTTGAGAAATTGTTTGCAAAGTCTTACCATAGATACCTCTCTATTAACGATTTAAAAAAAATAAAAACGCACCGAAACTTAAAAATGTTGGCAAAAAAAATTGGTTTCCTAGCCAACGCACCTTTAGTTAATTGAGTTTTTTATATTTAAAGCATTTAAAAAAATTTGCTACTATAATGCAATTGCTGCGCTCCGATTTTTTTTCTTACAAACATTTTATATTTCGATGTAAAATGCAAAAATGCAATAATATAAGATGTATAACTTTTTTTTCTTTTAGCCTAGAGATCTCAATTTTAGTACGTAGTCTACTCTTTTTAACATAAGCCCTCGTACCAAATTTGGTTGCCATAGCGTGTTATTTCCGAAGATACAAGAATTTTCCCGGAACAACTGGTCCGTTTTTCCTTGCTATATTTTTTCTACGCAACCCGTATTCGTTGCAGGTTCTTTGGCTAAATGTTGCCAATTTTGACGTTTCAAATCGCGACTTTGAGGCTTTAAGAGCAAACTCTTATTTTTTTTAATGCCTATAAATTTTTTATCTTTTATTTTACAGATCTATATTTTGGTACATAGTGTACTTTTAATGATATAAACCCGAGCACCAATTTTGGTTGCCATAAGTTTGTTATCTCCAGAGATATAAAAATTTTCCAAAATCGGTACTCACCAAATTTAATCAAAACTGGAGCAGCATTATTTGTTGAGTTATTGGGTGATACATACATACATATATATATATATATATATATATATATATATATATATATATATATATATATATATATATATATATATATATATATATATATAAACTGAAACTGACCCCGGATATGGGTGCTAGGGGGTTAGTTCGCGCTCATTTAAAGAATTTTTTTCTAAATACAAAAAGCCGCGATCTCCTCATTAGTGATTTTTTTAAATCCACAAAAAATGGTAGTGATCGTTTTCTCTGTATAATATTTCAATAAAAAACTTACCTAATCTTGTAGAGAAGTCCGCATCTATATTCTCAGCGCTACAACCAACAAGTCCAAGTCCTCCAGCGTGTGCATCTATGATCGAAGTCCCCACTGGAGTGCCTGAAAGAAGTCCTGTTTCCAAAGCTGCTTTTGGCGTGAGGCCGTTACCAACGGGTGCACCAGGTGATACTACCTCAGATCCAATCTTCTTCCAGTTATTATGCATCAGATCTTCCAGTCCAATCTCCTTGAAATAATTCTCATTCCATCCCTGTTTTCCGTCCGCTGTAATTTCGTAGGTCCACTTGCATACCAGCGAACATAAGGACCTAAATATTGTGTTTAATAACATCCAAATGGAACAAAATATATGTTTTTATTATTATACGATAAGTGAAATAAGTTGTATATTTAGTTTAAATATCAATTAGAGTTAAAAACATCATATACAGGGTGAGTTTTTTACAGGGATCTCGTAAGCTACTGCAGTTGGAGATTTTACAGTGGTTGTCTTTTTTTTTTCAAAAAAATAACATTGGTTACCACGGAAACAGTTGTTTATTTCAAATAGCGAAAACCTGAATCTAAGTTTTCGCACATAGTTTACATAACATTTCTAATTAGAGATTTAACATAATAATTAACAAAATATATGTTTTAAAATTAAAGTAGAAACTATAACAAAAGCTCAGAGAAAATGTTCAAAAAGTTCTCCAATATTATTGAAACAGCAAATACTCATACGCAAAACTGAGTTTGTCGCTTTTTTAATAGAACGTCTATCGATATGGGCAAAATTGTCTAGGACGGCTTCTCTAAGATCGTTCACTGTATCATAAGACCCTCATAACACCTTATTTCTTACAGTTCCCAATAAAAGAAATCTAAATAGGACAGATCAGGAGACCGAGGTGGCCATGTAACTGCATTTTTTCCGATCCAGGAGTTGGGAAAAGTTTGGTCTAAGAAGTTCCGAACTTGTAGCTGGTTATGGAGCGGAGCTCCATCATGCTGAAACCACTGTAGTCATGCACGAGTTGCCAAATGTACATTATCTAGCATATCTTGAAAGTCATTCTGGAGAAACTGAAGATAGTGGTCACCGGTTAAGGTACCTTCAAAAATGTACCTACCAAGAATTATTGAACCAATGACACCACACCAGACGTTAAACACAAATTTTATTTGTGGTCTCCGTTGTTCAACATAATGCGGTATTTCTTGCATCCAGAGATGCTCATTATGTTTGTTGAACATACCGCAATTTGTGAATCGAGTCTCGTCCGTCCAAAGTTAACTGCGGGTCGTCTTCACACATGTTTCGAAACCAAGTGCAAAATTCAATTCGCTTAGGAGGATCATAATTGGGTAATGTTTGCGATGATGATATTCTATAAGGATGATATTTGTACATTTTTAGTACCCTAATGGCAGTACGTTGGGATGTACTGGCTTCTGCTGCGATCTTCCTAGTTGAAGTTAAAGAATTTTGAGTCACACTGGCCAATACGTTTATTTGTGCCACGTCACTAATGGTACTTATCCTGTCTCTTGGCCTAGTGAAGGAACCACATGCCCCTAAATTATCCTAAAGCCCTTTAAATGTACACAAACTGGGCTGGCGACGGTCAAAATATTGTTCAAAATAAGACTTTTTACAAAGAGAACGTGACAGTAATATTTGCAAATGTCAAAAACAATTATTTCCATAGTTACCTGTTAGATTTGAAATTTAAAAAAAACTCGGGACGCAGCAAGTGCGTTATGGTAGTGAATTTTTATTAAATGCTTCAAATTTAAATAACTCAATTTTCTATAAACTTAGAGAGTTTAATTTTAATACGTAGTAAGGTCTTTCCTAAGGCAAGATATCCACAAAATTTCATAAAAATAACTTTGTAATTTTCGAAGAAAAAAATTTTTTTCGAAAGAAAATTTAAAATTTGAATAATTCAATTTTCTCTAAACTTAGAAAGTTGAATTTTGGTACGTAGTAAGGCTAAGGCAACATATATAGTAAATTTCATTAAAACAGCTTTGTTACTTTCGGAGAAAAAATTTTTTTTCGATAGAAAACCCCGTCCGATTTTTCTGGATAACGAACTCATCCAAGCCATTAATAAAAGAAAGACACTTGCCAAGTTTCATCGAAATCGGTTAATTATTTTTTGAGTTATCATATATATATATATATATATATATATATATATATATATATATATATATATATATATATATATAAACATATAAAAATTTAACCTATTTACAAATGAACTTACTTTAATAAGATATTATGCTGTGACAATACCTCTCTCAAGCAGTGGCGATTTCTCCTAGTGAGCTAGGTGTGTGCCGCACACCCTAAAATATAATCAAAATGTGCACAGTTATATATGTTTTATTTCTTTTTCCCTTAGTCTTAATACACTACATATTTTATGACAATCGATTTAATTTACTTATTTGATTTCATAAATCGTCGGTTAATAGTGACTTGGAATGAAGTAGATACCACATCTTCAAACATATTCAGAGAATATGAGTAGATCAACAGCAACTGGGAATGAATTCAGTCAGTCCCCCAGCCACGTGTTTAAAAAACACTGGCTGTATGAGTGGTTACAACTGGACCTCTAAAAAGACTGTAACAGCGGCAGAAGCAGAAGTCAATGGAAGCCGTGTGTGTTCGGGAAGAAACTATTGACTATTAATAACAACAATTGACTAAAAACGATGCGAGTTGTAAGGAAAAAATAATTATACTACAGAGGTGATGATAATAAATTACAATAGGGTTATATATAATCGTAAATGCTGCCAATGATTAACAATCAGTGAATTCAGTATTATTGACATTTCTCTGAAACTTAAAAATGAATTTCATGAGTCAATGACAATAATAGCAGCTGTCATTGACTAACCAACAGCAACCACATACTTGATCTATGATTTAAACATAAATGTTTCAAATTTGAATAGCTCAATTTGCTGTAACCCTATAAAGCTGAATTTTGGCACATTCCCAAAGCAATATGTAGACCAAATTTTATTGAAATTTTCGGAAAAAAAATTTTTTTTTGGAAGAAAACTCAAATTTTTCTCGGAAAACCCCGTCCGATTTTCCTGGCCAACGAACTCATCCAAGCCATTAATAGAAGAAAGGCACTTGCCGAGTTTCATCGAAATCGGTTTATTATTTTTTGAGTTATCAGACGGATATATATATATATATATATATATATATATATATATATATATATATATATATATATATATATATATATATATATATATATATATATATATATATATATATATATATAACATATAAAAACTCAAACTGACCCCGGATATGGGTTCTAGGGGTCCTAATTCGCGCTCATTTGAAAAAATTTTTGCAAAGTCTCACCATCGATACCTCTCTATTAGTGAATTTTTTTTAATAAAAATTCACTAATTAACATGGACTGCCTCTTAAAAAAGCCGGCTTGGATTATTTTCCTATAAGTGGTAGAAGTTACAGTGAATAAGCGACGGATTCGATTTTGCAAAAGAAAATTACTTGTATTAGTAATAACTCAACGCTTTTTAGACATTTTCTTTAAATTTTTATCAAACTTTTAACAAATTTGATTTAAAATTTTTATTTCGTTAATTGTTATGTGAAATCTCTAATTAGAAATGTTATGTAAACTCTGTGCGTAAACTTAGATTCAGGTTTTCATTATTTGAAATAAACAACCGTTTCCGTGGTAACCAATGTTTTTTTTTTTGAAAAAAAAAGAGAACCACTGTAAAATTTTCGTTTCTTAGAATAAGCGTATCGTGTTTCATTTCAATGAGAAGCGGAAAAAAGACCTCTCTAATGAAGACACAGCCAACTATGGTTTCCTTTTAAAAAAACAAAAGTTTATGTCATAACTCAAAAATTACAGATCATTTTAAAATTTACATATTTTTGCTTTATTTAGAACATATTTATCTACAACTTATTTCTTGACACCTTTTCAGTAAACCCAATATAAACGCAGTTAAATGCATTTAAAGAAATCGGCAAATTTTTTCAAAATATCTAGTAATCCGTGACATTTTTTATGGAAACAAAAACAGTTCTGAATTACACTCATAAAACTGCACTACTGTCCCCATTTAAGCGCCTCTCTAACTGCAGTAGTTTACGAGATCCCTGCACTAAACATCGAAAAAAACTCACCTTGTATATTTAAGTCATTCGGTTCAGTTTGCTGGTATAAATTAAGAGGTGGAAGGCAAAGTTTGTTGGGCATATTCCGGAAACTTTATTTGAAAGTCGCAAACCTGGAAAAAGGGAAGAGATAGGCCAAGAGGGAAACTTCTGGAGAACATGATAGAATGTGGAAGATACAGTGAAACCAAAACAGCTGCTAAAGACAGTGCCATGTTTTTGACAAAAAAAGACGTCGCCTTTAGACGTCTATTTTCATTTTGGAAAACACACAGATTTCAACCTTCCCTCCTAAAATTTAATGGTACTACTTACCTTGAATCTGCATCAGTGGCCTTCCATGTTAAGAAATCTGGGAGATCAAAGAACAAACCAGCCTTATCCCAACATTTCTCTTTGAGGTTTGTTTTGAGCCATAACAGTTTTGGAGTTTCCATTTCCAGCGAGATTTTTCCACCCACATAGTTTAGAACTCGATGCCTTCGTTTGTTTATTGCAGCCGCTTCTTTGTGTGCTCTGTGGTCTAACCAAAGAATAACATTCTGTTCGTTATTTCCTATGGAATAAAAGTCAACTTCTCAATGTGCCCTTGTAAAGAAAGTTATTATTGATTACATTATTATTTCCCTTATTTGCTTCTCCACGAATGGGACATTTTGGCGAAAGCAGTGCTTGTCGGAAATTTTACGTTTAAAATTTCCGATTAGTTCAAAAGCATTAAAAGTCTCAGTAAACAATTTACATTAGCAACAAGTTTGTTACTAAAGTAACCTGTTTACTAAGATTTTTAATACTGTCTAATTTATTTTAAAATATTCGGGACGCAGTAAGTGCGTTATGGTAGTCAATTTTCATAAAAGTCATATATTATAGTATCTTAAAACCAATTCTCGTGCGATCACCGAAGTTAAGCAACCTCGAGCATGGTCAGTGTATGGATGGGTGCTAACCCAGGCGTTAGCCTGGTAACACCTGGTAGTGTTGCCTTTTTTTAGGTAGTGAGCTTTCTGTTTTGTTCTTATTAGCGAATTTTTATTTTAAAAAAATAAGCGTATTTTATTTACAAAAATCGGTAATGGAGAGGTATCCATGCTGAGACTGCAAAAATTTAAAAATTAATTTTTCCGAAAAAAAAAATTGTATCTCAAAAACTAACCAACTTTGATGAAAGTTGGTGGGCATGCTGCCCTCGCAAATACCTTATTCCACCAAGACTCAACAGAATGAGGTCACCCTCATCTGTGTGCCGGGTCACTCGGGAGTCAAAGGCAATGAAGAAGCTAACAGTCTCGCGAAGGAAGGGTCACCAGAACCATTTATGGGACCAGAACTGGCTCTGGGCGTGACAAAGATCACTGCCAGGGAGCCATTAAGTCCTGGGTCAGAAACCAACACAAGGTGTACTGGGCAGACTGTCCCGGGCTCAGACATGGGAAGTCAATAATTGATTTATGTATTTATGTATTTATTTATTGAATACATGCCCAACAGAATAATTCCATTAATAGGGCACCAAACAAAAAGAACAATATGTAACAATATGAACAAAAAATACTTCTAAAACAAAACTAAAATACTGTGCAAAACATCACAAGGCAGAAATTCCACAAAACAGTACATATAATGGCCTTAATAACTGACAAAGTAAGATATAGCCACCCTACGAATAACTGCAGCATTATATCCGAATAGAAATCGCACAAGTTTGCAATGTCATTAAAGTCAGAGCTCATTGTGTACACAGGTGATTTCATATACGAGTTAGTCCTTGGTATTGGAGGCTTAAATACTCTCACCACTCTAGATGCAGCCCGTGGAACTGAGAAATTTAATTGCATCAATAAGTCTGGACAATCAACTTTACCATGAAACAAATTATGCAGGAACATCACAGATGCAACTTTTCTATGCGAATACAAACTGGGTATGCCAGCTTGCATCAGCAATTGGCCATGATCGCATCCCCTCTGTGGGTAGGTACCAGATGCCCTATATACAAGGTGTTTTAAAAACTTACGCTGAACATCTTCCAGAGCACCAATATGAACACTATAAAAGGGATCAAAAACCAAGCTACAATATTCAAGCCTCGATCGAATATAGGCAAAATAGAGAATTTTTAAACTATCCAAATTGAAAAATGATCTGCTATTCCTCATAATGAAACCCATCAACTTCAAACAGGATGCTGTGATTGTTTGAATATGTCCAGTGAAACTTAAATGTTCATCATATAAGATGACAAGATCCTTGTGCGTTTCAGTCCTAGCCAATGGTACACCACCCACTTTGTAGGGAAGAGCTATACGGCGGGTTTTTCTAATGTATGTCATCACTTTGCACTTCGAGACATTTAATTCAAGTCTGTTCTCAACACACCACAGCTGCAAGTTGTCAAGGTCCACCTGGAGTCTTGAACAGTCACCAATATCGTGAACACTGGAGTATAATTTGAGATCATCAGCAAATAATAGATGATTACCAGAAATTACAGAGCTTATGTCGTTGATAAATAACAAAAAGAGGAGCGGGCCAAGATTGGAACCCTGTGGAACGCCGGAGCCAGCAGTAAAGGGTTCAGACTTAAATCCATTATAAAAAAAATATTGCACACGGTTAGTCAAGTAGGATCGAAAGAATTCTATCAGCCGTCCATCAAGCCCCGCCAAATGCAGCTTGTACAAAAGTGCTGAGCGGTCAACACGATCGAACGCTTTGGATAAGTCTGTATAAATGACATCCACTTGACCCCTTCGATCCAAAGCTTCACTTACATACTGTGTGAACAGGGATAAATTCTTCAGTGTTGAGCGCCCCTCCATAAACCCATGCTGGTATTGTGACAAGCGACACTTCACGGCAGGATAGATACAACCATACAGAACTGCCTCAAAAATTTTAGGAAAATTACATAGGATAGCTATAGTTCTGTAGTTGCTGGCCCTCGAACGGTCCCCAGACTTAAAAACAGGACAGATCCGAGCAACCTTTCAAACCTCAGGGTAGCAATGTGTGCGCAGCGGCAGGTTAAATAGGGTTCTAAGAGGTTTGAGAAGAGAATGCGCACAGTCCTTAATCAAGAAGGATGGCACCAAATCTGGTCCAGCAGTAAACTTTTTCTTAAGCTTCTTGATGGCTTTAAGAATTTCCTTATCACCAATCACTGTCACGGTGACTGTCATATGCGATGGTCCAGAGGTATCCACTGGCTCAGTAATTGAGGATTCCGGTTCAAAGAGAGCTGTGGAGCTGCTAAATATTATCAGAGGACCACTCAGAAACATAACAGGACTCTTGACGGGACACATGGCCGTCAAGACACAACTGCATAAAATGGAGTGGTTCGAGGGGCACCTGGCATGCAGACTCTGCGGCGAGGGGGAGGAATCAGCCCAGCACATCTTGTGCGAGTGTCAAGCTCTTAACCGTAAGAGACAACTGATCTACGGTCAGCCTAGACCTGATGACAGAGCAATATAAAACTTCACCCTACCAATTTCTGTGCAGACTAGTTCGAGGCACAGTGATTTTGGAATGGGTGGAGTAGAAAACACAAAGGGCATGCACAATAAACCAAAGGCGGCGGTGCTATCGGGGCGGCAAAGACGCGGACGAGCCCTGAGGAAGAAAAGAAAGACGCAACTTTCTAGGTTTATAGAGAATTGAGTTATACAAATTTGAAGCATTTAATGAAAATTCGCTACCATAACGCAATTGCTACGGCCCGATTTTTTTTATTGAACCGAAGGATTGCAACTAAACGCAAAAGATAAAGCTAATGTATTGTTCAAATCATCGTTATGAACCGCTTTTAATAAGTATTTTTGCAAAATAACAAAAGTTCAATACTAACCTGTTGGACTGACGCTTATTGGATTTCCCTCTTTGTCAATGGCCACTAAGGAACAAGTGGCGTCAAATCCAATGCCCTTTATTAAAGAAGGATCTATGTTTTTTATGACTGCCTAAAACAAGGACTGTATTATTATTTAATTATGGACTCTGTTTTATTCAATGGGCCGACTTGTTGGAGCGTAGATGTTGTGGCATACTGAAGAGTCTACAATGAGGCATAGCTCCCACAGAGAGTGGGGCTGGGTGCACGGGCCTGAGAGGGGCCCTGGAAACTATCTGTTCAAAAACTCCCTAACACGTTGTGAAAAATGCGGAGGAGCTCCATCTTGTTGAAACACTAATTGATTTGCTTGATAGCGATCATCATTTTCAACAATGTCAATTAGTAGAGTGTAAACGATATCTTCTAGTAACTCCAAATATGTTTCGTCACTCAAATTGTCATCAAGAAAAATCGGTCCTATTAAACGGTTTCCAAAAATGCCAGTCCAGACATTCAATTTCTGTGGAGTTTGAGTGTGGACCTCGTGAAAATTTCTTGGATTATTATCTGCCCAATAACGACAATTATGACGATTGACTAGTTTAATAAAAACGTACACTCGTCTGAAAAACAGATATTGAACAGAAAGTTCCCGTTATCAGCTATTCGTGCAGTCATAACTTCACAAAACTCCAGCCGCCGATCAAAATCATCTTCATTCTGTTGTTGTACAAAATGAATTTTATACGGGTGAAATTTATGATGCTTCAATATTCGCTGAACTGTTCGTCTTTTGATGTTTGAAACAGTGGCCAATTTTCTCGTGCTCAAAGTTGGGGCTGTAGCAATTTGTCCTAAAACTTAAATCTCAGTAGTCTTATTTCACGTTCAGGATCTCGTTTTTTGTTGCCTACTGAACCACTTTGTCGAAACTTTGCAACTAACTCCAAAATGTATTTTCTGTTAACATGTCTGTTCGGATGTCGTTCATTAAACAAATTTGCGGTACGGTTGGCACAGTCATCGTTTTTGAAAAAAGAGTAATTATTTCAACTCTTTCTTCTACAGAATACACCATTGTGAAATTAATTTTCGGTAGCACTATCAAGTATCAAACCGACCGATAAACTAAAATAATAAACCGCATTTCTCTCATTCCGATAAGAAATGTTCTGATAGTCAATTTTTTTTTACAAACCAACAAAACATTGACTATCAGCACATTTCTTATCGGAATGAGTGAAATGCGTTTTTGCATCTTCAACTGTGAATAATTTTTAAATGAGTTGATAAAACTTCCAAAAAAAATTGTGTGCTGAATTCAGAAAAGAAAGAGCTTTCAAATGATGTAACACTCGACCCATGTTCCCTATTTAAAATATAAAGGTTGTTACCACCACCCTTAAGGGGTTGATGTGACAAAGTTGAGTTTTATGTCAAAACATGTCCCCCTCAATATTAAAATTGACGTGTTTCAGTGTTTCAAAAAAAAATTTTCTCTGGACGCAAATCGGTCTGTTTTCTTTTCAATGCGCCAATATATATATATATATATATATATATATATATATATATATATATATATATATATATATATATATATATATATATATATATATATATATATATACACAGATCTCCTCACTAGTTAGTTTTTCATTCACGAAAAATTCGCTAAAAATCAATAACAATATAACCTCATATACCATCTCAGGCATGTGTTTACAGTAGGTAATTACATTATTGGTTGACAAAACTGAATTGAACAAGATGTTTTATAGATCCTGTTCAAGCACATTTATATTGTATAGGTACTTAAAATGAAGACGCTTAGTAAAAAAATGTATTACAAATTTTACCTTGATGCATTTAACACAAGCAGCCCAGATATCATCAGAAGATTGTTCATAGAAATCTGGCATATCGTTCCATGTTTTGATTGGTTCCGTGGCAGTCTTTTCTATTTTTCCATGTTCACTAACAAGGGCAGCTCTTGTGCTACCAGTTCCTACGTCAACACCTATAAAATATGACATGTCCGCTCTAATAATTAATATTATAACTGTCACAATAGGTAACTAAAACGTTCAATGATCTAATTCCTTAATTAAATACTCGAACATAACTAAATCGAGGCAGCAGCTACTTATTCCAAGGACTTTCACCAGCGCTTTACTTACATAATAGCTCAATTCCGATTACAAATCCCATTTCTATGTAGATTACAATAACTTATGACTCAAACCCATTGTTAAGTAACGATAGCCTTTTCATGTTTATCAAAGTAGTTATTATAACAGGAGATCGTAAAGTTTCATGTCATTAACTTTCACATCGTCACAACGTGTGAAAGTCTCCCATCGCGACAAAAATTTCAAAATGTTTTTCCCTTAAACGCACTAAAAAGTAAAAAACATATTATAAAACATGATATGGGAACGAACTTTTTTTTCTCTATCGGTCTGTATGGTTGTGTTTGTAGTCACGATAACTTTAGAACGATTTGAGATATCGTCTTCAAATTTGATATAGTTAGACAAACATTTCATTTTTTTCGCTTAAACGTCATAAAAGGTATCAAAACATATAATTTTTTTTCTGTCGGTCTTTCGGCCTGTATGTCTATCTGTTTGTAGTCACGATAACTTTAGAACAAATTGAGATATCGTCTTCAAATTTGGTACACAGTTAGCACCCGACAAACGAACGGTTCGGATTGTTTTTGGGTAAAATGGCTTCAGAGGGTAATGGATGGGGGATGATTTGGTGAAACTGGCATTTTTTCGTTAAAACTCGAGTATTATAACGTTTTAGGGTTTATTTATTAGAAAACATGTAATTTAATCAAACATCTGGAATTATGTTTCTTTTTATATTTCAACAACACACCACGATGGCTTACAGCCTAAATACCATCGTACCGTGGGTGTCGACAAGGAGGAAAGAGGCAGCTTGTTAATTCTGGACTTGAAGGTTTGGAGGTTCTGAGGAGAAGGAAAACATGTGCCGGCAAGGAATTTCACAACTTGGAAGTCCTCGGGACAATAGAGCGTTCATAACAAGATGTTCTATGTCTGGTGACCTGGACAGTAAAATAGTGCATTCGCTCTGTTCCCCTGGTAGATTTGTTGGGGGCAGCAGGTGGAGGAACTATGGAAGAAAGCTTCTCTGAGCAGTGCCCGTGCAGATATCTATAAAAAAAGTGAGGTCACCAACGGCACGTCGGTGGGCAAAGGATGGCAGCGTTTGGGTGAGTATAGGGTCACCGATGATACGCATAGCAGGAGTAGGAGCAATATTCGACGTTTGGCCTTATTTGTGAAGTATATAAGGTATAGAGATTAGCCGGTGAAAAGTATTTGCGAGCCCGGAAGAGGAAACGAAATTTCTTAGCAGCCGCTTCTGCAATTGATGTGACATGTTGGTGCCAATTGATATTTCGATCTACAGAAATGACAACAAGTGAAAAGCACTCATTACTTTGAATAACTTGGTTGTTCATTGTGATGGCTCTAGGGCTGGTGTATCTCTTATGAGATCTCCATGAGTCTACGATCCTCATCTAATTGGGCTAAAGAGGCAGGCTTAGAATATTGTATATTTGAGTGGAGGGTGCTGTCATCCGCGTAACTATGAACTGGGTTGGATGTGCTAGAGAGGAGGTCATTGATGTGGAGAAGAAACAAAGTAGGGGCTAAAGCTGAAACTTGAGGGACTCCTGCATTCATTTAATGCAATTTAGAGGAATGGCCATCCATGACAACAGAAATGCTCCGGTTGGAGAAGAAATTTGCTATCCAGGTACAGAGTTTTGGTGGTAGGCCATAGGCCCGAAGTTTATTAAGCAGCGCTACGTGCCAGACCTGGTCGAATGCTTTGGACATGTCTAGAGCGACAATCTGAGAAGCACCGTGTAGTTCCATAGATTTGTTCCAAGAATGGGTGACAAAAGAAAGGAGGCCGGCAGTTGATCTGCGCTGGCGGAATCCATACTGCCTGTCGTGGATTAGACTGTGTTTTACAATAAATTTTTGTAATTCCGTGTTTATATACTTTTCCATCACTTTAGAGAAGACTGAAAGGAGAGAAATAGGCCTGTAGTTGCTAGGAAGCGTTTTGGATCCTTTCTTGGGGACGGGTTGTACTCGAGCAGTTTTCCAGTTACTAGGAAATATGCCTCTATTGTAAGATGTCTGAAACAGGCGAGTCAGGACAGGAGCAAGTTCTGGTGCGCATTTTTTGAGAACAATTGCTGGGATCTCGTCAAGGCCAGAGGCTTTCCTGGTATTAAGAGAAGAGAGCATCTTTCGTACCTTTTTAGTTTTGAAAATGATATCCGTCATTTTACGAGCGACATTGGGGATTGTTGGTGGTTGAACATTTGGAAGTGGGTTGAGAGTAGAATTGTCGGCGAACAACGAGGCAAAAAGTTCAGCCTTGCCCAGGGCGGTAGAAACGATTTCATCCCCTGAAATAAGAGGTAGGAACGTGCTCTTGCAGAAATTATTCCCAATAGATTCAGCAAGAGTCCAGAAGGGTTTGCTGCCGTTGGAGCTTGAGAGGACTTTGTTTTTGATGTGGTTATTAAACGCGTTTTTTGCCTCAGAAAGAATGCGGACATAGCGGTTTCTTGCGTCGTTAAATGCTTGACGGTTTTCTTGACTGGGATTGTGTAAAAGCGTTTTGTTAGCTTTGTCCTTATCAAGTCTGGACTTGTCACAGTATTTAGAGAACCAGGGCTTTTGAGTGGGTGAAGATGTTTTCTGTGTACGTGGAATATATAATTCCATGCTAGCTTGGATGATTTCGGTGACGTTTTGTGAGATATCAGAGGGGTCAGAACGAGAGAAGCAGACAGACGCCCACAAAAATGAGGAAAAGTAATCCCGCATTTCGTCCCAGTTCGGGGAGTTGTAGTGCCAAACGATACGTGGGTGTGATGACTGTGTGACCTCGGATTGCATTGCGCAGGAAGCAGTGACGATGCCGCGACCAAGGAGGGCTGTGACTTATGTCTTATAGCATTCAGGTTTTGTAGTAAGAAGGAGATACAAGGGATTTGAGCTGTGTGTTGGGATGCGAGGAAAGTAAGTAGGTTGCTGAACAATATTGGCTAAAGAATTGCTGACTGTTAACGCCTCCCCTGATCTCCCTTGTGGATCGGTTTTTGAAGATCCTAGCCATTCCTTATTATGGACATTGAAGTCACCAAGAATAGTGACCTCGGATGAAGGATATTCAGAAATCAGATGCCACATCTCCTTCTGTTGAAAATTTGCCTCAACTGCCATTCATTTGGGTTCATTTCCAGTTCAAGTTTGTATATCAATCAATAAAAAAATGTTCGGGGCGCAGCAAGTGCATTATAGTAGTGAATTTTCATAAGAATTGTACACATTAGTAAAATATACTATTATATTTATACTAATTCTTTAAATTTAAAAGGACCTGGGAGGCCGGTTTTAGAGGTCCCAGTTAGCGATTATTTAAATTAGTTTCTATTTTCTATGGAGCTAGAAAATTATAGTTTGGTAGAGATATATGTAAGTACTGCAAGTCTCTTTAAAAAATTGTGTTACAAAATTCATTGAAGTCACAAAAGTTTGCTAGAAAAAATTAATTATTGACAAAGGGAATGTACCTGCTAAATCATAAATATGGCAGGTAATTTTCCTTTTAATTGCTTGGATGGTTTTGTTTCAGTCAACCCAATCGAACTAGTTTTTGCAAAGAAAACAACAAAAAACGTTTTTTAAAACCAACTTGTAATTATCCGCGACGCTCATTTTGTTGTTTTTCTTCAATTTAGTATCCACGGTGCGTTTACATAGGTGTTACTACGGTTCAAGATTAAAGATTCTAGCTTAATGGGAAATTGAATTATCGGATTTTAAATATTTTTACAGAAACTCTCTACCATAATATGTTTGCTACACCCAGACAGTTTCTGCAAACAAAATAACAAAAATGGTTTTCTAAAACAAATTTGTCGTTGCCTGTAAAGCTCATTGTGTTATTTTTTAAATTTAATACCCACGCTGCTTTTATATAGGTTTTAGTATGTATCAAAATTGAAGATTCTAGTTTAATGGGAAATTGAATTATCACCATTTGGAATATTCTTACGAAAATTCGCTACCATAACGCACTTGCTGCACCTAAACCCTTTTCAACATTTATTTGCTATTACTGTATCCATACTCTTTGAAAATGGAATAAATAAATAGAAACAATAAAAATTTTTGAAATTAAAATTTTAATAATTTACACTAAACATATATTTATAGGTATAGATTAAACTACTGCATGATATTATGTAGTTTAATTAACCTCAAATTTTCCATATACGACATGAAGAGTAAGCAATAATGAAAATCCACTAAAAACAAAAAGTAAACAATAAGTACCTTATTTTTAGATTCTAAGGTATTAGCTGAGTGTTATTATTTGTTTATGACGTATGTAAACGAAAAAGAAGAAGATAACCTCGATTCGACTCCTTCCACTGACAGTTAGCAAAATAACAAATGAAAATGACAAAAAGCTAACTGGCATTTTCAGATTTAACTAGGAGAGGGCGATTGGTTTTAAATACCTTGAAGAATGGGAAGCTTAATATTTATACATAATAAAACGTAGTTCTAGATTGCCTTTTGAATCACTTTCATTAAAAATTTTATTTATTACTATATATATATTTTTGATATCATCAAATTCAGATGACACTTTTGGCAAATGGCAAACCTGCTGATTGTTTATTGTAACATGTGTAGCCTGTTCGTTTGAAGTTTAATTTGGAGAATTTGTTTGCAATAGCAGCGTAACCCTGATATATCCCTCTCACTTTGCCTCACTATAGGCACCCATTCAGGGGTAATTTCAGGTTATATCGTAAATTATTTATTTTTTATTTGGTTATAACTCAGAATTTACTGAACCGATTAAGTTCAAATTTGGTAGAGAGGAGAACTGATACGATATATACGTGCGCGTAAAGTTTTAGTTTCATTTAAAAGATATTGCGTTTTTAAACAGTTTTTTGCAATTTTTTTTTCTGAAAGTATGTGAGTGTCAAAACTATCTAACGAACTCATCCAAGCTATTAACAAAATAAGCAAAATTTCGTTTCGATTGATGAAGTATTTTTTGAGTTAATATATATATATATATATATATATATATATATATATATATATATATATATATATATATATATATATATATATATATATATATATATATATATCGCTCCTTTGATAGAAAAGTGACACAAGTCAAAAATTGCAATTTTTTAGTTAATTGGAATAATAAAACTAGAAAGATCTATATTTATATGTGGAAAAGCGACACATCTAATAGTTTCATCAAATACCGTGAGGGGGCAGAAGTGTCGTTTGTCGATTTACAAATACTAAAACAACGTTCTACTGAAAAGTGACATTCATGATACAAATAACGAGAGATATGATATTCCGACTACCTATTTTTAGACCTGTCACGCGCATGGTGTCAAGTGGTGAGTCCAATGCAACAATAATGTACTGCCGTACAGTGAGGTTTGACGTTTCATCACAACCTCTTAACAAATTACGTATTTTACTAATATTTAAGTGCATACAGTTGGAAGTAATAAAAATGAAAACGATTAAATTAACTGCTGTGATCTTTATTATCTAAAAAAGACAATATAGGCGTAACTTCAACCGCATTAAACTGACGTATAGAAACTTTCTGATTGCAAATGACTTTGTTTTAGGTATGTAGTTGGACTTTTATAACGTTACTCACCGCGTGACGTCATAGGAGGGGGCGGGGCATATGCGCAATATCATATCTCTTCTAAGTCATTATATCATGAGTGACATTAGTGAGTTGAGTCCCGCGAAGAAGTGTGGTGTGCTCTTAAACATTTACGGAAAAACGTCATTTTTGTTTTGAGTCGTTTTTCTTTAAAAACGGTAAGTGCAATTTGACTGGTTGTATTTATTATAAAACGTCACTTTTGGAGATGTGTCAATTTTGTTCATATTTTAGAACTAATTTCTTACTTAGTTTGCATTCCTAACCTAAAATTTAGAGATGTGACACTTTTCCTTAAATTGTAACGTAACTTCTCTGGAATATGACCTACCTATAATTTTCAGGTAACGCACTGTTTTTTAAGTAACAATGTCGGAACGGGCAAAATTGATGGTAAAACTAGCTCAGAAAGTTACTGACAACAAGGATGTTACACATTGGGAAGTTGTTGAGAGTAGGAACGGTAAGTTATGTCAGTTATAGTTTTATCCAGATCTTTCAATAATGGTTTTTCTGTTTAGGATGTGGATCCTGTGGGGATAATATTTTAATTAGTCCCATTGTACAGAATGCTGGCCCTGTCATAAATGTGACAGATTTATCTTCTAAAGCGGGTAAGTACTTCTTTACTTTCTATTGGCAAATTAGTCAATCGATGGTAGTGTTGCGTAAATATCGTGCAAAAAACAGTACTTTTCCCTGACTAAACTCATATATTTTTATGGAGTACCACACATTTTTACTATAAAAAACTGTCTTTCTAAGAACAGAACTATTCGTATAACAAGACTACAACGATAATATAATGTTATTCTGTGAAAAAGTGCTACATGCAGCAGTTCTAGAAATCACCAACAGAGGTCATGTCAGGATGGTTGACTTTACAGTTGACTTGACAATTACTTTACTATCATATTTTTCTATTAGAACCGAATAATAATTATTATTATATTAATTTTGTTTTATTTTTATCTTGCATTTTAGGTTGTGGCTTTCCTATCTATGACTCTGTTAATTCGCCATCCATAGAGAATAATGTAGATGCTTCTACTCAAGAAAATAGTACTGCAACTGAATCTGTTAAGAACGTTGACAAACATACGCCCATTGGTAAATACAACCTACGAAATTCATAATTTACTCTAATGCAAATTTTAGTTTTAGATTGTGCTGTACCTAAAGATTTTTCTACAGAAAATTTAAACGATGCTGTATCTAGCGATAATAATGAGAATGAGATTGAAGATCCCTTTCACAATTCTGATAATACAGACGATGATGCTGATTACTCAACTGATTCAGGCAGCGAAACTTCATCAGAGTCAGACGATGAAGCTTTATTACACCGGGTAGAAGTAGAAACACAGCATGGCGTAGAAGAGATCCCAAAAGGTAGAAAACGAAAGCGAAATGAGTCCAAGTGGAAAAAAAAATGCTGCAAAATTGGCCAGAAATTCTGGAAAACAGTATGTCTCATCGTCAACGACCAACAAAATAATGAACGCAAGAGAAATGAAACCTCCATGTCGAGACAACTGCAAGATTAAATGCACTTCCAAAATTACTGCAGAGTCTCGTAAGCTGATTTTTGCAAACTATTGGGCTCTTGGAGATTCTCAGAGACAACGAGATTATCTATCATCGTGCATGACTCCCATTAAACCGAAGTACCAATATCCTAAAAACGAATCCAAACGACGAGGTAACAGTGCTTTTCATTTCGAAATTGATGGAAATCGCATCCGTGTCTGTAAATCATTTTTTAAAGCCACTCTCGATATTACTGATAGGCCAATCCGAACGGTGATTACAAAACGAGATGTACAAGGAGGAATGCTTTCAAGCGACCTCCGAGGCAAGCATGGTAAACATTCTAAGCTGGATGCGAGTATTAAAGAAGGAATTCGAAAACACATAAACTCCATACCCAGAATTGAGAGTCATTACACGAGAGCTCGTTCTTCTCGTGAGTTTATTCAAGGTGGAAAGTCCATACGCGATTTACATAGGGATTATGTCAACGAATGTGAGGATAATAACTTACCAAGTGCTAAGTATTTGATTTATTATCAAATATTTACTCGTGAATTCAACTTGTCATTTTTCACGCCCAAGAAGGATCAGTGTGCAGTTTGCGCGACTTATACAAATTCTTCTGAGGATGAAAAAGAACATTTAAAAGATAACTATGAGATTCACCTATCAGAAAAAGAACTCTCACGTGCCGAAAAGCACAATGATAAGGAAAAATTATCTGAAAATTACATCGTAGCTTGTTTTGATCTCCAGGCGGTAATGCCGTGCCCTAACGGAGACACGTCATCATTTTACTATAAGTCAAAACTCCATGTTCTCAACTTCACGGTATATGAAATGAAAAAAAAGGTTTCGATGATCTATGTTACTGTTATTTATGGGACGAAACGCAAGGCCAGAGAGGGGCCAATGAAATGGGATCTTGTCTCCTTGATTATATAGAAAAAATATCAAGAGCAAATCCTAATGGTGAAATTGAAATTGTGCTGTATTCCGACAATTGCGTCGGTCAACAAAAAAATCGCTTCATAGTAACGATGTATGTGTATGCTTTAAAGAAATTTGCAAACATAAAATCCATTACCCACAAATTTTTGATAATGGGACATACACAGAACGAAGGAGATTCTGCTCATTCCATAATCGAGCGTCAAATAAAACGTTCATTAAAAGGAGGCCCAATTTTTATTCCAGCACAATATGTGGAAGTAATCAAATGCGCCAAAAAAACTGGCTCACCGTATTCTGTAAAGCAAATGTCATTTACGGATTTTGTTGATCTAAAATCATTAAATGAGAATATTGGAATTTTAGACATGAGAAGTAATACTAAAGATAAGTTAATGGATTTTAAAATAATAAAAATTGAAAAAGAAGATCCATTTAAAATTTTTTATAAGACATCCTACGCACAAAATGATTTTTGTGTACTGACCATTAAAAAACCTAGAGCAACAGTAAATAAAAGGGCTAATTCAACATTACAGCCTTTGTACAAAAGTAAAATACAGATTCCGGTGAATAAGAAGAAGGGCCTTTTGGAACTGTTAAAGAAAAAGCATATTCCTGATTGCCATGCTGCATTTTATGAGAACTTATAACTGTTTTGTGTTGTACTATAGCTCGTATTAGTGAATTTTCTTAAAAAAAATTCACTAATGAGGAGATCCCGACTTTTGAATTTTGAAAAAATTTCTTCTAATGACCGCGAACTAGGCCCCCTAGAACACATATCCGGGGTCAGTTTCAATTTTTATATGTTTATATATATATATATATATATATATATATATATATATATATATATATATATATATATATATATATATATATATATATATATATATATATATATATATATATATATATATATATATATATATATATATATATATGTATCACACCGATAACTCAAAAAATAATAGGCCGATTTTGGCTAAATTTGGTGGAAAAATTCCTTTTGCAAATGGCTTGGATAAGTTTGTTAGCCAGGAAAATCTGACCAGATTTTCCCGGAAAATTTTGTGTTTTCTTTCGAAAAAAATTTATATCTCCGGAATTAACAAAGTAAGGGCAACCAAATTTGGTACGCTAGTTAATATCCTTATAGGTAATCTACCTACCAAAATTTACCTATGTAGGTCAAAAGACAAAAAAGTTATAGGCATTTAAAGAAAAATAAATTGGGGTTTTCCTCAAAACGTCAAAGTTGCGATTTAAAACGTCAAAATCGGCAACATTTAGGCAAAGAACTTGAATCTAATACGGGATATGGAAATCAAATGTCTCAAGAAGAATGTTTTACAAACCCTAAAGTCTTAGTTTCAATCGTCATTGTCCTTCATTTCACTAAAATATTCCCAGAAAATTCATTTCAAATAGACCCTTTCTCTGATGCTTGGCAGTAGCCTTAGCTTTAGAGTTTATCGTTTAATGGTATGTATATAATTTTTGTCGAATTTTCGTCAAAAATCAATAAAGCTCAATATATCCGTTATTATACAAGATATGAAGAAAATTTGTATATATTAATTATAGGGTGTCTTGAGCTACATCTTAAAAAAATATTTCTACAATCATAGGATGGCCCATAAGTCGTTGGTGATACAAATTTTCTTCTTTTTTTTTAATCAAACACGCCTTATGTTATTGCATTTTTGAATTTTTCAGCGATGCATGTTTGTAAGAAAAGAAATTCGGGACGCAGCAAGTGCGTTATGGTAGCGAATTTTCATTAAATGCTTCAAATTTGAATAGCTCAATTTGCTATTAACCTATAAGGTTGACCAAGAAACGAGTTTTTCCGGGAACACTTTAAGTTTGCTTTTGGAAATTTTTGTACATTTTCACACAATAAAGTTATTTTTATGAGACATGGCACATTGTTTTTACTATATAGGTTATACTGGTGACCAAAATTGATGCCTGCTTTCTTAAAAAGGAAACACACATATTTGCAATTAAAAACATTTTTATGAAAATTCACTACCATAACGCACTTGCTGCGTCCAGAGTTTTATTTTTGTATTAAATTGTCCATTTATTAGGGTCATAGTCTTCCAACCTTAAAAATATTGAAATGGTCTAGAAATATACATTGTAATGCATATACATTAACCTAGTAGTTTAATTTGCACATAGTTTACTGTGCCAACCTTATCTTCCTTTAATTCAGAAATATTAAAATAGCTCTCCTGAAAAATATTCATTTTTGACATGTGTCACTTTTCTGTCAAAGGAGCGATATATATATATATATATATATATATATATATATATATATATATATATATATATATATATATATATATATATATATAAACTTTTTAACTGACCTTACATTTGGGTTCTACGGGCCCTAATTCGCGCTCATTTGAAAAAATTTCCAAAAATCTTACCTTCGATACCTCTCAGTTAATGAATTTTCTTAATAAAAATTCACTAATAAACCATAAACAAACTTGTTTCTGTATATGATGATAAGCTAAATAACTTAACAATTAACTTCAAATTAACATGGCCAAGTGCCAGACCCTAGACTATGAAGAATACAGAGCAGAGCATGTAGGGAAGACCTTAAAAATGGGATGGTTGACTAGGCACTAAAATGAAAGCTTACTTCAGTTAACCTATAAAAATTCATTTTAGTTTAACCTGTACGCCGAGGGATGATTCAAAGGGGCAGGGGGCATGTGTCCCCCACTGCCCCCCCTCACCCCCGCCGCCAAACCAGTCGGTTAAAATGAGACTGGAGTTTAATACGTTTTTTGTATGCTGTGAAGTTTCCATCCACCTTGTGCTCGTCCCAGAAAAAATCAATCTCGCCTTGTCAACAAACAACGAGTCATCAGAGGTTAACTGACGTCATCAAATGGTCCGCTAATTCTCCATACATAAAGAGCTTGGCACACTCCGTCCTGTATCTCTCTAGTCATTGGATCAGAGAGAGAGATATGATCACACCCCTATGAGCTGGGATTTGTTAGAAGATACAGAAAAATACGCAATAAAAAGAAGAAGAACTAACCTCAAATCACAAATTTAAAAAATGTTGAAGGAATTTGTGTGTGTAGTGATTCATAAAGCTAAATAAATATTTTAAGTTTAACAGAGTGCTGAGTGTTGGTGGCTGCTCTCTAATAAAGGTCTAAGTGATTAAACAAAGAAAATACTGACTTTTTATTTACTGTTAAAACATGGTACGTCATAAAAACAGGTAAATGTGCTGCACATTAAACTCTCTACTGCATATTATAACACTGGAACAACTTTCATTACAGATACATTATAATTCAAATAAATGAAAGAGGTAAAAGTGATACCTCTGAACTAGATCTGAAACCAGCGTCTCTTCACCTTGCAGTCTTTGGTATTGTTCAGCAAATGCATGGTGATTTCGGAGCTGCAACGATTAGATCAGGCTTCACTTCCAAATATTGCAATAAAAAAACCAGAATAGCTTTAATACGAACTAGACATGGACCTCACAGATTAGTAGCCAGTTGTATGCCATTCATCAAAACTATTGAAGGAAAGTCTGTCCAGATTAATATGCTATATACTGGAGCTACAATTAAAAACTGTTTTAAGTTTTTGCAAGTGTACCAAAAAGAGAAGTTTGATAGTTTCTGTGTTACATTAAAGACTGATGAAGAAAAGTTAGCTTTAAAAGATGCAATTATGAACGCAGAAACTGTTTTATCTATACAGTAATTAATTTATTCCAAGAAGATGCAGTATAATTTCTTACTGATAAAAGAAGTCTCAACTGTTTTAATGTGATATTATCACAATTAATTGTGAAATATAAATTATTGTATGTATTTTCTGTTAAATATAATTAGTGTTATTTTGTATAATAAAACATAACCCATATTTTTATGTTCGAAAAATTATTTAAATAGAGCAGGGTAAATGTGCAGATTAGCTCCCGAACGCTTTTCAAAAAAATTGTTTATAGTAACATTACTAGGACCCACCCTGGATACACAAACCACAAGAAAAATTTCTTGTTCACACTCTAGATACACAAACCACAAAAAAAATTTCTTGTTCACACCCCCCAAGGAAGTTACGGGACTGGGAGTGAATAGGGGTGCTGGGCGGAGTAGGTAATAAAAAGGAAATATGAGCAGAAAATGCGAAGAAAACTGCTTGAAAGCTGTCTGAAGCCATATTCCCATTAAACCCTGCCTACCCCGCACAGCACCCCTATTCGCCCCAGGTCACGTAACTTCCTTGGGGGGTATGAACAAGAAATTTTTCTTGTGATTTATGCAACAAGAGTGGTTATATGCATACGAGAGGGGAAGGAAAATGCCTACGACGAAGCAGGACCCCCCCCCCTTGGTTCAACTTGCGGCACGGGGGGGTGTCATCGTGGGGATTTTCCTTCCCCTCTTGCGTGCATACAACCACCCTCGCATAAACCACAAGAATAATGTCTTGTTCATACCCGCCAAGCTAGTTACAGGACCTGGGGAATAGGAGTATTGTGTGGGGTAGGCAGGGTTTAAGGGGGATGTGAAAAAGACAACTTGCAAGCCCGTTTTCTTCGCATTTTCTGCTCATATTTCGTTTTTACTACCTACCCCGCCCAGCACCCCTACTCACTCCTGATGCCGTAACTTCCTTGGGGGGTGTGAAGAAGAAAATGTTCTTGTGGTTTGTGCACGGGGGGGGGGGGGGTCTAGGCAGGTTTCTGAAAACAGTTTTTTGAAAAGCTTTCGGGAGCTAATCTGCAAATTTACCTAGAGCAGAATTACATTGAATGAAAAATAACTTTACACTAGAAAAATTTTCCTCGCAGCCTATTGAGAGCAACAGGTTTTAATAGGTTTAATGTTGAAACTTTCTTCAATACACTACAAGCAGTCATTCTATGGCATCCCAGATTTGGTGATGGAAGCTGCATCTTTAAAGTTGATTAAACAGTAACAGTCCAGAAGTCTCAAAAGGTTTTTGCAGAGAAAGGCGTTTGACAAGTAAGGAAAGCTACAAGTGCTGAGTGAGGAGCACTAGTAACTATGTGCTAAAGTGTTCGTGCCTCTGGAATCGCTATTACACCAGTAATGATTTGCCCGAGAGTCCATTACAGGGAATTTATGGTGTATGGTGGAACATTGGGGTTAGCTACTAAGGGAGGGTGGATGAGCACAGAGTGTTTCATAAAAGTTGTACGCCATTTTATCAAACATACTTGCATCTCTGAAGACTATCCATCTGAATTAATAATGGATAATCATCAGAGTCATTTATCTATTGAACCAATAGATATATGTAACGAGAATGGGGTCACCATTTTGATAATACCTCCACATTACACCGATCCCTTGCAGCCTTTAGATGTTGCTCTGTTAAAACCATTTCAAACTTATTACAGCGCTGCTTTAGACTCCTGGATGATGACCCTCCGTGGCCAGACATTTAGCATTTACAATGTTGCCTCTTGTGCTGAATTAGCATATCCTAGAGCTATGACTCCGATCAATATATCTAGTGAGTTTAGAAAAAATTGGTATCTCTACCTTCGATCGACACATTTTCACTGACATAGATGTCTTACACTGTTTTTTTGTAAATTCCCCAGCATCATTTATTGAAGATCCCTCTACTCTAGCATCCATTGAAAATCCAACTACATCAACATCTATTGAACATCCATCTACATCACCATCTATTGAACATCCATCTACATCGGTGTCTATTAAACATCCATTTACATAAAATAGAGATGCACCAGCATTTTTGAGCTCAAAAGTATTTACAGAATTTCTTAAAGCAGATCTGAGAAAAAGTTTGTGCAGTAGAAGACGTAGAGGAAGAACCACGATACAGACTGACACCCCTGAAAAAATGGAGTTAGGTACTTACCAGTATTTTTTTTTTTAGTTTTTTTTTAGAAGCGGTAGCGGCACCCCAGATGTGAGAGCAGTATTCGAGGTTTGGCGTTATTTGTGAAGTATGTAATGTATAGAGATTAGCTGAGTTGGATGTGCTAGAGAGGAGGTCATTGATGTGGAGAAGAAACAAAGTAGGGGCTAAAGCTGAACCTTGAGGTACTCCTGCATTAATTGGATACAGTTTAGAGGAATGGCCCTCCACGACAACAGAAATGCTACGGTTGGAAAGGAAAGTTGCTGTACAAGTACAGAGTTTTGGGGGTAGGCCATAGGCCGGAAGTTTATTAAGCAGCGCTGCGTGCCAGACCTGGTCGAATACTTTGGATATGTCTAGAGCGACAATCTGGGATTCACCGTGTAGTTCCATAGACTTGTTCCAAGAATGGGTGACAAAGGAAAGGAGGTCGGCAGTATTTGGTGCCAGATCATTTCTATAAAAATTCACCATCATCTTACTGCGTTCAGCCTTTTTTTAGTGAATTTTTTATTTAAAAAAATTCACTAATAGGGAGGTATTGATGGTGAGACTTCGCAAAAAAAATTTCAAATAAGCGCGAACTAGGACCACTAGAACGCATATCCGGGGCAGTTTTAATTTTTATATGTCTGTCTATATATATATATATATATATATATATATATATATATATATATATATATATATATATATATATATATATATATATATATATATATATATATATATATATATATATATATATATATATATATATATATATATATATATATATGTATGTATGTATGTATGTATGTATGTATGCATCCAACTGATAACTCAAAAAAGAATTAACCAATTTCGATAAATGGATATAACTCTGCTATCACCTTTCTTTTATTAATGGCTTGGACGAGTTCGTTAGCCTGGAAAATCGGACAAGGTTTTCCAGAAAAATTTGGAGTTTTCTTCCAAAAAAAAAAAAAATTATCAGAAAGTTAGAGAGCTCTTTTAATGAAATTTGGTGGATATTTTGCATTGTGAAAGGCCTTACTACAAACAAAAATTCAACTTTGTAAGCTTATAGAAAATTGAGATATACAAATTTGAAGCATTTAATGAAAATTCACCACTATAACGCAAATTTGAAGCATTTGATGAAAATTCACTACTATAACGCACTTGCTGCGTCCCGAACTTTTTTTATTGATTTGATTGGTTGATATAATTGATTATGTGCATCATTGTGCCCGCACGATGAATCAAACTGCCCCCAGATGTGGCAGTTATTTATACATAATATGTAAATGTTGTAGAAATAATTTAAATCGCCGTTAAAATATTGTGGTAAGTCCAGGCATATTTTTTATTTCGTAGGTAAATATCCACTGGCATTAGTTTTAGAAAAAATGTAACCCATATTTATAAAAAAATATTGAACACAAATCAATGTGCCTCACCCTTAGAACCGATTGATTCAAAAGTTTTCAGTAATTTTAGTTATATTATTTAATGTGAATAATTAATATAATTGTTTTAATCAATAATTAAAAAATCCAACATCACAAAAGTAATTTCCAATAAAATTAGTTTTTGGTTCCATCCGTACATCTGACAACAGCGCTAGAAGATCGTGGATAGTCGGTTTGATATTCGAATAACTTCGATTCTTTATTGATTTTATGCAAAGGAATTGAGGTTGAATGATTATGTGATGTGACCTTGAATATGTATAATATGTAAACAATTCAGCAAATAAGATTTTTGTAATGTGATTTAAAGCTTCAGTTTGAGAAGTTTTACCTCAAAAGCAATGAAGGAAATACGACAAATCACTGGAGTGGTCGAACCAAAAGTTGGCGATGAGAATAATAACGAAAATAAAGTGGCACTTGACATTTTCGACAGGTAAGCATGGCCAACTCTTTTCTACTTGTTGCTTCATCTTTTGAATCGATAATTTCAAACTTTAAGTTAACTTCGAAGTATAGTTTTGGAAACTGTTTTATTGTTCAAGCTAATATATTTCCCGCATAATTACCAAAAAAATCAATGTGTACCCTTTAAAGATTTTTCTATTAAATGACATAGATACGGGCGGACGCCCGCATATTCTCGCAACCCCAACCTATATAATTACAGCATTAAATCTTGTAATGACGATTTCAGCGAGCCGGGATACTATCAACAGGTTATAAAACCCATGCTGGCTCCAGGGCATGAGTCAGAGCTGTTATACTGGCTGAAGAGTATAGGTCTGATTCCTCAAAGTCAGGTCTGTAAAAATGCGGATATGGACTTTTCCTGCAATAAACCTATGACGTGGACTCCGGCGAAGGTACAAGATAGTTTCCAGTGGAAGTGCTCTAACTGTTCAGAGAAGAAAAGGATCAGAGATAACTCCCCGTTCTGTGAAGTGAAGTGCACATTTAAGAATGCACTCAGGGTTTTATTGGGTTGGTGCAAATCGAAAGATATAGAAACAATGGCTAATATTTTAGGTAAGAAATAATTATGTTTTGATTTATCTTATTATAAGTGAGTTTATGTAATTTGAAATTGAATAAGGAAAACAAAACAAAAATGGTATATTATAACAGAATTTGTCACTAGAAAATACAAAATGAACTAAATACCAAAACACACTTTTAATTGGGTAAAACGACAGAATTTTAAGTTGGAATTTGTATAGTTATTGATCTCATTTTGTATATTAACTATTTGTCTTTTTTCTGCTTCCTTTTAGGATAAAAGGTAAGATAATGTTAGTACTTGATGTTGCTTGTTTTTTTAATGAAAATTTAAAAAACGTAATAAATTTCATGAATATTTTACTAAGCACAGACTTGGTCTCAAGACCATTATTGTTGAACTTAAGGAATATTATACGGTAAATTTGCAGAATAACTCCCGGACGATTTAAAAAAAATATTACAGAAAGCCTTTTAACGCCACCACCCCCCCCCCCCCGAGCAAGAAGCCACAGGAAAAATCCTTGCTCAGCCCCCATAGGGAAGTTACGGGACCAGGAGCGAAATGGGGTGCTGGGTGGGGAAGAAGAATGAAAGGAAAACCGAGGAGGAAAACGCGAAGAACGGATATAGCGCGACCGTAGAAAGCCCCCAAATTTCCCCCAACCCCGCAAACCCCGAAGAAAGAACCCAGTGACCCAAGGTCGCCGAATCCCATTTGAGAGGGCGTCCAGGAAGAGGGCCAGACGGCCGAGGTAAACAGACGGCGAAGGAAAACCCGCAACCCAAGCCGCCGCTCCTAGGAGCCGCCGCCGCCGGAGTAGACGGATCCCGTCTATGCACTGCGAGAGCTGCATTACCGGGCGGTGCTTATTGTTATAAGGGCCTGCCTAACCTGACCTTCCCCTTAGGTGCAGTAAGGTCAGCCAAGGCAGGCCCCTAGAACAAAAAGCACCTTCCGACAGGGCGTCTCTCGCAATGCATGATATGACAGGACGCGTCTACTTAAGGATCGTCGGCCGCGACGCCAACCCCCTATCACAACCACCCCGCTCCCGGCGCTGAGACGAAGAAACAACAGCGAAGATACTGCACAGAAAAAAGAGAAGACAATCGAAAATCGTAAACTTACCGTAGCCAGCTGAAGAGACACGATATGGGGCGCCCATAGAGTCCGAGACGAACTACCGCAGAGGGTGCTCCAGATCCGGGTAGAGAGCAGCAGCAGCCTGCCAAAAGTGGTGTAGTCGGACGGTGGTGTCGGGGTAGAGTCTCCGGAACATAGCGTCAGCCAAATAACCATCGAAGTGAGCCACCCTGAGTCCGGCCCTGGGCACATGGCGTCTAGCCTCCAGCCAGAGGCACTCTATATTTTGAGTATGCGCGCCGGTTTCGAGATCCACAAAGTGAAGGCTGTGGTTCACAGTGAAATGGCGGAACCCTGCCGCCTCCAAATTGCTGTAGCCCCTCCAGCAGTCCGTCATGATGACGTTGCCAGGCAACACATGGTCCCGAATAACTCGCATCAATGTCCGCATGCTGCGATCAGCCACCGGAATCATAAATGCCTGGCCGCAAACACCCCGTGAACCACGGACAACCCCCCCGACAACCCATTGGCCACGAAGACGACGCCCACGGTTGTATTTACGCCGGGAAAATTTCGCCTCGTCTATCTCAACGACGACATCGGGGCCCCCAATCGCCGACGTCATCCCGGTGAAATGATCGACGAGCACCTCCCGAATGAAGTTAAACCAATCTACCACCATGTGCGCCGTCAACTCCGTCTCCGCCATAGCAAAACGCACCCGCAGTGGATAACGGGATAGGTATATCATCACCAGGTGACACACCTGCTGTACGCCGATGTGGGCTCCCGCAAAGAACGTCCTGGTAAGCGCAGACCCACGGAACCTGCATGTGCCACGATGCCTCGGTGTGTATCGCCAGTCGCAATTGAAGACAGGCAATCCACCGCGGTACGTAAGTGGCACCCTGCGCGAACACCTGGGGCAGCATGTGTGGCAGAGCAGTGCGCCGTGGGCCCTCAGATAATCAGTCAAGGCAACGTCGTTCCACAACAGTGCAGAAAACTGTTTCTCATTGTACAGAAACCGCACTGTTCCACCGTCGGCAACACAGCCACAGTTTGTACAGCCATAACGACCACCTGTACAATGAAAGAAGAACAAAGGAGAAACAAATGATAGCAAACTAAAGGAACCCAGTGCAACTCAAAAAATAAAAGGGCAACTACGAACTGAGCGCGTAAAACCGACTGAAGCAAAAGCAGCGGTGGCGTAGGAATATCAACATCCGCCAATGGGCAACCAGTTAGCCGGGACCTAACGAAGGGTACAAAGAATGTTAGGGAAAAGTAGATCCCACAGAGGAAGCGCAACGGGGTACAAGGGGAAGCAATCGAAAACGGCGCCGATGGAATATTCTAGAAAACGGGATATCGCAAAGTGTTGGAACGAAATATGTGACATCTTGTCCCGTGACCGTGAAAAGAGACAGCGCTAGTGAACGAACAAATGGCAAAGACAGTGTGAGTGACAGAGACAGAAAGATAGTGGAGCCGTGAACTATGAAGTACGACAGGTGAAAGTGCTGAAGTGATAAAAAAAGTTTGAAGGCTAATAACTCGGCTAATACAGGAGAACAAAGGGTAAGATTAGTGTTACCGTGCATGTACCATGGCAAACTTTATCTATCAGCAGTCGATATTTTTCAAATCGTTCGGGAGTTAAACTGCAAATTCACCTATTATACTGCATGATTTGTCAAAATTTCAAAATTTGCAAAGTATTTTTGCTATTGTTACTTGAAAAAAATGGTTCACCAAGATCCAATTAAAAATTCATTTACTTTGTCTTTTAATTTATGCTTTATAAAAGGTATGTTATTTCTAGTTTTAATGTCAGTCAGTTTAAGATGCAGTTGTAGTTTGTAAACTGAGAAGGTGAAAGCTGAAGTTTATAATCTGGGTATATAATTGTAGTTTCATTTTTCTTAAAGCTCCCGATTTGTAAAATATAAGCGGCTTTTGAACCGATATCCATTATATTTCAATCCTGCTTACAGTCATTGTTTTCTAGGTTTAAAGAAGAATGTGGTAAATATTCTGTACAATATTGCGGCAAAGACTGCTGAAGGCTACATCAAATCACATCCACAGTGTTGGCAAGTTGGTGGCCCGGGAGTTATTGTTATAGTCGACACATTTCCTGAAGGATGTTCAAATAATTCAAGACCTGTTAGAAACTGCAAGCCTATATTTTGTTGTGCAGAAGTGAAGGTATGTAACTTGTCTAATTTATGTTTTATTCAGGGCTATATTTTATCACTAGTGGAAAAAGATTTTGTCTTGAAGGTCAGGAAATTTATCCGTTTTAGGCTAGAAGTTACTAATCGCGTTTCTGGTAATTTTCCTTGTGAAAACCTATTTCACCTTAATATTTTACTTTACATTTCATATATCCTTCATCGGAAAAATAATTTTGTAAAGGTTTACTTTCCATACATGTGTTTCATTTTTATGAAATTTTGTATACAGACTGATTGTAGGATATAGATGATGAAAATCACAACAAAAATGAGGGTAGAAGAAATCTTTTTGAGTTATTTGAATTTTCTAGTAGGAAAAACGTAAGGTGTCCTCACTTTTGCAATATGTTTTTGCCATATTTTACACATTTTTGGGGATTGTTCATTTTATATTAAGCTAAATAACGGTGTATTCCTCTATTATAATACATTTTCATGTAGTTAGTGCACACCCTACACTGTTTACATCTTTGTTGATTTCTCTTCTTTTCATTGATAATCAATCCTAAGTTGATGTTGACATTTAAAAAATAAAAGCAACTTCATGTTATAAATGTTGACATTGCAAGAAGCAAAAGTTATTTAGTAACACAATTTTTCATAAACGAAACATGAAAACCATGAAAAGTGAATATGTTCACTGAAATAAGATACTAACGCATTAGAGTTTTTTTTTATTTTTTATTTTAACAACACACCCGAGGGCTTACAACCTAAATACTATCGTACTGTGGGTGTCGACAAGGAAGAAAGAGGCAACTTGTTAATTCTGGACTTGAAGGTTTGGAGGTGCGGAGGAGAAGGAAAAACATGTGCCGGCAAGGAATTCCACAACTTGGAAGACCTCGGGACAAAAGAGCGGGCATAACAAGATGTTCTATGTCTGGTGACCTGAACAGTAAAAGGGTGCATTCGCTCTGTTCCCCTGGTAGATCTGTTGGGTGCAGCAGGTGAAGGAACTATGGAAGAAAGCTCCTATGAGCAGTGCCCGTGCAGATATTTATAAAAGAGAGAGAGAGAGGTCACCAACGGCACGTCAGTGGGTAAGGGATGGCAGCCTTTCGGTGAGGGTAGGGTGACCAATGAGACATATAGCTCTCTTCTGAATGGAGTCCAGGATAACGAGTGTAGAAGCGGCAGCGGCATCCCAGATGTGGGAGCAGTATTCGAGGTTTGGCCTTACTTGTGAAGTATGTAAGGTATAGAGATTAGCTGGTGAAAAGTATTTGCGAGCCCGGAAGTGGAAACCTAATTTCTTAGCAACCGCTTCTGCAATTGATGTGGCATGTTGGTGCCAATTTCGATCCACATAAATGCCAACAAGTGAAAAGGACTCATTACTTTGAATAACTTGGTTGTTCTTTGTGATAGGTCTAGGGCTGGTGTATCTTTTATGAGAAAGAAAGCAAGACTGAGATTTGGTGGGGTTGAATTGTACAAGATTTCTACTTCCCCAGTCTAATATTTTTTGGAGATCCACAGACACAGAACGCTCCATGAGTCTGCGATCCTCATCTAATTGGGCCAAAGAGACAGGTTTAGAATATTGTATATTTCAGTGGAGGGTGCTGTTGTCCGCGGAACTGTGAACTGGGTTGTATGTGCTAGAGAGGAGGTCATTGATGTGGAGAAGAAACAAAGTAGGGGCTAAAGCTGAACCTTGAGGAACTCCTGCATTAATTGGATATAGTTTAGAGGAATGGCCATCCACGGCAACAGAAATGCTCCGGTCGGAGAGGAAGTTTGCTGTCCAGGTACAGAGTTTTGGTGGTAGGCCATAGGCCGGAAGTTTATTAAGCAGCGCTGCGTGCCAAACCTGGTCGAATGCTTTGGATATGTCTAGAGCGACAATCTGGAATTCATCGTGTAGTTCCATAGACTTGTTCCAAGAATGGGTGACAAAGGAAAGGAGGTCCATACTGCCTGTCGTGGATTAGACTATGTTTTTCAAGAAATTTTAGTAATTCGGTGTTTATATACTTTTCAATCACTTTAGAGACGACTGAAAGGAGAGAAATAGGCCTGTAGTTGCTAGGAAGCACTTTGGATCCTTTCTTGGGGATGGGTTGTACTCGAGCAGTTTTCCAGTTACTAGGGAATATGCCTCTATTGTAAGATGTCTGAAACAGACGAGTCAGGATAGGAGCAAGTTCTGGTGTTCATGTTTTGAGAACAATTGCTGGGATCTTTTGTACTTTTTAGTTTTGGAAATGATATCTGTCATTTTATGCATGACATTGGGGACTGTTGATGGTTGAACATTTGGAGGTGGGTTGAGAGTAGAATTGTCAGCGAACAACGAGACAAAAAGTTCAGTCTTGCCCAGGGCGATAGAAACAATTTCATTCCTTGAAACAAAAGGTGGGAACGTGCTCTTGCAGAAATTATTTCCAATAGATTTAGCAAGAATTCAGAAGGGTTTGCTGGCCTTGGAGCTTAAGAGGACTTTCTTTTTGATGTGGTTATTAAACGAGTTTTTTGCCTCAGAAAGAATACGGACATAGGATATATTTCTATCAGTCATGTAAAGCAAGATATACTTCAAAACATGTCGCAAGAGTGAGTACTTTTCTTACAAAAAAAATCCAGATAACTTCAAAAGTTTGCTTCTGTCGTCATTTTGTATGTGATTCTCGTCATCTACACCCTAAAACACGTCTGTATGCTACCAATTGCTCCCTCATCTACCCTATTCTCTGGATTTAGCCCCGAGTGACTATTTCTTGTTTCCAAACTCAAAGAAATGGCTCGGCGGAAAGAGATTTGACGCCAATGATAAAATCATCTCACAAACAAATACCTATTTTGAGGACCTCGACAAATCTTATTTTTTTGAAGGAATAAAAAAATTGTAGAAACGTTGCACGAAGTGTATAGAGCTCAAAGGAGACTATGTTGAGAAATAAAATGATTTTATGTCAAAATACCTGTGTTTCATTCAAAAAGTCACGGGCTTATTGACCCGCCTTCGTACTACAGCTTCTATTGTTAGCTGGTGCTTGCAGCCCAAAGATTATCTAAGATTATTTATCTCTCTTATTATTATTAATTATTATTGTTATTATGATTATTATTAATATTATATTTTTATTATTATTATTATTAGTATTATTAAAACATGTGATGAGTACTGATAAGTAGAATTTGGAGAACCCAGTTGATCACAATATCGTTTCGCTAACAAGGTTTGTGTCATCAGAGGGATGAATAAAGTGCTGTCCCTCTGATGACGCCAGGTCGTCAGGTCTAAAAACTGTATTGTGGTAAATCGGGTTCTCCAAATGGTACTTATCCTACTGTTTATAAAATTACCTCACAAATAAATATTATTATTATCAGGGGCGCATGGTGACATTTGAAATAAGGGAAGCAATTCCCAGAAACTTATCTATTTATAGTGTAACTCAATTCTTCTGTCGTTTTTGGAAAATTCGTTAATAATGTCGTCATAAAACTGTGGATTCTGGGACATTTCCTGGACGAGTTTATTTTCAACTGACAAAATTGAAATTTGAGAAAGTCTTTCCTGTCCTGTGAATTCCTAACAAAACTCTTGATACGTTTCAATGTAGAAAAATTTCGTTCTACAAACGCACTAGTAGCAGGACTTGTTAATACTAATTCACATAATTTGAACACTTCAGAATATGCATTTTCCAATTTTGATTGTTTTAAGAAAGTTAAAAGTTCACTCGCATTAGTTTTTGTGTCAATAACATCGGGTTCATAAATGACTGTAAGTTCTGATCGTAATAAGGCTTTGTCAAAATAATGTCCATAGTGGTGATATAATGATTGGAAGGAATCTTCTGGGAAAGGTATCCCTTTAAATTCTCCAAAATTACACAATTCAAGAAATTTCAGGTCACTGAGATGATCAAATCTGCAGTTAATTTGCTGCTGAATTTGATCTATAATTTCGTAGAAAAGGCGGCGGTAAGAAGTTTGAAGGTCTCCCACATTATCAGTGCACACACCCTTTCTTCGTGGCTCCACTTCTCCTAATTCAATTGTTTTTCCCAGAACTTATCAAATTCATTCCTTTTTTGAATTATAAGGGATTTAAATTCACTAATTTTTTTCAGGCTAAAGCCAATGTCATTTATTTGCCATTGCAGTATGTTAAATGCATTATCTGAAAACGGAAATATTTCTGAAAGTATATTAAGTAAAAAATTAAAATTAAAGTCTCCTTTCAAACCATCCAAAAATCCTCTAGAACTATTTATTGTTTCTGCGTCCCAATTTTTGCTACTTTCCATTATGTTTTCAAAAAGTTCAATTAACAATTCATTGTGTTCAAATATAGTTAACACAAGCCTGCCGTTGTAGTTCCATCGGGTTGCAACTACTTTGGGTAAACGTTTTTTAAGAATTGGGTCTAAGGCTTGTGTTCGCTTCGTGGATTTGGAAAAAAGCAGCCATTTAACACTTTACATTCTTTAATATGATTTATAGATTGGGATAAAAGTAAATTTAATTTATGAGCACAACAGTGTACAAATAGAGCAATGGAGAACGTTTCCCGCACTTTAGCTTGAAGACCTCCTAAACGTCCGACCATAATAGCAGCCCCGTCATATCTTTGGGCAATTAATTTATTATCAGCCTCTTCAATATATTTCATAATATTAAGCACAATTTTATATAGAGCGTTTGCGGTACGATCTTCTGTCACATTTTTAAAGCCTAAAAATCTTTCTTGTACACTCCCATCCATTTTTTGTAGCGTATTACTACAGATAGTTGACTTAAATCAGTTACATCGATTGTTTCATCTAGAACAATAGCAATGAAACGAATCTGTTTAATTTCAGATTTATTTTTGTTTAAAATAATAGTGGAAGCAGCCGAAATTAAGTCATTCTGAATGCGATTTTATGTTCCGCGAAAAACTTTAGACTGTTCCAAGTGATTTTTTAAACAAATGTCTTGTTTGACTATTAAAGAAACTAGGTCTTGAAAGTTTCCTCTATTTGCAGATGTAGTTGTTTCGTCATGACCCCTGAAGCCGAATTCATGCTGCAACCAAGAAAACACACAGCATCAATAAGTCTTTTTAATATGTGCGATGAATTTCTATCTGCTTGTCAACAGCGTATTCAATTCGCGTTTTTCCAAAGACACTTAATTTTAAAATGGTCTGTAAAGGTGCTTTAGACATAACATGTCTTTGTACTAGTTTATGTAGATTATTCAAGTCCGAAACCCCACTTTTATTCCACACCCCCTTTTCACCCACAAATAGACTACAAGGCCAACAAAACAGTTTATTCCTGTTTTCACAACCCGTTAACCATTCATATTGTTTATGAGTTTTTTCCGCGTTGAAATGTCGAATAGGTACATGTTTTAATTATTGTATTTAAGTTTTTTATAGTAGGTTTCGGCATACCTATATTAATAATAGCAAGTTTTTCAGCAAACAGTAAAGCTGAAAATCCGTTAGTTATCAAAAAACATACAATACAATTACAGTTATTATTACCACTTGTTTGTAAAGTTTGTAAATCCCCACCGTCACCGCTGTTAAAAGCTGATCTACTTGCAGCCATATTAATAATCATAAAATGCCAATGTATTTAACATACTCGACTGCTTATACCTATGAAATAATCAGCCACATTCGCTTTGAACGCGCACCTGGTCTTCGTAGTACAACACGTTCTAAAAACACGTGTACATCACGCCGAGCCGAGGTTTCTTTTATAAAGTTGCCTGCTGACTAGGTGTATTTAACTGAAGGCATTGCATGCATCCATTCGTAGTATCAGATCAGGTTCATGCTGTCCGCATGCGGTCGCATTCACTGGGTCGAACGACGTTCTTGCTAGGAGCGTATATACAAATACAGTATGATGCATAATAAATAATTATGTGTGTGAGCTTGCGAAATAAAAATTTCAATAATTAAATTAGTTTCAGAATTTGAAATTTAATATTTAAAATACAAAAGGGATTTTAAATAATGCGGTTTAGGTATGTAGTCGCTATTTTAAGGGAAGCAATGCTTCCCTTGCTTCCCTGGACCGCACGCCACTAATTATTATATTTTTAACCAGAACAAGTTAGTGAATGATACTGTTTATTGCAGCAAATACCACCAAGATATTGGTTCGAAGCCTTGGATCGCTATTCGAGAAACAATCAGGGACAAGTAGCCGAACTAAAACAGAAGATTCTGAAAACAATACAAAACGTTGTATTACCCGGTTCAGTTCTAGTAACCAGCTTGAATTCTACTCTTTGTTCTTATCATGATCTTCAATGCTTGAAGCACCTTTATCCAATTATCGTGAGTAAGGAAGCCATGGAAAGACACAACACTGATGTGGAAGACATCTACACTAATTTAGAAACTATATGGAAGTTGGCTTTGGATATCTGTGAAGAGGCTCAGTTTTATAATATACAACAGGTGCAGAATTTCCTCACTGGGCAGATGTGGAGAGATCGGTTTGGTATGGATTGTTTCGAAATGCTTATAAATCAGTTAATTGGAATTTGAATGCAACCCATTCTTTTTTCTTATATTATAGAAGATATAAAAAAAAGTAAGGTGTGCAGACTTAAGCTCCATGTTTTAAAATTATTTTCGACTGTACAAGGTGTTCCATATTTTCAGGGCAAACTAATGTACTAGATACAGATGTAGAGAGTATCGTTAATAAGGGTTGCAATCCCGCACAGTTTTCAGTCCCACGGGACTTCAAGTGGGATTATGTTGAATCCCGCGGGTTCCCTCGAGATCTCGTGGGATTGATGGGTTTATCTTTTATTATTCACGGAAACATATTTTTTACTTAACCCTTTCACTGCTCATTTAGTGTGAGCCACGAGACTACAGGTGGGACTGTGTTGAATCCCGCAGGTTCCCTCGAGATTTCGTGGGATTAATGGGTTTAGCTTTTATTATTCAAAGAAACATATTTTTTACTTAACCCTTTCACTGCTCATTTAGTGTGAGCCACGAGACTACAGGTGGGACCGTGTTGAATCGTGCAGGATTCCTCGAGATCTCGTGGGATTAATGAATTTATCTTTTATTATTCAAGGAAACATATTTTTTACGTAACCCTTTCACTGTGCGTTTAGTGTGAGTCACAAGACTACAGGTGTGACTGTGTTGAATCCCGCAGGATCCCTCGAGATCTCGTGGGATTGATGGATTTATCTTTTATTATTCACGGAAACATATTTTTTACTTAACCCTTTCACTGCGCATTTAGTGTGAGCCACGAGACTACAGGTGGGACTGTGTTGAATCCCGCAGGATCCTTCGAGATCTCGTGGGATTAATGGGTTTAGCTTTTATTATTCAAGGAAACATATTTTTTACTTAACCCTTTCACTGCTCATTTAGTGTGAGCCACGAGACTACAGGTGGGACTGTGTTGAATCCCGCAGGATCCCTCGAGATCTCATGGGATTAATGGGTTTAGCTTTTATTATTCAAGGAAACATATTTTTTACTTAACCGTTTTACTGCTCATTTAGTGTGAGCCACGAGACTACAGGTGGGACTGTGTTGAATCGCGCAGGATCCCTCGAGATCCCATGGGATTTATGGATTTATCTTTTATTATTCAAGGAAACATATTTTTTACTTAACCCTTTCACTGCACATTTAGTGTGAGCCACGAGACTACAGGTGGGACTGTGTTGAATCGCGCAGGATCTCTCGAGATCTCATGGGATTAATGGGTTTAGCTTTTATTATTCAAGGAAACATATTTTTTACTTAACCGTTTCACTGCGCTTTTAGTGTGAGCCATGAGACTACAGGTGGGACTGTGTTGGATTCCTCGAGATCACGTGGGATTGATGGATTTATCTTTTATTATTCAAGGAAACATATTTTTTACTTAACCCTTTCAATGTGCATTTAGTGTGAGCCATGAGACTACAGGTGGGACTGTGTTGGATCCCTCGAGATCTCGTGGGATTGATGGATTTATCTTTTATTATTCAAGGAAACATATTTTTTACTTAACCCTTTCACTGCGCATTTAGTCTGAGCCGCAAGACTACAGGTGGGACTGTGTGGAATCCTGCAGGATCCCTCGAGATCTCGTGGGATTGATGGATTTATCTTTTATTATTCAAGGAAACACCTTTTTTTACTTAACCCTTTCTCTGTGCATTTTGTCTGAGCTATTTTGAATCCCGCGGAATTCCTCGAGATCTCGTGGAGCTGATGGATTTATCTTTTACTATTCAAGGAAACATATTTTTTACTTAATCCTTTCACTGTGCATTTAGTGTGAGCCATGAGACCACAGGTGGGACTGTGTTGAATCCTGCAGGATCCCTCGAGATCACGTGGGATTAATGGATTTAGCTTTTATTATTCAAGGAAACATATTTCTTACTTAACCCTTTCACTGCGCTTTTTGTCTGAGCTATGTTGAATCCCGCGGAATTCCTCGAGATCTCGTGGGATTGATGGATTTATCTTTTATTTCAAGGAAACATATTTTTTACTTAATCCTTTCACTGCGCATTTAGTGTGAGCCATGAGACTACAGGTGGGACTGTGTTGAATCCTGCAGGATCCCTCGAGATCTCGTGGGATTAATGGATTTATCTTTTATTATTCAAGGAAACACCTTTTTTTACTTAACCATTTCTCTGCGCATTTAGTCTGAGCCACGATGGATTTATCTTTTATTATTCAAGGAAACATATTTTTTACTTAACCCTTTCACTGCACATTTAGTGTGAGCCACGAGACTACAGGTGGGACTGTGTTGAATCCCGCAGAATCGCTCGAGATCTCGTGGGATTAATGGATTTATCTTTTATTATTCAAAGAAACATCATATTTTTACTTAACCCTTTCTCTCGTATTTTGTCTGAGCGGCTGCCTGCCATTTGCTCGTAATTTTCAAGTGGTGCGTATATATATTCGACTGTAGCACTCTATTGTTATTATTGAGATAAAATTAAGATGCAAATAGCAGTATTATTGTGTTAAATTTAATTTTATTAATCTGTATAGAGAACTACTTATTTTTTTCAAAAAGGTACTTTTAGGAGAGAAAAATATCATGTGTTATTACATTAGTAAACTTTCAAAGTGTGGTTTAAAAAGATAATAAAAAGAGTTCCAATTTGTCTTGTTTTGGGGCAACTAGAAACAACGTTGTTTTTAAGCTTATTTCCATTTTAAACTGTTTTTTTTAAATTACTGTCAGTGGTTAATTATTCTTATAGTCAACATTTGGGGAAGCATTTTCAGTGTCCTCATCAACAATAACACTTTGACGAAATGGCCCTGTTTCATTTACATATACATAATCAGAGTCGGTTTCATCTTCGTCAGACACAATTGATATTTGTTCAGTAATAATGCGAGGTAGTTTCTCATGGCAAACATATATTGAATTTTAACGTACAAATTAGAAATGCAGTAAAAGGGTTTACGGTACTGAAGATTTAGCGACTTTTCATGAAAATAATTTTGAAATTAAAACATGAATTGCCTTACAGATATTGGATTGTTGCCTCTTAATTAAGTCTCTTACAGGTTAATTTTGAATAATTAAAGCAGTAACGAAACGTAATCGTTACACGTTCAACAATAATTATTCTAAAGGTGGTTTCGTGGAAATGCCGATGGGACACAAAGGGTTAAAGTCTGTAATGCTAGTTGAGAATGTCCTAACTGACAAAACTATAGTTAATAATAGTGATTATAATATTAAGTCGTTTAATAGAGATTCTCGAAATATTGTTAGTTGATAATTTTCTAGTAAATATTATATATTTTTTGTACAAGTATTTTCAGCAATAATTTCCAACTCTTGGTGCTTCAGCTTTAATTTATTGTGCAAACAGATATTATATTATTTGTTTATTATTATTTTTGTAAATATTATTTTTTAGTTATTTTTTCTTTACTCAAAATATGGTTTAGTTATTATTATGTAGTTAATTTACTGTTACTCAAAATATAGTTTAGTTAAACACAATTTTGCTTTGGTGGTTAAAATTTGTGTTTTTGGTTCACCAATTGTGCCTTATTATCTAGTTAGTTAGACGATATAACTATTTGAAAGACTGTTAACTCTTGTATATTTTTGAGATATTATTTGTATGGTTCAAATGAACACGAGGTTTGTAGCAAAAATATGAATAAAATTGCTATAAAAAATATATTCTACAATTAATCAGATAACCGAATATTATCCACTTCAAAATATTCTCCCCTCTGATATAATCCATTTATGCTACCTTTGTGTCCACTGTTCAGATTATATTTTAAAGTTCCCTAAAGAAGAGCTTGCCAGCTGGTTCGCCGTAGCTGCTTTCATGGCTGCAATGTCACTGCAACACCATTATGCACTTTGGGAGTAAAAAGTAGTCACACAGTGCCAAATCAGGTGAATGGAGCGGGTGATCAGTGACTGTAATCGATTTTTCTGTTAAAAACTCCCTGCTAGCCAATTGACTTGTAGGCGGGTCCATTGTCCTGGGGAAGGATCCAATCCCCCCCCCCCATGCTCGAAGACGTTTAAGTAACGCCATTTGTCGAAGGTCAATGAAAACTTTTTGTTTCGCTGCCAAAATATTTTGATTTTGTTCACGAAACTGGCTTCAACAGATTTCATGAATGCAATAACTATAGACCTTACAGTATTTGGAAATGATGGAAGTTTAAAACCACTGTTAGAAAACAATTTTCTCAAGTCTGATGATTTGTGGAAGCAATTGAAGGTGGAATCCATCTTTAGCTACCATTCGAAACATTATTTGTACTCCCTGCCAGCCAGTTGACTTGTGGGTGGGTCCAGTGTCATGGGGAAGGATCCAATACCCCCCCATGCTCGAAGACGTTCCAAAACCTCGATGCAAAATCTCCCATTAACAGTTTGGCCAGAATGGACTAATTCATAGTCGGCATGCCTCAATAATTAAAAAATCGATTTTTCTGTCAAAAACTCCCTGCCAGCCAATTGACTTGTGAGCAGGTCCATTGTCATGGGGAAGGATCCAAGGCCCTCCCACATGCTCGAAGCCGTTAGAAAACCTCAATGTAAAATCTCCCATTAACAGTTTGTCCAAAATGGACTAATTCATAGCTTGCCTCAAGAATTTAAAAAAAACATGATCTTGACTTTTGACCTGGATTTCCTTGATTTTTACGGTCCTCGCGAAATCGCTTTAACCACATGTGTATCACTAAGCTGAGATTGGAACCTGTGATCAGCACTTGGAGCTCCCAAATCACCACAACAAAAAAACTGACGATAATTATTCATCCTCTGATGACGCTAACTTGGTTAGTGAAACGATCGTCAGTTTTTTTTTTTTTTTAATTTGTTGTGGTGATTTGGGTTCTCCGAGTGTACTTACCATGGTGTATGATTGTTCTTTCAGTGAATCATCCACATAGACCTTCTTCAAATCTTCGGAAGTCTCTGCCTTTTCCGAATGTTTGCGGAAAACTGGAGGTTCATTTCCTACTCTTTGATACAAGAAGTCTCTATTCTGCAACATTGTGTGTGGAAAGGGCTCATTCTCACACAACGGTGTTTCAGGCCGAAATGTATGCCATCCTGCACTGTGTGCAGGAGAACAAGAGGAGGGGCTACCCCAACAAGCGTATCCTCATACCCACAGACAGCCAGGCAGCCCTTAAGGCCCTAAGTAGTCCACAGGTAAATTCCAGGCTGGTAAGTGAATGCCCAGACGAGACGAGCAACCTGGCTGGGCAGAATGAGGTGACCCTCATCTGGGTACCGGATCACTCGGGGGTCAAAGGCTAAGAGAGGGTCAGCAGAACCATTTATGGGACCAGAACCGGCTCTGGGCGTGACAAAGAGCACTGCCAGTGGAGTCTGTAAGTCATGGGTCAGAAACCAACACAAGGTGTACTGGGCACACTGTCCAGTGCTCAGACATGGGAAGTCAATAATTGACGAACCCAGTTCAAAGAGAGCTGTGGAGCTGCTAAATCTTAGCAGAGGACAGCTAAGAAACATAACAGGTCTCCTGACGGGATACATGGCCGTCAAGAAACACCTGCATAAAATGGGGCGTTTCGAAGGGGACCTCGCATGCAGACTGCGGTGAGGGGGAGGAATCAGCCCAGCACATCTTGTGCGAGTGTAAAGCTCTGGACCGCAAAAGACAACTGATCTACGGTCAGTCTAGACCGGAGACAGAGCAATATAAAACTTACCCTACCAATCGCTGTGCAGGCTAGTTGAAGGCACAGTGATTTTAGAATGGGTGGAGTAAGACTAAGGGTATGCACAATCAACCAAAGGTTGCAGTGCTATCGGGGCGGCAAGGCCGCGGACGAGCCCTAAGGGGAAAAAGGGGCTCATTCGCATGGTAAGGGCTCATTCGCAATGCGAACAGTCGAGTTGTGAGTCTGAGTGTACCTCCGAGGTGTAGTCTAATTTCAAAAGCAGTGACGAGCACTCCTCCCAACTGCACTCTTTAGTTTTAAGGTCATTTTATACATATTTTTGGGACAAACCTCATACTTATGTGTTGAGTTTTGGTTTCTCTCGAAAACCAAAATTTTAATTAAGTTACTTTGTTACTCGTATTTTAAATATAGTAGTGTTATTTATGTATAAAAGTCAAGAGGATGTTTGTCTTAGAATACACTCTAAAAATGAAACAACAAGTATCGGTAACCCTTCTATAACACGGTTTGCTTTTAACACCTTAAGATAAATTACAGAAAACCTGTGTATAACATAACATTCACTGAACACTGTTTCACCCACTTGTTTTTTAACATTTACATTTTTGAGGTAACTTTGGATCACAGTATAAGCAATATTGAGTTTTTTTCGCGGCTTTTCGTATACTATACCCATTATTAACATCATTTTTGACATCTTCAATTGTTTTAATAATATTTCTTGTAATATTTTCCCCGTACCTTTTGACCCCAACTATTGATCCAATTGACCCCAGCTATTGATCCCATTGACCCCAGATTTTGGTGCTATTGGGTAATATTTTCCCCGTACCTTAGGTTTATAATATCTAGGCGTTTTCATGTTGATATTGATCCTTTTGACCCCAGCTATTGATCCAATTGACCCCAGCTTATGAACCTATTGACCCAAGCTTTTGAACCTATTGACCCCAGCTTTTGATCCTATTGACCCCGATAACCTAAGACACATGCAACCAATTAAAAATATTTTTCTATTTTGTTTTCGCTCACAAATAAGACTAAAATCATTTTGTGTGCCTTTGTTCCTAACCTGTTGAAGTAAATTACGCCAGCTGACCTAAATATATGCGTCTTAATTTCGTATTGACAGACAAAGTTTTGATGCCAATAAAAACAGTTGACTGACGGTACTTTTGGTCATGTCGTGGTTTTCAGTGCTACCAACTGATGGATGATAAAATATTGCCAGTCTTGATGAGATCAAAAGTTAGGCAACCAATCAAACTCAAATAGATTTATGATCTTAAGGTTCTGTGATTTTAACTGACAAACTCCCACTTTTGATCCTCTTCACCTTATAATGTAACGTTCGAGAAACCTAACTACTGTGTTATAAGAGGGTTACCATTAATATATTGACAACTTCTTAAAGTTGAATTGAATTGAAATGAATTTTTATAAAAAGAAGCATCTAACACAGAAGATCGTGAAATGTACATAATATCATGTTTATATTGTGGAATATTATATGAAATAATTAAGGTTTTTATTTAATCTCAACCTGTTTTTCAGCATGCAATAGTAGATAGCTTCCTGTATTTTTTATTAAGTAAAGAGATAATTATTTATGTTATGTTGTGTGTAAATATAAAGTTCATAATAAATTGTATTTCTAAAATCCCTTTGTTTTTTATATTGTTATTATTTACAGTCTAAATGGCCTAAATTCTAACCTGAACTCCGTTCACCATTTTCTGCAGGCTAATAGGCCCCAACTCCTCTTCCTCACCAAAACCCAAATCAGTGCCAAAACAGCCACTAAGCAACTTAATTTCTCGGAGTATGAGCTCCTTACTTCCTTTAGATTGCATGGAGGCGTGTGCGCATACGTCCGTAGCAATCTACCCTGCACCAGACTCCCCAATTTAAAAACTGGAAGAAAAGACATACTCTGCATGAAACTCTCTCTTTCATGGCTGCAACTAAATTCATCTGTTGCATTTACCGGTCACCTTCTGACCACAACTTTGTCCAGCTCTTCGACTAAGTTTCTGAAAAAACCGACCATCTGATTTCTGAATATCCTTCCTCCGAGGTCACTATTCTTGGTGACTTCAATGTTCATAATAAGGAATGACTAGGATCTTCAAAAACCGATCCACAAGGGAGAGCAGCAGAGGCCATTGCAGTCAGCAATTCTTTACCTAATATGGTTCAGCAACCTACTTACTTTCCTCGCATCCCAACACACAGCACAAATCCCTTGGATCTCCTTCTTACTACAAAACCTGAATGCTATAAGACACCAGTCACCGCCTCCCCTTGGTCGCTCAGACCACAGCATGGTCACTGCTTCCTGCGCAATGCAACCTGAGGTCACACAGTCATTACACCCACGTATTGTTTGGCACTACAACTCCGCGAACTGGGACGAAATGCGAGATTACTTTTCCTCACTTCCATGGGCGTCTGTCTGCTTCTCTCATCCTGACCCCTCTGATATCTCACGAAACGTCACCGAAATTATCCAAGCTGGCATGGAATTATTTATTCCATGTACACAAAAAAACCTCTTCAGCCACTCGAAAGCTTTGTTTCCCTGAATCCTGTGACAAGGCCAGACTTTAAAGGGTCAAAGCTCACAAAACGCTTCTACACAATCCCAGTCAAGAAAACCATCAAGCATTTAACGACGCAAAAAACGCTATGTCTGCATTCTTTCTGAGGCAAAAAAACTCGTTTAATAACCACATCAAAAACAAAGTCGTCTTAAGCTCCAACGGCGGTAAATCCTTCTGGACTCTTGCTAAATCTATTGGGAATAATTTCTGCAAGAGCACGTTCCCACCTCTTGTCTCGGGATGAAATTGTTTCTACCGCCCTAGGCAAGGCTGAACTTTTTGCCTCGTTGTTCGCCGGCAATTCTACTCTCAACTCAGCTCCAAATGTTCAACCACCAACAGTCCCCAATGTCGCGCATAAAATGACGGATATCATTTTCAAAACTAAAAAGGTACGAAAGATGCTCTCTTCTCTTAATACCAGGAAAGCCTCTGGCCTTGACGAGATCCCAACAATTGTTCTCAAAAAATGCGCACCAGAACTTGCTCCTGTCCTGACTCGTCTGTTCAGACATCTTACAATAAAGGCATATTCCCTAGTAACTGGAAAACTGCTCGAGTACAACCTGTCCCCAAGAAAGGATCCAAAACGCTTCCTAGCAACTACAGGCCTATTTCTCTCCTTTCAGTCGTCTCTAAAGTGATGGAAAAGTATATAAACCCCGAATTACTAAGGTTTCTTGAAAAACACAGTCTAATCCACGACAAGCAGTATGGATTCCGTCAGCGCAGATCAATACCGACCTTTCCGTTGTCACCCATTCTTGGAACAAGTCTATGGAACTACACAGTGAATCCCAGATTGTCGCGCTAGACATATCCAAGGCATTCAACCAGGTCTGGCATGCAGCTCTGCTTAATAAACTGCCGGCCTATGGCCTACCACCAAAACTCTGTACATGGAGAGCAAATTTCCTCTCCAACCAAATCATTCCTAAACAGTATCCAATTAATGCAGGAGTCCCTCAAGGTTCAGCTTTAGCCCCCACTTTGTTTCTTCTCCACATCAATGACCTCCTCTCTAGCACATCCAACCCAGTTCACAGTTACGCGGATGACAGCACCCTCCACTCAAATATACAATATTCTAAGCCTGTCTTTTTAGCCCAATTCGATGAGGATCGCAGACTAATGGAGGGTTCTATCTGCGTGGATCTCCAAAAAATATTAGACTGGGGAAGCAGAAATCTTGTACATTCAACTCCAGCAAATCTCAGTCTTGCTTTCTATCTCATAAGAGATACGCCAGCCCTAGACCCGTCACAATGAACAACCAAGTTATTCAAAGTAATGAGTCCTTTTCACTTGTTGGCATTTCTGTTGATCGAAATCTCAGTTGGCACCAACATGTCACATCAATTTCAGAAACGGCTGCTAAGAAATTAGGGTTCCTCTTCCGGGCTCGCAAATACTTTTCACCAGCTAATCTCTATACCTTATATGCTTTACAAATAAGGCCAAACCTTGAATACTGCTCCCACATCTGGTGTGCCGCTGCCGCTTCAACACTCGCTATCCTGGACTCCATTCAGAAGAGAGCTATATGTCTCATCAGTGACCCTACCCTCACCCAAAGGCTGCCATCCCTTGCCCACCGACGTGCCGTTGGTGACCTCTCTCTCTTTTATAGATATCTGCACGGGCACTGCTCAGGTGAACTTTCTTCCATAGTTCCTCCACCTGCTCTCCCCAACAGATCTACCAGGGGAACAGAGCGAATGCACCCTTTTACTGTTCAGGTCACCAGACATAGAACATCTTGTTATGCCCGCTCTTTTGTTCCGAGGACTTCCAAGTTGTGGAATTCCTTGCCGGCACATATTTTTCCTTCTCCTCCGGACCTCCAACCTTCAAGTCCAGAATTAACAAGTTGCCTCTTTCTTCCTTGTCGACACCCACGGTACGATAGTATTTAGGCACAAAATCGTTTGGTACAACCACATAAAAATGTCTGATTACGTTGCGCCGCAGTTGATAATGTATTTTTATAGTATTTTATGGTACGATATAACCTACGAGCCCCTGATTCCCGAATTGAATGTTACACAAGATGCCCCAACGCGCAGCGTATTACGTGTTGCAGAGCAACGAGCAACTGAGGCATGAACTGAGCCAGAATCGTGTATATACAAATGCTGTCTCAATCTCTTATCGCTTACATGCAACGGTTGTCATGGCAACGGCACGCGCGCTGTTGAGTTGTTGTGTATTATGATCACACAAGTGATGCAGAATTCTGAGCCTGCTTCAAAGCTTAGTTTCTGTCGTTTATTTAGATTTAGTCGGATCGTCAGACACATATTTTTATTTTTACTATGTTGCCGTTAAATGATTCAGTGTGTGTCACATTAACAGACTTTGAAAAGCTGGATTTTTCATGTTTCTCTTTTGGTAAGTGGAATTGATTTGTTTATTATCACCTATAAAAGAATAATTTCAAAATAATAAAATATTAGATACAAAATTTCAAGTTATAAAAAAGAGAAGGGTCTTGAATTTGAAAAAAAAATGCTCGTAGCTCCTCCCACTATAAACAGATTTTCATAATACGTGCTGTATTACCGTGCTAGTGCGTGTACAGTGTGACGAAATAAAGGTAAATAATAATAAATTTATTTATTTATCTCCTCTCATCGCGTACTTCGTGGTTATTATTCCTTGTGAAAGTCTATATTTTTTACAAATGGATGTTTCATTTAAATACTGAAGTGCCAGGAGAACGCTTGACCTTGAAAATTTAGAAAAATTTCGTCTGCGGTGCAGATGGGTCTTTGCCCCCCTGAACCCCTATTTGGGGCCGCGTGGATTCTATTTCACCCACTCCTAATGTCACGAGCCGCCACTGATTCCCACATCAATTTTGGCATTATATCTACTTTCTATTTTCCGTTATATGTTGTGATTATTAATATTACTTACTGATATTTTCATTTAATTAAAAAGAAGTAAGTATTCAATATAAAATCCTAAACATTACATTAAGTTTTACTTTGTAATCTAATTTAGAGTTAAATTTTTAAATTTGGCAACGCTGTGTTTCTCGTGATGTGACGTGCTTTGCGACATGCGCAGTTTGTATCCTGTATCCTACATTCAATGTTTTGTTTACCCAACATTTTTTTAAAGAGACTTGCAGTACTTACCTCTCTACCAAATTATAATTTTGTAGCTCAATAGGATATAGAAATTTCTTCAATTAGTCGCTAACTGGCACCTCTAAAATCGATCTCCAAGGTCCATTTAAATTTAAAGAATTAGTTTTAATAATATATACCTTACTATTTTGTGTACAATTCTTATGAAAATTCACTACTATAATGCACTTGCTGCGTCCCGAACATTTTATTATAATAGGACAAGACGTAAACCAATAAATAATAGGCGTTATATTTTATTTACATATACCTACCATAGATCTAAGGCTTAAAACAATCATACTACATACAATACAAAAATACAATATCTAGAACCGCCTTTTTAACGTTTTTTCAACAGCAAACGAAAGACTTACATCATCAAAAGTCTGAAAATATAGTTCATTAAACTTTATTCAACAACGTTCGAACTAAAATACAAAATAAAATCTCATAAACATTTAAATTATTAAATAAAGGAGGAGCCGAAATCAACAGACTGTCAAAAGATGACGTCAGAGTCCCCCTCTTGCCGATACCACACCAGCATCAAGCCGGACCAATTCTACTTTGACTTTCGGGCTTCCGCATGCGAGTTTTTTTGTCGTTTTAGACCTCCTTGAGGTGTTGTTTACACACAATCCTCCCAACTGACTTGGCCTGATCTGCCCTGACATCAGTTTGCCCAATCAAAATCTAAAAGAAGGAAAATGATATATGGCAGGGTTGATTTTTCCTTTTCCTTTTAGCTTTGAATGAGGCAAACTGATGTCAGGGCAGGTCAGAAAGGTTAGCTGGGAGGAATGTATATAAACAGAACCTCTTGAGGTCTAAAACGGCAAAAACCTCGCATGCAGAAGCCCGAAAGCCAAAGAAGAATTGGTCCGGCTAGACGGTAGTCCAAAGCTTTGACTATCTACCTACGGATAGACCAGGCATCTCCCAATGCGATGCGTTGTAATGTTTGAAACCAACATTGAATAAACAGTTTGTTTACACGGTTCTCGACACCATAGGCGTCTCGAGAATTAGGATTGAAATTTTCATAAATACGATTAAAATAATAAAATAAAATTTAAAAGATGTTTAACTACCTATACATTATTTAAGTATACTATTAACTAAAAAGTCTGGACGCAGCAAGTGCGAATAAAATGTTCGAAAGTCTTAATGTTGTAATGTTGTGATCTCGTCACAAGCGATTTTTTCTATGCAAATTCAGTAAAAAGTGTTTTCAACAAAAATTTAAGAAAAAATCAAGAAAAAACCTTCAATATCTTGCAGCTCTACCAGTTTTTCTAGAAATGACCACCTGATTTGTCTGCTGCCATGTTTTATAGATCTACATAACTTGCCGGATAATTTCTTATTAATTTTATCATGTGGCAAGCATCTAAGAAAATATATACATTTTCATGGGTTACAGGATGCGGCAAATAAGCCTTTAAACCTTATTGAATTGATGTAACCAAATTTGCTCCCAAACATTTAACCATGCTTATATTTGCAGCTGCTTCATCAAAACTTACGGAAGTAACGAATATTCTTGCTTAATGGATAAAACTTAAAGCCCGATTTAATAGGCTTGCTTTTTCTTCACGAGAAATGTCAGCTAGGAAGAAATAACCCACTGGAACTTTCCAATGGCCATTTAAAACAACTAATAAGAAAAGCAAAACTTCTTTAGTCACTGGAAGCTCGTTTGAATTATTCATATCCACGCCAATATCTACGTTACCACACAACTTTTTTCCTGTGCACTCAACTTGACGTCTTATGAACATCTCGTCGATGACTAGATATTCAACAAAGTATTTTGTGAACTTTTTCAGCTGCTTCTCGTCTTTTTGAATCCAAAACCGCTAATGCTTCTTTGCAGAATCCAGGAAAAATTTAGAAATTGTTCGAGGATGTGGCAAAGATTTCATAAATTTTTCTCGAACGTAATTTATAAGTTTTGTTTGAATAAAAATTTAGAGGAGAGCAAACGACTTACGTCTGGTGAATAGTTCCGTTGTGGACATTTTAAAAGCTGTTTAATCAGATCTATTTGTGTAAGTAAAGAGGCCTAAAATATTACAAGCAATGATATCAATTCAATAACACTCAAAAGTGAGACGTTCAGGGATGTTTCTGTATTTTCCGTAAAAGCAATACGACTTTTAAAATGCTCAATCAGCGTTTTTTGGTGACAAACTCTTAAGTGGTCTTTTCTGTTGGCGCAATATATTTATTTTCCTCTTTTGTTTTTTTATTACCCGTTTAGCAATATACCATTTTTAAAGATGTTTTTGGAGTTCCTGATAAACTGGAAATGTCTACAAAATAACGAAGTTTTTTCCTAAAAAATGGACGATATTTGATAAGTTTTCAGTGAACGGAGTATAATTTTAAAGAAAATGGTTTCTAGTATTTTCCCCTCAATTCTAAGTCCGGGCACATTAACTTACTTTTCACCTGGAGTAATGTTAGCTTTTGGTGTTAATTCAGGAGGACTGCCAAGTGCCGCACCTGTTGAACATGATAGTTCCAAGGCAGTGAGAGTTGATGATAACGATGATTTATCTCTATTTTCTTCAAAACTATGACGGCAATTTTTATCGGGTGATTTATTAATTTTAACAATAATAAAGGTTTACAAAATAGGCAGCTAAGAATAATTCTTCACCTTCTTTCTACATGAGCAAGAGCTTATTTATGAAGGCACTGGAGAACTTAAAACTGATGGAGACGCTGCGTTTTTAATACCCTTTTTCCACTTGGGTAAATAATAAAAGTATTTTTTAAAATGGTGTGAACATAAATAAGAATATTTCGGCAGCGTATCCAATTTTCTATTTATGGCAGCGCACCATGTTTATCTCCTTTATTTAGTAGATGGAAACCTAAAAATAGTGCCAAACTGACGGGCCGCCACTGAAAATCGCAAACAGCAATGTGCCTAGGCGTGCAGAGACACCGTTGCCACATCCTCAGGTAATCTTCTACAAGCAATATACTTTTTCATCATTTTGCAAAAACAAAACTCAAAACCTTTATTGCAAATCAAGGTAACACAAAAATAAATTCTCAGTATACTTGCATACTATTCACAGACAAATACAAGCCACAACTGTGGATTAATATAAATCTAGATGCTTCACATGCAGCAAGATAAAGATTTTAAATTGAGTTTTCTGGTTATATTTGCATAAAGAAGAGAGAAACCAAGTAATATAACGTTAGTAAATATTTACATTCATAAATAAGCCCTAATGTAAGTGTAATGTCTTAAGTAACAGAAAAGTAATAAATTTATCATTCTCAACTTGTCATCATATTCGGCGATTTAAGGATGAATTATTACATAGCGGCAACGCTTGAGCCACCACCCAATCAGAGCAGAGGACCGATGTAAACATGAGTCCCTTGAATGTTGGCTTCAAACAATTCGGCTGTGTGCCCAGTAGTGATGGGAAAGATCGAATCCTTTTGAGGATCGAATCCTTGGGTCTCGAATCCTTTTAAAGATCGAATCCTTTTGTGGGTAGTGGGTACTGAATCCGAGACCTATAGATTGAATCCTTTGTGAGTATGATAGTGAGAGTATGAGTAGTGGGTAGTGTAGTGAATATTTTACTGTTAATTTCATAATTTCACGTGCGTCGTCTGATCTTTACGTATCTATTTATATTTCTATTTAGAATGGGAATGGGTAGAATGAAAACTGAATACTCCTGTATTCCATACTGAAACCCGCCGTCATAACTAATTAGTGTATGTAAAGTTAACACTTTATATTTAATTTTTAGCGAATTTTCATAGAAAAAAATCGCCTTTTTAGGAGACCGCGACTTTTCATAAATTATCAGATCTTTTTTATGTAAATTACCCGAGACATCAAAAAAAGCTTTGGAAAACATGTTATATAAAGATATTTATAAAAATTTAATTGTTTTAATTACTATTTGATATCACTTATAATTATAATAATATATAGGTAATTGTTTGGAAATTATACTACGAAATAACATTGTGGCGGCGGTTCCGACCGCAGTGTTTCCGTCAACACTACTCTGTGTTTCTCTTGGCAGCTAAACGTTGCGTTACGTTATTCGACAGCAAGCTGTCAAGAACTACTATATAAGAGACACCAGGGATCTCTCTCTCTCTCTCCCCTCGCTACTAACCGATACAGTGAAGATACGTCTCTCCACGCTCGGTCAGTTATCTGTTATGTGCTGTCTGTGATTGTTTTATAGTTAAATGTATAGTTTATTCAGTTAGTGAAATAATAAAGTATATTAAATGTTTACGTATGGATTTAATATCAACAAGTGTAATTAACATCCATATTGGTGACCCCGTGCCGCAAGCCGAAGATGCCCAGCCTGATGTTCCAGCCGACGTCGTCTAACTTCCACGCACGTGCTCATGCCTACAGAAAACGAATATCTAAACAGGTCAGTCCTTTCTAATTTAAAAATTATCTGATTTTTTTTCACAATGGCCGAAGATTCTTCAAGCAGCAATATCATGGCAAGGGTTGCAATAAAATTACCTCCTTTATGGAGACGTAACGTGAAAATCTGGCAAATGCAGGTTGACGCCCAGTTTGATATATCGCAGATCAGTTCTGAAAAGACAAAATTCAGTCATGTACTCGCTATACTCGATCCTGATGTCGCAGAGTCAATTTCAGATTTTTTAACCCAACCATTATCATCAACCCCCTATTCAGATCTAATGAAACGTCTTTTATTAGAATTTGAAGAGTCCGATAGTCGCAAACTAAATAAACTTTTAACAGAATTAGAATTAGGCGACAGAAAACCATCGCAACTTTTACGCGAAATGAAGTTTTTAGCCGGTAGTCAGATTGGAGAAAATTTCCTTAAAATTTTATTTCTACAACGTTTACCAGTCAACGTTCGTTCAATTTTGGCTTTGAGCAACGATTCTCTAGAAAATTTGTCGGTTACAGCAGACAAAATCGTGGAATTTTCCGGAGATAAATACAACGTGGCTGAAATTCAGTCACGCGAGCCCGACAAGCTAGCCAAATTAGAAGCGCAATTAGAGAAGCTAACAGCATCAGTCAACGAATTGCGAACGCGTTCCCGATCTACCTCCCGAGAAAGACCCAAGCTTTCTCGAAATTCCATAACCGCAAATTCCTCAACCTCCACGTGTTGGTATCATGAACGATTTGGCAACAAGGCCAAACGTTGCATCCAACCTTGCAATTTCAAAGCAAAACTTGTGTCGGAAAACTAATAAGGCACTCCCTCCACGCGGCAGGAGACGAGAGCCACCTAACACGCCGCCTTTTTATTTTTGATAGACGCTCCAATATGAAATTTCTAATCGACTCTGGAGCGGATATTTCAGTTATTCCACCCACTCACGACCAACGGAAATTTCAATCGAAACGTACCTTGTATGCTGCAAACGGGACCCCTATTCATACCTATGGCGAACAATTATTAGATTTGGATCTAGGTTTACGCCGTAGGTTCTGCTGGCCCTTCACACTTGCCGATATCAAGCAACCAATTATAGGCGCAGATTTTCTAGCAGAGTTTGCTTTACTTGTAGATATGAAACATAGACGTTTAATCGATACAAAGACAAACCTCTCTAAGGCCGGTGCTAACCCACCACCAGGATTTAATTCTAAAATTCATCTCGTAGACCCGACACACCAGTACTTCAAATTGCTACAACAATTTCCTGACCTTTTTAAGGAAACTTCTTCTAGCAACCTTCCAGAGGTTGAGTTCTTCCATACTATAAGTACGGAAGGACCACCTGTCACTGCAAAAGCTAGAAGATTGCCCCCGGAAAAGCTAACTCAAGCAAAGCTAGAATTCCAGCACATGATGGACTTGGGAATTTGTAGACCCTCCAAAAGTCCATGGTCAAGCCCCCTCCACATGGTGCAAAAAAAGGATGGCTCATGGAGACCATGTGGGGATTACCGAGCACTAAACGCTAAAACAATCCCAGACAAATATCCCATTCCGAATTTGCAGGATTTTAATGCCCAGTTAGAAGGCAAACGTATTTTTTCAAAATTAGATATCATTCGCGCTTTCCATCACATCCCAGTAGCACCTCAAGATATTCCCAAAACAGCAGTCATAACTCCATTTGGGTTATTCGAATTTGTTAAAACCCCATTTGGCCTTCGTAATTCAGCACAAACATTTCAAAGATATTTACATTCAATTTTAAGACATCTCGACTTTGCCTACTCCTATCTTGACGATATTCTCGTTGCATCAGCCTCTGAAAAAGAACATCAAGAGCATCTAGCAAAACTTTTTCAGACACTTCAAGACAACGGCATCCGTATCAATTCATCTAAATGTGAATTCGGAGTGGCCGAAATTTCATTTTTAGGTTTTCGTGTAAATAAATCTGGATTATTTCCACTTCCTGAACGCATCAAAGCTATTACCGACCTACCTCTTCCCGATACCATTGAAAAACTCAGAAGATTTCTAGGTCTCATAAATTTCTACCGTCGTTCTCTTCCACGTGCTGCGGAAATTCAGCAACCACTATTCGACCTCTGCCAGAATCCCAAAAAACGCGACAAACGTAAAATCGAGTGGACTCCTCAGACTCGAGAAGCATTCGAACGTTTGAAAGAGGCACTAAAAAACGCTACACTAATAGCTCATCCGTCTTCTTCGCTACCACTGATTCTCCATGTCGATGCTTCTGATTATGCCGTAGGCGCTTCCCTCCAACAACTACGTGATCAAACACTAGAACCCCTAGGTTTCTACTCTAAAAAGCTTACTTCAGCCCAAAAATCTTACAGCACCTACGATCGCGAACTTCTAGCTGCTTATCAGGCAGTTAAATACTTTAGATATACCCTAGAAGGTCGCCATTTCACCATTTATACGGACCACAAACCTTTGACATACGCTTTTGAACAACGCGTCGATAAAGCATCTCCAAGGCAACTACGACATTTAGACTTCCTAGGTCAATTTACCACAGACATTCGCTACATACCAGGTCCTACAAACATTCCCGCAGACTATTGTTCTCGCATTGAAACAATTTCACTTTCTTCCACTGTGTCACTCCAAGAAATTGCGCAAGCTCAGTCATCTTGTGAGGAACTCAAACACCTTCTGCAGTCTAAATCTTCCTCATACAAATTTCAAAACATGCCTCTTGACAACGGATTGAATCTTATTTGCGATTCTTCTTCAAAGAAACTTCGCCCATTCATTCCGCTCAAATTTCGCCGAAAGATTTTCGATTCTATCCACAATTTATCTCACCCAGGCATATCAGCTTCAGTCGATCTGGTCCAGGATAGATTTTGTTGGCCCAAATTGAAACGCGATGTATCTCTTTGGTCTAAAACTTGCATTCCCTGCCAGAAAGTCAAGATATGGAGACACACTTCCAGTGCCATTGGACAATACACCCCAGCCATGAGAAGATTCTCGCATATAAATGTTGACATTGTGGGACCATTACCAGCATCACAAGGTCAACGCTATCTGTTAACAATAATAGACAGATTTTCTCGATGGCCCGAAGCAATTCCATTGTCAGATATTACAGCAGAAACAGTAGCGAACACTATTTTATCATGCTGGATCTCTCGTTTCGGTGTTCCGCAATACATCACCACAGACAGAGGTAAACAATTCGATTGCCACCTTTTCACACACCTCACTAAAACACTAGGTGCAGACCACATCAAGACCACAGCTTACCACCCAGCAGCAAATGGTGTAATCGAGAGATGGCATAGAGTTCTGAAACAGGCCTTGAAAGCCCATATGGACGAAAACTGGGTCGCTAAATTGCCAATTGTGTTACTAGGACTCAGATCGTACATAATTCCAGAATATCGCTCAACACCCGCTGAAATAGTCTACGGAGAATCAATCAAACTTCCCACCGATTTTTTCAACAGCACACAAGCTCATGATGTTCCACCACTTATATCTCAGCTGAAAGAAGACATAAGGAAACTTCGACCAGTACCTTTTAAACATCATACTGCAAAAAAGGTATTTGTCCATCCTAAGCTTATGGAAGCTCCTTTTGTTTTTGTTCGCATTGATATTCCGCGAAAAACTCTCGAACCAGTTTATGACGGCCCCTTTGAAGTGTTATCCCGAACTGACAAAGTCTTCAAAATCAAGAAATCACACGGAGAAGAGACAATTTCTGTTGACCGTCTTAAACCCGCATTCATTCTTTGTGATAACGAACAGACAACTTTCCAGCCTCAGAGACATCCTAGTGAAACTGACAGTGACAGTGAAAGTCCAACACCTAGTGAAACTGAAAGTGACAGTGAAAGTCCAACACCTAGTGAAACTGAAAGTGACAGTGAAGTTCCCGTTCCCGTTCAAACGACACGCCATGGACGTAGAGTTCGATTTCCACGAAGATACTTGAACTAATAGCGTTGCCACTGAGAGGGGAGTATGTGGCGGCGGTTCCGACCGCAGTGTTTCCGTCAACACTACTCTGTGTTTCTCTTGGCAGCTAAACGTTGCGTTACGTTATTCGACAGCAAGCTGTCAAGAACTACTATATAAGAGACACCAGGGATCTCTCTCTCTCTCTCCCCTCGCTACTAACCGATACAGTGAAGATACGTCTCTCCACGCTCGGTCAGTTATCTGTTATGTGCTGTCTGTGATTGTTTTATAGTTAAATGTATAGTTTATTCAGTTAGTGAAATAATAAAGTATATTAAATGTTTACGTATGGATTTAATATCAACAAGTGTAATTAACATCCATAAACATTATTAAGTTAAATAAGCATAAGCAGTACATTAAACTACATAGGTAATGTGAGCCACAATGAATGTACCTCATGATATAAATATATAAACTACAAATGCACAAATTATAAATATAATTTCTCATAGGTGCAGTAAAGTGAAAACCATTGTTTTGGAATTACCGAGGGGACTATTATAGATAAAACTGCAACTTTTACAACGTGTCGTATAGTTTTGAACTAAATATATTAATATTTTTAATATCTGATCTTGAAATAAGTCTCAAGTAACAATATTGTTACCATTATTCATTAGATGAGAAATCTTAAATCTTCTAGAGCTTCTCTTTAGACTCCTTATATTAAACTTTATTACAAGTTCAAGTTACTAGACATATCACTTTCAACTTTCAAGGCCACCGTGTGCAAAATAGGCGTTGCCCTTTTATGTTAGCCGATTTTAGAAAGAGAAAGCCTCTTCAAATATTAAATATTTAAAGTGGAGCAAAACCAATCACATCTTCCATATATTTGGCTGCCATGCTATGGTGCCATAAAAATTAAAAATTGAATTTGAGTAGGTCAGTAAGTCAGTAGAGTCTACTGACTTACTGACCTACTGGCGAATGATATAGATATAGGAATGATAAATAGTAAATGCTAAATGACGAGTTTCAAAGTCTCAAACTTTGTTCCGAATCCAGGTAGTGGTTACTGGGCCACTGTGGATTCATATGTCTGATTCGAATCATTTTCATTGTTCTCATTCTTACACACACAAATTCTCGTTCTTTTTCTTTCTTTCCCCTGGCTACCTGCGCCGATCATTTTCCCTCCTGCTCTTCACCGTACGCCAGTAAAGCAGTGAGAGTGAGAGATTCCGAGAGGCGTGGCTTTGCAGTGCCGTATGACACGCTTCGATCTTTCATTCGAGTCCGGGTACAGGAAATGAATCATTTGAATCTTTCGGTTTGAGCATCTAGGATTCATGTGAGGATTCGATCCTTTTTGGGGGTCTCGAGAACAATGGGTACTTTTGAGGATCGAATCCTTTCCGATCCTCGGATTCGATTCTCCCATCACTAGTGCCCAGTCTATTCTCTGATATATAGCCAAAGGTCCAAAGTTACCTGATAATCTAATTACTTTTATGAATCTTGCATTATTAGAAGTAGAAGTAGCCGTTACACCACTAAAATTTGCAAGATTAATTATCGGCATTACAAATTACACAACATTGTATTGTGTGTTGCGTGGCAATAGAGTTGATCTATCGCACAAAATACAAATGTTTGATCGCAGCGCGAGCAGCGCAGCTGCTCACCTTCTTCAACTGACTGACAAAAGCCAAATCTAAACAGAAAAGCAGAAAACATACCACACGACAACGCCGCCAGATGAGTTTGTGTCGCTGGGGATGAACGAGTTGGTGCTTTATCTGTTAAGATAACATATTCTTAAGGTATTGGACAAACTGGCATTACAACATAATGGACCGTCTATTTTGAAAGTGTTTAGTGAGATTATTATTATAATTTGATTTATGTTCCCGCTTTTATTCAGTGTTATTTTAAAAATCCTGTTTTCGATCGATTTGTTTATCAGAGTGACATTGTTCCCTAAATAAAAAGTGTGTATTTGTGATAACACATGGACATCCAGTGACCCAGGGGTGAGTTTTATTATGTTATTGTTCATTTTTTGGCTGATGTTAATGTTTGAATTAAATACCTTACCCAACGTCGGTTAAAAATTTTGTTAGAGCTTTACTAAAAATTATACAATATTGATACAGACATAATCTTTAATTTATGTAGGTACATTATATTTTTTTGTTTCAATTTCAACGGTAAAGTGATTATTTATGCATTTTTAATACACATTGCCATATTTTGTATGGGTATTCGATTAGATAAGGTGTACAAGCACCAGGCACTAGTGCATTTGCTAAAGATAGTGTGGATGGCAATCATGGATAATTACACACCTATTATGCATAAATTAAACTTAATTCTTTTAATTGCTCCATTAATTATTGCAGACTTAACGAAGTAACATTATTTTATCTAATAAAAACTGAAAGTTGCAACGACGAAAATAACGCAATTATGCTCGCAAAATATTATATCAAAATAACAATTAAAATTATACCTCCCTAGCATTAATGTGATATTATAGGTAGCACTGCTTAATGTAATTTCTAGGAACGTGTAAAAACTAATGCATACCCACTTGTCGAAGAATGATCCGTAATTAAAAAGGCCAAAAAAGAGGTTAACCTTTTCTCTTCCCCCAATTTATTAATAAAAATCATATTTACAAATGACTGGTTTCGGTTGCTTACACATTCGACATCTTCAGAGATAACTAAAATATTATCAGGGTGTTGAAATAAGCACCATGCACTTCACAGCTGTCTTAAATAAGACCACAAATAGGTTTTTAAACCTGGCGATCGTTTCGCTAACAAAGTCAGCGTCATCACAGGGATGAATAAACTTCATTCATTCCTCTGATGACGCTAACTTTGTTAGCAAAACGATAATCAGGTCTAAAAACTGTGTTGTAATGAATTGGGTTCTCCAAATTGTACTTATTATTTCACGTGGTAAATTTGCAGATTTACGTCACGGACAGCTTTCCAAACATTTTTTCAAAACATACTTAGAACCGCCACTGTTTGCAAAGACCACAAAAGAAATGTTGTGCAAACAACCCCAAAGAAAGTTACGGGACCTAGTGTGAACAGGGTTGCCTTTCGGAAAAAAATCCATGGCTAACGAACTTATCCAAGCCATTTAAATAAGGAAGGTACCTACCAAATTTCATTAAAACGCTCAAAATTTTTGAGTTACCGGTGCCGCTTGAATAATCTGAATCCGAATTTTATATTTATGCTAAGTACTTGAGTTTCTATTGGCTGAATCTTGTTTCATGACACTAGTTAAGGTTGTTTTTTTTAATTTTTGGCATTGAAAAGAGCCTTATTACCATATTCTTTAAAAAAGGCAAAGAAGTAACTACCCTGTGTTGTTTTTATCTACCTTCTATTTTTCATCAAGTTTGTCACTATGTTCTCAGTCTGAAAGCAGAGATTACAAGGATTTACTTTCTTGTAGGTATTTACAGTAGAAAACCAGCAAAGATTTCACATTTACCGTGAAATGGAAAAATGGAAGTTTTCGGTAACACATCTATCCCTACATTTTCTACAAGTGTTCTACAAGCTCTATGACATATTTTGCCATATGATAGCTATCAAAATTCTAAACATTTTTGATAATGAATATGGGTCAGATTCGTTTTTGTTTAAAAGTTACAAGCATTTAAAGAATCATAATTTTTCCAGTCAACCAGGAAGTGACACAAAATCATTTGAATGTGAAACAATGCACACCTATAAAATATAGGTACACTTACTTCAATCAAAAGTAGACTGCTAAATATAAATGACAGTTGTTATGACAATAAATATTGTTAGTGTCACTTTAATTGTACAATATTTGATACTTCCTGTAAAAGTTTTAAATAAACAATGCATTTATTCACAACTGAGGAATATGCAGATATTGTGTTTGTGTATGGGTATTCCAATGGGAACGCCAGAGAAGCAGCTCGAGAATATCGACGCAGATATCAAAATAGACACCAACCTGCCCACACGGTGTTTAGTGCATCATTTCGTAGACTTCGAGAAGCAGGTAATCTCGCTCCAAAGAAGGCCATTCGTCCTACTGAAGTAAATGTACAAGATGAAGAAAATGTAATAGATGGCGCCATTGATAACCCTTCAATTAGTGTTCGGCGTATATCTAGTAACGGTGATGTATCACCGAATTTTGCATGGCGTGTATTGAACAGAGAAATGTTACATCTGTTTCATCGCCAAAATGTACAGGCGTTGCATGCTGGAGATGCCCCACAGCGATTAGAATTTTGTCGCTGGTTACTTCAGCAACAAGCACAAAAGGATATATTCATTTCGCTCGTCGTGTCGAATTTCTTTCGATTTACATTAGCATTGCCTATACCTAAATCTAACCGTTTTGGAGATAAATACATATTCGAATCAAGGTTGCAAACTGGTAATAATAATAACCTTTGGAATTTAATTTGTCAACCAGGTGACGTTTGCATGCTAGAAGTGCAGGCGGTGAAGTTTTTTATCGAAATTACAAAATATGCCCTTAATAGTGATAAAAATGGCCAATTTAGGGTATGCAAACTATGATTAATGGAGCTATTAATTATTTATGGTGAATGTCATCGAATAATTGGCCGCACATGTCGTGTTTTCGTCGAAAAGTATCCAGATAGACCGAAGCCTAGTCCGGACACAGTAACGGGATTATTGAAGAATTGTTCAAATTACGGGAGTTTTATCCCCCAAAAAGAGAAACCAAAGCGAAGTGTTGATAATGAGGTAAACGAAGTCAATGTCATGTTTCGCTGCTGAGCCAAATTCATGTCAAAGGGAGTTGGGTTTATCAACAACAACCATTCACAGAATATTCAAAAAACACAACCGGAGACCCTTCTCCTATCACTTAATCCATAGTTTACAGCCCCGTGATAACTGCCAACCTGTTGAATTCTGTGAATGGTTCCTTTTAAACACAGGAAGATGGAGCTGAATAGTCTATATTTTCTTAATGAAAATTCACTAATAGAGTTGTGGATATAAGATATTTAGAATCAATCTTCCTCCGATGGCGCTAACTTGGTTAGTGAAACGATCATCAGATTTTGTAAAATGTGTTGTGGTGATTTGGGTTCTAAAAGTGTGCTTATCAGTGCTCATCACAGGTTCCAATCTTCACTTAGTAGTAATTCAATCATATGATCTTGTAAAGTTATTTGAATGAAGCTCAAAAAGGCACTTTCTTAGTGATGGACGTTTTGAGTCAGAGATGTCACAGAATAGTGGGGGAAATCGAAATTATGTTTGAGGTGTTTACCCTGTTTCGACTTAAAAAACTTACGTCAACCCACCTAAGGTAAGGATATTCTAGCGCAACCCCCCGCCCATTGTACATGACCCACCCTAATCATTTCATCTAGTTACGCCACTGGCGAAATATACTTGAAAGAATGTAACGAGGTCAACTGCCTGTATAACAAATATACCGACCTCATAAAAATCACCATTAGAAGTATTTTTGTCTCTTCCCACAGGAATTTGACGGACCATGCGTGGCAGATGAAAATTAATTATTCGCAACACTCCCTTAAAAAACTAGCTAAACTTGCGTTCTTGTTCATAGGAGCGTCCAAAATACAATGAATTGTACAATCAGTTTATTTTAAGGAGCCAAAAACTCCAAAGTTCAAAAAGACTAGGCGCAGCAAGTGCATTGTGGTAACGAATTGTCATAAAAATATTTCAAAATTGAAAAATACCAAAATAATTTGTTTTGGAAATGTAGGATTGTTTTGGGAAAAAACTTTTTCGGAATCGCCGGTTTGATTGGGTTTATTAACGAAGCGATTAACTAAAGGAAAATTATTAATTCCGCAGATGCTTTCCTTTTAGTGAATTTGTGGTTTGATAACTTGTCTATTTGTATGGCTTTTATTAAGTTTTGTTTAAATGTTTGTACTTGGATTTGTTCTGACATTAATTGATTCTTATTGTTTGTTTATTGAATGTAGTATTGTTCCCAGATTTCCATTTTTTTGTGGTCTTTAATGTGTTTCATTACACACATTCACAACAGAAAACACCAAAAACCAGATATCACCCAATTACACCTAATGAAACATATTAAAGACCACAAAAAAATGGAAATCTGCGAACAACCCTACATTCAACAAACAAACAATAAGAAACAATTAATGCCAAAACAAATACAAGTACAAACATTTAAACAAAACTTAATAAAGGCCATACAAATAGACAAATTATCAAACTACAGTGATCTAGACAGGAGACCGATACACACGACACAGTCCGAAAACACAACCAATCAGAGAACAGTAAACCGACCAATAGAAGCTCAACGCGCAGGCGCCACGTACAATCTCAGACAGACCATACAGGAACGATCACAGTGTAGCGTGTTGATGATGAATCAGGACGGTTCGAAACTGCAGTCCACGTAGACCAATAAAAAATCACAAAAAGTACAGCACACAAATAAAGTATATATATATATATATATATATATATATATATATATATATATATATATATATATATATATATATATATATTTATGTCACACTGATAACTCAAAAAATAATGCGCCGATGACGATCAAATTTGGTGAATGCCTTCCCTTTGCAAGTGTCTTGGATAAGTTCGTTAGGCAGGAAAATTTGCTCAGTTTAGACTAACCAATGCTTTGTTTTAATTAGATAGTCGGATTCCCTTGTCCGCGCCAATTCTGAGCTGACCTTTGTGTATCATATTTCGACCACGTTAATTATAATGCATGTTTGTAAGAAAAAAAATTGTGGACGCAGCGAGTGCGTTATGGTAGCGAACTTTTATTAAAATATGCTCAGTCCAAATACATTAAACAATCCGTTGTTTTAATTAGATTGTCGGAATCTCCCGTTCCGCGCCAGTTCTGAGCTGACCTTTAATGTATCAAATTTTGACCACGTAATTATAGTGCATGTTTGTAAGAAAATAAGTTGGGGACACAGCAAGTGCATTATGGTAGCGAATTTTGTATTAAATGCTCCAAATTTGAATAGGTCAACATTTTAATGAAAGTTCACTACCATAACGCACTTGCTGCGTCCATACTTTTGAAAATAGCTTAGATAAGTTCTATAGAACTGGTGTCTCTTGGAAAATAAAAAAAAATACCGGAAAATATTTACTTCTTTGAAAATAAAGTTATTTTAGGAACATTCTGCACACAATGGAGACTAGTACCTACATACCAAATTTAGGAATCTAGCTTTATAGAAAATAATGCTACAAATTGAATCATATTTTTCACATAGCTGTGATAATCTACTCTTCTCAGAAAGATATTTTCATTTAATGAATTTATGGTCCATGACTTCACCGCAAAGAAAATGTTCGTACCCTTGTACCCATAAACTTCTGAAACGTTATATCACTGGAGTTTTAACGAAAAAATATGAAATTTTTACCAAATCACCCCTCATTCATCCTCTACCCTCTGAAGCGATCTTACCGAATAACAATTGAAAGCCTTCCTGTGTCGGGTGCTAACTGGATATCAAATTTAAAGATGATATCTCAATTAAGCAGTATGCAAGTAGTATTCGAGGTTTGGCCTTATTTGTGAAGTATATAAGGTATAGAGATTAGCTGGTGAAAAGTATTTGCGAGCCCGGAAGAGGAAACCTAATTTCTTAGCAGCCGCTTCTGCAATTGATGTGACATGTTGGTGCCAATTGAGATTTCGATCCACAGAAATTCCAACAAGTGAAAAGGACTCATTACTATGAATAACTTGGTTGTTCATTGGGATGGGTCTAGGGCTGGTGTATCTCTTATAAGAAAGAAAGCAAGACTGATATTTGGTGGGGTTGAATTGTACAAGATTTCTACTTCCCCAGTCTAATATTTTTTGGAGATCCACGGAGACAGAACCCTCCATAAGTCTGCGATCCTCATCTAATTGGGCTAAAGAGACAGGCTTAGAATATTGTATATTTGAGTGGAGGGTGCTGTCGTCCGCGTAACTGTGAACTGGGTTGGATGTGCTAGAGAGGAGGTCATTGATGTGGAGAGAAACAAAGTAGGGGCTAATGCGAAAGTTATTAAGCCTAGTAACAGACAGACGTACAGGCCGAAAAACTGACCGATCGACCGACAGACAAAACAATTTTTGTTCCAGAATTAAGTTTTCTATATGTTTTGAGACTTTTACGCCGTTTTATAAAAAAAAAAATTTGAAATTTCTGTCACCGTCATTCAACCTCCACACAATCAACCCCTAATTTAATTTCAGCACAGAATACCAGATGTTTGATGAAATTTAAAGCTTTCTAATAAAAAACCCTAAAACGTTATGGTACTAGAGTTTTAACGAAAAAATGTCAATCTACCAGATAATCTCCCATTCATCACTTACCCCCTGGAGCGATTTAACCCAAAAACAATCCGAACCGTTCGTTTGTCGGGTGCTAACTGTATAGCAAATTTGAAGACGATATCGCTTCCATAGCAGCTGAAATTTGAAAAATAATAAAAACTGCTAATAAGTCATTTGACTCTTACAAATTTTTGAGGAAAATACTTGAAATTAGCAGTGTAGAATAGAAATTTAGATAAATCTACAATATCGATAAAAAGTATTTCTCGTGGAAACCACCTTGCACCAAAAACGTAAAAATAATGCACAAATGTTAATGTTTTCTGAATATTAAAAAGGTTCAAAGGACTAATTATTAACAGTTTTTATTGTTTTTCAAATTTCTAAATTTTGGGTCTTTGAGGTTTCCACACAAAAAAAGTCTGGCCGCAGCAAGTGCGTTATGGTAGTGAATGTTCATAAAAATGTTTTTAATAGCAAATATGTGTGTTTTTTTAAGAAAGCAGGCATCAAATTTGGTTACCAGTATAACCTATATAGTAAAAACAATGTGCCACGTTTCATCAAAATAACTTTATTGTTTAAAAATGTACAAAAATTTTCGAAAGTAAACTTAGTGTTCCCGAAAAAACTGGTTTCTTGGTCAACCTTATAGGTTAATAGCAAATTGAGCTATTCAAATTTGAAGCATTTAATGACAATTCGCTACCATAACGCACTTGCTGCGTCTGGAATTTCTTTTCTTACAAACATGCATCATATTACGATGGAAAATGCAAAAATGCAATAACATAGGGCGTGTTCGATTAAAAAAAAAAGAAAATTTGTATCACCAACGACTTACGGACCAGCCTGTGATTGTAGAAATAATTTCTTAAGATGTAGCTCAAGACACCCTATAATTAATGTATACAATTTTTTTCGTATCTTGTATAATAACAGGTATAGGTATTGAGCTTTATTGATTTTTTACGAAAATTCGCCAAAAATTATATAGCATTAAACGATAAACTCTATAGCTAAGACTACTGCCAAAGCATCAGAGAAGGGGTCTATTCGAAATGAATTTTCTGGAAATATTTTAGTAAAATGAAGGACAATGATGGCTGAAACTAAGACTTCAGGGTTTGTAAAACATTCTTCTTGAGACGTTTTCTTTCCATAGCCCGTATTAGTTTCAGGTTCTTTGCGTAAATGTTGCCAATTTTGAGGTTTTAAATCGCGACTTTTACGTTTTGGGGCAGCCCCAATTTATTTTTCTTTAAATGCTTATAACTTTTTTGTCTTTTAACTTACATATCTATATTTTTGGTACGTAATTTACATATAATGATTTAAATCCGCGTACCAAATTTGATTGCCCTTAATTTGTTACTTCCGGAGATATAATTTTTTCCCGAAGGAAAACACAAAATTTTCCGGGAAAACCTGGGCCGATTTTCCTGGTTACCGAACGTATCCAAGCCACTTGCAAAAGGAAGGTATTCGCCAAACTTAATTAAAATCGGCTTATTATTTTTTGAATTATCGGTGTGATACATATATACATTATTTCTAGGAAAATTCCAAGTCTAATAACCAAGATATAATAATAATAATGGACGAGTAGCGTGAGAGGCTAGCATTGCTTGCTGACGTTTTGTCAAAGCATTGGAATATGCAGTTTATACTTGTAAAATTTGATCGTTAAACACAGTTATTACGTCAGTTCTTCTGTTGGATTGGTTTGAGTTCGCGCTTAGCCAGTATTATTTAAAGAAATCAATACTGGTCTCTGGTCTGTTCTGTATTTATTTACACCATTCATCAGGCTATGAAACACCCCGCACCCACATGTGAACCAGAAGCGGGCCCTGCAATGTTCCTCTCTAGTTCACGGTGAAACACGAATCATGTGTTTCTGTTCACATACACACACATGTGTGTCCAATTTTATGCCTTTCGCATTAATTAAGCTTTAGCTATAACTGCCACCATTTCTATGTTGAAGCTTTTACAGTACCACACATTATTTAGTGAATTTTCTTAAAAAATTCACTAATGAGAAGATCGCGACTTTTGAGTTTTGAAAAAATTTCTTCAAATGAGCGTTAATTAGACCCCCTAGAACACATATCCGAGGTCAGTTTCACTTTTTATATGTATATATATATATATATATATATATATATATATATATATATATATATATATATATATATATATATATATATATATAGGATGGCGCATTGAAAACGAAACAGACCGATTTGCATCTAGAGATTTTTTTTAAGAAACGCTGAAACACGTCAATTTTAATATTGAGGGAGACATGTTTTGACATAAAACTCAACTTTGTCACATCAGCCCCTTAAGGGTGGTGATAACAACACATATATTTTAAATAGGGAACATGGGTCGAGTGTTACATCATTTGAAAGCTCTTTCTTTTCTGAATTCAGCACACTAATTTTTTTGGAAGTTTTATCAACTTGTTTAAAAATTATTTACAGTTGAAGATGCAAAAACGCATTTCACTGATTCCGATAAGAAATGTGCTGATAGTCAATATTTGGTTGGTTTGTAAACAAAAAATGGACTATCAGAACATTTCTTATCGGAATGAGAGAAATGCGATTTATTATTTCAGTTTATCTGTCGGTTTGATACTTGATAGTACTACCGAAAATTAATGTCACAATGGTGTATTCTGTAGAAGAAAGAGTTGATATAATTACTTTTTTTCAAAACGATGACTGTGCCAACCGTACCGCAAATTTGTCTAATGAAGGACATCCGAACAGACATGTTAACAGAAAATACATTTTGGAGTTAGTTGCAAAGTTTCGACAAAGTGGTTCAGTAGCCAACAAAAAAACGGGATGCTAAACGTGAATTTCCGGTTAGAAATGAGACTACAGAGATTGAAGTTTTAGGACAAATTGCTGCAGACCCAACTTTGAGCACGAGAAAATTGGCCACTGTTTCAAACATCAAAAGAAGAACTATTCAGCCAATATTGAAGCATCATAAATTTCACCTGTATAAAATTCATGTTGTACAACGGAATGAAGATGATTTTGATCGGCGGCTGGAGTTTTGTGAAGTTATGACTGCATGAATAGCTGATAACCGGAACATTTTGTTCACTATCTGTTTTTCAGACGAGTGTGCGTTTTTATTAAACTCTACAGACAATCGTCATAATTGTCACTATTGGGCAGATATAATCCAAGAAATTTTCACGAAGTCCATACTCAAACTCCACAGAAATTGAATGTCTGGACTGGCACTTTTGGAGACCTTTTAATCGGACCAATTTTTCTTGATGGTAAGTTGAGTGGCGAAACGTATTTGGAGTTACTAGAAGATATCGTTTACCCTCTACTAATTGACATTGTTGAAAATGATGATCGCTATCAAGAAAATCAATTAGTGTTTCAACAAGATGGAGCTCCTCCGCATTTTTCACAACGTGTGAGGGAGTTTTTGAACAGAGAGTTTCCAGGACAATGGATTGGGCGTAGAGGCTATTGAGTGGCCCCTAGATCACCGGATTTAACTCCGAGTTGATATAACTTCCAAAAAAATTAGTGTGCTGAATTCAGAAAAGAAAGAGCTTTCAAATGATGTAACACTCGACCCATGTTCCCTATTTAAAATATAAGGGTTGTTATCCCCACCGTTAAGAGGTTGATGTGACAAAGTTGAGTTTTATGTCAAACATGTCCCCCACAATATTAAAATAGACGTGTTTCAGCGTTTCTTAAAAAAAATTCTCCGGACGCAAATCGACGTTACGTTTTCAATGCGCCAGCCTGTATATATATATATATATATATATATATATATATATATATATATATATATATATATATATATATATATATCACACCGATAACTCAACAAATAATGGGCCGATTTTGATTAAATTTCGTGAATACCTTTCTTTTGCAAGTGGCTTGAATAAGTTCATTAGCCAGGAAAATCGGCCCAGGTTTTCCCGCAAAAGTTTGTTTTCTTTCAAAAAAAATTCGGAAATTCTCCGGAAATACCAAATTTGGTACGCGGGTTTATATCATTATAGGTAAACTACCTACCATGAAAATGGAGTTTCACTTATATCATGTCTCACAGCACAAAAGACGTTAAATTACCAGGTGTTTTGAAAATCTCGCGTTCTTACTGCATGTGGATTTGAAGTATTGCAGATATGGGAATTATGTCTGTTAAAAAGTCCATTTTTGGTAAAATTTGCTTCATCAGTCCAAATTATGTTGTTTAAAAATCGAGAGTCGTCTTGTATCATCATTAAAATTAATTCGCAAAACTACACTCTTTTCGGCATATTCATTTCTCTCAGGTGTTGAACCAAAGATATTGAATAGGGGTGGAAGTTGTGTTTTAACAGAATTCTATGAATCGCGCTCTTCGAGAGTCCTGTCTGTAGAGCCACTTGTCTCAAGGATGTCATAGGATATGCCGCGAAATATCCCAGAACTGCAATTTTCACATTTCCATCATTTAGAATGGGTTTGCATTTATGCATTTTTGCATTTTTGAGTTAACGGTGCCAAAACTTTTAAAATTTTCTATTATTCGCTGAACACTCTTCCGCGACGGTTTCTGTTTATCTGTATATCTATCACCAAATATCTGGCATGTTCTTGATAAAACTTTGTTATATTCCCCATAGATAATAAACAGATTTAAATAATCTTCGTGTGTATAATTCAGTCGCCTCGGCATGATCTTATTTAATAATTGTCAAATGACAACAAATAGTGACGTTTCTATAGTGCTCGATATTTTTCTTTTAACGCGCGTCGCCCTCATGGCTGACTAACGACAAAACTTAAAGCCGTATAACATTTTTACAATATAAAAATGTTAAATTGCCAATATTTCAATAACTACAAATTTTTAGCAGAGATAATCTTACACAGAGTTCCCCTCTCTTCTAATGCAGAATAAGATAAAATTATAAAAATAGGGGGTTTCCATTTGAAAAAAAAAACTGTTGACAATTTTTTCAAATCAATTTTCAATGTGAATTTTTGATCACCCTGTATTTGTCTATTATCAAAATAACATCACAGGCAACTAAAGTAGTTCCCATTCGACAAGGAAATAAAATCCAATTAAATGATAAAAGTTTTCATATAGGTGAAATTGACAGTTATGTTTACGCCTGCATACGCCATTTTTGAGATAAAATTTGAGATAAGACAAAAACGGCTAGACTTAGGTGTAAGATATTATACATAAAATGTGTCTAAAATTTCCCGTGTTATCTAAAAATGTATAGGATGTCCTATTTAAAATAAGCAAGTTAACACCAACACCCTGTATAACCGAAGGTGCCACCATCTTGAAAATATTTTAGCCGAGTTGCCCCTTTCGACTTCAGTAAGCTGCCAAGTTTTCAAAAGTTGCCAAAGTCTAGTTTTCGAGAAAGCGATCGCAGGCGTTCGTCGTGGTACACCTGTAAATAAATATATATATATATATATATATATATATATATATATATATATATATATATATATATATATATTTGTCACACCCGTCTCTATGAGAATTAAGTTTATGAACTTTGTTATTTCTATGGTCAGAGGCTGGTTATAAAGTGTGTTGGTAACAGCGAACACTCTGGAATGACATTTCTAGAAGGGACTAGGAGTGCCAGGTGTAGAACAGTATAGAATGTCTAGAATCTCTATGGACAGTATAAATAGGGAACTGCACATAGAGTAAGTAGTCAGTAATAAGTTAGTGTTGGTGCAGAATAAGTGATCATAGAAGGCGAAAGTGAAACATAGAAACTCTATAGACATTTAGTAATAGAGAGAAGTATTTTAGTTGATAGTGGTGGTGGAAAATAGTTGGTTATAATAAACTAGTGGTTTCAAAAGCTGTGTTTTGTTAGTCAAGAAATCCAGAACCCTGAAGAACGTAACAATATATATATATATATATATATATATATATATATATATATATATATATATATATATATATATATATATATATATATATATATATATATATATATATATAATGATAGAGGGCCTAGTTAGCGGACCTAAAGTCATTTTTTCAAAATTCAAAAGTCGCGATTTCTTCACTCGTGAATTATTTCTACGAAAATTCAAAAAAAAAATACGGGTCTACTATTTTTTCAAGTAGGTACTATAAAATTATTCAATAAAACATTTAGTATACGACCCCAATGGCTGACAACTGTCGAGCAGGTTTAATCGCTGATTAAGACCTAAAGGGAGTTTGTGAAATAGACCACATGTCTAGAGACAACAGAGATCGCGGTATCTTTTTTTTTACGTACCCCTTGTTTGCTGAGTAATAACAGACGTTAGACATTTTAACGACTATACCATACAACATATAACCATACAGTATGAAATATATGTTTCAACGTATACGTACGTCACTCACACTACAACTGAGCACACCCCACGGAAATTATAACACACGCTTAAGATAGCTCCTAACTTTCAGTACCTATAGAATTGTGCATAGCAACAAATGTAATTGCAACGGGAGCCAACACTAACATATAACATATTATACTGACCTTCCAAAAAATCGGAGGCGACCAATTGCAATGAAATTTTCTATACTACTCTGTTTTGTCTCTGATAAGAAATGATAACAATATGGACAAAACATTTTAATAGGTGTACACTTTTTAGTGAATTTTCTTTAAAAACTTCCCTAATGACGAGATCGCGACTTTTGAATTTAAAAAAAGTCTTCAAATGAGCGTGAACTAAACCACCTAGAACCCACATCCGGGGTCAGTTTCAATATTAGTGAATTTTCTTAGAAAAAATTCACTAATGAGGAGATACCGAGTTTTGAATTCTTCAAATGAACGCGATCTAGGACCCCTAGAACCCATATCCGGGATCAGTTTCAATCTTTATATGTTTATATATACAAACCTATTTCTCTCCTTTCAGTCGTCTCTAAAGTGATGGAAAAGAATATAAACACCAAATTACTAAAATTTCTTGAAAAACGCAGTCTAATCCACCACAGGCAGTATGGATTCCGTCAGTGCAGATCAACTGGTGACCTCCTTTGTCACTCATTCTTGGAACAAGTCTATGGAACTACACGGTGAATCCCAGATTGTCGCTCTAGACATCCAAGCATTCGTACAGGTCTGGCACGCAGCGTTGCTTAATAAACTTCCGGCCTATGGCCTACCACCAAAACTCTGTACCTGGACAGCAAATTTCCTCTCCAACCGGGGCATTTCTGTTCTCGTGGAATGCCATTCCTCTAAACTGTATCCAATTAATGCAGGAGTCTGTCCAGGTTCAGCTTTAGCCCCTACTTTATTTCTTCTCCACATCAATGACCTCCTTTCTAGCACATCCAACTCAGTTCACAGTTACGCTGATGACAGCACCCTCCACTCAAATATACAATATTCTAAGCCCGTCTCTTTCGCCCAATTAGATGAGGATATCAGACTCATGGAGGGTTCTGTCTCTGTGGATCTCCAAAAAATATTAGACTGGGGAAATAGAAATCTTGTACAATTCAAGTCCACCAAATCTCAGTCTTGCTTTCTATCTCATTAGAGATACATCAGCCCTAGACCCATCACAATGAACCAACCAAGTTATTCAATGTAATGACTCCTTTTCACTTGTTGGCATTTCTGTGGATCGTAGTTCAATTGGCACTAACATGTCACATCAATTGCAGAAGGGGCTGCTAAGAAATTAGGTTTCCTCTTCCGGGCTCGCAAATACTTTTAACCAGCTAATCTCTATACCTTATATACTTCACAAATAAGGCCAAACCTCGAATACTGCTCCCACATCTGGGGTGCCGCTGCCGCTTCTACACTCGCTATCCTGGACTCCATTCAGAAGAGAGCTATACGTATCATAGGTAACCCTACCCTCACCCAAAGGCTGCCATCCCTTACCCACCGACGTGCCGTTGGTGACCTCTCTCTCTCTCTCCCCCTCTCTCTCTCTCTCTCTCTCTCTCTCTTATAGATATCTGCACGGGCACTGCTCAGAGGAGCTTTCTTCCATAGTTCCTCCACCTGCTGCCCCCAACAGATCTATCAGGAGAACAGGGCGAATGCACCCTTTTACTGTCCAGGTCACCAGACATAGAACATCTTGTTATGTCCGCTCTTTTTTCCCGAGGGCTTCCAAGTTGTGGAATTCCTTGCCGGTACATGTTTTTCCTGCTCCCCCGAACCTCCAAACCTTCAAGTCCAGAATTAACAAGTTGCCTATTTCCTCCTTGTTGACACCCAGGGTACGATAGTATTTAGGCTGTGAGCCCTCGTGGTGTGTTGTTGAAATAAAAAATACAGATTTACTATTAAAAACATTTTTACGAAAATTCACTTCCACAACGCACTTGCTGCGTCCAGACTTTTTAAAGTATTAAACGAACCTTGTGTATAAATTTAATTTAAATTGCTCAACTCTTACTAGGGCTTCGGATTTTTTTGAAAGTCAGTATATATATTTTCCTTTAGACATCCAGACGTCTGTCGTCTTTTGTTAGTCTATCTATTATTGAGTGACATTTCTCTACTTCTCAAGTTGAGGAAATGTATATCCCCTGTAGAGTGACTTACATATTTGTACTGTTGTACTTCAGTATTCAGATTCAGACTATAAAAGGATACGAACTGACCTCGTCCTCGTTATTTTAGTATGCTATTTTTATTAAAGCTGTATTAAATGTCAACGGATTAAATCGGTGTTGATTTTTGCATTTGAAAATCTTCTAGTACCTGTGACTAAATCGACGTATAAGTATTGTACGGAGCAGAGTGGGATAAATGTAATGCAGCGAATTACTAAATGTTTGATTTAAACTAAATGCGTGCATTAACCTTACTAGTTTAGCAAGATTAGCATCGTTTCTTTTTAAATTTGACTAGCATCGTTTTTTAAAATTTCAACAACACACCACGAGGGTTCACAGCCTAAATACTATCGTACCGTGAGTGCCGACAAGGAGGAAATGGGGCAACTTGTTAATTCTGGACTTGAAGGTTTGGTGGTTTGGAGGAGAATGAAACACATGTGTCGGCAAGGAATTCCACAACTTGGAAGTCCTCGGGACAAAAGAGCGGGCATAACAAAATGTTCTATGTCTGGTGACCTGGACAGTAAAAGAGTGCATTCGCTCTGTTCCCCTGGTAGATGTGTTGGAGGCAGCAGGTGGAGGAACTATGAAAGAAAGCTCCTCTGAGCAGTGCCCGTGCAGATATCTATTAGAGAGAGAGAGAGAGAGAGGGGGGGGGAGGTCACCAACGGCACATCGGTGGTCAAGGGATGTGCAGCCTTTGGGTGAGGGTAGGGTCACCGATGAGACGTATAGCTCTCCTCTGAATGGAATTCAGGATATCGAGTGTAGAAGCGGTAGCGGCACCCCAGATGTGGGAGCAGTATTCGAGGTTTGTGAAGTATATGAGGTATAGAGATTAGCTTTTGAAAAGTATTTGCGAGCCCGGAAGAGGAAACCTAATTTATTAGGAGCCGCTTCTGCAATTGATGTAACATGTTGGTGCCAATTGAGATTTCGATCCACAGAAATGCCAACTAGAGAAAAGGACTCATTACTTTGAATAACTTGGTTGTTCATTGTGATGGGTCTAGTGCTGGTGTATCTCTTATGGGAAAGAAAGCAAGATTGAGGTTTGGTGGGGTTGAATTGTACAAGATTTTTACTTCCCCAGTCTAATATTTTTTGGAGATCTACGGAGACAGAACCCTCCTCATCTAATTGGGCTAAAGAGACAGGCTTAGAATATTGTATATTTGAGTGGAGGGTGCTCTCGTCCGCGTAACTGTGAAGTGGAAACAAAGTAGGGGCTAAAGCTGAATCTTGAGTAACTCCTGCATTAATTGGATACAGTTTAGAGAAATCGCCATCTACGACAACAGAAATGCTCCTGTTGGAGAGCAAATATGCTGTCCAAGTACAAAGTTTTGGTGGTAGGCCATAGGCTGGAAGTTTATTCAGCAGTGTGCATACAACCACCCTTGTTGCATAAACCACAAGAAAATGTTCTTGTTCATACCCCCCAAGGAGGTTACGGGACCTCGGGAACCTGTAGCGAATAGGGGGATATGGCTTGAAATATACAGCTTTCAAGCAGTTTCTTCGCATTTTCTGCTCATATTTCCTTTTTACTACCTACCCCGCACAGCACCCATTTTCACTTCCTTGGGGGGTGTGAACAAGAAATTTTTCTTGTGGTTTGTGCATCCAGGTGGAGTCCTAGTAATGTTTCTGAAAACAATTTTTTGAAGAGCGTTCGGGAGCTAATCTGCAAATTTACCCAATTCCACTTTACATATGGTAAATACTACAACTAAGAAATGTGTAAATTTTACATCTACAATCCTCCAGACGAGGCGCCTTAACAGGTAGATTCATGCGAAAAGGTAGATCCTTTCGCAAAGGTAAATCCATGCGCAACGGTAGATTCATGCGCAAAGGAAGATCCATGGGCCCACTGGTTATTTACTAATGATATAATGTAGTTTACCCATTGAAAAAAGTTCCACAAGTTTCACATACATAATGGAACAAGTACACTTGGAGAACCCAAATCACCACAACACATTTAAAAAAAGACCAGACGATCGTTTCACTAACCAAGTTAGCGTCATCAGATGATGAAAAATTTAGAATTTCATCATCTGGTGACGCTAACTTGGTTAGTGAAACGATCGTCAGGTCTTTTTTAAAATGTGTTGTGGTGATTTGGGTTCTCCAAGTGTACTTGTGAGTGCTCATCACAGGTTCCAATCTTCACTTAGTACATAATGGAAGTTTTTTAAAATTCGTATAAAAATAAAAAATGTGATTTAAGATGTTACTATTTCTAGTGAAACACACTGTATATTATAAGAATGAAATGTTACAGTTTTATTGGATCACCCATTATTATATTAATGAATTATTGGGTTAGTAGGCTTATTTATAAGTTTACAGTTTATATCGAAGTTGAAATAAAATAAAAACGGACCAAATCAAATGCATCTTTGTAAGGTGTAGAGATCACACCGAAATAATAACTATAGATTCGGCAGTAATATTGGGATTTATTTTTTGATTAATTTCAATGAACCATGAGCATGTAAAAGGGGCCAAGCTCATGGCATCAATATTATAAAATTGGTGCGTAAAAAGATCGCAAATTGGCCGAACTATGTCTTTACAAATTGTACTTACAAATGATAGGACATAAATATACATCATGAGTCCATTGATGTTATGGTGAATTGGTGAAACAGTACTCTTGCTTGAAGTGTGATCGAAATCACAGTCTAAATGCGACGCCGCCTTGTCGTCGTAACCACAAGTCTCTGTCTCCAGCAGGTCTTTTCACCTCATTGTAGTAGCATGGCCAACTGTATCAAGGCCCTTTTGAAACAAAGATTAAGTTTTCTTGGTGCAAAATATGAAGAAATAATAGGGAATTTAGTTTGAACATTTTATAGTTTTTCTTAGAACGTCAAAGTCGCGATTTGAAACGTCAAAATATGTGACATTTAAATAAATATTCTGAAACGAATGCGGGTTATGTAGCAGAAGTATCGTAAGAAGTATGTTTTACAAAGTTAAGTTTCTGCTTTAAACGTCATTGTCCTTCACTTTACTAGAATATTTGCAGAAGATTCATTTCAAATAGACCCTTTCTCTGATGCTTTAGCAGTAGTGTTGGCTATAGAGTTTGTGGTTAAATAGTTAATTTAATGTAATGTACGTAATTATTCTTAGTGGATTTTTATAGAAAAAAATCGCTGATGAAGAATTGCGACTTTTGAATTTCGAAAAATTTCTTCTTTCTGGAGCATGTGCGAAAATTTATTTGCTTTTATATATATATATATATATATATATATATATATATATATATATATATATATATATATATATATATATATATATATTGCGCATTGAAAACGAAACAGAATTTTTTTTAAGAAACGCTGAAACATGTCAATTTTAATATTGAGGGGGACATATGTTGACATAAAACTCAACTTTGTCATATCAACCCCTTAAGGGTGGTGATAACCCTTATATTTTAAATAGGGAACATGGGTCGAGTGTTACATTATTTGAAAGCTCTTTCTTTTCTGAATTCAGCACACTAATTTTTTTTGAAGTTTTATCAACTCATTTAAAAATTATTCACAGTTGAAGATGCAAAAACGCATTTCATTCATTGTGATAAGAAATGTGCTGATAGTCAATGTTTTGTTGGTTTGTAAACAAAAAATTGACTATCAGAACATGTCTTATCGGATTCAGAGAAATGCGGTTTATTATTTCAGTTTATCGGTCGGTTTGATACTTGATAGTACTACCGAAAATTAATTTCACAATGGTGTATTCTGTGGAAGAAAGAGTTGAAATAATTACTCTTTTTTTTCAAAAACGATGACTGCCAACCGTACCGCAACTTTTTTTAATGAACGACGTCCGCACAGAAATGTTAACAGAAAATACATTTTGGAGTTAGTTGAAAAGTTTCGACAAAGTGGTTCAGTAGCCAACAAAAAACGGGATCCTGAACGTGAATTTCCGGTTAGAAATGAGACTACTGAGATTGAAGTTTTAGGACAAACTGCTGCAGACCCAACGTTGAGCACGAGAAAATTGGTCACTGTTTCAAACATCAAAAGAAGAACTATTCAGGGGATATTGAAGCATCATAAATTTCACCCGTATAAAATTTATCTTGTACAACAAATGAATGAAGATGATTTTGATCGGCGGCTGGAGTTTTGTGGAGTTATGACTGCATGAATAGCTGATAACTGGAACTTTCTGTTCAATATCTGTATTTCAGACGAGTGTACGTTTTTATTAAACTCTACAGTCAATCGTCATAATTGTCGTTATTGGGCAGATAATAATCCAAGAAATTTTCACGAAGTCCACACTCAAACTCCACAGAAATTGAATGTCTGGGCTGGCATTTTTGGAGACCGTTTAATCGGACCAATTTTTCTTGATGGCAATTTGAGTGGCGAAACGTGTTTGGAGTTACTAGAAGACATCATTTACCCTCTACTAATTGACATCGTTGAAAATGATGATCGCTATCATGAAAATCAATTAGTGTTTCAACAAGATGGAGCTCCTCCGCATTTTCCACAACGTGTTAGGGAGTTTTTGAACAGAGAGTTTCCAGGACAATGGATTCGGCGTAGGGGCGCTATTGAGTGGCTCCCTAGATCAACGAATTTAACTCCTTTAGACTTATTTCTATGGGGCCATTTAAAGAGTAGAATTTACGCAATAGAACCGGAGTCTCTGGAAGAAATACGACGACTTATTGTTGAAGAATGCCGTCTAATAACTCCACAACTGCTCCAGAATATCAGAGCTCGTTTTGAACAAAATTTGTACTTTTGTATGGAAGCTGTGGTCAACAATTTGAACACTTACTTAACTGAATAAACATTTTTGAACGTTTGGTTTTGTTTTTTAGTTTTTTTTGACTAATTAGTGCATTTCTTATCACCACCATTAAGGGGTTGATGTGACAAAGTTGAGTTTTATGTCAAAACTTGTTCCCCACAATATTAAAATTGACGTGTTTCAGCGTTTCTTAAAATGCGCCACCCTGTATATGTGTGTGTGTGTGTTGTTTCTTTAACGTCGGCCTATTTCCGCGACTATGGCCAATCATCGACGCCAGGGAGCAGTTTTACCTCACTATCCTGAAAATTTGGCCGAACCCCTGCCTTTCTGTAAGGATGATAGGGATCTTTAACGTGCCCAACATCGCATGGACACGGAACCGACGGCTTTACGCCCCCTCCGAAGGGCGGAACGTGCAGACATACAACTTACTCAAATACAATGCCAGAACCTTGGTTGATGTTAATTTTACAGTTTGTACTGAAAAAGTGAAAGGAGTACCCTGGGATCGGACCCAGTACCCTTCGGTATATATATATATATATATATATATATATATATATATATATATATATATATATATATATATATATATATATATATATATATATATATATATATATATATATATATATATCATCGTTCGAAAGAAAATTGAATTCTGAACAAAAAGGTCCTGACTAATTATTTCGAAAGTTTCAGAATAACGAGGTTATTGAAGATTTTTCATGTTAAAGTACATACCAACGGTATCTAGTTGGTTATTTAAATAATGTTAGGATCGCTTTGGATGAAATGACATTTACGTGATTGTCGTTCCAGAGTTGTCAAAGTAGATGATATTCAACTCCCTTGAACAAAATGCAGGCTAATTTCTCTGTTAATTTTGCTAATTTTTATTTGAAAAATCAATGCAATGGTTTTCACACATTTAAAAAAATGCGAGATGCTGGAGGCATACATTTTATGCAGAAAAAATTCCAGGAGAGTGCCTGAACAGTATCAACTGATATTTCCTAATCACCATATTCAACGGCGTCGATATTTATTGTTACTTTATAGGAAATTCAGATCCAATGAAAACCCGTCATCTTCCTCACCTTGATTTTACTACCATATTTCCGGAAAATTCATTTCAAATAGACCCTTTCTCTGATGCTTTGGCAGTAGTTTTAGTTAGAGTTTATCGTTTAATTATATATAATTTTTAGCGAAGCTCCGTAGCAAAAATTCGCTATTGAGGAGACTGCCACTTTTAAATTTTGAAAAGATTCTTCAAATGAGCGCGAACTAGGTCCCCTAGAACCCATACCCGGGGTTAGTTTCAGTTTTTATCTGTTTTCATATATACAGGACGACGCATTTCTAAGGTAAATCTCAATATATCCGTTATTATACAAGATACCAGAAAAAATTGTATACGTTAATTATAGGGTGTTTTGAGCTGCATCTTATAAAATTATTTTTACAATCATAAGTGATTGGTGATACAAACTTTTTTTTTATCGAACACTCCTTATATTATTGCATTATTGCATTTTGCAACGAAATATAATGCATGTTTGTAGGAAATGAAATTCGGGACGCAGCAATTGCAATACCTCAATTTTCTATTAACCTAAGGTTCGTTGGCCAGGAAAGTAGTTTTTTCGGGAACATTTTAAGTTTATTTTCGGAAAATTTTTGTACATTTTCAAACAATAAAATATTTTGATGAAATAAGGTACATTGTTTCTACTATATAGGTTATACTGGTAACAAAATTTGATGCCTGCTTCTTTAGAAAATACATAGTTCCTATTAAAAACATTTTAATGAAAATTCACTAGCATAAGGCACTTGCTCCGTCCATACTTTTTAGTGAATTTTCTTAAAAAAAATTCACTAATGAGGAGATCCCGACTTTTGAATTTTGAAAAAATTTCTTCAAATGAGCGCTAATTAGGCCCCCCAGAACACATATCCGGGGTCGGTTTAAATTTTTATATGTTTATATATATATATATATATATATATATATATATATATATATATATATATATATATATATATATATATATATATATATATATATATATATATATATATATATATATATATATATATATATATATATATATATATATATATATATATATATATATATATATGTATCACACCCATAACTCAAAAAATAATGGGCCGATTTTGATTAAATTTGGTGAATAAATTCCTTTTGCAAATGGCTTGGATAAGTTCGTTAGCCAGGAAAATCGATCCAGGTTTTCCCGGAAAATTTTGTATTTTCTTTCGAAAAAAATTTATATCTCCGGAATTAACAAAGTAAGGGCAACCAAATTTCATATGCGGATTTATTTCATTATAGGCAAGTTACCTACCAAAATTTAGCTCCGTAGGTTAAAGGATAAAAAAGTTACAGGCATTCAAAGAAAAATAAATTTGGATTTTCCTCAAAACGTCAAAATTGCGATTTTAAACGTCAAAATTGGTGAGTACATTCCTTTCGCAAGTCGCATGGATAATTTTGTTAGCCAGGAAAATCCGCCGAGGTTTTCCCGGAAAATTTTGTGTTTTCTTTCGCAAAATATTTATATCTCCAAAATTAACAAAGTAAGGGCAACCAAATTTGGTAAGCTGGTCTATGTCGTTATAGGTGTGCCACCTACCAAAATTTAGCTCTGTAGGTCAAAAGACAAAAAAGTTATGGGCATTTAAAGAAAAATAAATTGGGGGTTTCCTCAAAACGTCAAAGTGACAATTGAAAACGTCAAAATTCGCAACATTTAGGCAAATAACTTGAATCTAATACGATCTATGGAAAGAAAATGTCTCAAGAAGAATGTTTTACATACACCGAACTCTTAGTTTCAACCGTCATTGTCCTTCATTTTACTAAAATATTTCCAGAAAATTCATTTCTAATAGACCCTTTCTCTGATGCTTGGCAGTAGCCTTAGCTATAGAGTTTATTGTTTAATGGTATATAATTTTTGTCGAATTTTCGTAAAAAATCAATAAAGCACAATATATTCGTTATTATACAAGATATGAAAAAATATTGTATACATTAATTATACGGTGTTTTGAGCTACATCTTAAAAAATTATTGCGACAATCACAGGGTGGCCCATAAGTCGTTGGTGATACAAATATATTTTTTTTTGTCGAAAACGCCTTATTTTTTGCATTTTCCATCGAAATATAATGCATGTTTGTAAGTTAAGAAATTCTGGAGGCAGAAAGTGCGTTGTGGTTGCGAATTTTGATCAAATGCTTCATATTTGAAAAGCTCAATTTGCTATTAACCTATAAGGTTGACCAGGAAACGGATTTTTTCGGTAACACTTTTGGTTTACTTTTGGAAATTTCTGTACGTTTTCAAACAATCAAGTTATTTTGATGAAACATGGCACATTGTTTTTACTATATATGTTATACTGGTAATCAAATTTGATGCCTGCTTTTTCTATATAGGTTATACTGGTAACCAAAATTGATGTCTGCTTTCTTAAAAAGAAAACACACATATTTGCAATAAAAACATTTTAATGAAAATTCACTACCATAACGCACTTGCTGCGTCCCGAGATTTTTTGGTGTTGGGGTATTTAAATAATAAATGAAAAAGGTGTTTTGTATTTGCATTGTAAATACATATATCTAGGTATTTCAAAACGTCATATTTCTGACACTTTCAATATAATCGATATCTGAATCCTTTGGAGCTCACATTTCAATTACTGTTATCATGGCATTTAACATCACGCCCACGTCCTGGGTGTAGTGTGTATACGAGGCAATGAACAGAATACATTATATCTATACCATTTGTTATTTGTTATTATAAGAGGATCATATACACAAACCATGGCACCTCACATCGTTACGGAAATAGATTCCAGTTGAATAACCTGCTGTCCATTGCCGGGTCTACATTCTACATAATGCCAGGAGTTGATGCTGATGGAGTTGCACCTGTCCACAACCAAAGGCGTGTTCTCGGTTCTGTTCTTCGATCAATGATCTTGTTAATTTAACCGTTGACTGATGCTCCAAGCTGGCAGGTTGATTAAGGAATGCCAAACAGACTAAATAAATCTTCCAACTGAAGCACCTTAATTTATAGAAGCAAAAAATAAACACCTTTTTACACAGGAATAGTTTTATATTTACTTCAATATTTTATAAAAAAACTCTGGACGCAGCAAGTGCATTATGAAAGTGAATGTTTATAAAAATGTTTTTAATAGCATATGTCTCTTTAAATTTTTTTATTATTTTTTTATTTAAACAACACACCACGAGGGCTTACAGCCTAAATACTATCGTACCGTGGGTGTCGACAAGGAGGGAAGAGACAACTTGTTAATTCTCGACTTGAAGGTTTGGAGGTTCGGGGGAGAAGGAAAAACATGTGCCAGCAAGGAATTCCACAACTTTGAAGTCCTCGGGACAAAAGAGCGGGCATAACAAGATGTTCTATGTCTGGTGACCTGGACAGTAAAAGGATGCATTCGCTCTGTTCCCCTGGTAGATCTGTTGGGGGCAGCAGGTGGAGGAACTATGGAAGAAAGCTCCTCTGTGCACTGCCCGTGCATATATCTATAAAAAAGAGAGAGAGGTCACCAACGGCACGTCGGTGGGCAAGGGATGGCAGCCTTTGGGTGAGGGTAGGGTCACCGACGAGACGTATAGCTCTCTTCTGAATGAAGTCCAGGATAGCGAGTGTAGAAGCGGCAGCGGCACCTCAGATGTGGGAGCAGTATTCGAGGTTTGGCCTTACTTGTGAAGTATATAAGGTACAGAGATTAGCTGGTGAAAAGTATTTGCGAGCCCGGAAGAGGAACTCTAATTTCTTAGCAGCCGCTTCTGCAATTGATGTGACATGTTGGTGCCAATTGAGATTTCGATCCACAGAAATGCCAACAAGTGAAAATGACTCATTACTTTGAATAACTTGTTGTTCATTGTGATGGGTCTAGGGCTGGTGTATCTCTTATGAGATAGAAAGCAAAACTGAGATTTGGTGGAGTTGAATTGTACAAGATTTCTGCTTCCACAGTCTAATATTTTTTGGAGATCCACGGAGATAGAACCCTCCATGAGTCTGCGATCCTCATCTAATTCGGCTAAAGAGACAGGCTTAGAATATTGTATATTTGAGTGGAGGGTGCTGTCGTCCGCGTAACTGTGAACTGGGTTGGATGTGCTAGAGAGGTCATTGATGTAGAGAAGAAACAAAGTAGGGGCTAAAGCTGAACCTTGAGGTGCCAAATTTGATTACCGGTATAACCTATATAGTAGAAACAATGTACCATATTTCATCAAGATAACTTATGGTTTGAAAATGTAAAAAAAATTCCGAAAATAAATATAAGGTGTTTCCGAGAAAACTGGTTTCGTAGCCAACATGCCTTAGGTTAATAGCAAATTGGGTTATTGAATTTAGTAACATTTAATGAAAATTCGCTACCAAAACACACTTATTGCATCTCGATTTTTTTAGAAACATGCACCATATTTCGATGAAAAATGCAAAAGTGCAATAAGGTATGTTCAAAAAAGTATAGTAGGTATCACCAACGACTTATGGGCCACCCTGTGATTGTCAAAATAGTTTTATAAAATGCAGCTCAAGACATCCTATAAGTAACGTATACAATTTGTTTTCATATCTTAAAATACAGTGTGTCCCAAACTGGATGGGAATGTATTGATATCTCCGTTATTATTAGAGATAGGGGGACGGTTAAATTAGCAATTGTAGAATTTCATGCTCGTTCCAAATATGACTTGTATTTTGCAATGCGTCTTTTCGTTTTCGAGTTATTTTGAAAAAAACAACATTTGTCGATTTCTTTTTTCTTCAATATCTAAGTTGGCGTTGATCTGACATGTCTAAGACTTGCACATTATCAGGACAGTTTTTACAGAGTAATCTTTTTGTGCTATTCTCAACTTTAGATTGTCATTTGTTTTTGAGCTACAGGTATCAACGTTTGTTTTTATTATGGCAGACATATTGGATTTTTTACTCATGTGATAGCCTCACTCTGGTGTAGGAGGCAACATAGAGGCAGATAAATAAGAACGCTTGTGAAAAAAATGTATCCAGATCATTAATGAGTTCATTATACATACAGACCTTCACAGTCGCCTAAAATACATTGTTCACGATGAATGGCAACATGTATGGTTTAATGCTCAAACTAAACTCATAAAAATAGCCACCATTCAGATAACAAAAATAACCAACCTAAACAGACGAGAACTTATCATCATCAAAAGGTTAAGGATTAGTCATACTATGCTTACACACAAACACCTACTAGAAAAGGGAGAACCACCTTTGTGCAGCCATTGTAGTATTCAACTAACCACACTTTGACTGAGTTCCCGAGATATAGTGAACAACGGTCCTATCTGCAACTTAAGGAAAATATCAGTGTGATATCCTCAGTTTGTCCGGAACCAATGACCTGTCGAGACTAATTTATTTCCATTTTGATCGAGTGCCCGAGATATAGTGAACAACGATCGTATCTGCAACTTAAGGAAAATATCAGTGTGATATCCTCAGTTTGTCCGGAACCAATGACCTGTCGAGACTAATTTATTTCCATTTTGATTGAGGGCCCGAGATATAGTGAACAACGGTCGTATCTGCAACTTAAGGAAAATATCAGTGTGATATCCTCAGTTTGTCCGGAACCAATGACCTGTCGAGACTAATTTATTTCCATTTTGATCGAGTGCCCGAGATATAGTGAACAACGGTCGTATCTGCAACTTAAGGAAAATATCAGTGTGATATCCTCAGTTTGTCCGAAACCAATGACCTGTCGAGACTAATTTATTTCCATTTTGATCGAGTGCCCGAGATATAGTGAACAACGGTCGTATCTGCAACTTAAGGAAAATATCAGTGTGATATCCTCAGTTTGTCCGGAACCAATGACCTGTCGAGACTAATTTATTTCCATTTTGATTGAGTGCCCGAGATATAGTAAACAACGGTCCTATCTGCAACTTAAGGAAAATATCAGTGTGATATCCTCAGTTTGTCCGGAACCAATGACCTGTCGAGACTAATTTATTTCCATTTTGATTGAGTGCCCGAGATATAGTGAACAACGGTCGTATCTGCAACTTAAGGAAAATATCAGTGTGATATCCTCAGTTTGTCCGGAACCAATGACCTGTCGAGACTAATTTATTTCCATTTTGATCGAGTGCCCGAGATATAGTGAACAACGGTCGTATCTGCAACTTAAGGAAAATATCAGTGTGATATCCTCAGTTTGTCCGGAACCAATGACCTGTCGAGACTAATTTATTTCCATTTTGATCGAGTGCCCGAGATATAGTGAACAACGGTCGTATCTGCAACTTAAGGAAAATATCAGTGTGATATCCTCAGTTTGTCCGGAACCAATGACCTGTCGAGACTAATTTATTTCCATTTTGATCGAGTGCCCGAGATATAGTGAACAACGGTCGTATCTGCAACTTAAGGAAAATATCAGTGTGATATCCTCAGTTTGTCCGGAACCAATGACCTGTCGAGACTAATTTATTTCCATTTTGATTGAGTGCCCGAGATATAATGAACAACGGTCCTATCTGCAACTTAAGGAAAATATCAGTGTGATATCCTCAGTTTGTCCGGAACCAATGACCTGTCGAGACTAATTTATTTCCATTTTGATTGAGTGCCCGAGATATAGTAAACAACGGTCCTATCTGCAACTTAAGGAAAATATCAGTGTGATATCCTCAGTTTGTTCGGAACCAATGACCTGTCGAGACTAATTTATTTCCATTTTGATTGAGTGCCCGAGATATAGTGAACAACGGTCGTATCTGCAACTCAAGGAAAATATCAGTGTGATATCCTCAGTTTGTCCGGAACCAATGACCTGTCGAGACTAATTTATTTCCATTTTGATCGAGTGCCCGAGATATAGTGAACAACGGTCCTATCTGCAACTTAAGGAAAATATCAGTGTGATATCCTCAGTTTGTCCGGAACCAATGACCTGTCGAGACTAATTTATTTCCATTTTGATTGAGTGCCCGAGATATAGTGAACAACGGTCCTATCTGCAACTTAAGGAAAATATCAGTGTGATATCCTCAGTTTGTCCGGAACCAATGACCTGTCGAGACTAATTTATTTCCATTTTGATTGAGTGCCCGAGATATAGTGAACAACGGTCGTATCTGCAACTTAAGGAAAATATCAGTGTGATATCCTCAGTTTGTCCGGAACCAATGACCTGTCGAGACTAATTTATTTCCATTTTGATTGAGTGCCCGAGATATAGTGAACAACGGTCCTATCTGCAACTTAAGGAAAATATCAGTGTGATATCCTCAGTTTGTCCGGAACCAATGACCTGTCGAGACTAATTTATTTCCATTTTGATTGAGTGCCCGAGATATAATGAACAACGGTCCTATCTGCAACTTAAGGAAAATATCAGTGTGATATCCTCAGTTTGTACGGAACCAATGACCTGTCGAGACTAATTTATTTCCATTTTGATTGAGTGCCCGAGATATAGTGAACAACGGTCCTATCTGCAACTTAAGGAAAATATCAGTGTGATATCCTCAGTTTGTCCGGAACCAATGACCTGTCGAGACTAATTTATTTCCATTTTGATTGAGTGCCCGAGATATAATGAACAATGGTCCTATCTGCAACTTAAGAAAAATATCAGTGTGATATCCTCAGTTTGTCCGGAACCAATGACCTGTCGAGACTAATTTATTTCCATTTTGATTGAGTGCCCGAGATATAGTGAACAACGGTCCTATCTGCAACTTAAGGAAAATATCAGTGTGATATCCTCAGTTTGTACGGAACCAATGACCTGTCGAGACTAATTTATTTCCATTTTGATTGAGTGCCCGAGATATAATGAACAACGGTCCTATCTGCAACTTAAGGAAAATATCAGTGTGATATCCTCAGTTTGTCCGGAACCAATGACCTGTCGAGACTAATTTATTTCCATTTTGATTGAGTGCCCGAGATATAATGAACAACGGTCCTATCTGCAACTTAAGGAAAATATCAGTGTGATATGCTCAGTTTGTACGGAACCAATGACCTGTCGAGACTAATTTATTTCCATTTTGATTGAGTGCCCGAGATATAATGAACAACGGTCCTATCTGCAACTTAAGGAAAATATCAGTGTGATATCCTCAGTTTGTACGGAACCAATGACCTGTCGAGACTAATTTATTTCCATTTTGATTGAGTGCCCGAGATATAGTGAACAACGGTCCTATCTGCAACTTAAGGAAAATATCAGTGTGATATGCTCAGTTTGTACGGAACCAATGACCTGTCGAGACTATTTTATTTCCATTTTGATTGAGTGCCCGAGATATAATGAACAACGGTCCTATCTGCAACTTAAGGAAAATATCAGTGTGATATCCTCAGTTTGTACGGAACCAATGACCTGTCGAGACTAATTTATTTCCATTTTGATTGAGTGCCCGAGATATAGTGAACAACGGTCCTATCTGCAACTTAAGGAAAATATCAGTGTGATATGCTCAGTTTGTACGGAACCAATGACCTGTCGAGACTATTTTATTTCCATTTTGATTGAGTGCCCGAGATATAATGAACAACGGTCCTATCTGCAACTTAAGGAAAATATCAGTGTGATATCCTCAGTTTGTACGGAACCAATGACCTGTCGAGACTAATTTATTTCCATTTTGGTTGAGTGCCCGAGATATAGTGAACAACGGTCCTATCTGCAACTTAAGGAAAATATCAGTGTGATATGCTCAGTTTGTACGGAACCAATGACCTGTCGAGACTAATTTATTTCCATTTTGATTGAGTGCCCGAGATATAATGAACAACGGTCCTATCTGCAACTTAAGGAAAATATCAGTGTGATATCCTCAGTTTGTACGGAACCAATGACCTGTCGAGACTAATTTATTTCTATTTTGATTGAGTGCCCGAGATATAGTGAACAACGGTCCTATCTGCAACTTAAGGAAAATATCAGTGTGATATGCTCAGTTTGTACGGAACCAATGACCTGTCGAGACTAATTTATTTCCATTTTGATTGAGTGCCCGAGATATAATGAACAACGGTCCTATCTGCAACTTAAGGAAAATATCAGTGTGATATCCTCAGTTTGTACGGAACCAATGACCTGTCGAGACTAATTTATTTCCATTTTGATTGAGTGCCCGAGATATAGTGAACAACGGTCCTATCTGCAACTTAAGGAAAATATCAGTGTGATATGCTCAGTTTGTACGGAACCAATGACCTGTCGAGACTAATTTATTTCCATTTTGATTGAGTGCCCGAGATATAATGAACAACGGTCCTATCTGCAACTTAAGGAAAATATCAGTGTGATATCCTCAGTTTGTACGGAACCAATGACCTGTCGAGACTAATTTATTTCCATTTTGATTGAGTGCCCGAGATATAGTGAACAACGGTCCTATCTGCAACTTAAGGAAAATATCAGTGTGATATGCTCAGTTTGTCCGGAACCAATGACCTGTCGAGACTATTTTATTTCTTGAAAGTTACTAATGTTTATGGCACATTGTAACTTAAGATTACACATTTATGTTATACTAACTTAGGCTAGTATTAGTGTTTATAACTTCTGTTTAGATTTATTTTTATTTTTTGTCGGTACCAATGGCTTTTATTGTCGAGGCACCTATTAATACGTACAAAAATTACCAAGTACGGCCTATAACTATCAATGAAGAATTTTATAATTATTAGTGAATTTTCGTAGAAAAAATTCACTAATGGGGAGATCCCGACTTTTGAATTTTGAAAAAAATTTTTGCAAATGAGCGCGAACTAGGACCCCTAGAACCCATATCCGGGGTCAGTTTCAATTTTTATATGTTTATATATATATATATATATATATATATATATATATATATATATATATATATATATATATATATATATATATATATATATATATATATATATATATATATATATATATATATATATATATATATATATATGTATCACACCGATAACTCAAAAAATAATGGGCCGATTTTGATAAAATTTGGCATGTACCTTTCTTTTGTAAATGGCTTGGATAAGTTCGTTAGTCAGAAAAATCGGACGAGGTTTTCCGGGAAAGTTTTGAGTTTTCATTTGAAAAAAATTCTTATCTCAAAAAGTAATAAGCCGATTTTAATAAAATTTGGCATGTACCTTCCTTTTGTAAATGGATTTGACAAGTTTGTTAGTCAGGAAAATCGGACGAGGTTTTCCGGGAAAATTTTGAGTTTTCATTCGAAAAAAATTTTTATCTCAAAGAATAATAAGCCGATTTTAATAAAATTTGGCATGTACCTTCCTTTTGTAAATGGCTTTGACAAGTTCGTTAATCAGAAAAATCGGACGAGGTTTTCTGAAAAAATTTTGAGTTTTCATTTGAAAAAAATTTTTATCTTAAAAAATAAAAAATCTATGATAACCAAATTTGGTAGGTAGGTTTACGATATAAAAAGTAAACTATACACCAAAATTTAGTTTTCTATGTTACAAGAAAAAAAAGTTATAATAAAATATTTTGCGCCAGATCATTTCTATGAAAATTCACTACCATAACGCACTTGCTGCGTCCCGAGATTTTTTTGTTTTAATTAATTTGCTTATACGTTAATTTTAGATTCACTTTCCTGTAATATTAAGCCACAAAAAAAAGAAAGTGGTGCTAAAATAATGAAAGCGAATACACACAATTTAAAAATGTTATCCTTCTAATTAGGTAACGTCTTGCATACACATTATTTTGTTTATTGATATGCTTCATGTATTTTCTATTTATGTAAATACCTTCGAACATGTGAATTTTGATGTTATCAATATTCATTAATAATTTATTTTTGTATATCATAGTAAACTTATGTTACCAAATCCTGATGCAACAAGTTCTTACGGTAGCGAAAATCAAAATTTTGTAAAATCCACTTCACCACAACTGTATTTTCAAGTTCGAGGATCGTCTCGCCGACAAGAAGATTAGCTTGATGGGAGGTTTAAAAAATATATATTTCAACAACACACCACGAGGGCTTACAGCGTAAATATTATCGTACCGTGGGTGTCGACAAGGAGGAAATAGGTAACTTGTTAACTCTGGACTTGAAGGATTGGAGGTTCGGAGGAGAAAGAAAAACATGCGCCGGCAAGGAATTCTATAACTTGGAAGTCCTCGGGACAAAAGGGCGGGCTTAACAAGATGTTCTATGTCTGGTGACCTGGACAGTAAAAGGGTGCATTCGCTCTGTTCCCCTGATAGATCTGTTGGGGGCAGCAGGTGCTCCTCTGAGCAGTGTCCGTGCAGATATCTATAAGAGAGAGAGAGAGAGAGAGAGAGAGAGAGAGAGAGAGGTCACCAACGGCACTTCGGTGAGCAAGGGATGGCATCCTTTAGGTTAGGGTAGGTCACCGATCTTCTGACTGGAGTCCAGGATAGCGAGTGTAGAAACGGCTGCGGCACCACAGATGTGGGAGCAGTATTCGAGGTTTGGCCTTATTTGTGAAGTATATAAGGTATAGAGATTAGCTGGTGAAAAGTATTTACGAGCCCGGAAAAGGAAAACTAATTTCTTAGCAGCCGCTTCTGCAATTGATGTGACATGTTGGTGCTAATTGAGTTTTCGATCCACAGAAATGCCAACAAGTGAAAAGGACTCATTACTTTGAATAACTTGGTTGTTCATTGTGATGGGTCTAGGGCTGGTGTATCTCTTATGAGAGAGAAAGCAGTGGAGTTGAATTGTACAAGATTTCTACTTCCCCAGTTTAATATTTTTTGGAGATCCACAGAGACAGGCTTAGAATATTGTATATTTGAGTGGAGGGTGCTGTCGTCCGCGTAACTGTGAACTGGGTTGGATGTGCTAGAGAGGAGGTCATTCATGTGGAGAAGAAACAAAGTAGGGGCTGAAGCTGAACCTTGAGGAACTCTTGCATTAATTTGATACAGTTTAGAGGATAGCATAGGCCGGAAGTTTATTAAGCAGCGCTGCGTGCCAGACCTGGTCGAACGCTTTGGATATGTCTAGAGCGACACTCTGGGATTCACCTTGTAGTTCCATAGACTTGTTCCAACAATGGGTGACAAAGGAAAGGAGGTCGGCAGTTGATCTTCGCTGACGAAATCCATACTGCCTGTCGTGTATTAGACTGTGTTTTTCAAGAAATTTTAGTAATTCGGTGTTTATATACTTTTTCATCACTTTAGAGACGACTGAAAGGAGAGAAATAGGCCTGTAGTTACTAGGAAGCGCTTTGGGTCCTTTTTTGGGGACGGGTTGTACTCGAGCAGTTTTCCAGTTACTAGGGAATATGCCTCTATTGTAACATGTCTGAAACAGACGAGTCAGGACAGGAACAAGTTCTGGTGAGCATTTTTTGAGAACAATTGCTCTGATCTCGTCAAGGCCAGAGGCTTTCCTGGTATTAAGAGAAGAGAGCATCTTTCGTACTTTTTTACTTTTTTAGTTTTGAAAGTGATATCCGTCATTGTATGCGCGATATTGGGGACTGTTGGTGGTTGAACATTTGGAGGTGGGTTGAGAGTAGAATTGCAGGGCGAAAAACGAGGCAAAAAGTTCAGCCTTGCCCAGGGCGGTAGAAACAATTTCATCCCCTGAGACAAGAAGTGGGAACGTGCTCTTGCAGAAATTATTCCCAATAGATTTAGCAAGAGTCCAGAAGGGTTTGCTGCCGCTAGAGCTTTAGAGGACTTTGTTTTTGATGTGGTTATTAAACGAGTTTTTTGCCTCAGAAATAATGCGGACATAGCGGTTTCTTGCTTCGTTAAATGCTTGATGGTTTTCTTGACTGGGATTGGGTAGAAGCTTTTTGTGAGCTTTGACCTTTTCATGTCTGGCCTTGTCACAGGATTTAGAGAACCAGGGCTTTTGAATGGCTGCAGAGTGTTTTTCAAGAAATTTTAGTAATTCGGTGTTTATATACTTTTTCATCACTTTAGAGACGACTGAAAGGAGAGAAATAGGCCTGTAGTTACTAGGAAGCGCTTTGGGTCCTTTTTTGGGGACGGGTTGTACTCGAGCAGTTTTCCAGTTACTAGGGAATATGCCTACTGTAAGATGTCTGAAACAGACGAGTCAGGACAGGAACAAGTTCTGGTGCGCATTTTTTGAGAAGAATTGCTGGGATCTCGTCAAGGCCAGAGGCTTTCTTGGTATTAAGAGAAGAGAGCATCTTTCGTACCTTTTTAGTCTTGAAAATGATATCAGTCATTTTATCCGCGACATTGTGGACTGTTGGTGATTGAACATTTGGAGGTGGGTCGAGAGATTACCGGCAAACAACGAGGCAAACAGTTCAGCCTTGCCCAGGGCGGTAGAAACAATTTCATCCCCTGAGACAAGAGGTGGGAACGTGCTCTTGTAGAAATTATTCCCCATAGATTTAGCAAGAGTCCAGAAGGATTTGCTGCCGTTGGAGCTTAAGAGGACTTTGTTTTTGATGTGGTTATTAAACGAGTTTTTTGCCTCAGAAAGAATGCGGACATAGCGGTTTCTTGCGTCATTAAATGCTTGACGGTTTTCTTGACTGGGATTGTGTAGAAGCGTTTTGTGAGCTTTAACCTTTTTGAAGTCTGGCCTTGTCACAGGATTTAGAGAACCAAGGCGTTTGAGTGACTGAAGAGATTTTCTGTGTACATGGAATAAATCATTCCATGCCAGCTTGGACAGTTTCGGTGAAGTTTTGTGAGATATCAGAGGGGTCAGGATGAGAGAAGCAGACAGACGCCCATGGAAATGAGGAAAAGTAATCCCGCATTTCGTCCCAGTTCGCGGAGTTGTAGTGCCACAAATTCACTAAAAATAGAACAAGAAACTAAGCGACCTAGCTACACACATAAAGTAGAGGAACTGGTTTTAGTGCTCGAAACTGTATGCAACTCAACTTTAAAGAAGAAGCATCTTTTCAGTAATAGGAAAGGAATCTACTGGTGGAACCCAGAATTTGCTGAACTCGGTGACCAATGCTGCAAGACAAGAAGGGAATTAACAAGATCCAACAATAGAGCCAATATCTGCAAAGAAAATAGGATAACCTACCGAAATTATAGATTATGCCGAAGCAATTTTTTCAAAATTCAAAGGTCGAGATCTCCTTAGTGAATTTTTTAAAGAAAATTAACTAAAATTAGTTTTATTTAAATCGCTTCTTTCATAATTTATGCTTTACCACGGGGTTTGTTTTGCCTTTGTGCTTATTTTTTTAACCTTGACACTTTCAATAAAATCAGTGTCAGTATCATAATTTCACTTAGGACGTAATAAAAAAACAAATCCTGTATCGTGCCAATAAAAAAAACATTCTGGTCTTAATTGCTGTAACGTATTGAACACTATAATTATAAGGCATATTTCTGTGGTGAATGTCTACTTTTTAACAAATTTTTTAAATAATTACATGACACCATTCTTTACATATATGTATAAAATGACTAGAAAGGCTGAAACCTGATAGATACTTGGAAGATATCACACTTAACTTGTGTTTAGTGTTAAATAGCGTAGTGTGATATACTGATTTGATTAAAAAAATCTAGTCCCAAGGCCTTTTCTGGTTTTTGTTATTAATATTTGATGTTGGTTTTGCTAACGTTTTAAAATTTCGGGACGCAGCAAATAACGACGCAAGAAACCGCTATGTCCGCATTCTTTCTGAGGCAAAAAACTCGTTTAATAACCACATCAAAAACAAAGTCTGCAAGAGCACGTTCCCACCTCTTGTTTCAGGGGATGAAATTGTTTCTACCGCCCTGGGCAAGGCTGAACTTTTTGCCTCGTTGTTCGCCGGCAATTCTACTCTCAACCCACCTCCAAATGTTCAACCACCAACAGTCCCCAATGTCGCGCATCAAATGACGGATATCATTTCCAAAACTAAAAAGGTACGAAAGATGCCATCTTCTCTTAATACCAGGAAAGCCTCTGGCCTTGACGAGATCCCAGCAATCGTCTCTAAAGTGATGGGAAAGTATATAAACACCGAATTACTAAAATTTCTTGAAAACCACAGTCTAATCCACGACAGGCAGTATGGATTCCGTCAGCGCAGATCAACTGCCGACCTACTTTCCTTTGTCACCCGTTCTTGGAGCAAGTCTATGGAACTACACGGTGAATCCCAGATTGTCGCTTTAGACATATCCAAAGCATTCGACCAGGTCTGGCACGCAGCGCTGGTTAATAAACTTCCGGCCTATGGCCTGCCACCAAACCTCTGTACCTGGACAGCAAATTTCCTCTCCAACCGGAGCATTTCTGTTGTCGTAGATGGCCATTCCTCTAAACTGTATCCAAAAAGGAGTCCCTCAAGGTTCAGCTTTAGCCCCTACTTTGTTTCTTCTCCACATCAATGACCTCCTCTCTAGCACATCCAACCCAGTTCACAGTTTCGCGGATGACAGCACCCTACACTCAAATATACAATATTCTAAGCCTGTCTCTTTAGCCCAATTAGATGAGGATCGCAGACTCATGGAGGGTTCTGTCTCTGTGGATCTCCAAAAAATATTACACTGGGGAAGTAGAAATCTTGTACAATTCAACTCCACCAAATCTCAGTCTTGCTTTCTCTCTCATAAGAGATACACCAGACCTAGACCCATCACAATGAACAACCAAGTTATTCAAAGTAATGAGTCCTTTTCACTTGTTGGCATTTCTGTGGATCGAAATATCAATTAGCACCAACATGTCACATCAATTGCGGAAGCGGTTGCTAAGAAATTAGGTTTCCTCTTCCGGGCTCGCAAATACTTTTCACCAGCTAATCTCTATACCTTATATACTCTACAAATAAGGCCAAACCTCGAATACTGCGCCCACATCTGGGGTGTCGCTGTTGCTTCTACACTCGCTACCCTGGACGCCATCCGTTGCCCACCGACGTGCCGTTGGTGACCTCTCTCTTATATATAGCTGCACGGGCACTGCTCAGAGGAGCTTTCTTCCATAGTTCCTTCACCTGCTGCCCCCAACAGATCTAGCAGGGGAACAGAGCGAATGTACCCTTTTACTGTTTAGGTCACCAGACATAGAACATCTTGTTATGCCCGCTGTTTTGTCCCGAGGACTTCCAAGCTGTGGAATTCCTTGCTGGCACATGTTTTTCCTTTTCCTCCAAACCTTCAAGTCCAGAATTAACAAGTTGCCTCTTTCCTCCTTGTCGACACCCACGGTGCGATAGTATTTAGGCTGTAAGCCCTCGTGGTGTGTTGTTGAAATATTTAAAAAAATACCAGATTCCATGCCTTTTATTTAAAAAGACATATTTGACATTAAAAACATTTATATTAAAATTCACTACGGTAACGCACTTGCTGCGTCCAGACTGGTTTTGATTTGAGAGATTCTTATAAAGATATGCTACTAAAACTCACTTGATGCGTCCAGATTCTTTTTTTCATATAATTTTTGATTTCTTCACTAGTTTTTGCATCCACACTTCTTTTGCTTTCCTCCATTTTTGTCTGATTATACTTTTAGTTTGTCCATATTTACTGTATGCCTCCCCTTACCTAACATTTTCCCACTTATTACGGTCTTGGATTAAAATTAATATTTTTGATGTAACCCATGGTTTACTTGGTTGTAATTCCTTTTTGCGCAGTAGGTTTTCCCCGACATTTTTAACCAAGTCAGTATATGAATAAAATTCTCATCTCACATTTAGTATTTAGAGTAATAGTAGGCCATGACGTATAGTAAGGTATTATGTAGCACGCTTCAGCCCGGGGCAGTCCAGAGCAACCAGACTGCCTTGGAAGGTCGTGTACTTGATGGTGATGGTCTTCAGTCTCCTCTGTCTTTAGTATAGTGATCACGGCGGTCTCTCTATGTGTGGTGTGTGTAAGGCTGTTTGTTGTTTTAATGTTTGAACAAGGTAACTAACTATAGTTTACCGTTGCTATAAAAAGTTAATTGTTGGTCAAGACCGTGAAATTTGTTGGTGATGATCACAGACACGAAGGTTATGCCGGCTGATTGCCAGTTTACGGTTACTCCAAAGTCTACTAGAATACTTGAACAACACTGTTTTATTGTTGCTTCTGCACTGTCAGGTAGATTATTTTATACCTTAACGAGCTTTGTATGGTGGTTGCTTGATCATAATCAAAGTAATAAAGTCGGTGTGTATGTAATATTGTTGTAAAACCTTTAGCCATACAGGGTGGCGCATTGAAAACGAAACAGACCGATTTGCGTTCAGAGAAATATTTTTTTTAAGAAACGCTGAAACATGTCAATTTTAATATTGAGGGGGACATGTTTTGACATAAAACTCAACTTTGTCACATCAACCTCTTAAGGGTGGTGACAACAACCCTTATATTTTAAATAGGGAACATGGGTCGAGTGTTCCATCATTTGAAAGCTCTTTGTTTTTTGAATTCAGCACACTAATTTTTTGGAAGTTTTATTAACTCGTTTAAAAATTATTCACAGTTGGAGTTGCAAAAACGTATTTAATTCATTGTGATAAAAAATGCACTAATTAGTCCATTTTTCGTTTAAAAAAAACTAAAAACAAAACCAAACGTTCAAAAATATTTATTCAGTTAAGTAAGTGTTCAAATTGTTGACGACCAGCTTACATACAAAAGTACAAATTTTGTTCAAAACGAGCTCTGACATTCTGGAGCATTTGTGGAGTTACTAGATGGCATTCTTCAACAATGCGTCGTCGTAATTCTTCCAGAGACTCCGGTTCTGTTGCGTAAGTTCTACTCTTTAAATGGCCCCATAGAAAGAAGTCTAAAGGAATTAAATCCGGTGATTTAGGGGGCCACTCAATAGCACCTCTACGCCCAATCCATTGTCCTGGAAACTCTCTGTTCAAAATCTCACTAACACGTTGTGAAAAATGCGGAGGAGCTCCATCTTGTTGAAACACTAATTGATTTTCTTGATAGCGATCATCATTTTCAACAATGTCAATTAGTGGAGGGTAAACGATATCTTCTAGTAACTCCAAATACGTTTCGCCACTCAAATTGCGATCAAGAAAAATTGGTCCGATTAAACGGTCTCCAAAAGTGCCAGTCCAGACATTCAATTTCTGTGGAGTTTGAGTGTGGACTTCGTGAAAATTTATTGGATTCTTATCTGCCCAATAACGACAATTATGGCAATTGACTGTAGAGTTTGATAAAAACGTACTCGTCAGAAAAACACATATTGAACAGAAAGTTCCCGTTATTAGCTATTCGTGCAGTCATTACTTCACAAAACTCCAGCCGCCAATCAAAATCATCTTCATTCAGTTGTTGTACAAGATGAATTTTATACGGGTGAAATTTATGATGCTTCAATATTCGCTGATTAATTCTTCTTTTGATGTTCGAAACAGTGGCCAATTTTCTCGTGCTCAAAGTTGGGTCTGCAACAATTTGTCCTAAAACTTCAATCTCAGTAGTCTCATTTCTAACCGGAAATTCACGTTCAGAGTCCGGTTTTTTGTTGGCTACTAAACCACTTTGTCGAAACTTTGCAACTAACTCCAAAATGTATTTTCTGTTAACATGTCTGTTCGGATGTCGTTCATTAAACAAATTTGCGGTACGGTTGGCACAGTCATCGTTTTTGAAAAAGAGAGTAATGATTTCAACTCTTTCTTCTACAGAATACATCATTGTGAAATTAATTTTCGGTAGTACTATCAAGTATCAAACCGACAGATAAACTGAAATAATAAACCGCATTTCTCTCATTCCGATAACAAATGTTCTGATAGTCAATTTTTTGTTTACAAACCAACAAAACGTTGACTATCAGCACATTTCTTATCGGAATGAGTGAAATGCGTTTTTGCATCTTCAACTGTGAATAATTTTTAAACGAGTTAATAAAACTTCCAAAAAAATTATTGTGTTGAATTCAGAAAAGAAAGAGCTTTCAAATGATGTAACACTCGACCCATGTTCGCTATTTAAAATATAAGGGTGGTTATCACCACCGTTAAGGGGTTCATGTGACAAAGTTGAGTTTTATGTCAAAACATGTCCCCCTCAATATTAAAATTGACGTGTTTCAGCGTTTCTTAAAAAAAAATTCTCTACACACAAATCGGTCTGTTTTGTTTTCAAATGCGCCAGACTATATGTAGGCAATATTAATTAGCCCATATGTTACTTATAGACACTAAGTATACACTGCCCTTATATGTTGAGTCAATATTTTACTACCGGTTCTTAAAGATAAATTATATAAATTTAAGCTGAGTTTCTTATATCCGAAAGTTCAGACGCAGCAAGTGCGTTATGGTAGCGATTATTATAAAATTCTTTCAATAATTGTAGGCACTCATTTTCTCATTAAACTAGAATATTCAATGTTTATAGGTAATACATAGACTTATATAGAAGTAATAGTCATCACTTGTTAGTTCCAAAAACTAAGAATCTCATTTCGGGGCATTCGATCTTTCATGCATGCCGGATTTGAGAATTACATCGGCCTTTTTAGTGAATTTTCATTAAGAAAATTCACTAATAGACAGGTATCGATGGTAAGACTTTCGGAAAATTTCTTCAAATGAGCGCAAATTAGGGCCTCTGGTACCCATTTCCATGGTAAGTTAAAATTTATATATATATATATATATATATATATATATATATATATATATATATATATATATATATATATATATATATATATATATATATATAATCTACCAATAACTCAAAAAATGGTTCACTGATTTGGACCAAATTTGGGAATGTAACGTAAGTTTTAAATATAATCTGTAATAGAAACTGTACCATCTGATATTTTATATGATACTTAACGACACTACGAACGCAGGGAACTCAAGTGTGTTAAGCGTCTATCAACCACCTAATCTTTGTGCGTTGATAACATAAAGAAACTGAAACGTTAATGCATCTGTAACTAGATGTGTTTCACCCATTTACTAGTTGAAAGAAAGTCAGTTAGGAAGGGCTTGTTTGCAGTGCACTTTATAATAAAGAATAATTATAGTTAATACAGTGCATATTAGTTTGTGTGATAACTGAATTTTGCAGTTCAGGTGAGTACCTACTCGCTAAGTGTCTTGGTTCATTATAGCCAATAATATAATTCAGATATCAGTAATTATTATGAGAATATACCTGGGTTGGTTATTATACAGCGCGATTAAATATTTACTGACAATTGCTAGATATTTAGAAATTATATTAAAAGCCACGTGTGCTGTAGTTATGGTTACTAATTAGACTGTCTCACGCAGTTATAGTGATCGGGTCACGGATCTGCTTAGTCTGGCCGGCAGGGCTCAAGTGGAGGACCCCCGGCGGGGCACATAAATGTAAGACCTGGATTGGTCTGTAAGGTGCCATAACCTCTGGGTATGTAAAGTTGCCGGTACGTTCGCATAGCGTATCTGGTCTGCTGTACCCAGGCCGCGCTACCTTAGGCCTAAGGTAATGGCGGGGGCAAAGCAGGGCCCTTTTGTATTAATACTGACATAATATGCTTTATTAATGAGTTGCTGCAATTATAGACATATAAAGACAATTGTTTTAGTACCATATTTAAGGGGTATTTAGGATACTGAACATGTCTTGACTTAAATGGGGGATTTAGGTTAGACAAGGTTGAGCTGGACACTTACAGTGGTTTATCTTTTATTGCACAGGTTTAGAAACTACAAGCTCGTCCTTCTCTGCTGTCAACTAAAGCGGTGAGTGTCGATTAATATGTGTTTGTTTACTTAAAAAATAAATAATATCCTGACGGCGCTCTATCTGTGACTTGTCGTGTGTTACAGGAATTACTCTGATTTCGCTAATGGCTTGGATGAGTTCGTTCATCATATCTTAACGGCCAATTTTTCTTAATAAAAAATTAAAACATCTTTTCTAAAACGCAATATCTCTCAAATTGTCTAAGTGATCTACAATTTAAAAGAACATAGGCAGACGTGGTTGTGTACCAATTTTTATGTCGTTTGATCAAAGGAAAATAAAGTTATTTGAAATTAATAATAAAATAATAATCGACATTACTTCAGATTCTGTAATGCAGTATATACAATGTTGAACAAATACAGATGACGTTATCTGTACTGCTATGCTATTTAAATAAATCGTAGGTAAAAATATAAGCAATGGAAGTTGTTGCAAGATGTCAGCCTGGAGAGCATTGTGAGAGAAACGACAGGAACGCCATCTCGGTGCAGGGCCAGGTAGTATGTTGTCACGATAACTCTAGTTTACACGAAATTTTATAAATAGAGCTGTGTGCAATATACAATCAACTAACTATTGTGTAAATTGTCAGCCTTGGACCATTTCTTTCCTAATACCGGGACAAAGTTTGCGTCTAAATGCGCTCAATTTTAGCATGCGAATGTATACTATAAATAAAAAAAATTCTGGACGCAGCAGGTGCGTTATACTAGTGAATTTTCATAAGAATTGTACACTATTAGTAAGGTATATTATTAAAACTAATTCTTTAAATTTGAATGGACCTTGGGTGGGTACTAAATTAAAGAAAATTAACATAATGACCTTCGCGGATAACTACAAATTTGTTTTAAAAAACCTTTTTTGTTGTTTATTGTTTCCAAAAACTGGATGGGTTGACTAAAACAAAACCATCCTAGCAATTAATAAGGAAAAATACCTGCCATATTTATAATCATCAATGACAGGTACATTCCCTTTCTAAATAATTAATTGTTTTCTGAAATTTCTTTAATGAAACTTGTAACACAATTTTTTAAAGACACTTGCAGTACTTACATATTATATCTAAGACCAAATTTTAATTTTTTAGCTCCATATAAAACAAACAATTTTGCAAATAATCGCTATCTGGGACTCTAAAACCGATCTCCAAGGTCCATTTAAATTTAAATAATTAGTTTTAATAATATATCTTACTAATAATGTACAATTCTTATGCAAATTCACTACTATAACGCAATTGTTGGGTCCCGAAATTTTTAAATAATCTAACGATGTAAGACTGGATGTATTCTCACCACAATTAGAACCGTAGACCGGTTTCGCTGTAATTAGAGCTCGTCAGTACGGTATACTAATTGCATACCCATAAAGTAAAACGGCTATGGTAGCCAGCCTTACAGCACATCCTACATCTCACTATGTAATCTAACGTGGATGGCCCTTCCTCCAAACTGTATCCAATTAATGCAGGAGTCCCTCAAGGTTCAGCTTTAGCCCCTACTTTGTTTCTACTCCACATCAATGACCTCCTCTCTAGCACATTCAACCTAGTTCACAGTTACGCGGACGACAGCACCCTCCACTCATATATACAATATTCTAAGCCTGTCTCTTTAGCCCAACTAGATGATGATCGCAGACTCCTGGAGAGTTCTGTCTCTGTGGATCTCCAAAAATATTAGACTGGGGAAGTAGAAATCTTGTACAATTCAACTCCACCAAATCTCAGTCTTGCTTTCTATCTCATAAGAGATACACCAGCCCTAGATCCATCACAATGAACAACCAAGTCCTTTTCACTTGTTGGCATTTCTGTGGATCGAAATCTCAATTGGCACAAACATGTCACATCAATTGCAGAAGCGGCTGCTAAGAAATTAGGTTTGCTCTTCCGGGCTCGCAAATACTTTTCACCAGCTAATCTCTATACCTTATATACTTCACAAATAACGCCAAACCTCGAATACTGCTCCCACATCTGGCGTACCGCTACCGCTTCTACAATCGCTATCTTGGACTCCATTCAGAAGAGAGATATACGTCTCATCAGTGACCCTACCCTCACCCAAAGGCTGCCATCCCTTGCCCATCGACGTGCCGCTGGTGACCTCTATATCTCTCGCTTTAATAGATATCTGCACGGGCACTGCTCAGATGAGCTTTCTTCCATAGTTCCTCCACCTGCTGCCTCCAACAGATCTACCAGGGGAACAGAGCGAATGCACCCTTTTATTGTACAGGTCACCAGACATAGAACATCTTGTTATTTCTGCTCTTTTGTCCCGAGGACTTCCAAGTTGTGGAATTCCTTGCCGGCACATGTTTTTCCTTCTCCTCCGAACCTCCAAACGTTCAAGTCCAGAATTAATAAGTTGCCTCTTTCCTCCTTGTCGACGTCGACACCCACGGTACGATAGTATTTTGGCTGTAAGCCCTCGTGGTGTGTTGTTGAAATATTATATATATATATATATATATATATATATATATATATATATATATATATATATATATATATATATATATATATATATATAACTGACCATGGAAATGGGTTGTTTAAAGGGGCCCTAATTCCCGCTCATTTCAAAAAATGTTCCGAAAGTCTCACCATCGATACCTCTCCTATTGGGCGTTTACGAAAAGTAACCGGGTAGATATCTACCGTTTACCGAATGGTACACAGCTAACTTTATGGTAAATGGATTCGGTGCAGTAATTTTCGAACGCTTTTAAATGCGCGGTAACTAATAAATGACAAACACCAAACTGTCAAAGGTTCGTCTTTGTTGTTTGATTTTATTTTGACCTTGAATTTTGAAGCAGTAATATTAATATATCAGTATGGATATTGAAAAAATTGCTTCAGTTAATGTTGTATCTGAAATATTGGACAGCGATAGCATGATGAAATAATATAAAAATATATTTAGGCGGGCTTCTCTTCAACACTTAGCAATACTAGACACTTTACACTAACTACTATTAACATCCACTAAATGCCAATACAACACCTTCACCTTCCTTCAAGTAACGATTGAGAAATGAACGAATGAAAATCAAAAACCTTAGGGTATTGGTATTATTATTTATTTACATCCAGGTTCTAGGTTAGACTTTAGACAATTTGTATAGAGAATTAGGTTTGTTCTCTATATAACTGAAGTTACCGACTGTTTGGTTCGGTACATAAATCCTGCACCGGGTAGATACCGTATAATATTCGAACGATGGACAGAGTAACCAGTTACATTTTCGAACGCTTGCGGTGTAACCGATATCTACCCGGTTACTTTTCGTAAACGCCTATTAGTAATTTCACTAATAAAAGTTTTGAGCTTAAAGAGACTGGACTTTCAACGTGTAACATTTAGGACACCTGGGGTGTTGATCGGTTCAGGCTATTTCCTGTGTACATCGGACTCCAGACGTGACTTGCCATTCTAATTTTCTGTAATTGTAACTCGAATTTACACAACTAATGAATTAATGTTGGAAGAGGTTCACCATTAACTTTTCACCATGTTCTCTTACGTTAAATATATTAGATTGTATCCATTCTACTTTCATCGTTGATTGTTTACATAATTGATTTGACTGATGAACTAGTTCCTTCAATTACTGTTACAAAAAAAATATTACATAATAGTTTAGCAAAGCAGAAGTGGTAGCTTTATTTTAATTGATTTTGGTATGTACCTTCCTTTTGTAAGTGGCTTGGGTAAGTTCGTTAGCCAGGAAAATCGGATCAGGTTTTGCGGGAAAAATTGTAGCTTTCTTTTGTAAAAATTTTTTATCTCAAAAAATAAAACAGCTAGTAACCAAATTTGCTAGATTTCTATGATACAAGAAAAAAAGTTATAAACAAATATTTGGTGCCAAGTCATTTCTATGAAAATTCACTACCATAACGCACTTGCGGTGTCTAAACTTTTTATTAGATATTTATTAGTGAATTTTCTTAAAAAAATTCACTAAAGAGGAATTTTGAATTTTGAAAAAATTTCTTCAAATGAGACCCCCTAGAACACATATGCGGGGTCAGTTTCGATTTATATATATATATATATATATATATATATATATATATATATATATATATATATATATATATATATATATATATATATATATATATATACATATATATATATATATATATATATATATATATATATATATATGTATATGTATGTATCTATGTATGTATCATACCGATAACTCAAAAAATAATGGGCCGATTTTGACTAAATTTGGTGAATACCTTCCTTTTGCAAGTGTATTGGATAAGTTCGTTATCCACGAAAATCGGCCAAAGTTTTTCCAGAAAATTTTGTGTTTTCTTTCGAAAAAAATTATATCTCCGGAAATAACGAAGTAAGGGCAACCACGGCACACGGGTTTATATCGCTATAGGTACATCACCTACCAAAATTTAGCTCTGTGTGTCAAAAGACAAAAAAGTTACAGGCATTTAAAAAAAGGGGGTTTTCCTCAAAACGTCAAAGTCGCGATTTAAAACGTCAAAATTGGTAACATTTAGGCAAAGAACTTGAATCTAATACGGGCTATGGAAAGAAAATGTTTCAAGAAGAATGTTTTACAAACCCTGAACTCTTAGTTTCAACCGTCATTATCCTTCATTTTACTAAAATGTTTCCAGAAAATTCATTTCAAATAGACCCCTCCTCTTATGCTTGGCAGTGGTCTTAACTATAGAGTTTATTGTTTAATGGTATATAATTTTTGTTGAATTTTCGTAAAAAATCAATAAAGTTCAATATATCCGTTATTATACAAGATATGAAAAAATTGTGTACATTAATCATAGGGTATCTTGAGCTACATCTTAAAAATTATTTCTACAATCACAGGCTGGCCCATAAGTCGTTGGTGATACAGTTATTTTTTTAAGTCGAACATGCCTTATGTTATTGCATTTTCCATCGAAATATAATGCATGGTTGTAAGAAAAAAAAATCTGGACGCAGCAAGTGCGTTATAGTAGCGAATTTTTATTAAATGCTTTATATTTGAAAAGCTCAATTTACTATTAACCTATAAGGTTGACCAAGAAACGGTTTTTTTTTTTCGGGAACACTTTAAGTTTATTTTCGGAAATTTTTGTACGTTTTCAAACAATAAAGTTATATTGACGAAACATGGCACATTGTTTTTACTATATAGGTTATACTGATAACCAAATTTGATGCCTGCTTTTTAAAAAAAAACATTTGCCCAGTTTCACAAAGCTTGATATTTAACGGCCGATTAGTTAATCAAGGCTTATTACAACCAATCACAGCTTCAAAATTGGAAAGTCGCCATTCTCCTTAGCGAAGTTTTTCTACGAAAGTTCGCCAATAAACAACCAACTTCCTTATTCAAACGTTGACCCATCCTGTATATCTGTATACAGGTGTTCCTAGAATATCGTGTACAAACGGAAGGTGGTAATACTTTGGCTTATTTCATGACTAAAAGTTCATATAAACTTAGGCCCGTGAACGCTTCGTTATTGATCTACAGGGTGTTGAAATTTCAAGAGTTTTTTAGTTTTTTCTTTATAGCTCCTGCAGTTTTTAAGATATGTAGCTCAAATTTGTAACGTATGTTATGCTGTAGGGCTTATATCATAGGACATGTCAAATGAATGCGAGAATGTACAGGGGGTTATTTTCTCATGGGTCGTGCCCCCTTTTCTCCCACGATCTTTTTTGGGGTGCGCCTCGCGTAGATTCTAAAATACAGAATAAATGTTCCGTTTCGTTTGCAAACTTTTTGGTCTCCTGTAATTTCTTCGTAACTGCCATCGTTATCAAGAAAAAACTAAAAACAATTTTCTTGTCTTCAACCTCAACAGCCGCCATGGAGGTGATGCTGGATCTGCCCCCCCCCCCCCCACATACACACTTAGTTATTATAGGGGAGGCCAGGTTAGGACTATACAGACTAGCCTGCAATGGTAGACTGAAAATCAACCCGGGCTTCAGGGGCCACTGCAAAATTCAGATCGTAAAAGAGCCCATGCTTGAAATAAGGTCAGACTTCACGAGCCCGCGAATCTGTAGGGAAAACTTTACAGTGGAAATCCCCGACCGCGAGGCATGGCGGAAGGAGACGCCGGGCATACCACGGGACGCGCTCGTCTGGTTCACGGACGGATCCGGCGGGGAGCGTGGGACGGGGGCAGGTGTTTATTCGGAAGGACCGAGGGTAAGTCATAGTATTTCCCTCTGAGCCCATGTAACGGTCTTTCAGGCGAAATGTACGCCATCCTGCACTGTGTGCGGGAGAACAAGAGGAGGGGCTACACCAACAAACGGATCCTCATAACCACAGACAGCCAGGCAGCCCTTAAGGCCCTAAGTAGCCCACGGGTAAATTCCTGGCTGGTGGGTGAGTGCCGAGACGAGACGAGCGACCTGGCTGGGCAGAATGAGGTTACCCTCATCTGGGTGCCGCGTCACTCGGGGGGTCAAAGGCAATGAAGAAGCTGACAGTCTCGCGAAGAGAGGGTCAGCAGAACCATTTATGGGACCAGAACCGGCTCTGGGCGTGACAAAGAGCACTGTCAGGGGAGCCATTAGGTCCTGGGTCAGAAACCTTCACAAGGTGTACTGGGCAGACTGTCCAGGGTTCAGACATGGGAAGTCAAGAATTGAGGAACCCAGTTCAAAGAGAGCTGTGGAGCTGCTAAATCTTAGCAGAGGACAGCTCAGAAACATAACAGGTCTCTTGACGGGACACATGGCCGTCAAGACACAACTGCATAAAATGGAGCGGTACGAGGGGCACCTGGCATGCAGACTCTGCGGCGAGGGGGAGGAATCAGCCCAGCACATATTGTGCGAGTGTCAAGCTCTGGACCGCAAGAGACAACTGATCTACGGTCAGTCTAGACCGGAGACAGAGCAACATAAAACTTCACCCTACCAATCGCTGTGCAGACTAGTTCAAGGCACAATGATTTTGGAATGGGTGGAGTAAGACTAAGGAAATGCACAATAATCCAAAGGCTGCAGTGCTATCGGGGCGGCAAGGCCGCGGACGAGCCCTGAGGAGAAAAAAACTAACAATTTTGTAAATTGTCAGCCCTGGCCCATTTCTTTCATAATACAGAGACAATGCATGTAGGGCTAGATGTATTCTCTCCATAATTAGAACCGCAGACCGGTTTCGTTCTAATTAGAGCTCATCAGTACTCATCATTGTACTGATCATCTCTAATTAGAACGAAACCGGTCTGCGGTTCTAATTATGGTGAGAATACATCTAGACTTATATTCAGTCGTTGATAGAAGAGCCACGAAATCCGATCTTATCATAAACTAAAGAGTGTCTTATGTATTGATGGATTGATTTTGAAGGGAATTTGTTGTAAAAGGACCGCATTGCTGTTTAAATATAAAAGTTGTTTCGCACAGTAGCTACTAACTCATTCACATTGGTGAAGAGTGTAGTTAATTGAAACAAAAAAATATCATGGTTGATTATTTTATTTTACCGACGAACACAAAATAATAAAATTACTTCTTGTGGGAGCTGATACAGCTTTTTGTGGCGTTTATTGAGGTTGCGTGACTCGGGAAAATAAGATTAGATCGTTGACGTTCTTGATGTGAGATTTACAGTTTGTCATTGGCAAAAAAAAAAGGAATAACTCATCCTCCATAAAATTATTTATGTTTCTTCTTTTATAGTCTGATTTATTAGTAAACTTTTTGTCACTGATTTATTTTATTAACGTATTATATAAATAATACACCACGAATAAGCAGCGTAGTTCCTTGCGTTATATTTGTGTTTGCAACAAATATTATTATACTGCGATCTTAGTAGCTTAGTGGGTGGAATGTCCGCTCGCTTTGTAAAGGTTCCGGGTTTGCATCTTTTCGCAGAAGGAGTGATTAATAATAATTTAAGTCAGTACCTACAACTTACATACTGACATACTGAAAACTAACAACTGCTTCATTCTGTCCAAGAAAGGTGAATGACTGTACCTTCCGCCTTTCGAAAATAGGCGAAACCATCTATCCCGTGTTATATGCGATGTTGGGCACATAAAGTATAGCAGCTTTTTCTTGGCGATTTTTGCCTTCAGATGGTCTAAATTGTTTGGCCTGTTCTTTGTAACCTTTGCATTATAGATACTTCCGTAATTCCCAGGTATTGTAAAATATGTCTTGTTGAATGACAGACATCAAGTTTGGTAGATAGTATAACCCTCATGGTAGAAACCATGTACCATATTTCACAAAACGCGTTATTATTTGAAAAACGACTAAAATCTTCTGAAAATAAACTTAATTTTCGAAAGAACTGGTGCATCTATTACTAGCATATAAACCGCAGAATTGGTTGCCATCCGAGAAGCATTACGACAGATCAAGCAGTCAAGTTACAATAAATGTCTTGTATTAACAGATTCCTTATCAGCCTTATGCTCCCAATTAAATCTATATTTAAAAACAACTTAGTCCTTAACATAATCTCGTTGCACTACGAAATCTGGACGCAGAATAAAGCTCGATAAAAGCAAGCCTTTCGCAAGGGACAAGTCAGTTATACGCCAGATCTCATCTTCGCTCCTTGTAACCCTCAATTCCAAATCTTCCACTTAAACATCGCTCGTGTGTTTAAGCCAGTTCAATTCTACAGTGCCGTTCTATAACGAATCTCATCTTCATCGCTTTTTGGGACTTCTAAGATCCCGATCTTCTACCTAAACATCGCTAGTGTGATTACGCCACTTCAGTTCAAGCTCCAATCTTCCTACAGAAATTCCGTTCGTACAGTTCGACATTCGATCTCCTCTTCTTAAATTCTTGGGACTCCGAGTTCCCAATTTTCTACTTAAACACCACTCTCGTGTTTAAGCGAGTTCAGTGCTACAGTTCTACGCCAGATCTCATCTTCTACGCCACTTCATCGCTTCTTGGAACCCTGAGTTACAAATCTTCCACTTAAACATCGCTCGTGTGTTTAAGCCAGTTCAATTCTACAGTGCCGTTCTATAACGAATCTCATCTTCATCGCTTTTTGGGACTTCTAAGATTTTGATCTTCTACCTAAACATCGCTAGTGTGATTGCGCCACTTCAGTTCAAGCTCCAATCTTCCTACAGAAATTCCGTTCATACAGTATTACAGTGAAAGGTCAGTGTTTTCTTCGAAATTAGAAAGTATACGCGCAGTTAAATGCAATAGATTGTGAAATCTCCTGAATAACCCATTAAATCAAGTGTAAAACCGCAAATTGTACATAAATGTTAAGTTCAAAGTGTATATAGTAACAATACAACATATATAAATATAAAAAAGTGTATTATTGAAATCTTCTGGAATCCAGTGCACCTAGAGTTATAAATACAGTCCACATCTTCAGCATATTCTTCTTCCAACGCTAATTAGCAAAGCCAACTAGTTAGCGAGGGTGGGATCAATCCACCTACAAAACATGGGGGAAAGAAAACAAGCTCTTTCTCCCCCAGAAGGTATTCACCAAATTTAGTCAAAATCGGCCCATTATTTTTTGAGTTATCGGTGTAATATGTATATATATATATATATATATATATATATATGTATATATATATATATATATATATATATATATATATATATATATATATATATATATAAATCGAGACTGACCCCGGATATGTGTTCTAGGGGGCCTAGTTAGCGCTCATTTGAAGAAATGTTTTCAAACATTCAAAAGTCGAGATCTCATTAGTGATTTTTTTTTAAGAAACTTCACTAAAACCTGCTTTTAAAACAATTTTTAACGCCGAACTTATTTATTTCGACATAATTTTTCTGCACATTTTTCTGTATTATGTAACGAATACGAGTAGTAACGCTTCTTTTGTAACATCACATTAACGTCCATGTGAAGCCTTTGGGTATGAGAATCTCTTCATTTACGTATTCTTAAACAATAATGGTACTACGTCGTCTAACATTTCATATGAGATGCTTGTATTCAAGTATCTATCTCTAGACAAGTGATGCACTCACTGCATACTGATTCTATTTTCACAGTGTAATTGTAGAGGTGGTGATATAATTAAATTGTAGCGGCTTTAATTAACTCTGGATGTAAATAATATTGTTAAATGTCGAGTCATGAGAATGCGAGTTGCAAGGACTGTTTGACATTCAGCATAAAGTTCAGCATGATTTGATGATAAATGAAGAGAAAGTGTTGATTGCAGGTATCATTGCAAAGTACACGGTGAGATAATACCATATTACATGACCAGAAACATAAACGAATTGTTGCAAGTTGTTTATTATTGTTTTTGTTGCTCCCGGGCATATAAAGAGTAGGGGGAGAGTGGGTAGGAATGGGTCAGTTTTTAGTTTTGGCTCTGTTAGCGAATTTTTCGTAAAACGTTAACAACAAAAATTGGGTGCCCATGGTGATCAGAGGAAAGCACACACAAAATATTTTGTGTGATTAACAAAACCAATTGAATATCACATTCAACGGTTAAGTAGCATAAAAAATATTTTAAAAATTTGATAATTTTTCTTCTTCAAACGTCAAACTCGCGCTTTGAAACGTCTAAATTTGCAATTTTCAGACCACGAATTTGGAACAAATACGGATTATGTAGACGATATGTCGCAAGAAGTGTTGTTTAACAAAGCCTTAAGATTCAGCTTCAACCATCATTGTCCTTCATTTTACTAAAATATTTTCAGAAAATCCATTTAAAACAGACCCTCTTTCTGATGCTTCGGCAGTAGTTTCAGCTATAGAGTTTATGGTTTAATAGTCTATATTTTAGCAAATTTTCGTAGAAAAAAATTGTTATTGAGAAAACCGCGACTTATGAATTTCAAAAAGATTTCTTCAAATGAGCGTGAACTAGAACCCCAAAATATCCGTTATTGTACAAGATATGACAAAAAAAAGTATATACGTTAATTATAGGGTATCTTGAGCTGCATCTTATAAACTTATTTTGACAATCACAGAGTGGCCCATAAGTCGTTGGTGATACACACTTTCTTTTTTTAATAGAACACCCCCTTATTTTATTGCATTGCTGTGTTTTCCAGCGAATTATAATGCATGTTTGTAAGGAAAAAAATGATATCGTTAGCGTTTTTGAGTTATTTCAATTGTTTTGCATTTTTTCACGTTTTTGGCACATATTTTAAACACATATCACAAATTGTGAAACGGCGTTTTTATCAATAGATAGCGGAGCCCCATGGAAATCATGCATTCAGAGAGCTGTTTGTTTGTTTTACTCGTCGAAAAAATCGAGCTGCCGTATACAGGCATGCTCAATTAGTGGCTGAATTTTAAAAGTTTTCGCAGAAATGTTTTGTGTTTCTGTGGAACTTATTTTTGTAAGATTTTTGTGATATGTTGGTAATTAATAATAAATGTTTAGTAAGTTATTGTAAAAAAAAGTTGTCGAATTTTTGTCAAAAATATAATTTAGTGTAACATTACTGAAGGTAATTCTGTAAAAGAATTTTTGCAAATTTTCATATTTTTTTTTTTCAATTTTGGTCCTAAAGCTATTTGTGAATAATTATATCCTGGCAGGTGTGTAAACAGCTTAAAGAGGTTCGTAACAAAGTAAGGGCAACCAAATTTGGTTCGTGGGTTTATATCGTTATAGGTAAGTTACCTACCAGAATTTAGCTCTGTAGGTCCAAAAAAATAAAGTTATAGGCATTTAAAGAAAAATATATTGGGGTTTTCCTCAAAACCTCAACGTTGCTATTTAAAACGTCAAAATTGGCAATATTTAGGCAAAAAACTTGAATCTAATACGGGCCATGGAAAGAAAATGTTTTAAGAAGAATGTTTTACAAACCATGAAGTCTTAGCTTCAACCGTCATTGTACTTCATTTTACTAAAATATGTCTAGAAAATTCATTTCAAATAGACCCTTTCTCTGATGCTTGGCAGTAGCCTTAGCTATAGAGTTTATCGTTTAATGATATATAATTTTTGTTGAATTTTCGTAAAAAATAAATAAAGCTCAACATATCCGTTATTATACAAGATATGAAAAAAAATGTATATAATTATAAGGTGTCTTGAGCTACATCTTACAAAATTATTTCTACAATCACAGGATGGCCCATAACCACATCAAAAACAAAGTCCTCTTAAGCCCCAACGGCAGCAAACCCTTCTGGACTCTTGCTAAATCTATTGGGAATAATTTCTGCAAGAGCACGTTCCCACCTCTTATCTCAGGGGATGACATTGTTTCTACCGCCCTGGGCAAGGCTGAACTTTTTGCCTCGTTGTTCGCCGGCAATTCTACTCTCAACCCACCTCTAAATGTTCAACCACCAACAGTCCCCAATGTCGCGCATAAAATGACAGATATCATTTTCAAAACTAAAAAGGTACGAAAGATGCTCTCTTCTCTTAATACCAGAAAAGGCTCTGGCCTTGACGAGATCTCAGCAATTGTTCTCAAAAAATGCGCACCAGAACTTGCTCCTGTCCTGACTCGTCATATTCCCTAGTAACTGGAAAACTGCTCGAGTACAACGCGTCCCCAAGAAAGGATCCAAAGCGCTTCCTAGCAACTACAGGCCTATTTCTCCCCTTTCAGTCATCTCTAAAGTGATGGAAAAGTATATAAACACCGAATTACTAAAATTTCTTGAAAACACAGTCTAATCCACGACAGGCAGTATGTATTCCGTCAGCGCAGATCAACTGCCGACCTCCTTTCCTTTGTCACCCATTCTTGGAACAAGTCTATGGAACTACACGGTGAATCCCAGATTGTCGCTCTAGACATATCCAAAGCATTCGACCAGGTCTGGCACGCAGCGCTGCTTAATAAACTTCCGGCCTATGGCCTACCACCAAAACTCTGTACCGGGACAGCAAACTTCCTCTCCAACCGGAGCATTTCTGTTGTCGTGGATGGACATTCCTCTAAACTATATCCAATTAATGCAGGAGTTCCTCAAGGTTCAGCTTTAGCCCCTACTTTGTTTCTTCTCCACATCAATGACCTCCTGTCTAGCACTTCCAACTTAGTTCACAGTTACGCGGACGACAGCACCCTCCACTCAAATACATTCTAAGCCTGTCTCTTTTGCCCAATTAAATGAGGATCGCAGACTCATGGAGGGTTCTGTCTCCGTGGATCTCCAAAAAATATTAGACTGCGGAAGTAGAAATCTTGTACAATTCAACCCCACCAAATCTCAGTCTTGCTTTCTTTCTCATAAAAGATACACCAGCCCTAGAACCATCACAATGAACAAACAAGTTATTCAAAGTAATGAGTCCTTTTCACTTGTTGGCATTTCTGTGGATCGAAATCTCAATTGGAACCAACATGTCACATCAATTGCAAAAGCGGCTGCTAAGAAATTTGGTTTCCTCTTCCGGGCTCGCAGATACTTTTCACCAGCTAATCTCTATACCTTATATACTTCACAAATAAGGCCAAACTTCGAATTCTGCTCCCACATCTGGGGTGCTGCTGCCGCTTCTACACTCGCTATCCTGGACTCTATTCAGAAGAGAGCTATACGTCGCATTGGTGACCCTACCCTCACCCAAAGGCTGCCATCACTTGCCCACCGAGGTGCCGTTGGTGACCTCTCTCTCTTTTATAGATATCTGCACGGGCAGCGCTCAGAGGAGCTTTCTTCCATAGTTCCTCCACCTGCTGCCCCCAACAGATCTACCAGGGGAGCAGAGCGAATGCACCCTTTTACTGTCCAGATCACCAGACATAGGACATCTTGTTATGCCCGCTCTTTTGTGCCGAGGACTTCCAAGTTGTGGAATTCTTTGCCGGCGCATGTTTTTCCTTCTCCTCCGAACCCCCAAACCTTCAAGTCCAGAATTAACTCCCTTGTCGACACCCACGGTACGATAGTATTTAGGCTGTAAGCCCTTGTGGTGTGTTGTTGAAATAAAAAATAAGTCATTGGCAATACAAATTTTCTTGTTTTTTTAATCAAACACGCCTTATGTTATTGCATTTTTGCATTTTCCATCGAAATTTAATGCATGTTTGTAAGAAAAGAAATTCTGGACGCAGAAAGTGCATTATGGTAGCGAATTTTGATCAAATGCTTCATATTTGAATAGCTCAATTTGCTATTAACCTATAAGGTTGACCAAGAAACGAGTTTTTTCGGGAACACTTTGAGTTTACTTTCGGAAGTATTTGTACATTTTCAAACAATAAAGTTATTTTGGTGAAACATGGCACATTGTTTGTACTATGTAGGTTATACAGGTAACCAAATTTGATGCCTGCCTTCTTAAAAACAAAACACATATTTGCTATTCAAAACATTTTAATGAAAATTCACTGCCATAACGCACTTGCTGCGTCCCGAACTTATATAATTTCTTACCTCTGTCACGTTATTATATTAATTTTACCCGTAATACACACAATATGCCAAACTAGTAAAAGAAACCTTTGGATCGCCCGCAGGTTAAAATTCCTGCATTTCTCACGGAGAATAAAAGAAAAGCAAATAATGCACGAACTGCATCTGCAAGTTGCATATTATTTCTGGACGCGGCGTGTAACATAGCTGAGAGGCCATTCCTTCCGTCTTGTGTTTGAGGCCGTTCCTAAATTAAATCGATCTAACTGCTGTTGTCACAGCTGACTGCATCTCATCTAAATATAATTTTCATTGCTGAATTTAGAGACACGGAATCCATATCTGATGTCGCAAAACCAGAAACTATATATCTATCTGCGGTGGTATAGATATCATCAATTTTACGCAATGTTTTCAAATGACGTCACTAGAAAACTGGAAATGAACTGTAACAATTTAGCCAAAAACATTAAAAACTCGGGACGTAGCAAGTGCGTTATGGTAGTGAATTTTCATAGAAATGATCTGGCACAAAATATTTTATTATAACTTTTTTTTCTTGTAACATGGAAATCTAAATTTTGGTGTATAGTTTACTTTTTATATTGTAAACCTACCTACCAAATTTGGTTATCATAGATGTTTTATTTTTTAAGAAAAATTTTTTTTCAAATGAAAACTCAAAATTTTTCCAGAAACCTCGTCTGATTTTTCTGATTAACGAACTTATCAAAGCCATTTACAAAAGGAAGGTACATGCCAAATTTTATCAAAATCGGCCCATTATTCTTTGAGATAAAAATTTTTTTCCAATGGAAACTCAAAATTTTCCCGGAAAACCTCGTCCGATTTTACTGACTAACAAACTTGTCAAAGCCATTTACAAAAGAAAGGTACATGCCAAATTTTATTAAAATCGGCTTATTACTTTTTGAGAAAAGAATTTTTTTCGAATGAAAACTCAAAATTTTTCCGGAAAACCTCATCAGATTTTCATGACTAACGAACTTGTCAAAGCCATTTACAAAAGGAAGGTACACGCCAAATCTTATTAAAATCGGCTTAGTACTTTTTAAGATAATAATTTTTTTCGAATGAAAACTCAAAATTTTCCCGGAAAACCTCACCCGATTTTCCTGACTAACGAACTTATCCAAGCCATTTACAAAAGAAAGGTACGTGCCAAATTTTATCAAAATCGACCTATTATTTTTTGAGTTATCGGTGTGATACATATATATATATATATATATATATATATATATATATATATATATATATATATATATATATATATATATATATATATATATATATATATATATAACATATAAAAATTGAAACTGACCCCGGATATGGGTTCTAGGGGTCCTAGATCGCGCTCATTTGCAAAAATTTTTTCAAAATTCAAAATTCGGGATTCACTAATAGAAAATTTTGAATAGTAGGTATTTTAAGTTTAAGTCGCCTCTTTGTAAAAGTGGTGTGATGATGCTACTAACGCAGTAGGTGCGTTATGAATCGAATTTTTATAAAAATGTCAAACATTATATAGATATGCATAGTAATTATCTAATTACAAACTGTATATATATTTGCTAAAATATTTTTCACCATGAAATATTTTAAGGCGATTTATATTTAATTAAACAGATATTTCATACTTATTATCTTATCCGGTTGCGATAAGCTGATTAAATTCCAAGCATCGCGGAGTTTTTGGCCGGCTGTGAAATTCAGTATTCATACAGTATAAGCTCTTGTGTTATTTTAGTGAGGACGCTGAGGATTCACAGCTCGCTAAAGTAATCAAGATGTGTTCGTCCCGATTTGGCCCTAGCGGAGATGCTGAGGATTCACAGTCCGCATAGGCCTCCGGGAACTGTCATCCCGTCTCTCGAGTCTGCACTTGTTCGTCTCCGCTGTCCCCTGCTTTGACTCATAAGTTATAGCTAGTATTCTGTTGATCTTTATCGCTGTGTGTTGCCCGCCTGCCGTATCCTCGATTGAGTGAAATACCGCTCGTATCATATATACCGGACAGAATCCGTACGCTCCCTCACGCATTAACCTTTACCGCTTTAGCGAGGGCTACGTTCCGATTGATGGTAGTACCCGCATATTTTATTTGTACATATTTTGTAAATATTGTTCTGTATATATATATATATATATATATATATATATATATATATATATATATATATATATATATATGTATATATATATATATATATATATATATATATATATATATATATATATATATATATACAGTGTGGAACAGCCAAATGGAATAAATTCGATAACGGATAAATGAGGACGTGTTGGGAAAAACGCTTGGACACGTCGATTTGTATTTTTAACTGCGCATCTTTTTCAAGAAAAAAAAATTATATAGGGTGCGTCATGTGACAGTGGCCAATACCAACTTTCTTATTTTAAATACAAGCCCCTGTAAATTATTAATTTTTAGGATTTTTCAGAAAATTCTAGACATAATTCATGTACAATGTCCTATACCTATCTTCAACTGTTTCGGAAATATTAAGTATTTTCAGATTTATTACAAAAATTAACATTAAAAATAGAAAATTATTTTATTTCACAAATTCTAATAAGAAATACTGATTATTTCTTAATAATTTAAAAAAACAAAAAAAAATTAATGTCAATGTAGTAAATGTTCAAAATGCTCGCCACGAACATCTTGGCAACATGCTAATCTGGTATAGAAATGTCTTCTAACATTACTCAACATCTCAGGCGTGACTGATCTAATCGCAAGCGTGATTCGTCTTTTTAAGTCATCTAAGTTGAGGGGCTTAGTTTTGTATACAATACTTTTGACATATCCCCACAAAAAGTAGTCTAATAGCGACAGATCAGGAGATCGTGCTGGCCATTCTATCGATCCGCGCCTCCCTATCCACCGATTTGGAAAAATTTGGTTCAGGTACTGCCGGACATTGATTTGGTAATGGGGCGGTGCTCCATCTTGCTGAAACCATATTTTATTGGCAGGAACTTGTGGGTTTGCTGGATCTGGATATAAGTTTGTCAAAGTTGGCACGACATTATTTTGGAGCAGTTCTAAATATTTATCCCCATTCAAGTTGCCATCAATGAAAAAGGGACCTACGATATGATTTCCAACAATTCCTGCCCAAACATTAACTTTTTCAGGATATTGCGTATGTTCCTCTCTCATCCAATGAGGATTCTCATTAGACCAATAGCGGCAATTTTGACGATTAACATGACCGTGAAGTGTAAATGTGCTCTCATCAGAAAACAAAACATCTTCTAATTGGCTCACATTGTTATCTAACATTGCCATCATTTGTTCACAAAAATACGTTCTCCTATCGAAATCGTCCTCCATGAGCTCCTGAGTTGGTATCATTTTATAGGGATGCATTTTACTTTCCTTTAATGTTCGAAAAATTGCTGTGTGGCTAACGTTGAATAGTTGGGCTGCTTGTCGACCAGAAGTATGTGGGTTTTCTTGAAACTCAAGCGTAATATCCAATTTCGTATCATCACTTACTGCATTGGCAGCTACTTTTTTTATCTGTCTCACATGACCAAGCTCGCGAAACTGCTTTTCTATTTTGCTAATTGTTCCTTGGGATACAGGCGGCAAATTTGGAAATTTTTCGTGAAATAAGCGAGACACTTCCATCTGTGTCCGTGTGTTATCTCCATAACCAATCATTTGTAGAATGGTTATTTTGTGCATTTCTGTTAAATGAACCATTTTTCTGATATTATTACGTACAGTTAACGAAATTCAAACGACAATAGCACTGACACTAATCACTACTGTCATGCAGGCAGACAACAAGTTGCTAAGGCTACGAGTTTTATACGAACAGAAAGAAAACTGTTTTTGTTTTTGTTTCATTTCATATCAGTAAAAAGAAACGCAGGAATGGTTTTTGTTTACTTTCTCATTATCAAGAGCTGAATGGGAAATAAGTATTGAATGCAATGTAGCGAATTTGTGAAATAAAATAATTTTCTATTTTTAATGTTAATTTTTGTAATAAATCTGAAAATACTTAATATTTCCGAAACAGTTGAAGATAGGTATAGAACATTGTACATGAATTATGTCTAGAATTTTCTGAAGAATCCAAAAAATTAATAATATACAGGGGCTTGTATTTAAAATAAGAAAGTTGGTATTGGCCACTGTCACATGACGCACCCTATATAATTTTTTTTTCTTGAAAAAGATGCGCAGTTAAAAATACAAATCGACGTGTCCAAGCGTTTTTCCCAACACGCCCTCATTTATCCGTTATCGAATTTATTCCATTTGGCTGTTCCACACTGTATATATATATATATATATATATATATATATATATATATATATATATATATATATATATATATATATATATATATATATATATATATATATATATATATATATATATATATATTTGTAATTAGTTTGAAATCTGAAATATAGGGTTGGGTAAATTAAAGACCTTGATTAATTCTTATCTAACCCCTTAACATACAAACTCTGCCACACCTTTCGTTAAAACCGAAGTGGTCGGATCACGCCGAGTCGGCGATTTCAGCCCGCTCACTCGGGGGTCCCTAATTTAACCTGTATTACCTAAAGGCTACCGAACCCTTCTCCACAGAGTTACCCAGGCACTTTGATCGTTATATCGGTCAGAGTTTGGTGAAGAGGTCGCAGACATCCTCAACGGGGAGTAAACCCTTTAAAATCTGGCGCCCGAGAACCTCCGATAGTAACCGTCGATCCGTGTCACCGAAAAACGGTCTGCAAGCCAAGACCTCGTCACAATATATATATATATATATATATATATATATATATATATATATATATATATATATATATATATATATATAGGGTGTTTCGCATAAGAACCGACACAGAGCAGGGGCATGTAGGGTAGATTCTCGTCGCCCGGCATATTTGGGATAATAATCACCACGTTAATGAGGAGAATCTAAAATTAATTAAAAGCGTCAGAAAACCAGGACAATTGAACGACTTCGCTAAATATAATAATAAAAAATGTATGAATCTCGCACCACCTCCCATCTCCAGTTATTTCATAGAGAGCTTTATAAAAAACATATAAATATCGACAAAAGCGGGCCCGAGAGATTAGTAAACAATACAGATATTTCCGACAAACGAAAATGCCAGCAAGGGATCACCAAGCTGTCAACTGGTGTAATAAAGGACAGTTCAATAACCTCTGCCGGATATAATACACAAAGGTTGCGTCTGCTACTTAAAAAGTCCACACTCTCGTTTTCGGTCTTTTACCAGAAAGTCTATATAAATACGTGTAGAAGTAGAAATAAATTAGGATACTTTCATCCTGTGATGACGCTAACTTGGTTAGGGAAACGATCGTCAGGTCTTTTAAAATGTATTGTGGTGATTTGGGTTCTCCAAGTGTGCTTGCTAGTGCTCATCACAGGTTCCAATCCTCACTTCGTGCTTGCGTCTTTAAATGTGAATATACGTTCAAAGGCGTGGGCACATAGTCATCCAGCCCTCGTTTGCCATCGGCTTGCAGACCGAACACGGCGAGGATGGCGTTAAACTCGATTGTAAAACGTTTCAAAATGAATTCGATGGACTTTTTATTAACTAATAAAAACATAACGTATGGGATCCGAACGGAAATTAAACGATTAGGAAGGCCAATACCCGACTTGGTTATTTAACAGACGTAGGAAAATCGAAAAGTTTTTCACGAAAATTTAATAGTAGTGTCTACGACAGATTTAAGTGGTTACGTGGGTACCCTAAAAGAAACCAACTGTTTTGTATTATTTCTGAACGTCATAACGTCTGGGTTTCACATGATTAAGGAAAAATTAAAAGGCTTTCACACCAGACAACTGTTTTATTCTTAACCCTACGCGTTTCGGCCCATTATTGAGCCATCCTCGGGGGTTTAGACTGTATCCTGTCTCTTGTTACAGAAAAGTCCTGTATGAAAAGTTGCCAAAGTTTGGTGTTTTATCCATTGTCTTCAGGATTCCAAACAAAAATTGCTTAAAACAAGAAGGCAGGAACATCTCAAGACTCAACTCACGCAGTTTTTGTTTGGAATCCTGAAGAGACAATGGATGAAAAACCAAACTTTGGCAACTTTTCATATAGCACTTTTCTGTAACAGAGTACCCTGTATATACATTTATTGCATTGCTGTAACTAATAACTTACAACCCCTGGAAAAGAATTTCGGTGGTTCAGAGGTAAGAACGTGTGCCTCTGAACCGAAGGGTACTGGGTTCGATCCCGGGATACTCCTTTCACTTTTTCAGGACAAACTGTAAAATTAACAACAACCGAGGTTCTGGCATTGTATTTGAGCAAGTTGAATGTCTGCACGTTCCGCCCTTCGGAGGGGGCGTAAAGCCTTCGGTCCCGTGTCCATGCGATGTTGGGCACGTTAAAGATCCCTACCCTCCTTACAGAAAGACAGGGGTTCGGCAAAATTTCCAGGATAGTGAGGTGAAACTGCTCCCTGGCGTCGGTGATTCGCCATAGTCGCGGAAATATGCCGACGTTAAAGAAATAAAACACACACAAAAACACACAACCCCTGGAGCAACAAGTACACTAATTACCAGCAAGACGTAACCATAATTAAGTACCTCAATGGTTTCACATGTTTTCGAATTCATATTATAAAAGAGGTTGATATTCATGGACACTTATGCTGGGGTCGACACAGAACTTGACGGCTGTCGAGTCCTGTTTTTGCGACCAAGTCCTTATTGGTATAACTCGTCGAGAGAGTTGCCATCTTATATGGATATTTCAACAATCAAATTATACTGTGCTCAATGCCGTTTTAGTCAAGAGAACGAATGAGTCATGTCTGAGACAAACAAGTACGATACGTAATAATGCGGGTATATTTTCAAATAGAGGAAATGGCCTTTGTGAGTTGTTTGTATCTAATAATGGTCATATAGAAATGCAAACAAGAGGCGTGGATGAATGCATTAGTATATAGGATGGCGCATTGAAAACGAAACTGACCGATTTGCGTCCAGATAATTTTTTTTAAGAAACGCTGAAACACGTCCATTTTAATATTGAGGGGGTAATGTTTTGACATAACACTTAACTTTGTTACATCAACCTCTTAAGGGTGGTAATAACAACATTTATATTTTAAATAGGGAACATGGGTCGAGTGTTACGTCATTTGAAAGCTCTTTCTTTTCTGAATTCAGCACACTAATTTTTTTGGAAGTTTATCAACTCGTTTAAAAATTATTCACAGTTGAAGATGCAAAAACGCATTTCATTCGTTCCGATAAGAAATGTGCTGATAGTCAATGTTTTGTTGGTTTGTAAACAAAAAAATGACTATCAGAAGATTTCTTATCGGAATGAGAGAAATGCGGTTTATTGTTTCAGTTTATCGGTCGGTTCGATACTTGATAGTACTACCGAAAATTAATTTCACAATGGTGTATTCTGTAGAAGAAAGAGTTGAAATAATTACGCTTTTTTCAAAAACGATGACTGTGCCAACCGTACCGCAAATTTGTTTAATGAACGACATCCGAACAGACATGTTGGAAATTTTGGAATTAATTGCAATGTTTCGACAAAGTGATTCAGTGGCCAACAAAAAACGGGATCCTGAACGTGAATTTCCGGTTAGAAATGAGACTACTGAGATTGAAGTTTTAGGACAAATTGCTGCAGACCCAACTTTGAACACGAGAAAATTGACCACTGTTTCAAACATCAAAAGAAGAACTATTCAGCGAATATTGAAGCATCATAAATTTCACCCGTATAAAATTCATCTTGTACAACAACTGAATTAAGATGATTTTGAACGGCGGCTGAGGTTTTGTGAAGTTATGACTGCAAGAATAGCTGATAACGGGAACTTTCTGTTCAATATCTGTTTTTCAGACGAGTGTATGTTTTTATTAAACTCTACAGTCAATCGTCATAATTGTCGTTATTGGGCAGATAATAATTCAAGAAATTTTCACGAAGTCCACACTCAAAGTCCACAGAAATTGAATGTCTGGACTGGCATTTTTGAAGACCGTTTAATCGGACCAATTTTTCTTGATGGCAATTTGAGCGGCGAAACGTATTTGGAGTTACTAGAAGATATCGTTTACCCTCTACTAATTGACATTATTAAAAAGGATGATCGCTATCAAGAAAATCAATTAGTGTCCCAACAATATGGAGCTCCTCCGCATTTTTCACAACGTGTTAGGGAGTTTTTCAACAGAGAGTTTCCAGAGCAATGGATTGGGCGTAGAGGTGCTATTGAGTGGCCCCCTAGATCACCGGATTTAACTTTTGTAGACTTCTTTCAATGGGGCATTTAAAGAGTAGAATTTTCGCAACTGAACCGGAGTCTCTGGAAGAATTACGATGACGCATTGTTGGAGAATATCGTCTAATAACTCCACAAATGCTCCAGAATGTCAGAGGTCGTTTTGAACAAAATTTGTACTTTTGTATGGAGCTAGTGGTCAACAATTTGAACACTTACTTAACTGAATAAACATTTTTTACCGTTTGGTTTTGTTTTTTAGTTTTTTTAACGAAAAATTGACTAATTAGTGCATTTCTTATCACAATGAATGAAATACGTTCTTGCAACTCCAACTGTGAATAATTTTTAAACGAGTTGATAAAACTTCCAAAAAAATTGGTGTGCTGAATTCAGAAAAGAAAGAGCTTTCAAATGATGTAACACTCGACCCATGTTCCCTATTTAAAATATAAGGGTTGTTATCACCACCCTTAAGGGGTTGATGTGACAAAGTTAAGTTTTATGTCAAAACATGTCCCCCTCAATATTAAGATTGACGTGTTTCAGCGTTTCTGAGAAACAAATTTTCTCTGGACGCAAATCGGTCTGTTTCGTTTTCAATGCGCCACCCTATATAACTGACTATAATAATAACAGTAATTCTTTTATCTGTTCTATAAATATAACATCCAGTAATGTGGGAGGCGTTGATAATTAAGTTATATGTTGGATTCTGAGCGCTAAACTTATTCCACAGACCTTAAGTTATTGCTAACGTAAAGGTTCATTCACACTCAATCTAATTTATAGATATATAGTAGACAGAATTAATTGTTACTTATAAAATACCTGCCGTTCTGCTATCATAGGCGAAACTAGCCATCTGGCTTGGAGGGGGCCTAGGTTGGGCCTGTCATTGCCATTTGGGATCTTTTAAAAAGGAAAATAAATGTTGATCATAAAAGACACCAACTTTGTTGATCAAAACGTTTAATATCGATGAAACAAAACATAACTACAAAGTAATAGTAATTTTTACTGTACCTACAAAGTAAGCAAATAAAGACAATGAATTAAAATGTATAGAATGAAAATCTATTAGACAAACGACAAAAATCAGATTTCAAAGCATTCCACTTGTGGTTGCTTTTAAAACGTTTTCATCTGACTACTGATTTTTCCTTAATTTTTATCTCTAATGCCTGCTGCATAACCATAACCATTGACGGCTAGACGGTACGTATTGCACTGACCGCCGAACGTCGGTCGTTTTTGGTTTGTGATTTGTGAAGAAAAGAGATTGATACCTGCGATAAAAGAGGGCGCAGCGCACACGTGGTTTGCGAACTTACAGAGCGATTTCATAATACTGGTATCTCGGAAGTTGATATAAGTCAGCTATTTCCTAGGGGCGGGCCTAGCGAGTGGGGGGGGGGGGCATTAGAGCGGTGGACAACGGTGGGTTGGGTTGTTGTAGCTCGATTACGGGGCCTGAATCTGCCTACTCCCCAAATCTCTCCGGAGATCGTCTCTAACGTCTCAGTGTGTTCAACCCTAGGCCTAAGAGAGATCTTGGAGTTCATGTCCTTACATATTTCCTTTACCTCTTGAAAATGGCTCCAAAACAGGAGCCGGAACGTAGCGTTTCAATAAATTCTGGACGCGGTTTAACCCGAGAACCAAGTATGTCTCACATTAAAGACCGCCGAAATTTTTCCGAATATATATATATATATATATATATATATATATATATATATATATATATATATATATATATATATTGTATCTATGTATCCAACCGATAACTGAAAAAAAATTCCCTAAAATAAACTTAAATATTTCCGAGAAAATTAGTTTCTTAGCCAACGAACGAGACCGCAACGTTTGAATTTTAAAAAGATTTCTTCAAATGAACGCAAACTAGCCGCTCTAGAATCCATATGCGGGTTTCTTTCAGTTTTTATCTGTTCACATATACGTGACGGATTTCTACGGTAAAGCTCAATATAATTGTTATTATACAAGATACGAGAAAAAAATTGTATACGTTAATTATAGGGTGTCTTAAGCTGCATCTTATAAAAATATTTTGACAATCACAGGATCGTCGATAAGTCGTTGGTGATCCCTACAATTGTTTTTTTCGAACACCCTTATATTATTGCATTTTTGCATTTCTTATCGAAATATGATGCATGTTTGTAAGAAGAAAAGCGAGACGCAGTAAGTGCGTTTTGGTAGCCAATTTTCATTAAATCCTTCAAATTTCAATAACTCAATTTGCTATTAACCTAAGGTTTGTTGGCTAGGAAGCCAGTTTTCTCGGAAACATTTTAAGTTTCTTTTGGAATTTTTTTTGTACATTTACAAACAATAAGTAATTTTGATAAAATATGGTACATTGTTTCTACTATAAAGGTTATACCGGTAACCAGATTGATGCCTGCTTGTATTAGAAATACATAATATTTGTTATTAAAACATTTTTTGAAGATTCACTTCCATAACGCACTTGCTGCGTCCAGCCTTTTTAAAGTGTGTTGTGGTGATTTGGGTTCTCCAAGTGTGCTTATGTATGTATGCACCCGAGCAAAAACTTAAATAATAATTAACAGATTTTGATCGAACTTGGCACATATTTTTCTTTTGTAAATTTCTTGAACGAGTCCATTAGTCAGCCAAATCTGACTAGTTTTCCTTAAAAAAACCAACTTGAATGTATCTCCAGAAAATAATTAAGTTATCCTGATGAAATTTGGTACAAATGTTGTCTTTGTAGAGACTTTATTATGTACCAAAAGAGAATTTTCTAGATTGACGGGAAATTAAGTTATTGGAATTTTAAAGATTTTAAAAAAATGCCGTATTATAACGTGCTTTTTTCCGCCCTCAGGGCTCGTCCACGGCTTTGCCACCTCGATAGCACTGCAACCTTTGGTTGATTGTGCATACCCTTAGTCTTACTCCACCCATTCCAAAATCACTGTGCCTTGAACTAGTCTGCACAGCGATTGGTAGGGTGAAGTTTTATATTGCTCTGTCTGCGGTCTAGACTGACTTGTAGATCAGTTGTCTTTCTCGGTCCAGAGCTTTACACTCGCACAAGATGTGCTGGGCTGATTCCTCCCCCTCGCCGCAGAGTCTGCATGCGAATTCCCCCTCGAACTGCCCCATTTTATGCAGGTGTTTCTTGACGGCCATGTTTCCTGTCAAGGGACCTGTTATGTTTTTGAGCTGTCCTCTGCTAAGATTTAGCAGCTCCACAGCTCTCTTTGAACTGGGTTCGTCAATTATTGACTTCTCATGTCTGAGCCCTGGACAGTCTGCCCAGTACACCTTGTGTTGGTTTCTGACCCAGGACTTAATGGCTCCCCTGGCAGTGCTCTTTGTCACGCCCAGAGCCGGTTGTGGTCCCATAAATGGTTCTTCTGACCCTGTCTTCGCGAGACTGTCAGCTTCTTCATTGCCTTTGACCCCCGAGTGACCCGGCACCCAGATGAGGGTCACCTCATTCTGCCCAGCCAGGTCGCTCGTCTCGGCACTCACTCACCAGCCAGGAATTTACCCGTGGGCTACTTAGTGCCTTAAGGGCTGCCTGGCTGTCTGTAGCTAGGAAGATCCGCTTGTTGCTGTAGCCCCTCCGCTTGGACTCCCGCACACGGTGCAGGATGGCGTAGATTTCGGCCTGAAAGACCGTTGCATGGGCTCCGATGGAAATACTATGACTCACCCTCGGTCCTTCCGAATAAACACCTGCCCACACTCCCCGCCGGATCCGTCGGTGAACCAGACGAGCGCGTCCCGTGGTATGCCCGTCCTCCCGCCATGCCTCGCGGTCGGGGATTTCCACTGTAAAGTTATTTTCCCTGCAGATTCGTGGGCTCGCGAAGTCTGACCTCATTTCATGGGCTCCTTCACGATCTCCTTAATTTTGCAGTGACCCCTGAAGCCTGGGTTGATCTTCAGTCTACCATTATAACGTGCTTACTAAATCCGAACTTTTGTTTTGTATTAAATGCGCTAAATTCCAATGTACAAAATAAGTCATGAATATCTGCCTTCCTTTTAAATTTAATTGGACTGTTAAATTTATTTTTTGCTTTCTAAAAAGTCGTGATAAATAAGTGTGAAAACATTCCTTGTTTTGAAAGTTTCAATTTTTAAAATTTCCCACCTTGTATTTACTTTTCTCCATTAACATATGATCCACCTTGCCACATAATGACGACAACTTAGAAGTAAATTCCCAGGCATATTTTATTTAAAATAATAGATCATTTATTTAGTTAATGGTGTCTTCCACACATTTACAACACTTAATACCTAGTCTCTTAGACACTCTAAATTCTCAACTAATTATATTTGCTTTAAATTAGATTAAAATGCACATTATGCTGGTATAAAAAGCGTTTTTATATGTAGATATTTTCACCAAGAAATAATTTAAAAGCTATTCCATCTTTTTTTTTATTTATTTTTTTATTTTTTTATTCCAACAACACACCACGAGGGCTTACAGCCTAAATACTATCGTACCGTGGGTGTCGACAAGGAGGAAAGAGGCAACTTGTTAATTCTGGACTTGAAGGTTTGGAGGTTCGGAGCAGAAGGAAAAACATGTGCCGGCAAGGAATTCCACAACTTGGAAGTCCTCGGGACAAAAGAGCGGGCATAACAAGATGTTCTATGTCTGGTGACCTGGACAGTAAAAGGGGTGCATTCGCTCTGTTCCCCTTCATTACTATTTGTTGTTCCTCTCACTTAATTGAAGACTTAGATAATTTTTCTCTGGTTTCCCGATTGCTTGTTTTCTTTTATGTAACTGGTTAAAGTTGAACAAAATCAAATAGGTACTAAATATAGACGTAAAAATTACTTCTCAAAAATAATCCGCTGACTGATGAAATTTGGTAGGTACCGGGTGATTTTTTTTAAGTGTCTCACTCCTGTAATTTCTTTATTATCAGAGATATCAAAAAAATTCCAACGCCATCTGACAAACTATCATGCGATGAGTTCAAATATTGCGACGGAAAAACAAATGCACGTCGCCTTGAAGGAAATCCATGGCCAACGTTGATTTTCTTAAATGGAACGATAGGTTTCAGATACATACAGTCGATGCAGAATCGAAAGCTGCGTGCAACGATGCCACGCTAGCATTTCTGAGTCGAGCCATTTCGGAGACATGGCGTCACAAAATTTCAAAATGTTTGTAATTTTTTTTAAGTGTCTCACCCCTGTAATTTCTTTTATTCACTGCGAACTGTTTTATAACTTAAAAATATATATTTTTTGTCAGGTGGCGATGGAATTTTTTGGTTATCTCTCATAATAAAGAAATTACATGGGTGACACAGGGGTGAATAACAAAGAGGATAAGAAAAATGGCGTAAATATTTAAAGTTATAGATAAAAAAGAGTTTATGGTCCTGTACCACCAAATGTATAACCAAAGATATATTCTGTTGGCTATGAACATAGATACCTTACGAGGCAGAATCACAGTATAATGATTATGTTGATTATGCTGTGACAGAGTGTTCACTGCCTCGTAAGGTATTGTTACGTTCTACGGGGTTCTGGATATGTTGACTAACAAAACACAGCTTTCAAAACTACTAGTTTTTTTACCAACGATTTTCAAACACCACCATCAACTAAAATATTTCTCTATATTACTAAATGCCCATAGAACTATATTCCACTATTCGCCTTCTATGATCGCTTCTTAAACACCAACACTTACTGCTCACTCGCTTAATACTCTATGATCACTTATTCTGCACCACACTAATTCAATACTGAACTAACTTACTCTGTGCACCGCTCGCTTATTTACACTGTCCATAGTGATTCTAGACTTTCTACACTATTCTACACCTGTCGCTTCTGGTCCCTTCTAGAAATATCATTCCAGAGTGGCTGTTACTAACACACTTTACAACCGGCCTCTGATCATAGAAGTAATAAAGTCCATAAACTTAATTCTCATAGACGCATGCGACAGTATGTATGTTCATAGTTGACACGTTCTATGCTTTCAAGCGTATTGGTCAGCTCTATCACGAATTCCTTATGCCCAGAATATATAATACCCTTCCGCATAATATCAGGGAAATAGCGACTTTGAAGAAATTTAAAAAAAGGACAAAAACATATATATCCATTAATATGAAATAGGGTTTAGTTGGTGTAGTTGAGTAAAATAGATTCGTTGCTACACGGGTTCAATCCCGGGGCGATGTAACTATCAGTTGATCATGCCTGAGGTGCGAAAGTGATTAATTTGAATAAAAAGACAAAAATAATTATGAAACAATGTGGATAGAGCAATAACTTCAGATATCTCTAATTCTCTGAAACATAATTTAAATTGTTTACTATACTATGCAACTATATAATGTTTAAAATTTAAAAAAAAAATATAAAAAAATAATGAAGGGGTTTTTGGGGTATTCATCACTAATAATAATTTGGTTAAAAAATCAACAAAGAAACATTTCTTTCGAATTTTCTTTACTAATTAAGTATTAGTTAAGCATTGAGCTTGAAAACCTCCATAGCCATCTTTTCTTTGAAAATGAGAGTTATATGAAATACATATGAATTATATTGTAAGCAAAAAATAAAATAAATATATTTTTTTAATTTAAACTATTTTTTGTCTCTCTACCTACTCTATACCGGGTACAGGGAATATTTTTATAATTTCATAAAATTGGTACTGTTCCTGAGATTTTTGAAGTTTTAGCGATTAGTAGTAGTAGTGTCCATGTCCGCATGCCGTATCCCCATCAACAACCTGTTAAAATTTAACAGTTCCATTGTACCGACGATCCTACGTTCCCAAAGCTGTGAGCACACTAGTATAAAGTGTTAAGTAATACGTTATGAAGTAAAGTCCGCTCTATACTCTATACCAATACATATTTAGCATTCCTAGTCTCATGTCCATTCATCCTGTTATAACAGTTGCGGATAAAAACCGATGTTGATTCATCGTAGCTAGTTGCAGTGCAACAGAAAGAGATACGAGTGCAAATAGATTTCTGCTGTAGCGTTTCTGGTTCTCCTGTAACCTGTTATATTTATATATCCATAACAGGTTGTTACTGTTGCGGCTCGGCAACAGTTAAAAAATAACAGATTGTTAAATAACAACCCATCACTACGCAGCTCTGTCATGTCACCTCATAACAAGACAGCGATCGCTATCTGTTCATCTTTCGACTCCACATGCACATTGGCGTTAACACGCATTCAAAGATTACTGAAATAAGGGCTTCCTGCAAAAACGGGTCAGTCATAAACTCAGCCCTTCATCGCGCCCTATTCCAGTTTTTAGTGAATTTTCTTTAAAAAAAAATTCACTAATGAGGAGATCCCGACTTTTAAATGTTGTAAAAGTTCTTCAAATGAGCCCTAATTAGGCCCCCCAAAACACATATCCGGGGTCAGTTTCAATTTTTATATGTTTATATATATATATATATATATATATATATATATATATATATATATATATATATATATATATATATATATATATATATATAACCAATAACTCAAAAAATAACGGGCCGATCTAATTTAAATTTGGTAAATCCCTTCCTTTTGCAAGTGGCTTGGATAAGTTCTTTAGCCAGGAAAATCGGCCCAGGTTTTCCCGGAAAATTTTGTGTTTCCTTTAGAAAAACATTTATATCTCCGGAATTGACAAAGTCAGGGCAACCAAATTTGGGTCGTGGGTTTATATAGTTATAGGTAAGTCACGTGCCAAAATGTACAGGTCAAAAAACAAAAAAAGTTATAGGCATTTAAAAAAATAAATTGGGGTTTTCCTCAAAACGTCGAAGTTGCGATTTAAAACGTGAAGAAATTTGAAAAAAGGACAAAAACATATATATATCCATTAATATGAAATAGGGTTTAGTTTTCTTGTAGCAAACAAACTTATTATTATTATGTTACAAAATAGTTGTAAAAATTTGTTTGTTATAAAATGTCTTTATTTTTCAGGTAGCAGTTGGAATGATTTTAAAATGGTAAGTCAACGCTTTCATTTAATATTTTGGAAATTTTTAATCGACTTTAAAAAGGAAGTATCTTCTTTAATCGACGCTTATGCTTCTTTTCCTGTATTAATTGCACATCAGTGCCGTAACTCATCTAAATAGTTTTGACTTCGTTACGTTCAGTGAAACCCGCGGTGGTACCATTATTATTTTTGTAATCAGTCTATATATTTTTTTCATAAATAAGTAAAATAGTACTTGTTCTTGATTAATTTATTTGTTTACATTAATTTTACAATAATGCTGCAAATTGAATCATAACTTCCACATGCTGTGATAATTTATTCTTTTCAACAAGACATTATCATGGAATGGAATGAATTTAGGGCCCATGACTTGACTACAAAGAAAATATTTGTATTTCTGTACCCATAAACTTTTGAAACGCTATAATACTCGCGTTTTATTGAAAAAATGTCAATGTTCACCAAATCAACCCTTATTTATCCCCTACCCCCTGAAGCGATCTTATCCAAAAACATGTCGAAGCGTTCCTTTGTCGGGTGCTAACTGTATGCTAAAATTGCAAAATTAATTAGTGTTTCAATAAGATGGAGCCCCTCCGCATTTTTCACAACGTGTTAGGGAGCTCTTGGTTCCTACCGGTGCAATTCAAAGACGGTATGGAGTTGTAAATCTGCCCTTAACGAATTGGGCAGCTGTAATGAGGTGTCGCTGGTCTGGATACCGGGTCACTCGGACCATGATGGCAACGTTGCGGCAGACGCGCTTGCCAGGAGTGGTGCCCAGTGTGACTTTGTCGGACCAGAACCGGTGCTGGGAATAACATCTTGCACAGCAAAACGCACCTTAAAGACCGGGACAGATAGAAGGACAATTCAATATTGGCAAAATCTTCCAGGATTAGCTCACTCTAAGGCCTTCATAAATGGCCTGTCTGAGTCAAGGGCTAAGAAACTCCTAGAGTTGAACAGACAACAACTGAGTACTCTAGTCGGCCTGTATACAGGACACTGTCGCTTGCGGCATCACATGCACCGTATTGGGATAGGTCAGGAGACCGAGTGCCGGCTGTGTATGGAGAATGACGAAACAGTAGAGCACGTGCTGTGTTCCTGTCCGGCAGCGGATAGGACTAGACACCTGCTCTTTGGCAAGGTAAAGCTTGCTCCAGAGGATCTGGATCAACTTTCGCCCGCAAAGGTTATCGACCTCTGTAGGAGGCTGGATTTGTTGGGCGAAATATAGACATTAGGCGTGAGCCACAATAGACCTTATGATCGCGGTGGAGGGACCGATATGGACCACAAACTAACCTAACCTAACCTAGGGAGTTTTTGAACAGAGAGTTTCCAGGACAATGGATTGGGCGTAGAGGTGCTATTGAGTGGCCCTCTAGATCACCGGATTTAACTCCTTCAGACTTCTTTCTATGGGGCCATATAAAGAGTAGAATTCTCGCAATAGAACCGGAGTCTCTGGAAGAATTAGGACGACGCATTGTTGAAGAATGCCATCTAATAACTCCACAAATGCTCCAAAATGTCAGAGCTCGTTTTGAACAAAATTTGTACTTTTGTATGGAAGCTGGTGGTCAACAATTTGAACACTTACTTAACTGAATAAACATTTTTGAACGTTTGGTTTTGTTTTTTAGTTTTTTTTTTAGCGAAAAATTGACTAATTAGTGCATTTCTTATCACAATGAATGAAATACGTTCTTGTAACTCCAACTGTGAATAATTTTTAAACGAGTTGATAAAACTTCCAAAAAAAAATTAGTGTGCCAAATTCAGAAAAGAAAGCTTTCAAATGATGTAACACTCGACCCATGTTCCCTATTTAAAATATAAGGGTTGTTATCACCACCCTTAAGGGGTTGATGTGACAAAGTTGAGTTTTATGTCAAAACATGTCCCCCTCAATATTAAAATTGACGTATTTCAGCGTTTCTTAAAAAAAATTCCCTGGACGCAAATCGGTCTGTTTCGTTTTCAATGCGCCAACCTGTATGTATATATATATATATATATATATATATATATATATATATATATATATATATATATATATATATATATATATATATATATATATATATTGTTACGTTTTCTCCGGGTTCTGGATAAGTGAGACTTTTAATTTTAACAAAACAACTTTATTTACACTCTAAATATGGATACAATAAAATTTCTAGAATATCTCTCTCACAAAACACTTCATTTACTGGCCTTACAATTACTACTCTCAACAAAAGTCACTAATCTGGTACTACAGTCACTACTCTCTTAACACTTTACACTGCTTCTTCAAGTCACTACCACATTCTCTTACTGAACTGAACTCGGGCTGGCTTGCTTTCGCTTTTATATACTCGCCGTACCTTCCCCTCCTTTCTAGAACGTTCCATTCCAGAACGTTCCAGGACCTTCTTTTACTAGAAGGTTCTGTGAATACAGATCGGTCCCGTGTGTATACAGGGGGATGTATATACAGGATGATCCAAATGTGGTCACCACTCCTATGTTACACAAGAGGTGTTTCTCGAACTATAAGATCTCTTTGCGTATACAGGCTGTAAGGGTTCTCTGCTTATACAGGGTGTATGTACAGGGTGTTCGGAATGTGCAGACCTCAGTTATCCGTTCCGACGGGGTACAAGTTGGTAACTTCGTTATTTCTGGTCCTAGAGGGTTGAGACTTCGCCTGAGGGGGGTCACCCCAGGCACCCCCAGGGGGGTGGGGAGGCGGTGTTGCCAGATTGTGCAAAAATTCCCAGATGTTGGGGAAGTTCTGGAGATGTGGCAACACCGCACCTACATCTGTTAAGAAGCTTTGTAACACTGCCCCCCTCCTTAAGACTGTTCGTCCCGAACAGTATTTGCCGGCCGCCAACTTGGGGGTTCGTTGCCCCGATAGGGACTCAACCTCTCTATGTGAACAACTTTGGGTTTAGTTCTTGGAGACAGCTGGATTCTGTAGACTAGGTCGTTAATTTTCTTAGTCACCAAGTATGGCCCTTCCCATGGTTTCTGAAGTTTGGGACTGAGGCCCTTTCTCCTTGTTGGTTGGTACAGCCACACTGCATCACCTTCCTTGAATGTATGGGGTGTTGCTCTGCGATCCAGGCGCATCTTCATCTGGTCACTGCTTAAGAGGAGCCTATCTCTGACACATCTGTGTATAGTGCGCAGTTTTCCTTCTAGGTCGGCGACATACTCAGGTAACGTAGCTAGGTCCGCTATGTCCTCGTTCGGTGGTGGTCTCGTCATGTCGATTGGTAACCGCATCTCTCTGCCAGTCAACATCATGGATGGAGTGTAGCCGGTAGATTCATGCTGAGAGCTTCTGTAAGCTAGGAGGAACAGAGGTATCAGCTTGTCCCAGGTTCTCTGATTCTCGTCGACAAACATAGCAAGATACTGATTGATGGTCCTGTTATGCCGTTCTACCATGCCGTCTGATTGAGGGTGGAGTGGCGTTGTTCTCGTTTTCTTTATGCCTAGCAAGTCCATTAGGCTCTTCCAGACCTCTGATTCGAAATTCCGGCCCTGGTCGGTGTGAATCTCCAAGGGTACGCCATGCCGTGATATGACATTTTCCATCAGGGCTTCTGCTACGGTCGTTGCCTCTTGGTTGGGAATCGGCGCAACTTCAGGCCATTTCGAGAAGTAGTCCATCGCCACCATTATGTATCTGTTCCCAGACTCTGTGATGGGAAAAGGTCCTGCGATGTCTACGGCAACTCTCTCCCACGGTGTACCTGAGATGTACCGCATCATTTTTCCTCTGGATCGGGTCTTTGGTCCTTTCTTTGAAGCACATTGGTCACACCTTTTGCACCATTCTTCCACGCTCCTTCGGCAGTTTATCCAATAGAAGCGGTCTCTCACTCTGGCAAGAGTCCTGTTGACCCCAAAGTGGCCTCCACTTCTACTATTGTGTAACTCTTGAAGAACACTGCTTATGCACTCACTTGGCACAACGGTCTGGTATATACAGTCTCTACCATCGGCAGTTTCCCATTTTCGAGTGATCATGTCATTCTTTAGACACAATGAGTCCCATTGTAGCCAGTAGCCTTTAACCTCCGCCCCAAACCGGGACACATCGTGCCACTCAGGTCTTTTCCCCTTTTGTAGCCATTCTCTAATATTTTTCAAGTCTGGATCTGCCTTCTGTGCGTCTCTGATGTATTCAAGATTTACGTCTAGATCGGTGTTATTCTTCTGTCCTGCCACCAGTTGTTTGATCTGATGAGTTACTTTGTCGATCTCTTTGTTCTCTTGTCGCTCGCAAAATTTACATTCATGCACTGAACATGGTCTTCTCGACAGGCTGTCTGCATTGGCGTGACTTCTTCCTCTTCGATGTTCAATCCGGAAGTCGTAGCTCTGCAGTTTCTCTATCCATCGTGCTATCTGTCCTTCAGGATTTCTAAAGTTCAGAAGCCATTGCAGAGCAGAGTGATCTGACCTCACGCGGAATGTTCTTCCGTACAGGAAGCTGTGGAAATGTTCGATGGATCTTACAACTGCCAGCAGTTCTTTCCGGGTTACACAGTAATTTTTTTCTGCTTTTCCGAACGTTTTGCTGAAGTAGCCTATCACAACTTCTTCTCCGGCTTGGAGCTGCGAGAGTACTGCCCCAATGCCATACTGGGAAGCATCAGTGTCCAGTATGAACAGTCCTTCGTCCTGAGGATAAGCCAGTATAGGAGCAGTGAGAAGACGATGTTTGAGTTCTCTAAAAGACTGTTGGCAATCTGGTGACCAGATGAACTCGGCCTTATTTTCAGTTAGGCTATGTAGAGGTTTCGCAATGCTGCTGAAGTACTTCACAAAGCGTCGGTAGTAGCTGCAAAGTCCCAGAAAACTTCTGACCTCATGTTTGTTCTTCGGCACAGGCCAGTCTCTTACTGCCTTTATTTTCTCTGGATCGGTTTCTATCCCTTTCTCAGAAACGACATGTCCGAGGAAACTCACTTTCTTCTGGAAGAGGACGCATTTCTTGGGATTGAGTTGCAGATTGGCACCTCTCAGCCTGGAGAAAACTTGTTTCAGATTCGACAGGTGTTCATCGAAAGTCCTTCCAATCACCATGACATCATCGAGATACACCAGGCATGTTTCCCATGTCAGTCCTCTTAGCACTAATTCCATTAGTCGCTCGAAGGTGGCAGGGGCATTACATAAGCCGAATGGCATGACCTTGAATTGGTACAACCCATTCCCGGTTGAAAAAGCAGTCTTCTCCTTATCGTCTTTATGGAGTTCTACTTGCCAGTAGCCACTTTTCAGGTCTAATGTAGAGAACCACTTTGATCCAGCCAAAGTGTTCAAAGTGTCGTCGATCCGGGGCAGGGGATAACTGTCCTTCTTGGTGACATCATTCAGCTTTCTATAGTCCACGCAAAATCTCATAGTGCCATCTTTCTTGGTGACCAAAACTACTGGGGACGACCAAGGACTATTAGACTCCTCGATCACACCATCTTCCAGCATTTCGTTAACCATCGCCTTGATTTCTGATTGCTTGGCAAAAGGCAGTCTTCTCGGCGGCTGTCTAATTGGTCTTGCGTCGCCAGTATTAATTCTGTGTTGCACTAGACTCGTACGACCTGTGATTTTATCTTGAGCGAAAATATCGGCCTCCTCCAATACGAACTTCAGGGCCATTTCCATCTCCATGTCGTTCAATTGGCCCCAAGAATTCTTAAACCGCTCTACCATTTCTACTGGCAGTCTTCTGTCTAATGCCGTGGGTGTCACCTTTCTTGACAACGTCACTCGGTCAATGGGCTCGCAAGTGGCGATAACCTCACCTTTCTTCAATGTGACCCTGTTAGTTTGCACGTTAGCCACTCTTATGGGTATTGTCCTCTTCGGGTCTACTAAGCATCGTGCGACGAGGGCACCATCATGTCTATCTTTTAGGGGCTCCGCTATGAGAGCAGACATACCATCAAGTTTCTTCTCTAGTCTGGCTCTGACAATCTTCTCACTGTTACCAGGAATCCGTGTATCCTCGTCGACAATAAGTCTCACCCTGAGATTAGCTTCGCCTGCTGTTGGAGATAAGTACAATTCTTCGTTACCGATTTTCAAAATCTTATTCTGGAAGTCTACTGAAAGGACATCGAACTCTTCCATTAAATCCAGGCCCAGAATAAATTCGTCGACGATTTCTGCGACGACAGCCCTTACCTGTAGCTCAGTACTGCCCAGCCTAATGTAAATAGTGGCCTCTCCATGCACGGGTATCCTATCTCCTTTCGCTGTCTCTAACACAGGCTGTTTGTTGGTAGTGAGTGCCGACTTGTTTGTCTGGGCGTACAACGGATCTAGTGGCACCAGTATCGATGGTGAAGCTGCATTGTCTCCCGTCTATGCTACCAGGTATAACGAGGCTCTCGTGGTAGCGTCGGATAGTGGAGACCTTTACTTTGGGGCCTTGGGACTCGCACGCCAGCTGCCGCCCCCTTACACTGGCGTCAGGTCGTTTCCCTGACGCCGCTCACTGTTGGTGTATTCTTGTCTTCTGCGAGCCACCTGTTGGGTTTGTGAGCACTGTCTACTTATGTGCCCTTTCCTACCACACTTGTAACATTCTATGTCTGACCAATCTGCTTTCGTCCTACGTGTCCCAACCGGTACAGTGAGCTTGCTTATGGCTTCTTTTATCATTTTCATTTCTTGCCTTAGTTCCGCTGTCGTGTCTGCAAACTCCTCTATCTCCTTCACTTCGCGCAGCCTGTTGCGGCGAGGTTGAGATGCATTCTTCGCTGCTTCAAATTCCAAGCCATAAATTACGCAGTCCGTAAGTGTTTTGAACCTTCCGAGCCTTAAAGCTTGTTGCATTTCATTATCAAGTACCCCATCGATGAAGGTCTGGACGGTTATCTGGTTGACAAATTCTTCTGGGGCTTGGGGATATGCCAGTCGCACAAGTTTCTCCACTTCGGCACTAAATTCTTGCAGCGTCTCATTTGGCTTCTGGACCCTTGACTTTAGTTGTGTCTGGTAGACCTGGCTCATGTACTTGTTACCATATCTCAAATCTAGGGCCTGTATCACTGTTAAGTAGTTTTGCTGTTTCGACTCCGGGATGTTCTGGAGGATTTCTAGGGCTTTACCTCGAAGCGAGAGAATTAGAGCAGTTGCCGCCTGTTGTTCGCTCCACCCATTACTGAGAGCTGCCGCCTCAAACTGCCTCCTGTACATGGGCCACGATGTTTCCCCGTCAAAAGTCGGCGGCTTCAAGGTTCCATGAGGCTGCTGCACGATTGGCATATCTTCTTCCGGACGATTTTGAACTGGGGACATTCCAGTAACTCCTCTTGGTTGAGTTCTGTCAGTCTGGCTCATCACCTGCTCTGTCAGTTCTCTATGTCTGACTTCTGTGCCTTTCATCATCATCTTCATTTGTTCTTTCAACCCCTCCACTTCTTCCCATCGTTTGTTCAAATCCTCTGTGACATTTTCTACTTTCCTGTTTACCACTCCTATTGTATTTTCCACATCTTCTACTTTCTTGTCCACATTTTCTACTTTCTTGTCCACATTTTCTACTTTCTTGTCCACATTTTCTACTTTCTTGTCCACATTTTCTATTTGTTCGTTGATCTGTTCAATTTCTTCTTTTACATCAACTCTCATATTGTGGAACATACTTCGGAGGTCTTCTTTGTCTTCTTCGCGTTGCTTCTTAAGTTCTTCTTTATCTTCAAGACGCCTCTGTTCCTCCTCTTGTCGTCTCCTCTCGTCTTCTTCGCGTTGCTTCTTGAGGTCTTCTTTATCTTCTTGTCGCCGCTGTTCGTCTTCTTCGCGTTGCCTCTTGAGGTCTTCTTTATCTTCTTGTCGTCTTCTCTCGTCTTCTTCGCGTTGTCTTTTCAGTAAGTCCATCAACTCTTTGATTTCAGCCATCTTGTCGTAGTCAGTCGATCTAGTGTTTACCATTTACAACTAGCTTAATTGTTCACTTCTTCACTCACTTATCCCACACTTCTGACACCAAATTGTTACGTTTTCTCCGGGTTCTGGATAAGTGAGACTTTTAATTTTAACAAAACAACTTTATTTACACTCTAAATATGGATACAATAAAATTTCTAGAATATCTCTCTCACAAAACACTTCATTTACTGGCCTTACAATTACTACTCTCAACAAAAGTCACTAATCTGGTACTACAGTCACTACTCTCTTAACACTTTACACTGCTTCTTCAAGTCACTACCACATTCTCTTACTGAACTGAACTCGGGCTGGCTTGCTTTCGCTTTTATATACTCGCCGTACCTTCCCCTCCTTTCTAGAACGTTCCATTCCAGAACGTTCCAGGACCTTCTTTTACTAGAAGGTTCTGTGAATACAGATCGGTCCCGTGTGTATACAGGGGGATGTATATACAGGATGATCCAAATGTGGTCACCACTCCTATGTTACACAAGAGGTGTTTCTCGAACTATAAGATCTCTTTGCGTATACAGGCTGTAAGGGTTCTCTGCTTATACAGGGTGTATGTACAGGGTGTTCGGAATGTGCAGACCTCAGTTATCCGTTCCGACGGGGTACAAGTTGGTAACTTCGTTATTTCTGGTCCTAGAGGGTTGAGACTTCGCCTGAGGGGGGTCACCCCAGGCACCCCCAGGGGGGTGGGGAGGCGGTGTTGCCAGATTGTGCAAAAATTCCCAGATGTTGGGGAAGTTCTGGAGATGTGGCAACACCGCACCTACATCTGTTAAGAAGCTTTGTAACAATATATATATATATATATATATATATATATATATATATATATATATATATATATATATATATATATATATATATATATATATATATATATATATATATATATATAAACTTTTTAACTGACCATTAAAATGGGTTCTAGAGGCCCTAATTCGCGCTCATTTGAAGAAATTATCCAAAAGTCTCACCATCGATACCTCTCTATTAGTAAATTTTCTTAATGAAAATTCACTGAAATGTTGGTCAAACTTACCATGATAGTGTGACACATGTTTCATCTCCTTAACTTGGTCTAAATGCTATTGATTAATTAAGTTTTAACGAAGGTTTTAAAATAAAATTAATAAGGTTATTGGACTTTATCATAAAATATACGGTTATTCTCTCACGACTTTTTATTTTGCTATCGAAGTGTCGTCATTTTTATTAAATAAGATGATTAAGTGCTTGCTCATGTGTGAACCTTTTTTATCTAGATCGAAACTGAAAGTTGAGACCCGTCACATTAAATATTATTCTCTATTCACTTATTTTCACGTGTGAGCAGTTTGTTCTCAAGTAACTGTAAAATATTCATCACACTATTGTGTTAGTTTGTTGTGTATAGAATAAATAATTAGATGTATAATTAAACAATTTAATTCAGTATTAGCATCCTGATAGTGGCACAGGCCCGTTATTTATATTTCAGATGACTACAAAGTAGATAAACCTCGGTGGTTCAGGGGTAAGAACGTGTGCCTCTGAACCGAAGGGTACTGGGTTCGATCCCAGCGTACTCCTTTCACCTTTTCAGTACAAACTGTAACATTAACATTAACCGAGGTTCTGGCATTGCATTTGAGCAAGTTGAATGTCTGCACGTTCCGCCCTTCGGAGGGGGCGTAAAGCCGTCGGTCCCGTGTCCATGCGATGTTGGGCACGTTAAAGATCCCTACCCTCCTTACAGAAACGCAGAGGTTCGGCAAAATTTCCAGGATAGTGAGGTGAAACTGCTCACTGGCGTCGGTGATTTACCATAGTCGCGGAAATGGGCCGACGTTAAAGAAACAAAACACACATACAAAGTATATATGATCAGACATAGTAAACCGTTCTATTATATGACCAATGAAGTGTAATTACTTACAGATTGGTTCGTTCAAGTTCAATATCTTCTTTATTATTCAATAATTTAAAAAAATTGAACAAAAGTTGCAGTTACTAACGTTAGCTACAAACTAAAATTATTTGTGCATATCCAATCTGACAACAACTTTGTCCAGTTCTTTGACTACCTTTCAATGTCTATAATAAGGAATGGCTAGGATCTTCAAAAACCGATCCACAAGGAAGAGCAGCGGAGTCCTTTGCAGCAATTCTTTAGCCAATATGGTTCAGCAACCTACTTACTTTCCTCGCATCCCAACACACAGCTCAAATCCCTTGGATCTCCTTCTTACTACAAATCCTGACTGCTATAAGATATCAGTCACCGCCCCCCTGGGTCGCTCAGACCACGGCATGGTCACTGCTTCATGCGCAATGCAACCCGAGGTCACACAGTCATCACACCCACGTATCGTTTGGCACTACAACTCCGCGAACTGGAACGAAATGCGAGACTACTTTTCCTCATTTCCACGGGCGTCTGTCTGCTTCTCTCATCCTGACCCCTCTGATATCTCATAAAACGTCACCGAAATTATCCAAGTTGGCATGGAATTATGTATTCCACGTACACAGAAAACCTCTGCAGCCACTCAAAAGCCCTGGTTCTCTAAATCCTGTGACAAGACCAGACATGAAAAGGTCAAAGCTCACAAAAAGCTTCTACCCAATCCCAGTCAAGAAAACCATCAAGCATTTAACGAAGCAAGAAACCGCTATGTCCGCATTATTTCTGAGGCAAAAAACTCGTTTAATAACCACATCAAAAACAAAGTCCTCTAAAGCTCTAGCGGCAGCAAACCCTTCTGGACTCTTGCTAAATCTATTGGGAATAATTTCTGCAAGAGCACGTTCCCACCTCTTGTCTCAGGGGATGAAATTGTTTCTACCGCCCTGGGCAAGGCTGAACTTTTTGCCTCGTTGTTCGCCCTGCAATTCTACTCTCAACCGACCTCCAAATGTTCAACCACCAACAGTCCCCAATATCGCGCATACAATGACGGATATCACTTTCAAAAGTAAAAAAGTACGAAAGATGCTCTCTTCTCTTAATACCAGGAAAGCCTCTGGCCTTGACGAGATCAGAGCAATTGTTCTCAAAAAATTCTCACGAGAACTTGCTCCTGTCCTGACTCCTTATTCCCTAGTAACTGGAAAACTGCTCGAGTACAACCCGTCCCCAAGAAAGGATCCAAAGCGCTTCCTAGCAACTACATGCCTATTTCTCTCCTTTCAGTCGTCTCTAAAGTGATGGAAAAGTATATAAACACCGAATTACTAAAATTTCTTGAAAAACACAGTCTAATTCACGACAGGCAGCATGGATTCCGTCAGCGCAGATCAACTGCCGACCTCTTTTCCTTTGTCACCCATTCTTGGAACAAGTCTATGGAACTACACGGTGAATCCCAGATTGTCGCTCTAGACATATCCAAAGCATTCGACAAGGTCTGGCACGCAGCGCTGCTTAATAAACTACCGGCCTATGGCATACCACCAAAACTCTGTACGTGGACATCAAATTTCCTCTCCAACCGAAGCATTTCTGTTGTCGTGGATGGCCATTCCTCTAAACTGTATCCAATTAATGCAGGAGTTCCTCAAGGTTCAGCTTTAGCCCCTACTTTGTTTCTTCTCCACATCAATGACCTCCTCTCTAGCACATCCAACCCAGTTCACAGTTACGCGGACGACAGCACCCTCCACTCAAATATACAATATTCTAAGCCTGTCTCTTTAGCCCAATTAGATGAGGATCGCAGACTCATGGAGGATTCTGTCTCCGTGAATCTCCAAAAAATATTAGACTTGGGAAGTAGAAATCTTGTACAATTCAACCCCACCAAATCACAGTCTTGCTTTCTTTCTCATAAGAGATACACCCGCCCTAGACCCATCACAATAAACAACCAAGTTATTCAAAGTAATGAGTCCTTTTCACTTGTTGGCATTTCTGTGGATCGAAATCTCAATTGGCACCAACATGTCACATCAATTGCAGAAGCGGCTGCTAAGAAATTAGGTTTCCTCTTCCGGGCTCGCAAATACTTTTCACCAGCTAATCTATTTACCTTATATACTTTACAAATAGGACCAAACCTCGAATACTGCTTCCACATCTGAGGTGCCGCTGCCGCTTCTACACTCGCTATCCTGGACTTCACACAGAAGAGAGATATACGTCTCATCGGTGACCCTACCCTCACCCAAAGGCTGCCATCCCTTGCCCACCGACGTGACATTGGTGACCTCTCTCTCTTTTAAAATATCTGCACGGGCACTGGTCAGAGGAGCTTTCTTCCATAGTTCCTCCACCTGCTGCCCCCAACAGATCTACCAGGGGAACAGAGCAAAAATGTCTTTCGGAAGATTTTTTTAACTTCAAAAAAAAGCTATTGTAATCAAATTTGGTACATAAGTTTATGACATTAAAAAGGAACTATATACCAAAATTTAGATTTCTATGTTACAGGAAAAAAGTTATAAAAAATATTTGTTGCCAGATCATTTCTATGAAAACTCACCACCATAACGCACTTGCTGCTTCCATACTTTTTTATTTTACATAGGTTTTATTTGGGTGGTCCAATGTAGGGACCTTTCCCGTAATAATTTCCAATTTCCCTCGTGCTTTGCTTATTTAGTGTTTCATACCTGTTGCATTTTGGAATATACTACTTAAAAGAAACTGCCTGTGAGTAACATATTATATTGAGTCATCTATTAATACTAGTCATTATTTGATAGCAGTTTAACATATTAAATTAATCGACTACATTGAATTAGTTTTTAGAGGCTGTGTCAGTTGTTTAGTTTAAAGTAACACAGACAGACTGCAATTATTGTGATTAAATTAAGTCAGTCAAGTGTCGACACACAATACGTCTTAAGAGATCAATTACTTCTGAAGTAATGAAGATATAGATGCGGTTATAACATCTTTGTTGCATTAGTCGTACAGTTAGAAGAGATAAGCATTTGGACTATATAGATCAATGAAGGTACAGTTAAATACATGACAAGTATCAAATTGATATAGGCATAAATCATTTGTATGTTGACGTTGATAAATCTATTTTTATATTTGTCTGTTTTAATGGCTTTAAAAAGCTCGGGTCTTCTATGTAAGACGAAGTACATAGGCGGCGATATTATAGACCAATGTATTTCTCACCTCCCTTAAGTTACATTATTACGTTCGGATAATAAATCAGTCTGAAGGCAGCAAGTGCGTTATATTAGTGAATTTACATAAAAATGTTTTTACTAGCAAATATGTCTTTTTTTTAATGAAAGGCATCCAATTTGGTTACCAATATAACTTATATAGTAGAAACAATGTACCATATTTCGTCCAAATAACTTTATTATTTGAAAAAGTACACTTATTCTTCAAAAATATTAAAGTTATACAGAAGATTTCCAGAAGGAAACTTAATACATATTTAGAAGAGTAAAGTATCTGCCAAATTATAAACGTAGCAGTTATTTTTCCTTATTAATCGCCAGTTTGATTTCGTTTTAGTCAACCTAATAAAACCGGTTTTTTCAATATCAACAATAACAAAATTATAATTTCAGACTGAAAGATGACAAACTTATTTAGGCGTTTTAAACAAAAATTAGATCTTGTTCAAAACGTATGAAATCTGTTCACTATTGTTTCTCTAAATGTCAAAATAAAACATAAAAAAACCATACATTCATCGAGCTGGATTCGATCGCGTAACCTTCTGCTTAGGAGGCAAGCGCGGTGCCCCCTGCTCCATCTAGGTATACGTCAACTAACGTTTTATTTGCGTGATACTTGACGTCTTATGTTCAGCTTAAAGATAAAAAAAAACTATTTTAGAATCATTTTTATAGAGACTTGGCTTGATTTTGTTTTAATTTATGCTATATTATGCGACAGCCTAATATATCTATGCTGCACTAAAACAGTGTTTGGGGCCGTTAATAAAGCTACAAATATAGTGCATTTTAATAATTGATTGAATCCTCTAGTTAAATAACAATAATTGGCATTTTTTTAATTTCATGTCTGTCATTTTCCAGATTGCGGCCGAGATTTCACGATTGTTGGTTCGGGTAATATGTTTTCTGCCTGGTATATATTTCGCTTGGTTACCATTGATGTATGGTTTATACCTGTTGTATGAATTAATTTACGCGCGGCAGTTAACTACTCTGTCTGTCAGGCATTGGACTTTAACCACTAAGTCGTTTCAACACATGTCTTTGGGATTTTATTTTTAATTTGAAAAAACTCTAAGTATTGTGTACCAAATTACTTAAAATTAACAACATCGGTTTATTTGCACTATTTCTATATGTAAAGCCTGATTCCAGTTACTCTGATACATACAAAAATATACCGTTTTCAAAAAGTTTTCTCCAATTTTCCACCAGAAAAACTTAAGCGTAAAGGCTGATTAACGAACTGGACCTCGGTTTTCGCCCAAACAAGATTTTTGCCAAGTTTGATTGAAAACAGTTTAGTATTTTTTTGAGTTATCGCTCCGATACATACATACATACATATATATATATATATATATATATATATATATATATATATATATATATATATATATATATATATATATATATATATATATATATATATATATATATATAAATGTTAACGGACCTTGGTTTTGAATTCTAGAGACCCAAATTCGCGCTTATCTGAAGAAATTTTTTCATAAGCTTTTCTACGTGACCTCTCTGTTAGCGAATTTTTCTTAATGAAAATTCGCCAATAAAGCCATTGTAAGTCATTTGTTATCACGTGGATTACTGGATAAGAACCTTAAATTGATAATGAACAGCCCTATTCGGTATTTTGTCGTAGAATCATTAATATCCAATATTTTTTCATGAAATTTGGTTAAGATACATTTTAGCGGACTTCGAATTCAGTAGCGTGCGCAGATTTTTTCTCAAAAATCGCTAATATGGTTTTTGAAATTTTCAGCCTCTAAAAGTGATCTAGTAGGCCTTGGTTTTTCAAAATCGAGATGTAACTTCGCCACAAAGTACACCTTTCCCTCTTTTATTATTTTTTAAAGAAACGCTGACACACGTCAATTTTAATATTGAGGGGGGGCATGTTTTGACATAAAACTCAACTTTGTCACATCAACCCCTTAAGGGTGGTGATAACAACCCTTATATTTTAAATAAGGAACATGGGTCGAGTGTTCCATCATTTGAAAGCTCTTTCTTTTCTGAATTCAGCACACTAATTTTTTTGGAAGTCTTATCAACTCGTTTAAAAATTATACACAGTTGGAGTTGCAAGAACGTATTTGATTCATTGTGATAAGAAATGCACTGATTAGTCAAAAAAAAAACGTTCAAAAATTTTTATTCAGTTAAGTAAGTGTTCAAATTGTTGACAACCAGCTTCCATACAAAAGTATACATTTTGTTCAAAACGAGCTCTGACATTCTGGAGCATTTGTGGAGTTATTAGAAAGAAGTCTAAAGGAGTTAAATCCGGCGATCTAGGGGGCCACAAAATTGCACCTCTACGCCCAATCCATTGTCGTGGAAACTCTCTGTTCAAAAACTCCCTAACACGTTGTGAAAACACTAATTGATTTTCTTGATAGCGATCATAATTTTCAACAATGTCAATTAGTAGAGGGTAAACGATATCTTCTAGTAACTCCAAATACGTTTCGCCACTCAAATTGCCATCAAGAAAAATTGGTCCGATTAAACGGTCTCCAAAAATGACAGTCCAGACATTCAATATCTGTGGAGTTTGAGTGTGGACTTCGTGAAAATTTCTTGGATTATTATCTGCCCATTAACGACAATTATGACAATTGGCTGTAGAGTTTAATAAAAACGTACACTCGTCTGAAAAACAGATATTGAACAGAAAGTTCCCGTTATCAGCTATTCGTGTAGTCATAACTTCACAAAACTCCAGCCGCCGATCAAAATCATCTTCATTTAGTTGTTGTACAAGATGAATTTTATACGAGTGAAATTTATGATGGTTCAATGTTCGCTGAATAGTTCTTCTTTTGATGTTTGAAACAGTGGCCAATTTTCTCGTGCTCAATGTTGGGTCTGCAGCAATTTGTCCTAAAACTTCAATCTCAGTAGTCTCATTTCTAACCGGAAATTCACGTTCAGGATCCCGTTTTTTGTTGGCTACTGAACCACTTTGTCGAAACTTTGCAACTTACTCCAAAATGCATTTTCTGTCGTTCATTAAACAAATTTGCGGTACGGTTGGCACAGTCATCGTTTCTGAAAAAAAAGAGTAATTATTTTAACTATTTCTTCTACAGAATACAGCATAGTAAAATTAATTTTCGGTAGTACTATGAAGTATCAAACCGACCGATAAACTGAAATAATAAACCGCATTTCTCTCATTCCGATTTACAAACCAACAAAACATTGACTATCAGCACATTTCTTATCGGAATGACTGAAATGCGTTTTTGCATCTTCAACTGTGAATAATTTTTAAACCAGTTGATAAAACTTCAAAAAAAATAGTGTGCTGAATTCAGAAAAGAAAGAGCTTTCAAATCATGTAACACTCGACTCATGTTCCCTATTTAAAATATAAGGGTTGTTATCACCACCCTTAAGGAGTTGATGTGACACAGTTGAGTTTTATGTCAAAACATGTCCCCCTCAATATTAAAATTGACGTGTTTCAGCGTTTCTTTGAAGAAACTTCTCTGGACGCAAATCGGTCTGTTTCGTTTTCAATGCGCCATATATATATACATATATATATATATATATATATATATATATATATATATATATATATATATATATATATATATATATATATATATTCAGCGTTTCTTAAAAAAATATCTGGACGCAAATCGGTCTGTTTCGTTGTCAATGCGTGACCCTATATATATGTATATATATATATATATATATATATATATATATATATATATATATAATTTACTTATTTACTAATTCATTTGTTACTAAAATTATAAAATTACACAATGTCTCATACAAAAAGGTCTGCTTGTGACTGTATTAACACGATTTTTGTTAAACATCCTCTAAAACTTTTTTGGTACTTCTCCAAATGTTACCATAAAATTACAATTCTTGTGTCATCACTATTAGACACACCTTCCACCTTTTGGAAGGTCTAAATAACTAAAATGATTTCAAGTGGAAAATAATTGGTTCCAGTCGTTAATACTAACTGCACGCCTACTAAAATAATATAGATCAATGATGAACAATTTTCACTTTTTATTTTCTTTTATTATAACTTAGTTACGGTTCATTTTCTGTTAACAAATTAAACGTCTTAATACAAATTTTACGATAAATATAGCTTACTAGGTCAATATACCTCGTACCCAATTTTTACCAATCATACTTATTAAAAGAGATGACGAAATTGTAGTATTTGCCACTGATAAATAGTTTATCAAGATCAATAATATCCTCATTACGACACAACAGAAATGTCATGAAAATCTGAAAACAATTTTTCAAGAAAATCCGTAAAAAAAAATTTAATAACTTATTAAACATTTATCATTAATTACCAAAATTTCACAAAACATCTTTAAAAAAAAAGATTTCTACGAAGCACAAAAAAAAATGTCTGCGAAAACTGGCTAAGTATCTTTTTAGAAAACATTTTGCAAAAAGAATACATAAAATTCAAATTATACAGGGTGTTTCTAAATTGATGCGAAAAATGTTACAGGTGATTCTTTGGCCTAAAATAAGGGGGGTCTTTTGTATTAAGTTTTTCTTGAAACCCCTTTTCCTCCAAGTTACACCCCTTTGAAATTTTGTCCAAAAAAAAGTTTTCATTAAATTTTTCCGTTATGAAATAATTTTTAAAAACGAAATTTTGCAGATGCATAAGGCTAACAAAATGACAGTTTTAAAAGGATTTTATAACCCTATAATGTTATCACAAGAGGGTGAAAAACCCTACCCTTACATTATTTTTAATCAGTACTTTTTATTGTGTGTACCGTTTTCTATTTAAAAAATAAGATTTAGAAAGAAGGATTCATTCAGCAACTTTTTTATGTTTTGACATTTTCTCATAAAATTGTCAGTTTCATCACAAAAAAATAAAATATTACTCAGATCGATGTCACATGAATTTACAGAGTGGTTGTTATTTGCTCAAAAATCAAGTACGTGGTAGGCTGTCAAATATCATCATAATTATACTAATATTAATTGTTCTGGTTGTTGTCAATCTATCGAGAATTTTTTAAACACTTAGAACAAATAAGTGAATAAAATGGTAAATTATACCAATTCCGAAATGGCAGATATGCATTTTGAATATGGCCGTGCTAATAGCAATGGATTAAGAGCACAGCGCTTCTACACTGAGTTATATCCAAATAGAACTGTACCCCATCACAGCATATTCGCACGCATTCATCAACGTCTGCAAGAAACAGGAAAATTTTCAAGAAGTGCCGCCGATTGCGGGCGTTCTAGAGAAGTAAGAACTGTAGCACTTGAAGAGGCTGTCTTCAATTTAATTGAAGAATCTCCTGATACAAGTACAAGAAGAATCGCTCAAGTTTTAAATGTCAGCTATTCCACGGTATTTAGAATTTTAAAAGAACAACTACTGTATCCCTACCATATCCAACGAGTTCAAGGGCTCTTACCTCGTGATTTTTTATCTCGTGATTTTTTACCTCGTGATTTTTTACCTCGTTTAATCTTTTGTAAATGGATGCTTCAAATGATCACGCAAGTTCCACAGTTCTTATCTCGTATTTTATTTACTGATGAGGCCAACTTTTCACGAGAATCTATTAGAAATTTTCATAATCACCACATATGGTCTGAAGAAAACCCACACGAAATTACGGAATCTCATTTTCAACACCAGTTTTCATTAAGTGTATGGCTTGTTGTCATTGGTGATGACTTAATTGGACCATATTTTCCTCCGATAAGACTAAATGGAGAAGTGTACTGTCATCTACTCGAAGAAGAGTTGCCCCTACTTCTTGAAAATATTCCTTTACAAATTAGACAACAAATGTGGTACATGCACGACGGGGCTCCGGTTCATTTTAGTATCAACGCTCGTAACTGCTTGAACGAAGTTTACCCAAATCGTTGGATAGGTCGAGGAGGCCCACAGAATTGGCCTGCCCGATCTCCTGAATTGAATCCGATGGATTGTTGCCTGTGGGGTTTTCTGAAAACCTTAGTTTATTCAAGTCCTGTTGCAAACATCGATGACCTCAGAAATCGTATTATCGCATCATGTGATATTATAAGAAACACACCCGGTATTTTTCATAGAATACGAAGTTTAATGAGAAACATACTAGAGTCATGCGTTCTCTCCGAATGGGGGCATTTTCAACATTTATTATGATGATACGTACTGACATTTTGTTAATATTTCTTTTCGTTTCTCAGTTTGTTAATTATTAATTATTAAATAGTAGTAGAATGCCTAGTTGTTGTTTCTTATTATGAATTTTTGGAAATTAGTAAAAGCCAGAACAATACATATTAACATATTAGTGTAATTATGACGTTATTTGACAGCCTACCACGTACTTGTTTTTTCAGCAAATAACCACTCTGTAAATACATGTGACATCGATCTGAGTAATATTTTATTTCTTTGCGATGAAACAAACAATTTTATGAGAAAATGTCAAGACATAAAAAAGTTGCTAAATGAATCCTTCTTTCTAAATCATTTTTTTTTAATAGAAAACGGTACACACAATAAAAAGTACTGATAAAAAATAATGTAAGGGTAGGTTTTTTCACCCTCTTGTGATAACATTATAGGGTTATAAAATCCTTTTAAAACTGTCATTTTGTTAGCCTTATGCATCTGCAAAATTTCGTTTTTTTTTTAATTATTCCATAAAGGAGAAATTTAATGGAAACCTTTTTTTTTGTCAAAATTTCAAAGGGCTGTAACTTGGAGGAGAAGGGGTTTCAAGAAAAACTTTATAAGAAAGACACCCTTAATTTTTCGCCAAAGAATCACCCTGTAAAATTTTTCGCATCAATTTAGAAACACCCTGTATACCTAATCTGTAATTGAAATTGAAAATAAAATAATTTAAATTTAATTTAATATAAAAAGTAAACTATACACCTGGACAGCAAATTTCCTCTCGAACCGGAGAATTTCTGTTGTCGTGGATGGCCATTTCTCTAAACTGCATCCAATTAATGCAGGAGTCCCTCAAGGTTCAGCTTAAGCCCCTACTTTGTTTCTTCTCCACATCAATGACCTCCTCTCTAGCACATCCAACTCAGTTCACAGTTACACGGATGACAGCACCCTCCACTCAAATATAGAATATTCTAAGCCTGTCTCTTTAGACCAATTAGATGAGGATCGCAGACCCACGGGGGGTTCTGGCTCTGTGGATCTCCGAAAAATATTAGACTGGGGAAGCAGAAATCTTGTACAATTCAACTCCACCAAATCTCAGTCTTGCTTTCTATTTCATAATAGATACACCAGTCCTAGACCCATCACAATGAACAACCAAACTATTCAAAGTAATGAGTCCTTTTCACTTGTTGGGTATTCTGTGGATCGAAATCTCAATCGGCACCAACATGTCACATCAATTGCAGAAGCGGCTGCTAAGAAATTGGGTTTCCTCTTCCGGGCTCACAAATACGTTTCACCAGCTAATCTATATACCTTATATGCTTCACAAATAAGGCCAAAACTCGAATACTGCTCCCACATCTGGGGTGCCGCTGCCGCTTCTACACTCGCTGTCCTGGACTCCATTCAGAAGAGAGCTATGCGTCTCATCGGTGACCCTACCCTCACCCAAAGTCTGTAATCCCTTGCCCACCGACGTGCCGTTGGTGATCTTTCTCTCTCTTTTATAGATATGTGCACGGGCACTGCTCAGGGGAGCTTTCTTCCATAGTTCCTCCACCTGCTGCCCCAAATAGATCTACCAGGGGAACAGAGCGAATGCACCCTTTTACTGTCCAGGTCACCAGACATATGGTGGTGGTGGTGGTGGTGGTAAAAAAGATGGTATGGCCTCGACGGAATTGTCATTAGCCACAGATTTTTTAACTTCTCGTTTGAGATTTGTATTTTTTTCTTTATTATGTCTGTTTTTTAACGTAAATACAATCTCAGCATGTACACACTTAATTACGTATACCTACACACAAATGTACGTATATATTTTAAAATAATTAAAGTTTAACATTTTCCTAAGTTTGTAAATACACACACACATATACACACTTACACATATACACATATTTATTATAAATAAGAAAATTTTTTTTTCCTTTTTTTGTATTTGTTTTTTTTTTGCTGTTTTTTTTTATTATTTTTTATTTTTTGTTTTTTGTTTTTTTTTTGTTTTTTTTTGTTTTTTTTTTTGTTTGTTTTTTTGCTTTTTTTGTTTTTGTTTTTTGTTTGTTTTTTTGTTTGTTTTTTGTTTGTTTTTATGTTTTTTTTGTTTTTTTTTGTTTGTTTTTTTCAATTTATATAAGGATTAACAGGGACACTTTAACGCCTAGGGGCCCTTCAAGGCATCACAGACAGACTGACCAGACATAGAACATCTTGTTATGCCCACTCTTTTGTCCCGAGGACTTCCAAGTTGTAGAATTCCTTGCCGGCGCATGTTTTTCCTTCTCCTCCGAACCTCCAAACCTTCAAGTCCAGAATTAACAAGTTGCCTCTTTCCTCCGTGTCCGACACCCACGGTACGATAGTATTTAGGCTATGAGCCCTCGTGGTGTGTAGTTGAAATAAAAGAAATAAAAAGTACTGGTAACCAAATTTGATCCATGCTTTCTTTAAAAAAAATACAGATTTGGCTATTTAAAACGTTTTTATGAAAATTCACTACCATAACGCACTTGATGCGTCCAGACTTTTTTGTTAGTATATTACTTCATATATTCTTATGAGGATATAAGCCCCATTAAGGTTAGTTATTAATAGCTAACTTTCGCGGCTTCTGTTCCCATATTAATACAGTAGCTGGTGATCTTACTTGAGTGGCCACGAGCAACGTGAGAGGAGGTTTGTTTGGGCCAGCTGGTGGCACTATCTTTGTGGCATGATGTAGTTATTATTGCTATAAGCCACCGGATGTTCGTTATCAACACATGAGTAAGATTACATAGAGCATTTACTCAGATATGAGATAATCGCGCGACAACGGGTTAAGCATAACATAGACGTCCAGCTTATTGACTGACTAAACAAACAGAAAACGTCTGGACACAGCGAGTGCGTCATGGAAGTGAATTTTCATCAAATATGTCTCTTGAATTCATTGATTGTGGTTGCCCTTACTTGGTGAAACCGGTCCATACCACATACAGACTTGGAGACTACTTCTCTGGCTTCACTGTTGGGTTAGATGTTCTCGGATGTTGTTCAACGTGTATGTGACTAGTTTCGCTGCTTGACAGCATTCTCAGACAGATTACACGAAACTAGTCACAGAAACGTTGAACAACATCCGAGAACATCCAACCCAACAGTGAAGCCAGAGAAGTAGTCTCCAGGTCTGTATATAGTATGTCTCTTGAATGCAAGCAGGCATCAATTTGGTTACCGGTATAACCTATATAGTAGAAACAATGTACTATATTTTATCAAAATAACTAAAATGTAAAAAAAAATCCGAGAAAACTGGTTTCCTAGCCAACAAGCCTTGGGTTAACAGCAAATTAAGGCACCGCTGTGGCCGTGTTGGAAAGTCGAGTAAAACATCCCAATTCGGACTCGGGAGACGACGGTTCGAGACTCACCGGCAGCGGATGATTTTTCAAATCACTTCTGTCGTTGAGATCGAGCTTAAGGTGGAGGGTAATGCACAAATGCACAATATGGCAAGGGCTGCAGTGCTATCGGGGTGGCAAAGCTGCGGACGAGCCCTGAGGGAGAAAAAAAATAGCTAATTGAGTTATTGACATTGAAAGCATTTAATGTCAATTCGCTACCAAAATGCACTTACTGCGTATCGATTTTTTTCTTAAAAACATGCATCATACTTCGTTAAAAAATGAAAAAATGCAATAATATAAGGGTGTTCGAAAAAATTTTAGGTATCACCAACGACTTATGGGCCAGCCTGTGTTTGTCAAAATAATTTTAAAGATGCAGCTCAGGATACCCCATATTTAACGTATACAACTTTTTCTCGTATCTTCTATAATAACAATTATATTGAGCTTTACCGTAGAAACGCGTCACCCTGTATATATGTAAACAGATAAAAAATAAAACTAAACCCGGATATGGATTCTAGCGGGCCTAGTTTGCGCTCATTTGAAGAAATCTTTTTAAACCTGGAAAGTCGCGATCTCTTCGTTAACGAATTTTTTCTACGAAAATTAGCTAAAAATTATAGACCGTTAAACCATAAACTTGACTAAAACTACCGCCAAAGCATCAGAGAAAGGGCCTATTTGACATGAAATTTCTGGAAATATTTTAGCAAAATGAACGACAATGACGATTGAAGCTGACACTTAAGGGTTTGCGGAACACTCTTCTTGCTGCATTTTCTTTACATAATCCGTATTTGTTTCAGGTTTTTGGCCTAAATATTGCCAATTTTGACTTTCAAATCACGACTTTGACTTTTAAGGAAAACCCCAATTTTCGTTTCTTTAAATGCTCGTAACTTTTTTGTCTTTAAATTTACAGACCTAAATGTTGGTACATGGGTCACTCTTTGTAATAAAAATACGCGTACCAAATTTGGTTGCCCTTACTTTGTTATTTCCGGAGATGGATATCGGAATGGTTGTTACCATCGATATCTCTCTATTATCAAAACAATCTTGCGTTCTAACACCTTTTGAGAAAAATGCACAAAACTCAATTTTCTATGAAGCTAAAGAACTAACTTTTGCTACATCTGTAGACAGTGTAAGTCTCTTTAAAAGAAACTTGTATTAGAAATTTCATTAAAGTTATACATCAGATTTTCATAGGAAAACTTAATTCATATTTAGAAAAGTAAATCTGCCAAATTACAAACAGCAGTTATTTATCGCTATTAATCGCCAGTATGATTTCATTTTAGTCAACCTAATCAAACCGGTTTTCTCAATATCAACAATAACAAAATTATAATTTTAGACTCAAAGATGACGAACTTATTCAGGCGTTTTAAACAAAAATTAGATCTTGTTCAAAACGTATGAAATCTGTGCACCATTGTTTTTCCAAGTGTCAAAATAAAACATCAAAAAGTCTGGACGCAGCAAGTGCGTTATGTTAGTGAATTTTCATAGAAATGATCTGGTACCAAATATTTTTTTATAACTTCTTTTTCTTTTAACATAGAAATATAGATTTTAGTATATAGTTTCCTTTTAATATCATAAACTTAAGTACCAATTTTGGTTATCATAGCTTTTCTACTTTTTGAGATAAAAAAAAATTCCGAAAGAAAATCCAAAATTTTCGCGGAAAACCAGGTTCGATTTTTCTGGCTAACGAACTTATCCAAGCTACTTATAAAAGGAAGGTACATGCTAAATTTGATCAATATCGGTCCATTATTTTTTGAGTTATCGGTGTGATACATATATATATATATATATATATATATATATATATATATATATATATATATATATATATATATATATATATATATATATATATATATATATATATATATATAACATATAAAAATTGAAACTGACCCCGGATTCTAGTGGCCCTAGAACGCGCTCATTTGAAGACATTTTTTCAAGTCGGGATCTCCTCATCAGTGAATTTTTTCTGAGAAAATTCACTAAAAACATACATTCATCGAGCTGCATTCGATCATGCAACCTTCTGTGTAGAAGACCAGCACGCTTTCACTGAGCTATCTGCTAATTCGTCAACTAACGTTTTGTTTACGTGATACTTGACACAGACTAGATCCTCGGAGTAGTATATGAAAAGTATACGTAACAATTAATTACAGAATTAGTAGAATTGCCATTGAAATCCTTTCAACGATTGTTTCGGTCTTAAATTTAAGTTTAAAGAAAAAAAACCATTTTAGAATCATTTTTATGGACTTGACTTGATTTTGTTTACATTTATACTATATTATACGACACTTTCAGTCTAAAACCACAGCATAATATATCTATACTTCGCTAAAACTGTATTTGGGGCCGTTAATAAAGCTACAAATATAGTGTCTTTTAATAATTGATTGAATCCCCCAGTTAAATAACAATTGATTGGCAAATTTTTTTTTTCATATAAAATTGAGTTTTGGGAATTTTTCTCAAAAGGAGTTAGAACACAGGATTTTTTTGATAATAGAGAGATATCGATGGTAACACTTTCGAAAGAATTCTTCCAATGTGCGCGTACTAGGATCTTCAAGGAGTGTGTAAGTTTAAAGTATTAACTTTACTAATATGCCGTATAATAATAGTGTACAATTCTTATGAAAATTCGCTACTATAACGCACTTGTTGCGTCCCGAAATTTTCTAATTAAACCTTTCTAAATAAAAGCCTTAAATATATGATTTACTTGTCTTGCAGCTCTCGGGTTTTGTAAAGTGCTGATACTACTCTATCGTTGTTTTGAACAGTAGCGGCTCGTGCCTTAATGCCTTGGGGGTGCGCAAGAAAAAAAAGTTCGGGACTCAGCAAGTGCGTTATGATAGTAAATTTTTATTAAATGCTTCAAATTTGAATAACTCAAGTTTCTACGAACTTAGAAAGTGGAATTTTGGTGTATAGTAGGGTCATATCCATCAAATTTCATTAAAATACCTTTGTAATTTTCGGAGAAAAAGATTTTTTTTTGAAACATCTCAAAATTTTCCCGGAAAACGTTATCCGATTTTCCTGACTAACGAACTCATCCAAGCCATTAATAAAATAAAGGCACTTGCCGAGTTTCATCGAAATCAGTTGCTTATTTTTTGAGTTATCGGTTGGATACATACATATATATATATATATATATATATATATATATATATATATATATATATATATATATATATATATATATATATATATATATATATATATATATATATATATAATTGAAACTGACCCTGGATATGGGTTCTAAGGGTTCTAGTTCACGCTCATTTGCAAAAAACTTTTGCCAAGTCTCTCCATCGATACCTCTTTATTAGTGAATTTTTTAAAAATAAAAGTTCAATAAAAATAAAGGGCTCGCCTATTTTTCCCCGAAAATGTATTATAAAAAAACCTACTTACTAAACTTAATAATTATTAACTACTTACCGAGTTTTCCTCTAGTTAGTTATACGTTATAGTAGTAAAAAGTCCCTTAAAAAGTTTACCTGTAAATTTAAAATATCCACTGAATTAATCACAGTATCACAATTATTTTGTCCACTTATTAAGCAACCCGAAGTAGTAACCATCATAATAATAATAATTGTCTTGTTGGAACATGTAAACAACAACGAAATGATCTAATTAAAAATCAATCCGACGCCAAGACGAAAATTACTAGGTAGTAGGTACACACGCTCTGCCAAAAGTCCACTACAAACTGTAAGTGTGTAATTTTATAGCGCACAACAGATTGCTTATTCGGTCGTTTTCGACGAAGATCATCAAGATTCGGAGATCATTTCGCACTGAAGTATCGCATTTCGTGAGAGCGCCGAAAAATACACAGTGCTTTATATGGATATAAATGTATATAATATCTGCAACGATTAACACTATACTTATTCTGATTCTGTATTAATGGCTGCCGACTCTCTGCGATCCTCGATATACTAATTTTGTTTGTTGAATGCAGGAAGTAAAAAAGTAAATAAAAATTTATTAAAATATATTATAGCAAAAATATTATTTTTTCCACGGCAGGCGGCAGTGCGCGCGCACGGGCGCACTTATTGAGGAGCCGCCCCTGGTTTTGAAGTGCATGGAAATGTTTGGTAACTTTAGTGAAATTTTAAAGGACTTACACTATCTACAGATATAGAAAAATTAAATTTTTTAGCTTAATAGAAAATGGAGTTAGGAAATTTTTTCTCAAAAGGAGTTAGAACACAAGATTTTTTTGAGAATAGAGAGATGTCGATGGTAATACTTTCGAAAGAATTCTTCAAATGTACGCCTACTTGTAGGACCTCAAAAATCAAGCTTCAAGGTCTGTGTAATTTCAAAGTATTAACTGTAATATGCCCTATAATAATAGTGTACAATTCTTATGAAAATTCACTATTATAACGTACTTACTGCGTCCCGAAATTGTCTAATTAAACTTTTCTAAATAAAAACCTTAAATATATTATTTACTTTTCTTGCAGCTCTCAGGTTTTGTAAAGTGCTGATCCTACTGTATCGTTATTTTGGAGTGCATATTATGCAGTGCTAGGTTGTCTGCAAGCAATTAAACCTAGAGACCAGATAATAAAATCATTGAGAATATTGGCTTAACTCCAACGAAATTTTAAATAATCTACTACATATACAATACATTGTAGTGTTTTATTTACATCGAGTACTTGCTATTTTCAGTACATTACTCTGGGAGTGGCGAAGAGGTCTTCTAAAAAGCTACTCATGCATGTTACAAACGGGAAATGCCATTAACGTTATTGTGTCCCGTTTAACTATCGGAATTCATTACTCGAACTAGATTGATCAGACTAAGAGGATGGGTAAGTCTATTGATTTGCATGAGGGAGCACTTACCTGCTCAATCATGATATTTTTAACGAGTTCCTTATTTATCGGGTGTTCACAAAAAGCTGCCGTCTTAATTGCTTTGATAAATACATGAGATCGCGTCTTTTTCTTTAAATTAAATTTGGCTGCTACGTTCCTCTTGCAAGTGGCTGGGATAAATTCGTTAGCCAGGAAAATCTGACCAGTTTTTTCCGGGAAATTTTACAATTACTAGTGTAAATGTTATGGTAAAATGTACACACGTTAGGTATTTTCCGTTTCCTTTTTTTATAACAAATAAAAAACATATCCCATAACCTGTCATTCTGCATTAAGTTATTTTTTCCCTTCGGGCTCGTCCGCGTCTTTGCCGCCCCGATAGCACCGCAGCCTTTAGCTTATTGTGCATGCCCACCTCCACCCATTCCAAAATCACTTGGTAGGGTGAAGTTTTATAATGCTCTGTCTCCGGTCTAGACTGACCGTAGATCAGTTGTCTTTTGCGGTCCAAAGCTTTACACTCGCACAAGATGTGCTGAGCTGATTCCTCCCCCTCGCCGCAGAGTCTGCATGCGAGGTCACCCTCGAACCGTCCTATTTTATGCAGGTGTTTCTTGACAGCCATGTGTCCCGTCAAGAGTCCTGTTATGTACCTGAGCTGTCCTCTGTTAAGATTTAGCAGCTCCACAGCTCTCCTTGAAATGGGTTCCTCACCCTACGGGTCCGGGGACTAACTAAAAGAATAGGCCCATGGTAACTCCTGCCTGTCGTACGAGGCGACTAATCGGAATCAAGCAGGTGGTAGTGGAATTTTCCTTTACGTGATAGTAAAAGATTTATGTACGCCCGAGGAGGTACCACCCCTTACATCAAGGGACCGGTGACGTTTCCGGTTCTGGTGTACGAGTCGGTTTCCCTTTAAACAAAAATGATGGCTTCTCCTTGTACAAAAGATTCCTGAGATAAAATACCCCTCCATTCAAATCTCCGGGAGAGGGTGTACAGGGGGCGCCGGCATCAAGATTTAACATATCCTTCTCGAATATATGTGGCATAAATTCTAACCTAAACTCCGTCCACTATTTCCTCCAGGCTTATAGGCCCCAACTCCTCTTCCTCACCGAAACCCAAATCAGTGCTAAAACAGGCACTAATCACCTTTATTTCCCGGGTATGAGCTCCTTACTTCCTTTAGATTGCATGGCGGCGTGTGCGCGTACGTCCGTAGCAATCTACCCTGCACCAGACTCCACAATTTAGAATCTGGAAAAAAAAACATACTTTGGATGAAACTCTCTCTCAGGACTGAAACTTAATTCATCTTTTGCATTTACCGGTCACCTTCTGACAACAACTTTGTCTGGCTCTTCGACTACCTTTCTAAAAAAAACGACCATCTGATTTCTGAATATCCTTCCTCCGAGGTCACTATTCTTGGTGACTTCAATGTCCATAATAAGGAATGGCTAGGATCATCAAAAACCGATCCACATCAATGACCTCCTCTCTAGCACATCCAACCCAGTTCACAGCTACTCTACTCAATATAGTATACCTCTCCCTTTGGCTTTATAGTGAATTTTCATTAGGAAAATGCACTAAAAAGCCAAAGAACTGTTTATGGGACCAGAATCGGTCCTGGGCGTGACGAAGAACACTGCCAGGGAATACATTAAGTCCTGGGTCACAAACGAACATAGCTGTACAGGGCAGACTGTCCAGGACTCAGACGTGGGAAGTCATTTTTCAACAACACACCGCGAGGGCTTGCAGCCTAAATACTATCGTATCGTGGGTGTCGACAAGGAGGAAAGAGGCAACTTGTTAATTCTGGACTTGAAGGTTTGGAGGTTCGGGGGAGAAGGAAAAACATGTGTCGGTAAGGAATTCCACCACTTGGAAGTCCTCGGGACAAAAGAGCGGCCATAACAAGATGTTCTATGTCTGGTGACCTGGACAGTAAAAGGGTGCTTGCGCTCTGTTCCCCTGGAAGACCTGTTGGGAGCGGCAGGTGGAGGAACTATGGGAGTAAGCTCCTCTGAGCAGTGCCCGTGCAGATATCTATAAAAGAAAGAGAGGTCACAAACGGCACGTCGGTGGACAAGGGATGACAGCCTTTGGGTGAGGGTAGGGTCACGGATGAGACGTATAACTCTCTTCTGAATGGAGTCCAGGATAGCGAGTGTAGAAGCGGCAGCGGCACCCCAGATGTGGGCGCAGTATTTGAGGTTTGGCCTTATTTATTAAGTATATAAGGTATAGAGATTAGCTGGTGCAAAGTATTTGCGAGCCCGGAAGAGGGAACCTAATTTCTTAGCAGCCGCTTATGTAATTGATGTGAAATGTTGGTGCCAATTGAGATTTCGATCCACAGAAATGCCAACAAGTGAAAAGGATTCATTACTTTGAATAACTTGGTTGTTCATTGTGATGGGTCCAGGACTGGTATATCTCTTATGAGATACAAAGCAATAGTGAGATTTGGTGGAGTTGATTTATACAAGATTTCTACTTCCCCAGTCTAATATTTTTTGGAGATCCACGGAGACAGAACCCTCCATGAGTTTGCGATCCTCATCTAATTGGGCTAAAGAGACAGGCTTAGAATATTGTATAGTTGAGTGGAGGGTGCTGTCGTTCGGGTAACTGTAAACTGGGCTGGATGTGCTAGAGAGTAGGTCATTTATGTGGAGAAGAAACAAAGTGGGGCTAAAGCTGAACCTTGAGGGACTTCTGCATTAATTGGATACAGTTTAGAGGAATGGCCATCCACGACAACAGAAATGCTCCGGTTGGAGAGCTACTAAATATTTTTTTTCCCAATCAAAATGTTACATACATACATATATATATATATATATATATATATATATATATATATATATATATATATATATATATATATATATATATATATATATATATATATATATATATATATATATATATATATATATATATATATATATATATATAAGAAAACATTGTTACGTAATATGATTAGACAAGACTTTACAAGGATATATTTTCTAGCCATTTTAGTTGAATATTTTTACTTGTTTTGTCTTTTCTTGATATCGCTAAGCTATGACCAAAAGCATTATCTTGTACAAACGATTAAATTAATACCTAATACAATTAGACAATACCTGTTGTAATGAAAGTATGGAATAATGTCGAATTCATTTAATTGGTCATTTGCAAGGACGTCTGGCGGACATTTGAATCGTAACGCTAAATGTTATTATCCCATAATAAGTCATGGTTACGTATTTTAACAACGTGCTATCCATGCGTCTGTTAACGTTTATTAGAGAACATGTTAATTTGGTTTGCGGTTAGTGAAAAGCGGAAACATTTCGACCAGTTTCCTATTTAGATTCTTATATTGATATGAATTTCATTCAAACATGGTAATTCATCAAGGATTTGTGTTAAGCTGATATTCCGATCGTGTGAAACAGCATGAATTAATTCAGTCGCCAGACCTTGCAGCGTAAATAAAAAGTCTCGACGCAGCCTGTGCGTTACGGGAGTTATGTTTCATAAAAATATGTTTAATAGCAAATATGTCTCTTTAATGCATGCAGGTCGTCGCATGAGTTCCACATGGTTCTAAGTACATTTTGGATAATTTTACAGGAAATCAATTTTAAGTGTTTAGTTGAATGTAAGTACTGGTTTAATTTATATAATGACGATATTCAACTGGAACGGTGTAATGTGTTATTATTCTGAGCCATTTGCTAGGGAAAACTTCAAAATATTTAACAATTAAAAAAAGAAGTGGGTTTTTTGAAAGTTTTACATATGTACTTAGAACCATGTAATCCTGTAAGGCTTTTAAAATAAAACTGAAATTGCACTTTTTTTATAGATTTTATTTAATGAAATGCACGTGAAGTTATTAACAACGTTTGAAAAATATGATCAAGTTATCAGAATAATTATTTTTTTTAAAATTGCTGAAATAACAGCCTAATTTATCTGTGCTTCACGGTATTCATTTAAGAGCGCTTTAATGTATGCTTTATCCTCGGCGGTCATCTATTTATAAGAAAATTCGATATGCTTTAACTTATCTTCTGGAACTACAGGTTGATTATTATTATTAGTTAGGTTAATTTCATTAAAAATTGACAGTGAATCTGCTTGTGATGCTTTAGATAAAATGTTTACGCAAGTATAATCATCACTGTAGTCATTCTTGTAAATTACAGAAAAGGGTTGATTCTTTTCAAAACGTAATTCTCTTACCTTTGTGTATGGAACTTTTTTATAATTAAAATTTTTGGACGCATCATGATAGTTGAGAAAAGTATATTTTTTTCAGCTGTATAACTTGAAAAGGTTTTCTGCAGTCTATCTTAAGTAAAAGGCGCACTAGACTTAAAGGAGACCAAGCGCCTCCGTGGCCGTGCGGTAAAGTCGATTCAGACCTTCCAATACGGACTCGGGGGTCGACGGTTCGAGCCTCACCGGCGGCGGATGATTTTTCAAAATCACTGTCGTCGTTGAGATCGAGCTCAAGGTGGAGGGTAGGTTAGTTTAGATGAGCAAAAAAGGCCAGCAATGGCCTAATTGCCAGTAAGCATCTTACCTTTACCTTTTAGTGAATTTTCTTAAAAAAAATTCACTAATGAGGAGATCCCGACTTTTGAATTTTGAAAAAATTTCTTCAAATGAGCGCTAATTAGGCCCCCCAGAACACATATCCGGGGTCAGTTTAAATTTTTATATGTTTATATATATATATATATATATATATATATATATATATATATATATATATATATATATATATATATATATATATATATATATATATATATATATATATATATATATATATATATATATATATATATATATATATATATGTATCACACCGATAACTCAAAAATAACGGGCCGATTTTGATTAAATTTGGTGAATAAATTCCTTTTGCAAATGGCTTGGATAAGTTCGTTAGCCAGGAAAATCGGTCCAGGTTTTCCCGGAAAATTTTGTGTTTTCTTTCGAAAAAAATTTATATCTCCGGAATTAACAAAGTAAGAGCAACCAAATTTCATATGCGGATTTATATCGTTATAGGCAAGTTACCTACCAAAATTCAGCTCCGTAGGTTAAAGGATAAAAAAGTTACAGGCATTCAAAGAAAAATAAATTTGGATTTTCCTCAAAACGTCAAAATTGCGATTTTAAACGTCAAAATTGGTAAGTACATTCCTTTCGCAAGTCGCTTGGATAATTTTGTTAGCCAGGAAAATCCGCCGAGGTTTTCCCGGAAAAATTTGTGTTTTCTTTCGAAAAAAATTTATATCTCCAAAATTAACAAAGTAAGGGCAACCAAATTTGGTAAGCTGGTTTATATCTTTATAGGTGTGCCACATACCAAAATTTAGCTCTGTAGGTCAAAAGACAAAAAAGTTATGGGCATTTAAAGAAAAATAAATTGGGGGTTTCCTCAAAACGTCAAAGTGACAATTGAAAACGTCAAAATTCGCAACATTTAGGCAAATAACTTGAATCTAATACGATCTATGGAAAGAAAATGTCTTAAGAAGAATGTTTTACATACACCGAACTCTTAGTTTCAACCGTCATTGTCCTTCATTTTACTAAAATATTTCCAGAAAATTCATTTCTAATAGACCCTTTCTGTGATGCTTGGCAGTAAGTAGCCTTAGCTATAGAGTTTATTGTTTAATGGTATATAATTTTTGTCGAATTTTCGTAAAAAATCAATAAAGCTCAATATATTCGTTATTATACAAGATATGAAAAAATATTGTATACATTAATTATACGGTGTTTTGAGCTACATCTTAAAAAAATATTGCGACAATCACAGGGTGGCCCATAAGTCGTTGGTGATACAAATAATTTTTTTTTGTCGAAAACGCCTTATGTTTTTACATTTTCCATCGAAATATAATGCATGTTTGTAAGTTAAGAAATTCTGGAGGCAGCAAGTGCGTTGTGGTTGCGAATTTTCATTAAATCTTTCAATTTTGAAAAGCTCAATTTGCTATTAACCTATAAGGTTGACCAAGAAACGGATTTTTTCGGTAACACTTTTGGTTTACTTTTGGAAATTTCTGTACGTTTTCAAACAATCAAGTTATTTTGATGAAACATGGCACATTGTTTTTACTATATATGTTATAATGGTAATCAAATTTGATGCCTGCTTTTTCTATATAGGTTATACTGGTAACCAAAATTGATGTCTGCTTTCTTAAAAAGAAAACACACATATTTGCAATAAAAACATTTTTATGAAAATTCACTACCATAACGCACTTGCTGCGTCCCGAGATTATTTTACCTTTAAAGGAGACCATACATCTGAAAGCCTTAGTTGCTTTTCAATTCTGGAGTGAATATTATCGACTTTTTGTATACTCGAATGTCCAGGTACAGAGTACTTCATGGTGACACTATCAACATTAGGATTGTGCTGTAAAAACATACTAACAGCAAAATATATAATAGAATTTCGATTTTGTATATATCCGTTTTTGACTTACTGTAAGCAAAGTTAAAAAACAATCTTTGCATATTCTTATATTTTCATCATTTTTTGTAAGAAAAAACTTGAAAGAAAATGAACGGTACATAGACTCGGTACCCTTTTTAAGTTTTATTGATACTTGCTCAGTGTGATTCAAAAGAAAGTATGTTTTTCCATTCTCATCTAGAGTATAAAAGGAGTCTCTATATTCCTGTCTTCAACAAAAATTTATTTACATTTAAAACGACATTGAAGTCCACAAACCGTGGTAGGTTTTACTTTTTTTTCTGGTATTAAGTTTCCTCTTGAATTTATATGTTCTTTGCCAGACTGATATTTTTTTTTCTTACGTTTTTCTTCCAATTTCGTTTTATTTTTTTCAATTTTTTTTGTGTACTTCTTTTATTGGTGTTTTTTTCGCTGTCACTCTCGAATGTAGAATAGTCAACTAGGCGATACCTAAAATGTACAAATAAGCTAATTAGTTTATTCTAAATAATTCGGAATACAAATTTTAACATATTCTTCAAAGCTTTCTCCTGTTATTATAAAATTATTAGTTTGTTTTGACGTGGATGTCCCAAAAAACATGAAATAGATATATGTGTATTAATACTAAAAATTAGAACTGTAACGAGGTAGCATCATTATCGATTTAAAGAAATTATTATGTACTCACCCTGTATAATTATTATTTTCCACAAGCATATTATTATTAGTTGTACTAGATACTGAACTGGTCCGTGAGTCTCCTTCATTACTACTAGCGTCGCTTAGTAACAGCCTTAAAAATATTAAATGAACTTTTAGGTTAGAATTTGATAACAAACTTAAATTTACCTTTTTTTGACCAATTTTGTTCTGTTTTCATCATTTTCAGGAAGATATTCTGATCCTGAGCTAGCAAAATCTGACCACTCACCATAATCCAATATAATTTTCTTTAAAAAGTATTTAAAGCACTGCCAAAATTCGTTAAAAACCTGGATGTGCACTTAGAACCTTGTAACTTTAAAAATATTTTGAGACGGACGTACTTAGAACTACATGGAAATAAAGACTATAGCGTCATCTTTACTCCAATAGCAATTTTTTAACACCAAAACATGCAGAATTCATTTTTACATAGTTACAACAAAAAATCTCAATTTTGCCCAAAAGTGTACTTAGAACCCTGTGGAACTCATGCGACGAGGGTATCAATTTCATTACCGGTATACCATATATAGTAGAAATAATGTACCATATTTTGTCAAAATAACTTATTGTTTGAAAATATAGAAAGATTTTCCGAAAATAAACTTAAAATGTTTCCGAAAAAACTAGTTCCCTAGCCAACAAACGTTAGGTTAATAGCAAATTGAGTTATTGAAATTTGATCATTTAATGAAAATCCGCTACCAAAACGCAATTACTTCATCTCGATTTTTTTTACAAACATGCATTATATTTCGATAAAAAAAATGCAAAAATTTAATAATATAAGGGTGTTTGAAAAAAATTTGTAGGTATCACCAACGACTTTTGGGCCAATCTGTGATTGTCAAAATAATTTTATAAGATGCAGCTCAAGACACCCTATAATTAACTTATACAATTGTTTCTCGTATAATAATTATATTGAGCTTTACCGTAGAAGTGCGTCACACTGTTTATATGTAAACAGATAAAAACTGAAAGTAAACCCGGATATGGACTCTAAGGGGCTTAGTTTGCACTCATTTGAAGAAATCTTTTTAAAATTATAAAGTCGCGGTGTCCTCATTAACGATTTTTTTCTACGAAAATTTGCTAAAAATTATAGACCGTTAAACCATAAACTTAACAAAACCTACAGCCAAAGCATCAAGTTAACTAAACCTACAGCCAAAGCATCAGAGAAAGGGTCTATTTGAAATGAATTTTCTGTAAATATTTTTATGAAATGAAGGACAATGATGGTTAAAGCTGAAACTTAAGGATTTGCAGAACACTGTCCTCGCAACATTTTCTCTTCATAATCCGTATTTGTTTCCTGTTCTTTGTCTAAATATTGCCAATCATGACGTTTCAAATCGAGACATTGACGTTTTGCGGAAAACTCCATTTTTTTCTTTAACAGCCCGTAACTTTTTTGTCTTTCAACTTACAGACGTAAATTTTGGTACTTTGTTATTTTCGGAGATATACTTTTTTTCCGAAGGAAAACACAAAATTTTCCGGGAAAACCTGGACCGATTTTCCTGGCTAACGAACTTATCCAAGCCACTTGCAAAAAGAAGGTACTCACCAAATTTCATCGGCCCATTATTTTTTGAGGTATCGGTGTGATACATACATACACACACACACACGCTCTATATATATATATATATATATATATATATATATATATATATATATATATATATATATATATATATATATATATATATATATATATATATATATATATATATATATATGAGGCATACTTATAAAACATATAACAATTGAAAGTGACCCCGGATATGTGTTCTAGGGAGCCTAATTAGCGCTCATTTGGATAAATTTTTTTAATGCAAAATTCGGGATCTCCCTATTAGTGAATTTAAAAAAAAATCACTAAAAAGGACGCAGCAAGTGCGTTATAGTAGTGAATTTTCATAAAAATGTTTTTAATAGCAAATATGTTTTTTTAATGAAAGCAGTCATCAAATTTGGTTACCAGTATAACCTATATTTTATGAAAGTAACTTTATTGTTTGAAAAATTACAAAAATTTTCCTAGAATAAAGTTTAAATGTTCCCGAAAAAACTGGTCCGATTTTCCTGGCCAACGAACCTCTTCAAGCTATTTACTCACCTATCAATATATAATTATCCATAAAACGCTTTTCGACGGAACGTACGAAAAAAGTTTTGCATGGAAATTTGCAAACAATTTTTTCACGAAAATCCGATAAAAACTGGTTAAACATTTATTTATTAAAATTAATTACAAAATTTCACAAAAACCTTTCAAACAATGATTTCTACGGAAATACAAAGGATTTCTACGGAAATACAAAGAATTTCTACGAAAACTCCATTTAAAAAAATGCTAAAAGAATACATAAAATTCAAATTATATACCTAATTTGTAATTAAGACTTCCGAGGCAATCTAATCCATTTTAACTAACTTAACTTGTAATTAAGATGAAAATATTGCTTTTAACTTTTCACGAAAATTTTAAATCAGAGAAATATAAGCCTAAAAGTACCCATATTTTCATGCCACAAGCTGTGAGAAATAAGAACGTTACTTAAATCTGCCACTTTAAAGTTTCGTTTGACATTTGTGGATACAATGTATCAACTACTTATATATTATGAAAATGTAAACATAGATAATCTTATAAATTATTTCTTCCTTTTAGTGAATTTTTGTAGAAAAAATTCACTAATGGGGAGATCCCGACTTTTGAATTTTGAAAAAATTTTGCAAATGAGTGCGAACTAGGACCCCTAGAACCCATATCCGGGGTCAGTTTCAATTTTTATACTCAAAACATAATGGGCCGATTTTGTTTAAATTTGGTGAATACCTTCCTTTTGCAAGTGGCTTATCTCAAAAAATGAAAAAGCTATCATAACCAAATTTGGTAGTTAGGTTTACGATATAAAAACTAAACTATACACCAAAATTTAGGTTTCTATGTTACAAGAAAAAAAAAACTTATAATACAATATTTGGGGCCAGATCATTTCTATGAAAATTCACTACCATAACGCACTTGCTGCGTCCTGTCTTTTTGTATCAAAGTTGATTTAAATATTTTAATATTTGTTTTCGAAAATACCCGAAATATTTCCAAAACTAGAGTCTGTAGGTATAGGAAGTGTTACACATAACTTGAAGCAGAGGTCATGCCCTTCACTTCTGAAACACAAAGTACAGGCTGCCCCATTAAAAAAAAGTTCGTGACGCAGAAAGTGCGTTATAGTAGTGAATTTTCATAAGAATTGTACACTATTAGTAAGGTATATTATTAAAACTGATTCTTTAACTTTATATGGACCTGGGAGATCGGTTTTAGAGGTCCCAGTTAGCGATTATTTGAAGAAATTTCTATTTTCTATGGAGCTAGAAATTTATAATTTGGCAGATATATATGTAGGCACTGCAAGTCACAAAACTTTTCTAGAAAAAAAATAATTATTTACAAAGGGAATGTACCTGCTAAATTAAAAATATGGCAGGTATTTTTCCTTATTAATTGCTTGGATGGTTTTGTTTTAGTCAACCCCATTGAACTAGTTTTTGCAAACAAAACAGCAATTTTTTTTTAAACCAATTGGTAGTTATCCGCGAAGATCATTATGCTAGTAGCGAATTTTCATTAAGAAAAATTCGCTAATAGAGAGGTTACGATGAAAAGCTTTCGGGAAAATTTCTTCAGATAAGCGCGAATTTGGGTTCTAGGGATATATATATATATATATATATATATATATATATATATATATATATATATATATATATATATATATATATATATATATATATATATATATATATGTATGTATGTATGTATGTATGTATGTATCTATGTATGTATGTATGTATCCGAGCGATAACGCAAAAAATACTAAACTGATTTCAATCAAACTTGGCAAAAATCTTGTTTGGGCAAAAGCCGAGGTCGAGTTCGTTAATCAGCCTTTATGCTCAAGTTTTTCCGGTGGAAAATCGGGGAAATTTTTTTGAAAACGCTATGTTTTGTAAGTATCAGAGTAACTGGAATGATACTTTATATGTGGCTAGAAATAGTGCAAATAAATGTTGTGAATTTTAAGTAATTTGGTACACAATTTTTCCAAATTAAAAATAAAATCCCAAAGACATGCGTTGAGACGACTTAGTGGCTATGGTCCAATGCCTGACAGACAGAGCAGTTAGATGCCAGGCGTATATTGATTCATACAACAGGTATAAACCATAGATCAACGGTAACCAAACTAAATATGTACCTGGAATAAAACATACTACCCGAACCAACAACCGTGAAATCTCGGCCGCAATTGTGGAAAATGACAGACGACATGAATTTAAAAAAATTGCCAGTTGATTGTTATTTAACTGGGGAATTCATTCGATTATTAAAAGACACTATATTTGCAGCCTTATGAACGGCCTCAAATACAGTTTTAGCACAGCATAGATATATTATGCTGGCGTATAATATACTAGAAATGTAAACAAAATCCAGCCAAGTCTCTATAAAAATTATTCTAAAATAGTTTATTTTATCTTTAAACTGAAACATAAGACGTCATGTAAGACCGAAACAGTCGTGGCATGTTTTTCAATGATAATTCTGCTAATTCTGTAATTAATTACGTATACTTTGAATATAATATCCCGGGCATTAAGCCGATCTAAAGTATCACGTAAATAAAACGTTGGTTGAAGTATACTTAGATGGCGCCAGCGACATCGCTCTTGCCTTGTAAGCAGAAGGTTACGCGATCGAATTCAGCTTGATGAATGTATGTTTTATTTTGACATTTGGAGAAACAATAGTGCACAGATTTTATACGTTGTGAACAAGATATTATTTTTGTTTAAAACGCCTGAATAAGTTTGTGAGTCTGAATTTATAATTTTGTTATTGTTGATATTGAAAAAAACGGTTTTATTAGGTTGACTAAAACGAAATCATACTGTCGGTTAATACGGAAAAATAACTGATACGTTTATAATTTGACAGATACTTTACTTTTCTAAATATGAATTAAGTTTTCTTCTGGAAATCTTCTGTAAAACTTTAATGAAATTTGTAATACAAGTTTCTTCTAAAGAGACTTACACTATCTACAGATATAGCAAAATCTAGTTCTTTAGCTTTATGGAAAATTGAGTTTTCGGCATTTTTCTCAAAAGGAGTTAGAACACAAGATTTTTTAATAATAGAGAGATATCGATGGTAACACTTTCGAAAGAATTCCTCAAATGTGCTCGTACTAGGACCTCTAAAATCGATATTCAAGGTCTGTCTAAGTATAAAGTATTAACTTTACTAATATGCCGTATAATAGTAGTGTACAATTCTTATGAAAATTCGCTACTATAACGCACTTGTTGCGTCCCGAAATTTTTAAATGTTATGGACCAATTAAACGATATTTTATGCTCAGATGTATCGCAGTGAAAAATTATGCCATACTGAGCAAGTGACGTGCTTATCTTTTTAAGATTTGTAATAAGAATGTATCATCTTTTGTTTCTTTTCGCTTTATCCATATCATTGTCTTATCATTGTTGGACGTTTTCATTCTGAATAATGTACCATAAATAATTATTGTTATTGGCAACGTTAAAACGGCCATTCAATATTTTTTACAAAGGTGACTTTATAACAATATCACATTGTTTGAAAATTTAGCAAGTACAGGAAATACGGTTGCAAATTATTAGTCGATTTTTTGGTTTAATAAAACAACAATAGAACATTCCAGCGCCTTATTATATCATTCAATGTCAATGTCACTGTCACGCTAGAAATGAAATTGGGTAGCTTAATGTTTTGTCTTCTTTGCGTATATGGCTAATATAAACATGTTTGTTCTACATACAGAAACTTTCCTTCGTTTAATACTAAAGATAGATCAATAGGTTTATAATTATTATATTGATTAACCGTAGGTTGAGGTTACGTCAGTTCCATATGATCGGATAAATTGGTTTATTAACGTTTTAGCGAATGCTTCCAGGAAAAAACGCTTTTGACCATATCAGGACTTTTAAACTCCGTCAATTTTTTTTTCAAATTGGTCCTCAAAACTCGTAGCTAAGGACAGTTTTGATTTTATTTTTAGTGAATTTTTGTAGAAAAATAGCTCTGGAAACTCTCTGTTCAAAAACATCCTAACACGTTGTGAAAAATGCGGAGGAGCTCCATCTTGTTGAAACACTAATTGATTTTCTTGATAGCGATCATCATTTTCAACAATGTCAATTAGTAGAGGGTAAACGATATCTTCTAGTAACTCCAAATACGTTTCGCCACTCCAATTGCCATCAAGAAAAATTTGTCCGATTAAACGGTCTCCAAAAATGCCAGTCCAGACATTCAATTTCTGTGGAGTTTGAGTGTGGACTTCGTGAAAATTTCTTGGATTATTATCTGCCCAATAACGACAATTATGACGATTGACTGTAGAGTTTAATAAAAACGTACACTCGTCTGAAAAACAGATATTGAACAGAAAGTTCCCGTTATCAGCTATTCGTGCAGTCATAACTTCACAAAACTCCAGCCGCCGATCAAAATCATCTTCATTCAGTTGTTGTACAAGATGAATTTTATACAGGTGAAATTTATGATGCTTCAATATTCGCTGAATAGTTCTTCTTTTGATGTTTGAAACAGTGGCCAATTTTCTCGTGTTCAAAGTTGGGTCTGCAGCAATTTGTCCTAAAACTTCAATCTCAGTAGTCTCATTTCTAACCGGAAATTCACGTTCAGGATCCCGTTTTTTGTTGGCTACTGAACCACTTTGTCGAAACTTTGCAACTAACTCCAAAATGTATTTTCTGTTAACATGTCTGTTCGGATGTCGTTCATTAAACAAATTTGCGGTACGGTTGGCACAGTCATCGTTTTTGAAAAAAAGAGTAATTATTTCTTCTACAGAATACACCATTGAGAAATTAATTTTCGGTAGTACTATCAAGTATCAAACCGACCGATAAACTGAAATAAGAAACCGCATTTTTCTCATTCCGATAAGAAATGTTCTGATAGTCAATTTTTTGTTTACAAACCAACAAAATATTGACTGTCAGCACATTTCTTATCGTAATGAGTGAAATGCGTTTTTGCATTTTCAACTGTGAATAATCTTTAAAGAGTTGATAAAACTTCCAAAAAAATTAGTGTGCTGAATTCAGAAAAGAAAGAGCTTTCAAATAAGAGCTTTCAAATGATGTAACACTCGACCCATGTTCCCTATTTAAAATATAAGGGTTGTTATCACCACCCTTAAGGGGTTACTGTGACAAAGTTGAGGTTTATGTCAAAACATGACCCCCTCAATATTAAAATTGAGGTGTTTCAGCCCTTCTTAAAAAAAACATTTCTCTGGACGTAAATATATATATATATATATATATATATATATATATATATATATATATATATATATATATATATATATATATATATATATATATATATATATATTTATTTATTTGTTTGTGTGTGTGTGTGTGTATGCATGTATAACAACGATAATTTACAAATAACGGGCCGATTTTGATGAAATCTGATACGTAACTTTATTTTGTAAGTAGCTTAAATAAGTTTGTTAGCCAGGAAATTATATTATAAGAAGGATACTACACAGGGTGAACCACCGGGAACTGAATCGATTGGTTATGGAGAAACCATCATCAGGAAAAATTTAAAATCTGATACTGTACTGATGCAATTGGGGGACACTTGGCTAAAATATTTTCGGACTAGTGGTATTTCCGGTTATATTGGAAGAAGATGTCAACTTCCTTATTTCAAATTGAACACCCAGTATAATATGGTATTTTGAGAACTGTATTTGGTGTTGGTTTCGGTTTTTGTGGATATCGGTTCGCAAATCTTTCACATGTTCTTGAAATAACTTTATCACATTGCCCAAAAATGATAAATAAATTTAAATCCTCTTCATTTGTATAACTTAAACGTCCTGGCATCGTTGGTTGAAGCAATAAAAAAAATTCGGACGAAGAAAGTGCGTTATAGTAGCGAATTTTCATAAGAATTGTACACTATTAGTATACCGCATATTAATAAAGTTAATACTTTAAACTTACACAGACCTTGAAGGTCGACTTTAGAGTTCCTAGTACGCGCACATTTGAAGAATTATTTTGAAAGTGTTACCATCGATATCTCTCTATTATCAAAAAAATCTTGCGTTCTAACTCCTTTTGAGAAAAATGCCCAAACTCAATTTTCTATGAAGCTAAAGAACTAAATTTTGCTATATCTGTAGATAGTGTAAGTCTCTTTAAAAGAAACTTGTATTACAAATTTCATTAAGGTTATACAGAAGATTTCCAGAAGGAAACTTAATTCATATTTAGAAAAGTAAAATATCTGCCAAATTATAAACGTAGCAGTTATTTTTCCTTATTAATCGCCAGTATGATTTCATTTTAGTCAACCTAATCAAACCTGTTTTTTCAATAACAAAATTATAATTTCAGACTCAAAGGTGACAAACTTATTTAGGCGTTTAAAACAAAAACGAGATCTTGTTCAAAACGTATGAAATCTGTGCACTATTGTTTCTCCAAATGTCAAGATAAAACATAAAAAAACATACATTCATCGAAGTGGATTCGATCGCGTAACCCTTTGCTTAGGAGACAAGCGCGATCCCTCCTGCGCCATCTAGACACACGTAAACTAACGTTTTATTTGCGTGATACACTAGATCGGCTTCATGCCCGGGATATTATATTCAAAGTATATTATGCGACAGCATAATCTATCTATGCTGTGCTAAAACTTATTTGGGGTCGTTAATAAAGCTACAAATATAGTGGATTTTAATAATTGATTGAATTCCCCAGTCAAATAACAATCACTTGGCAAATTTTTAATTTCACGTCGTCTGTCATTTTCCATAATTGCGGCCGAAATTTCACGATTGTTGGTTGGGGTAGTATGTTTTATGCCTTGTGTACGAAATTACTTAAACTTCGCAATATAGGTTTATTTGCACTATTTCTAGCCACATGTAAAGTCTCATTTTAGTTACTCTGATACTTACACAAATATAGCGTTTTCAAACAGTTTTCCCCGATTTTCTACCGAAAAAACTTGAGCATAAAAGCTGATTAACGAACTCGACGTCGCTTTTCGCCCAAACAAAATTTTTGCCAAGTAATTTTGATAAAATATAGTACATTGTTTCTACCACATAGGCTATACCGGTAATCAGATTGATGCCTGCTCGCATTTGCTATTAAAAACATTTTTATGGAAATGCACTTCCATAACACACTTGCTGCATCCAGATTTTTGAAAAATGTTTATATATTTTCAAACAATAAAGTTATTTCGATGAAATATAGGATATTGTTTCTGCTATATAGGCAGCCAAGTTTGATGCCTGCTTTCAACAAAGAAAGACATTTGCTATTAAAAACATTTTTAAGAAAATTCGCTATCATAATGCACTTGCTGCGTCCCAAACCTTTTTTTACTATTTTAACCATATTTCATTTCTATAAAATCATCGAATTATGAGTGTTAATGCCGCGCTAGTCTAGGACATACTGTATATTACACACTGACTTTAAATCATGTTTTAAATGGTTGTATGAATGAATGTTATTTATAGATTTTTGTTTCAGAATGAATAACATCTGACGATAGTTCCCGATAAAAATGGAAGCCGATTCACCACCGCCACCGCAGAGTGATTCCTTGGAACACAATAGTAATTCCTTGAAGCAGAGTAGATCCTCGCATAGTGAACCCTCGCCACAGACTGAACCATCGCAACTCTCTATAGAACCTTCAACAGATACATCCAGCAACAGAAGACTGAGCAATAGCTGTGAAGATTCCGACGCCGATACTACTATCCATGCCTTCAACGTTTCTAATATCACCGTCATCGAGCGCCTGGACCCTTCTAAAACTGACCCCGATACCTCTACCCATATCCAGTGCGAAGGAAGTGATAGTGGTGTAGAAGTAATCGAAGTTAACGACCCTTGTGGGTACCAACGTACTCTAAGTGTCAACAGTGGTAACTCTCAAGATTTCGGTTCCTTAACTTCCGCGCGTTCTTGTGATTCTTCCATTATAAGTTGTTGTTCCAACTACGAGGAAGCCTACAACATTCTAGTCCGCAGAAACTCTACTTTACTAGAAGATTACACTTTGAGGAATGACGGGGGAACCAGTGAAAACGGCAGTGAGAGTTCTTCGGTGACTGGAAGTTCTGGTTCTAGAAATTCCAAGAGAACATGCCAGATTGGAATCAAGAAGAAAATTTCAGTTCCAGAAAATAAAAGTAGACTTGCGGTATCCAAAGAACGTTCGAAATCTAAACCACCGGTTACTCCAAGGTTAAGATCTGTGGATCGCGCACAAAATAAAACTGTAAGTAGCACAAATAATACGAAAAATAACGCGCCTAAAAAAGAAACACCAAGTCGCCTAGAATTAAAAATTCAAAATAATAAACGTGATACGAAAACGAAGCCATCTTCAGCGAGGACCCCGTCTACAACTAGAACACCTACACTACCTACACCGACGGACGACGGAAGGTGGCCTTCCATAAACAGTAAACCTGCTCCTCTTATGTCACGTTCTCTCAGAGGAATCCTAGATGCACCTGCATTGCCTAAAACTAAACCAACACAGATGGAAACCAAAACGATAGAAAAATATGCCACGTTGCCAAGGAGGCGAAAAGACAAACCAGACGCTGTTTTAAAAGATGTTCCAAAGAAACCAAAGAGTAGAGAAAGCAGTATAAACCGATTATCAGTGCCCAAGAGACCGCCTTCCAGGGAACAGAACATGCAAGCAACTAAAACTTCAGTTTCGAGAGAACCAAATATACCATCGACTAAAGCCTTATTTAGTCATCTGAAAAAGAGGCAGAAGGTTAAAATATATCACGAAGCTAATATTCAGACGGCCTTGACCCTAGAAGACTTAGAGAAGGCTTTATTTGGTCAACCAATCGATCCTGTCGACATAAACAGCACAGAAAAATGTGATAAAGACGTTCAAGTTGATTTTAGACTGAAAGATATTGAACAGCTGCAGGAACAGTTGAAAGTGTTGAACGAGAAGTATGAATCATTGAATAATGATTATAAGTTGCAGAGTGAAAAGCTTAAAGAGACTGAAGACAAGTTGAGGGGTGAACAAATTGATAAGGAGGGACTTAGTGAAGAACTGAAACGCAACAAGGGGAGAGTATTGGCCATACTTGGAGAGGAGAACAGCTCTAGTGATGGTGAGTTTGTTGACATTTATGTAGCTTCCTCATAGTTTTAAAGTTTTAGTAGGTGCATATAGATGATGACATTTGGCTGGCGTCCAGTTGAAAATTGCTATTTTATTGGCGTCACTTTATTGCGGAAGTTCTATTTGTCTCTGTTGTTAAAATTATAAATAAATCTGGAACGTTTTCTATTAGCGAATTTTCGTAGAAATAATTCGCCGTGGGAGAGATCGTGACTTTAAAAATTTGAGAAAACTTGTTAAATGAGCGCGAACTAGGACCTTAGAGCCCATATTCGGGATCTGTTTAATTTTTAGTGAATTTTTATTTAAAAAAATTCACTAATAGAGAGGTGTCGATGGTGAGACTTTGCAAAAAAAAATATTTAATGAGCGCGAACTAGGACCCCTAGAACCCATATTAGGGGTCGGTTTAAATTTTTATATGTTGAGTTATTTAAATTTTGAAATTTCTTTCGAAATTTTTTTTTCTCCGAATATTACAAAGTTATTTTAATGAAATTAGGTGGATGTCTTGCCTTATGAAAGACCTTTTTTTTTTTTTTTTTGTTCCCTCAGGGCTCGTCCGCGGCCTTGCCGCCCCGATAGCACCGCAACCCTTATGAAAGACCTTACTACATACCAAAATTAAACTTTCTAAGTTTATAGAAAACTGAGTTATTCAAATTTGAAGCATTAAAAAAAATTCACTACCGTAACGCACTAGCTGCGTCCCGAACTTTTTTATATTTTTATACAGTGTCCAAGATAAGGAGGGCTATGTGAAAATTGGAACCTGTGACGAGCACTGATAATTACACTTGGAGAACCCAAATCATCACAACACATATTTTTAAAGACCTTACGATCGTTTCACTAACCACGTTAGCATCATCAGATGATGAAAAATTCTAAACTAAATTAACAGCTACCAATGTATTTATATCATACCTTTTTACCATCGGCCTAATTTGTTTATCTAGGTATGATATAAATACATTATATAAAGAATTTTTTAAGCGCATTGTTTGGGATTTAAAAAAATTGTGGAATATTATATATGTTTGCTTCGCTAATAGCTTGATATGTTTATATTGAATGAATAAATAGTCAAACTTTTAGGCGTTTATCTAAGACTCCACCCACTAAATACTGTGAAGTTCCGCCCACAGCCAAATTGAAGGCACGCCTACAACGAATGATTATTAATAAATTTTTTTGATACAGGAGGGGGAAATGCCCATGCAGACCCCATTCACGGCACCGTAGTGCCGTGGGATATCGAGGTACTGTGAAACTGTACTCACTAAAACCCGCTCCCTGGGAGTACCGGACCTTAGTCCATACCTCCGTCGGAAAGATTTCACACAGTGACTTTTGGGTTTGAATGTTTCCATTCTGTTTTTGCCGCGGGGACGTTAGCTGGTAAGTATAAGCTTTGGACGCTTATGCTTATGTGGAAGTTGCTCGTCATAGTCGGTGGCACTAGGGAGAAGAGCATTTGGGTGAGAAGCGGCTTTTGCGAACTGAGTTGTGGATAGTTGAGTTATAAACTCAAGTACCGAAGGCATTTCCAGATCAGAGTGAATCTGACTGTTTCTGACAAACCATGGCGTTCCGGTAACCATTCTCAGAATTTTATTCTGGATGATTTGAAGGGTCTTGATGTGTGTTGCGGCTGCGGTGGCCCATGCAGGTGATGCATAGGTCAACTTATTGTTTCATGGACAATTTGGAATTTCTATTTAGAAGTGGGAACAGCTTCGAGATGAACATCGATGCTATTCGTCGGGCGTGATCGACATGGGGGCGCCATGTTAAGTGTTTGGCGAGGAAAACCCCCAGGTATTTGGCGAAATTTTGCCAGGGAATTAGACGGCTGTCTAATGATACGTGTTTGTGAGGTGTGTGTCTCCTCTTGGAAAATAGGACTGCTGAACATTTATCGGGCTTTGTGGCTAGAAGGGATTTCCTATACCAGCCTTGCAGCTCGACTACGGCGGTCTGCAGTCGTTCGGTTATTATCCTCGGCTGAGTGGAGCTGCTGAGGATGGTAGTGTCGTCTGCGTACAGTGCGTATGTCACATTTAGGGGGGCTTTCGGGATGTCTGCGAGAAATATATTGTACAGCAGAGGGGAGATAGCAGAACCCTGCGGGAGACCAGCCGTGGCTGGGTACGTTCTAGATCTGGCTCCCAGATGTTAGACCTGGTACTTCCTCTGTTGCAGGTATGACCTGATTAGCAGAATCAGATGGAGAGGATAATTAAATGAAATCAAGTTTGTTTAGGAGGCCCGCATGCCAAACCCTATCAAAGGCTTGAGCAATGTCAAGAAATATTGCACCAGTTGACTTGTTTTTATTAAATCATTCGGTGATGTTTTCCACCACACGAAGGACTTGGTATGTGGTGGAGTGCTGGTGTCTGAAACCGAATTGCTCATCCGGGAGGATATGATTTTCTGAGGTGAATGAAGCTAGCCTTTTCTGAATCAGTTTTTCGGCGATTTTGCCGATGACTGGTAGTAGGCTAATGGGCCTGTAGTTCTGAGGGAACAGCGGATCTTTGCTGGGTTTCGGGATGTTGATAATATCGGCAAGTTTCCACGTGCAAGGAAAATGTTGAAATCGCAGCATGGCATTCAAAATCATAACTAGGAATACCACGGCTTTGCGGGGGAGGTTTTTCAGGGCTACGTTGGAGATTCCATCGTATCCCGGAGCGTTCCTATTTTTAATGATTTGATTATTTGGGAAACTTCTTCGAAAGTTGTGGGCTCGATAGGTGTGTCTGGGGTGGCGCGAAGCGCACGCCTGACATAGCGGTGCGTTCTTGCTACGTGCGACAGATCAACGTTGTTATAATTCGGGCTCAATTGCAACTCCAGATGATCTGCGAATGCACTTGCTTTCTCCGCATCCGTGTATACGACACCGTTACGGCCGTGAAATGGGGATATCGGAAGTTTTTGGGAGCGAAGGGCTTTAGCCATTTGCCAGATGGAATTGTCTTGGGTAGACAGGGTTTGCAGGCGCTCCTCCCAACGATTGTTGCGGAGTTTTTGTAGGGCGGATCGTACTTCTTTGATGAGTCCGGTGCGTTGAGCTAGTCTACGCACGCGGTTCTTTTCGAGTATCATTTCTCTGATACTGGACGGAAATGGGGGCATATTGCTCGGGGCGGGGTACGTCCTTGATGCATGTTCGATAGAACATTGAATTTTGGACTGTAGATTATCCACTGCACCCTCGAGTTCGGGAATGCTGCGGATAACAGGAATATTGCTAAGGGTGTTTTTAAGGTGATCTGTGAAAACTGGCCACAGTACCTTTTTCCTTGGGAGAGCGGGTGCGTCACTGACATCGCCGAGCTGCAATATGACTGGGTTATGGTCCGATGAGAGGTCGTTCAGAGTTGTTATTTCATGGAGAAGGGTGGTGTTCGACATGATTACTATGTCGAGCACGTCGGGTCGACCTGCACTGCCGGAGTGTGTAGGTATTTGGGGAGCGTCAACCGTGCAATTTGCATGGTTGTCGACATAGGCTTGGAGGATTTTCCCATTTGTGTTGACATTACGAGAATGCCAATTGGGGTCTAGGTCGGCGTCTAGAATTCTCTTTTGTGGAGGATTATATGCAGATTATTAATTCCGCCTCATTCATTGTAAATAGCGCCGCCCACCAGAGATACAGGTTTCGATCTTTAGCCAATCAGAAAATAGCCGACTGCTTTCAACAAATGACCGAAAATGTTTTTATTGCCTTGAATTATACAGTGGGGCGAAATTACATATGCAAAAATTACATTAGGATCAGTTTGAAGTTGAATTTATATTTTTATTTGCTTTTTTTTAACTGAATCAAGTAATTCCGATGCATTTAAATTTTATTTTATTTTTGTTTTAAAATATGTATATTTGAGAAAAACACAATAGGAAATGTTAAATATTTAGTAAAACCTCCTTTGGCGACAATTACAGCCAGCACCCTTTTGGCATGCTGTGAATGCATTTTTAGTGATTTCTTTTTTTTTTAAATAACTAATAGAGAGGTATCGATGGTGAGACTTTGCACAAATATTATATATATATATATATATATATATATATATATATATATATATATATATATATATATATATATATATATATATATATCCAACCGATAACTCAAAAAATAATTAACCGATTTGGATGAAACTTGGCAAGTGCCTTTCTTTTATTAACCCATTAGTGTACAGAGTCCCTTATAAGGGACTCGATGAAATCTACGTTTTTCTCGGTAGATTAGGCTATTCTGCAAGAGATGGCACCCTAGTCGTGTCAACCTAACAGCATTTATTATATATGTGAACAATTTGACAGCGTGTTTGTGGTTTTGCGTGTGTAATTGCATCATTTGTACGCGATGGACGAAAGTTTATACAACACCAAACATGGGGGGTAAGTAATTATTTATTCACTTTCGTCATCGTGAAATTATTGCCATTATTACTTCATTCATCTATTGTGGAGACTTTGTGATACAATTTTAACCTAAAACAACGTACTTCGGATGAATCGTTCTGCCGTTACAAACTTTTTTTTGCACTGTCCCTTATAAGGGACTCTGTGCTCGACGGCCATTTGAATAAAACTGACATTTGTTTTTATTCTTTGGAAAATCTACATTCATGATGTATTGTATATTCCAGACTCAGTCTCCACCAATTGCTAGAATGCTTAGAGGAGAGTAACGACGAAAGGAATATAGATATTTTTGCGATTCCACCTGAAGATGGATATGAAACTGAACAAGATAGTGACAAAAGCGATGATGAACACAAAGCGAATTTGAACCACTTAGGACCAAATATGCTTAGAACGGAATGTATAATGCAAATTGTAGATCATGATGGACCAGATCCCTGTGAAAGTGATTCCAGTGATGACGTTCCACTCTCAAAATATCCCCGACTTGCACAAACAACATCAAGACCATCGACTTCAAAACCTTCAACAGCATCGAAATCAGCAATAACAAAACCACGAACATCAACACTTACTAATCTGAAGTGGGTGAAATCAAAACCCACATATAAGTTATGCATTGACTGTACTCTGGTACCACCATCCGAAGAAGCAATACGGTGCAAGTCACCAATGGACTTTTTCTCACTGTTTTTTACTGAGAAATTGTGTGCAACAATCGTCAAAGAGACGAACAGATATTCAGTACAAAATAACAATCCATTGAACATGACACTCAATGAACTATATGTAGTTTTTGGAGCACTGCTACTATCAGGTTACGCTAAATATCCTAATAAGCGGATGTATTGGTCGAATCAGAATGATGTTCCTACAATTCTGTCTGAAAACATGAGGCTCCATAGGTTTGAAGCCATAATAAAAAGCTTTCATTTGAACGACAATGATAATATAGATCACAGCGATCGTTTATATAAACTTCGTCCTCTGATAGAAGAGCTCAATGTTGCCTTTAGAAAGCATGGTGGGCTAGAGGAGTTTCTTTCAATAGACGAAAGCATGATACCATATTATGGGAAACACTATGCCAAACAATTTATACGTGGCAAACCAATACGCTTCGGCTACAAGAACTGGGCAGTTTGTACAAGCACAGGATACATGTTGAGTTTTGATATTTATATGGGAAAAACTGTAACGGAGAAAGTTTTTGGGATAGGAGGAGATACAGTGCTAAATTTATTACAGAAAGCGCTGGTACCAGCAAATCAAGGGTTCAAAATATTTTTTGACAACTATTTCACTTCCGTGAAACTAATGAAGTATTTGGCTGATGAGGGTTTCTGTGCAACTGGTACGATTCAAGAAAATAGGTTGGCAAACTGCCCACTGATGGACAAGAAGGTGTTGGGGAAGATGCCAAAAGGTACATTTGATTATAGAAGCAGCACTGACCAAACCATGACACTGGTGAAGTGGAAAGATAACAAAGTGGTGACGGCAGCAACAACATATGATACCTCAGAAGAAACAACATGTAGACGCTGGTGCAGGGAAAAAAAATCAAAAGTGAGTGTGGTACAACCTAAAATTTTTTCGAACTATAATAGAGGAATGGGTGGTGTTGGTAAGATAGACCAGCTTGTTGCTGTCTATAGAACAAGAATGAGGCAACGTAAATGGTATTGGCCTATTTTTTCGTATTTGTTCGACGTTTCAGTAGTGAATGGGTGGTTGCTGATGAGAAAATTAATACCAAATGATGAGAGAGCGACTAGCCTACTGGTTTTCCGTAGGCACATAGCACAAAGCTTATTGCAGTCTTTTGGTACAGCTTCACTGAGAGGAAAAACCATCCCAATTCCATCGGACGATGTCAGATTTGATGGAATGAATCACTGGCCTGAATACAGTGCAACGGATAAAAGATGTAGATATTGCAAGTCCAAGGCAAATTTCATATGTACAAAGTGTAATGTCGGACTACATCCTAAAATATGCTTCAAATCATTTCACACCATATAGTGACTTGTCAGTACAGAGTCCCTCAAAAGGGACGGGTTGTAACTTGTTCCATCAGGTATTTACTCAGAATTTTGTTTCATTTTCTTCATTTATATGCTGAATAAAGACTACTTCTTGGAAAAAACACTGTTTTTCATTTTGAATAAACTTCATACACTAATGGGTTAATGGCTTGGATCAGTTCGTTACCGAAGAAAATTGGACCAGATTATTCGGGAAAATTTTGAGTTTTCTTTCAAAAAAAAATTTTTTCTCCGAAAATTACAACGCTATTTTAATGAAATTTGGTCCGTTTCTTGCCTTGGGAAAGACATTACTACATACCAAAATTCAACTTTCTAAGTTTATAGAAAATTGACTTATTCAAATTTGACGCATTTAATTAAAATTCACTACCATAACGCACTTGCTGCGTCCCGAACTTTTAACAGTTTCTTTTAATTCTTCAATTTTCTTCTTCGTAATGCCAAACTTTAACAAATTCTTGTATAAGATTTGGTATGTTTGGAGATTTCCCGTTTCAGAAGCTTCCAGGAATTCTCGATAGGGTTTAAGTTTGGTGAATTGCTTGGCCGAGGCAAAATGTTGATTACTTTTACATCTTAGAATGCTGTTATTGATTTAACTTTGTGGTAAGGAGCTGAATCGCCTTTAAAAGTCCATTTAATTGTTTTTAATCAAAATTCACTAAAAATATTTTCACAGATTTTTTACAAAATACTGAACTACTTTTATTTCTCTGTCTAAAATACAAAAAAAATTCCATCTGCAAAAATAACCACAAAAACCACTCTTTACACTGCATAATCATTTATCACTATAAATAATAATATTTGAAAGTTATTCATGGCTTCGCACCTAAAATTTTAGGGGAAACTACTTCGAACAGCGACAGCCTGATGGTTCTGGAATCACGTTTCCAGAACGTCAGTCAAGTAGTGATCCAGCAAGAAGAAGAGATCTCAAAACTGAACGCGCTGTGTCGCTCCCTTCAACTGGACCTTGAGAAGAGCGTCGCAGCCCAAAGGACCCTTCTACAGCAACATCAAGACCTCGAAGCCGAGAGTATCGAACTCCAGGAGTTCATGCAAGCTGAGAAGACGACTCTGACCGATGCACTGAAGGAAGCTGAAACTGAGATCAGCAAATGCAGACTTCTGTTGAATCAGAAAGACAATGAACTCCAGGAGAAACAAGAAGAATGTAAACATCTTGTGAGGTTAAGCGAACAGAGAAGGTAAGTATAACGATGAATAATTAATATCTTTTATTTTATTGTAGACTTACAATAGAACGTAATGTTCTTTTAGGCAAGAAAATATGGCTTTACAAGCAAAACTAGGAGCCATGGAATGTAAAAGCAGAGAACTTTTAGTTCACCAAGGCAGTTCAGTATCTGGGGCATCTGTAGCGATATCTGCTCTGATCGGTAGACTGGATGGTCTTGTGGAAGAACTTGTTAATTCCTATAGTATATCTGAACAGGAGCTTGAGGTTTGTGTATGTTTAATTACGATTTGTACTGATGTAACACATTTTATTTGTCTTTGTTTCTTGGTTAACTCGAAGGACCTGGTTATGTTTTGTTAAATTAAACGCTGATTTTAGTAACACTTAACGTTTAATAACAACTGTAAACGTATACAAAATTACTTATTTGGTATGCTTTAGTCCATAATAACTCAACGAAATGAGTAGTAATTATGTTAGCACAAGCTTGTTGCTTGTTTCGAGTCTATGGAAGAACTAACTTAAAATGCTATAGAATTCTACCTGCCAGGGGTTAGCATACTTATGGTCAATTATAAGTAAGAAATGGCTCTTGTTGGGTTATTCCTAATCGCCCTTAGAATTGTATTTTAAAGATGGTAAATATTATAACAAAGGAGGCTACTAAGAAATATGTAAATTTGAAAAGTGTTATCCTCCAGAGGAAACGCCTTAACAGTGTATAATGTTATGGTTTGCTCTTGCAAAGTATCTCGAACATAATATTGAGAAAAAATGTCAATGCACAGTTTCTAATAATAGATATCTTTAATGTCGGACGATCCTAGATGGCACAAAGTCATCAATAGGACGTCTAATAGGCACACTTGGAGAGCCCAAATCACGACAGCACATTTAAAAAACCTGACGATCGTTTCACTAACCAGCTTAGCGTCATCAGACGATGAATAATTCTAAATATCTTATATCCACAACACTATTTATATATTTTTCTGCGGGTAGTCGGTCACTCATTTAGGGCGGTTCCACGACACAAAAATTAACACATTTCGTTTTGGCGGAAAGATCTATATTTTTTTATTATCTATTGGACGTGCTTCTGTCGGTATTTATTTTATAAAGCAATCTATCAGGAGACTACCCATAGGCGGCGGAGCGAGATTCGTACATTTTTTAACTATATATATATATATATATATATATATATATATATATATATATATATATATATATATATATATATATATATATATATATATATATATATATATATATATATATATATATTGTATTGGTATTTAAAAATATCAAACTTAACTTACTAGCTATTATGCACAACTTAAAACTAAAACTTAAAAACTAGGTACTTACGAGTAAACTAAAATATCACGAATTTGTTTTTGAGCTACAGGTATCAACGCTTGTTTTCATTATGGCAGCCATATTTGATTTTTTGCCCACGTGATAGTTTGTAAAAATAGCTTTCCAATGATGTACAACATGCTTGAGAAATCTTGTAATTGCACTGACAATTTTGAGAAAAACCGTTTTGAGGATAGTAGGCTATGAAATCCAATACCAGAAAACAAATGACAAAAAAAGTGTTCAAAAAGAAGTAGGCCATGGAATCTAACAATAGACTTCTACTTTTAACATAATTTTCCCTAATGATTCACAATAAAAAAAATAGGAACTTTGAGCACACCAATGAATAGGCCCATTATTACAAATAATATTTTACATTACAACATTATCCTAAAAAATTGTTATAATTTAATTAAATAGGTAAACCTAGTAAATAACTAAATTTACTAACAGAACTCAATAAGAAGCAGACTAATGATTTACGAAGATGCCTTTGAAAATTGTTTAATTTTTCAACGTAAGTCAACTGAAAAACAACAGAAGAAAGGTTGCTATGGATATAACACTATCGCGACAATTAAGAATACTGTCATTCTTAATTATTTGAACAACTTGATATGTATTTAACAGGTTGCTAAAAAATTTGTACTAAATAGTTTGTTTCCTGTTTATTTTAAATATTATTCAATAATATGTTTAGTAATGAAGAATATTTTGACATGTTGGAATGTTATATACGTTCTAACTGAAATACTGAGGCAGCTGTAAATTTATATCAAAACAACTACCCAGAAAGACCACAACCAAACACCAAATTATTTCGCAGGATAGTGACCAATCTATTGAATGACGGTAACTTCCACACAAAGAAACTACCACTGCCTAGAAATGAAGAAAGAAATAATGCCGTCTTACAGGTTTCAAACAAAAACCCTCCGCTATCTGTTCGGTTTTATGGTGAACAAATTGACATTCAAAAAAGTATGGTACACCGTGTATTAAA